>JAPQVY010000068.1:73508763-74708763 GCA_028535165.1 Quercus tomentella | reverse complement strand
GCCACCACCACCACAGCTACCAAACCGCCTTATGATGAACACACACAAAAACAAAAACCCAAAGAAATGGTGAGATAGAGTTATAGAGGAGAGAGGAGACAGAAGAAAAGGAAGAGACTGAGAAAGAGAGTCACGAGAGAGAGACAAAGAAAGAAAGAATTTAATAAAAAAATATTAGCAACTTGCTATAATAACCTATACAATGACCTGGTACAACTTACTGTAAAGTGGCAAGTTACTGTAACAAGTTGCTAAATTTTTTTGACTTAGGTGCCACTTAATAAAGGGTGCTTGAGGTGTTAAAATAGCTTTTAAGCTATTTTAACACCTCTATTATGAATGCTCTAATTATACTTTTATTTAGCTAATTTTTTAAGTTCAAAAGGCTAATGAAAATAAGCTCTTCCAAACGACCACTCAATCTAATAAGAGATGTGAGATGAAAATGAATCATTATTTTGTGTTAGAAATATAACAATGAATAAACAAGTTTGATTTAGTAAATAATATCTCAAATAATTAGCAAGAATGTAAATTGCATAAACAGAAAATAAAGAAAAGAGTTTAGGAACAATCTATCACAATATTATAGAATCATGCAAAGAGTATTGTCCTGAAAAGTTTATTCGTGTCACCCTCGATGCAATTGGTTATATTAATTAGCTGAATAGCTCCCCAAGCTTAGACTATAGAATCGAGTTTCATGATGAATGCACTTTCACTCGCAAAGGTTTAAGAACAACCCTATAATGTATTGTCATTCTTTAATTTAACAAATATAAATTGTAGAAAAATACATGGGAGAGAAAGAGAACATAAATTTTGTATCTGGAAATATATAGCAAAAGAAATCTGATAGGAAAGTGTGTTATGATGAGCATTATATAGGTTATTGACGAAAATAATAATCTATAGTTATTGGTTACTAATAATTAACACAAATGCCCAATGGCTAGTTTATTTATAAATGCCCAATGGCTAGTTTATCCATAATTGCCAAATGGCTAATCACCCACGAATGCCCAATGACTAATTACCCAAAAATGCCAAACCAAGAAAGAAAAATAAAAGTGTTTGGAACGTATACCCACACCAACATTTTGAAATATTTTTATATTTTCTGCATTTCCTTTTTTTTTTTTTTTTAATTAATACAAAACAAAGCTTCTACTTTTAATGTGGGTTAATGTGTTCATAGTGGTTCACAATAATCTCCATGTTCCCGAAATGATTAAGTGTCATGTTTTCGTGGTCGGTTAGCTGTGCCATCATCCATCAATTTCATCCTTGTACATATATTCGTTATAAAGCATTAAGCATGAACCTCAATCGTTATCCTTCCCAGCAGGAGAATGTATTTTATAAATTGGAAATTGTATCATCCCTCGCACAATAATACAATGTGTGGATGAGAACCACAATGGGGGGATGCATATACATTTTAAATAATATTTCTTGGGTCACAGACTCATTGGGATGAAATTATTTGAACTTTGAAGAGAAGATTTGAACTTCAGTTTTTAGTTTAAAATTTTGAATAATTTAAATTGCACTTTTGATCCTCAAAACTTGGAGAAATTTTAATTTTGCTTAATGTTTCAATTCAAATTTTGAATTTGTACCCATAAAGTTACGTATCATTTGAATTTAAACCTTTGTTAGTAACCTATTTATTCTCAATGTTCTATAATTGGGATATTATATAATCTCGAGGATAGCCTAACCTCCTAGAGATTGGAGAGAGAGATTAAGAAGAATTTGAGAGAGAAAGAGGATATTTCTTATTTCTTGAAGGAATACAAAATGAGAGTGCAACTCGGGTACAAGTTCCCAATTAACAATCAGTTAGGCCAATAATTTACTATCTATCTACCTTCCTAATATAGTCACATGGCTAATTAGTAAAGATTACATGGCTAATTAGCCAACATAATTAGGCTTAACAGTAACATGGTGGTAGTATCACTAACGCTTATCCTACAACTACTCAGCAATATAATGACAGTGTAGCAACTTAATTGTAGTAGCAGTAAGGGTTGCGGCAACAGGCTTGACTTGATCTCACACACGTAGCAACATAGCAAACAGACTACACATAGCAGCATACAATAGCACACTTCACACATCAGTAAGTGCTGCAGAGAGCTACAACACCAAAACAGCAGCAGTAGACTGGACTTGAGGGTCTAAACAGGCCTTCCATCGATGTGCTGTGATGAGGTGTTCGTTAGTAAGTAAAATCAAAATTACTCCAAATTTTAGGGGTTCAAATTACAATTTAGTTTTTTGAATAAAATATGGAAAAATATAATTTTGAACTATATTGAAAATTATAAATATATTTAAATTTGTATCATGTAGATTATAGATGAATTTAAATGTTTATTAGTATGTAGATTTAAAACTATAAAAACAAAGGAAAGACAGTATCTCAACCAAAAAACTTGTTTAATTTCATTTCAAATTCTTTTAAATTGTGTTTAAATGTTTATTAGTATGTAGATTTAAAATGATAGGATGTAAAATGTTATTTCGAATTTATTATTTTAGAACTGATTTTATTAGAGAAAAAGCTTTAAATCTCAAATCCATGTACATATATCAAGTACTTTATATTTAATATTATTCTTCAAAACCCCTCATTTTATGGCCTCAAATTCAAACACAATTTAAAAGAATTTGAAATGAAATTAAACAAGTTTTTTGGTTGAGATACTGTCTTTCCTTTGTTTTTATAATTTAATTGTTACAATAAGGGAATGATAGGGATTTAAATATTGATTATCCTCATAAAGAAAACCAAAGAATGTCACTAAATTGACGAGATAATGCAATCTTAAACCTTCAATACCTTACCTGATACCGCTTTCATTGCAAAAGATAATTATGCTGAACAGAAAGCAAGGATTTTTCTTAAGGCACATGTAATCATTGTAGACCTCGTTAATTATTTTGCTTAGCTAAAATAATTACGTGGCTGCTCAAAGCAGGGACGTTCTTCTCTACTTGCTCCTTCTAACCAATAATAATTCAATACTATTTCGGAACCTTTTAAAATTTTAATTTGAAATATTGTTTTTCTTCTCTTTAGTCAAAGCTAAGAATTATTGTTTATCCTAACCCAACCTTACCTTGCTCCCCAAAAACGCAGACCAAAACCAAACAATAAAAGACTTTTGAGCTCAATACATACACTGCTATACAACGACATTTTTGTCTTGATTTTAAATACCCTTAATCTTGAAAAGATTTCTGAAGACAACCTTGGACAAAACCCTGTTAAGCTTCCATGGAATACAGCAGAAGCCGCCATATATAGACAAAACCTTACTTTCCAAATAATACGAGGTAGACAGAAAACAATTAAACAACTCAAACAATTGTTTCTCTCTCTCTCTCTCTCTTATCCATCTATTACTGTAGCTTAACAGCACTGCTTCTTCCAAGCACCCTCATCTCTTTCCTTTGTTTCTTGTTCTTACAATGGATATAGGTTAAACAAAATCACATATAACAAAACTGAACTTTACAGGCATTGAAACTACAAACTTTAGCATAATCAAGACTTGAGTAACAAACAAAAAGATTCTTGGAGTTATATATGGAGAATAACAGAATCTGAAGTTTTACATTTCAAGTTCCACAGAAGAAATGAGATCATACGATTTGTATTCAAAGGCCTTCTAGACCTTAAGGACACACTAACCCACCACAAAAGGCAAAGATTCGTTCCAATTCAGAGTCTAATCATGAAGTCCGGCAAGCCTCAGACTTGGCTTGATTCAAAACAAAGGCAAGGATTCTAAGCTGTAATTCTAAACCGGCCCTTCGCTATTCTTCGAGCAATGACCCTCCTCCCACCCTTGGTTGCCTTGCTGTTCACGTGAAAAAGTGCATTAGCCAACATGCAAATCCTACATAGTTTTGCTCACAATTTTCCCAGCTAAGAAAAATTCATAAAGCCATTTAATACAGGCCAGAAGGCAGACACTTGACCATGAAGTGGGAGGAAAACTCCAAAAAATCTCTGCCCTAAGTTCTTTTTTTTTTTTTTTTGGTGAGTAATAAGAATTATATTAAACTTGAAGAAAAAACGAAGACAGCAAATGATGGTGAACACAAAAATCAGCAAACAAAAACAACAGAAGCAACAGAATAAAGAAGAGCAACTTAAGAGGCACTTCTAAGGGAGGTAAAAAACTCCAGAGTAGAAGAACAGTTTGACGAACCCCAGCACCTAGCCCATTCAAAAAGAGTACTTTGGCTGAGAGCTTGTAACTGATCAAGCGAATTTTCTATAGCCTCAAAAGAGCGCCTGTTTCTTTCCATCCAAACAACCCACATCAAACAGCCAGGAACCATATTCCATATGTCCGAGGAAAATTTCCCCAACCAATTACTCCAACAAAACACCAAACTCACCACTGAACCTAGCATAACCCATTGAATCCCAAAAACTTGTAACATTTGCACCCACAAAGAATAAGCTACAGGACAGTGAATGAGAAGATCCACAGATTCCATAGAACAGCAGCACATACAGCACCTATTTGCCAAAGGGAAGCCTCGGAGCATCAAATTGTCCAAGGTAAGAATCCGACCATGGGCAGCAGTCCACAAGAAGAAAGCCACCCTTTTAGGAACCTTGATTTTCCAAATCCCCTTCCAAGGGAAACTAGAGAGAGGTGTGCCCCTGAGCTTCTTATAAAAAGAACGAATATCAAACTTACCATTCCCTTTAAGACACCAATGGGGACTATCACACCCAATGCCTCTTGGAATCCGAGACTGAATGAAATTTAGGAAAGAGAAAGCAGCTTCTAATTCCCCCTCATGAAAATTCCTATAAAATCTCAAGTTCCAGAATCTATTACTCCCATCCTCCTAATGACCCAACAATTCAAAAATGCAAGCTTTCTTGTCATGCAAACACGCATATAACTGAGGATAGAGCATTTTAAGTGAGGTATCCCCAACTCACCTATCATGCCAAAAAAGAATGTGGGAACCATCACCCACCACAAGAGCCAAATGTTTGGAGAACCTTTCCCAACCGTCATTAATACCACACCAAAGACCACACCCGTGGGCCCATCTGCATTCTTTAGTATTCCACCCCCCTTGGCCCTCCATATTTGGTGGCAATAACCCTCCGCCAAAGATGAGTTCCTTCTTGGCCAAACCTCCATAACCACTTCCCTAAGAGGGCTTGGTTGAAGTGAACTAACTTCCTAACCCCCAAACCACCCATCTCAAGAGGTGAACACACCTTCTCCCAAGCCACCAAAGAATGTTTAAAACACTCCTCCAAAGACCCCCATAAAAAATTCCTCTGAATACGCTCCAATCTGTCAGCCATAGCTACAAGGATGGTAAATAGGGATAGGTAGTATGTAGGAATGCTGGAAATGGTGCTCTTCAAGAGTGTAAGTCTACTACCCTTAGACAAATAAAGACGCTTCCAACCAGATAGCTTTTTCTCCATCTTCTCCAAAATAGGATTCCAAATAGATGCAATTTTGTACGGGGTGCCCAAAGGCATTCCCAAATATTTCATAGGCAGGCTACCCAACCTACAGCGAAGAATGTCCGCCAAAGCAGCTATATTACCAACCTCCCCCACCGGGACAATCTCACTCTTCCCCACATTTACCTTCAAACCAGTAAAAGCTTGGAAGCAAGGCAAAGCCAGTCTAATGGACAACAATTGATCTCTAGAAGCATCACAGACAAAATGGTATCGTCTGCAAACAGCAAGTGTGAAATGCGAACCCCACTAGAGTTAACTAGTCCCACATGAAAACCACGAAGCAGACCACTATCCTCAGTTTTCTTCAGAATCCGAGATAAAACTTCCATAATCAAAAGGAAAAGAAGAGGGGACAAAGGATCACCTTGTCTCAACCCACAGGAACTTCCAAAGAAGCCTGCCGAGGATCCATTCACAAGAACTGAGTAGCGAACAGTGGAAATGCAAGCCATAATCCACTCCCTCCACTTCAACCCAAAGCCCATCCTATTCAACAAATAAAGTAAGGCATCCCAATTTACATAATCGTAGGCTTTTTCTATATCCAACTTACAAACTACACCCGAGGAATGACACTTCAATCTACTGTCAAGGCACTCATTCGCAATTAACACTGAGTCCAAAATTTGTCTTCCATCAACAAAGGAATTTTGAGTCTCTGAGATCAGACTGTCTAACACCACTCTCAACCTATTCACTAACACCTTAGACAACAACTTGTAAACACTGCCCACCAAGCTAATAGGCCGGAAATCCTTAATATTGACAGCATTAGCTTTCTTAGGAATTGAAGAGAGAAAAGAAGCATTAAGAGACCTTTCAAAAACAGAATACCTGTGAAAATGCTTGAATACAGCCATAACATCAGCCTCCACAACCCTCCAACATTTATGAAAAAATTCCATGGTGAACCCGTTCGGACCAGGGGCTTTATCCCCCTCCATCTCTACCAAAACTTGGGTGACTTCTTCTTTCGAGAAATCTCTCTCAAGGGATAACCTATCATCCTCCCCAATACAAGCAAAATCCAACCCATCCACAGTTGGACGCCACGTGTCTGTCTCTATATATAGTTCCTGATAAAATTGGACCACCTGAGAGCGTACAGTAGATTCATCCTCATATAATACACCATCAACCTCAACATTGCTAATATGATTAGCTCTTCTATGAGAATTTGCTAATCTATAAAAGAAGCGTGTATTGTTATCTCCCTCCTTCACAAACAGAGCCTGGGACTTTTGTCTCCAAAAAGTCTCTTCCAAGGAAGCTAAAACTTCAATCTCACCTTTAACCTGAGTTCAGCGAGCTTGTTCCTCATGCGAAAGGCCCAGAATATCTTGGCATCCAAACCCAATAATTCCAACAGCAAACTCTTCTTCTTAAAAGCCAAATCACCAAATTCCTCCTTATTCCACTTCTTTAGGTCTTCTTTAAGAGCCTTTAATTTCTAAGCCAAAACAAAGCTTGGAGAACCCGTAAAGCAATAACTGTTCCACCACTGTTGAACTTTCTCAACAAAACCCTCAACCTTTAACCACATGTTCTCAAACTTAAAAGTACAGCGCCCCCTACCCACACCACCAGTTTCCACCAAAAGCAGACAATGATCAGAAATAATACGAGGAAGCACCCTCTGGGACACCTTTCCAAAATGGTCCTCCCAATCTGCAGAGACCAAAGTTCTATCAATATGGGACATAGACTTCAGTTCGGAGTCCCTAAACCAAGTGAAAGAAGCTCCAACTAATGATAAATCCACTAGGAAATTATTCTCTATGAAATCTGAAAAAGCAAACAAGGCTGGGCTGAAAGAGTCACAGCCAAGCCTCTTGCATGGAAATCTAATAACATTGAAATCACCAAATAACAACCAAGCCTTGTTCCATCGAGTACGCACCCTTGATAACTCCTCCCACAAAGCAGTCCTATGTAGGTCTGTGTTTGGACCATAAATTCCAATGCAAACCCATTCAAAACCATCCAAAACTCCCCTAAGAAGTACACTAACCGAGAACTGACCAACCAACACATCAATTTTCTCAACCACCCGCTTATCCCAAAGCAACAAAACCCCCCCAGATGTTTGAACCGCATCCAGGACAGCCCAATCCGTGAAAGAACTACCCGATAAGCTACGCAAGACAGCAGAATTTACCGAAGAAAGCTTAGTTTCCTAGAGACAAACTATATCACACCTCCATTCCTTGAGAAGATTCTTACAAACCTCCCTCTTTCGGGGATTATTCAAACCCCTAACATTCCAAGAAAGGAGTCTTAAAGTCATTTAAAACTGCCAATAGCCCCAAAACAGTTTGACGAACCTCTATAACGAGAAGAGGACCCATCGTAATTTATTGTGGATACTAGAACCCGAAGTTCTCTAAGACCTTTCTGACCAGATTTAATAGGTCTTCGAACACACCCCTCATTTACGACCTCAAGACATTCTTGTTCCAGTAAACAAAATAAAGCCACACATTGAGCTTCATGTAGTACAATAGGAAAACCCACCATTTTGCAAAAACTCCTCATCATTGTGGACACCCATATAGGCTGTTCACCCTCTTCATCAACCTTGGTCAACTCCTTATCCTTCACTTCCTTAGGATCCCACCGAGACAGCAGTGCACACTCCAAAGGACCACTCACTTGCTCCCTACTACCAGAAACACTAGCTACCGCTCCACTTTGCTCCCATGGAAGAAGCAGAAGCTCCAACCCCCCTTCTGCAACCCATCTACAAGCTCAACACCCGAAGACAACATACCTGATTAGGAAGCACCACCATCATTCACCTCAAGACGTGACTCCGTAACAACGTTCTCCACTTCCTCCTCAAAACAAGGGTCCCCCTCCCTATCCAGAATAGACAAGAGAGAAAAACGATTCAACCAAGGGTGTCGCGACTCCACCGGTGTTCTCAAAGCAACGATATCGCCTTCCATATTGGGGTGCGAAGCCACTAGGTTGGATGCGAGCAGCTCCGAAGCTTGATCGGGACTAGGTAACGCCGATTTAACTCCCGTCAGAGCCTCAGGCATCACCAATACCACCGTTGACTCCATCGGTGGCCTTGAACTCTCGCCCACCAAACCCTCCCTCTGATCGCTATGCACACTCACGCCCACACCAACAGGATAAGAAACCTCCACATGGGCCTTACCTCTCAGGTCAGCCAAATGGGCTGTCATGCACAGAAAAGTTTTTAAAAATAACAGGCCCACTTTTAATGGACTTGTGAGAGGTATGTGGGTTTATCCAAGAAACCACTCTTTTTCCCCCTTCTGATTTAGACACCCTCAGCGCCAAGTTGTCAATAGTCAACTTAAACATGAAATCACGCGTGGGTCTACCATTTTTATTAGAAACTATAACGACAGTTTCACCCCTCAACACGTTATGTCCCAAAATAGCTCTAGAATTTTCAAATTTCCTCAACTCCCGCTGGTTGCCAGTTTTGAAAAATTTCTTCCCATTATGTCCACCACCATCTGTCGGACCACCACCAATAGCTACCTTGGAAGTCCTCCCTCCCACCCAAACAGTGGTAGAACCTGATAGGAAACTATCTAATTCTTTTGTAAACAAGCACCACCCAGAACGGTTTGAACTCGCAGGTACCATAACACAACCACGACGAGCTCCACCATAAAACACAGCTATATCCGCAAATATACCGGCCTTATTCGACCTTCCCCAGAATTCGAAAAGCTTATTGTTTTCTCTATATCGTTTATACAACAAATCCTTTCCTGGAACCCAATCACGAATATCGGCAAAACATGAGAGAATCCATTTCAATCCCTTACGACTCAGCCAAACGGAACTTTTCATATTCCGACGACTCTCGTGAATAGCATAAGAATTAGCTCACCCGCTGTCAAAAGAGAAGGAAAAAGGTTTGGAATCTATGCGAAAAGAACCTTTACTGCCCCCTCTGACCTGAGGAGAAGGTTTAAGAGCTGAGTTAGGGGGAGGCAAAATGTTAGGAAGAGGTGTGGGTGATATGGGAGTGGTTGGTCTAGGCAATAAAGGTGGTTGTAACAACAGGACAGAAGGTGGGGTGGTCAGTGAAGAAGTAAGAGGTGGACATATAGAGTGGTATGGAAAAAAACCAAAAGGTGATGGGAACGATAATGGAAAGAATCCAGGGAATTGAGGAGGTGACTGGTTGTGAGGCAATGGTAGGGAGAGGAGCAGAGGAGGGAAAGATGTTGGCTGTGTGGTAGGGAGAGGGGGGGGGGGGGGGGGGGGGAGAAGGGTGGGGGGGGCATTGTTATGCACCAAAATACACATGAAGGATTTTCTCACATTACTCTGCCCTAAGTTCTTATATGTAATATAGACACTCAATGATGTCCCAAGCAGTTCAACTACGACCAACATGAAGCAAATGCAGTCCACAACCTATGCAGTTAAAAAGCTAATGCCTAATAAATTGTGTTGTCCAGTTCGCAAATTGTCAGATTTTTCATATTAGCCTAAATATGATCAATATCTTCTTTTTTTTGATAAGTAATTATGATCAATATCTGTTCTCCTACACTAGGTTTTTTTATTTTCTTTCTTTTGGAGAGAGAGAGAGAGAAAGAAGATGTACCGAGCAAAGAATCCATGGTTCCTCTTACGCCGGATAGTGCTAGGTTGGAAAGTCCGTTTAGGAAATAAAATCATTGGCTCATTTGAAGAAGAAACATCTCCTGCAGAACAGAACAGTTAAAGTTATGCAGAAACCAAAAAGACTGAACAAAATGATATTGATGACTCAATTGTTGACCCAATCCCTGACACTCTAGCCTAAGTGTTCTTGGTTTAAGTAACAAAAATTTATTGAACCAAAATGTAATCACCCATGTACATCCTCCTGCTCTAAGGGTGGAAGAAACTCCACCAACAAGAGCAGGAGATCTCATTCTAAGAGAGATTATTTCCAGACCAGTACATCAGTCACCATGAGCATCAGCTGAACAAGTGCATAACTTGGGTGACACTACCACCAAATTTCGAAGACTGCTATCTAAGTCATCTCATCAAAAAGTAAACTTATTGGCTATCTGGATAACAACATCAGCATCCACATATCATTCACCACACAACAGATCTTATGGGGTTTATCATTTTAAATAGTTAAATTCAATAGAGGAGATAAGAGAAGCACATGTCTCAGTTACCTAATACAAGGTAATAACTAATAAGTATTTCTATATCATAACCTATGAAGTTTGAAGCAAGAAATCCCCTCCATATGGAATTTCTTTTTTCGTTTGGTCCACCCTACTTGAGTTTTGAAGTTCATAAAATATCAAATTTTTGCAGCTTATAATTAATTCCTGCCTACTAGCAGTTAATTAAGACCATAACAAAAGTTATCCCCATTTATGATTTACCTTGCATATAGAGATTCTCCACATATCCACCCCCACCCAACCAAATTTTTACTCCAAATACAACCTAAATGGTATACTTGCTAGTTATGGTCTTAACAGAACATTTAGCAGAAATTGGGCAAGGATGCAGTCCTTATAGAAACTATAGTTATGAGGCCTTAACTGGACTACACATCTAGTTGCTAGACATATGAGCATGCTGGAGCGTCTATAACTTCAACGTTCTTGAAAAAAAAAAAAAAAAAAAATTTAGAGAAAAGACATTCTTTTGCTATGAGGCACCGAAGAAAAGATTGCTTTGTAGAAATTTAATTTTGTCTAACATAGTCATATGTCCATTACTTATTATCAATAATAATAATAATAATAAATTATTAAAAAAATTTATATGTCCATCAATCACATATATGCTCACAAGGGAACATAATAGCCCCATTTTTGAAGAGACACAGAGACCAACAGATCAGTTAGAATCCTTGCTGATTTGAACTGGTTTTACACAACAATTCCATTGAGATCATCTTCTTAATATCATCTTAATATCTTATATCTTATGACATAAGATATTGAGATCACATTCAAGTTATCAATAAGGAACTAGATATTCGGTTTATCAAAGTTAACAAGAAACACCCTTTTGATGTTCACTGCAACCTAAAGATGCATAATTTAAATAATAAAAAATCTATAATTCATCATTATCATCATCATTATCTCTCTCTATCTCTCCCTCTCCACATTTTCCTAGAAAGCAGACAAACCATTAACAAAAACATCTAGTCTATCCTTCCATTTCCTTAGAAACCAAACAGAGCATAGATTAAAAAGTGCATAATTTATAAACCCCAAATTCCTAATTTATTAGCATCTCTTACCATTTTTACCATAAACCAAACAGACCATTAACAAACAGCTAGCCCATCCATCCATACATTTCCTCATATACCAAACAGAACTTTCATTCATACATACATAGAAAATCCATAATTCAAAAGTCCAAATATTTCTAATTTCTTATCTCCTTCACCTCCCTTTCCCAGCAACCCGAGTACAGTTACAATTTTACACACACAGACACACACTCTTACCAATTTCATAGAAAATGCATAATGTAAAAGTCAACCGCACACACACATGCAGTTACCAATTTCATAAAAAATGCAGAATTTAAATGTCCAAAGATTTCTAATCTTTCATCTCCTCACCTCATTTTCCCAGCAACCAAAGGCTCTTGACATATATACACACTCATACACACCATTTTCATAGAAAATATATAATTTAAAAGCCTAAAGATTTCTAATTTCTTATCTCACTTTCCCAGAAACCAAAAGGAGTACACACACACTCACTCTTACCAATTTCATAGAAAATGCATAATTTAAAAGTCCACCTCAAACACACACTTAGTTACCAATTTCATAAGAAAATGCACAATAAAAAGAACAAAGATCTCTAATTTCTCATCTCATTTTCCCAGCAACCAGAGGACTTTTACATACACCATTTTCATAGTAAATGTATAATTTAAAAGCCTAAAGATTTCTAATTTCTTACCTCCTCACCTCAATTTCCCAGCAACCAAACAGATGACTTCTACACACACTTACCAATATTATTAAAAAAATGCATAATATAAAAGTCCAAAGATTTCTAATTTCTCACCTCCTTACCTCATTTTCCCAGCAACCAAACAGATGATTTTCACACACACACATGTATATACAGAGAGAGAGAGAGAGAGAGAGAGAGAGAGAGAGAGAGAGAGAGAGAGTACCTTCTGGCAAGTAGAAGCTGAGAGAAGGGAGGCCAGAGGGGTATACGAAGCCTTCGGAGGCGACCTTTCGGATCGATTCGGCGTCGTTTTGGTACTGAGGCAAGTGGAGTGAGTTTTCGAACTTGGAGAGCGATGGGAATAGCTTCGGAGTGACATCGAGGCCCTGAGACACGATCCGCTGATTCAGATTCGGGTTCCGACTCTGCCGGAGAAACGGGTTCGACAAAAATCGGTTCACCAGCAACGCTCCGGTTCGGGCTAGGGTTTTTGACGCCATTGTTGTGTTTCTATGTGTGAGTGATTTTCTAGAAGAGAAAATGGTCAATTGGGTTGGTTCTGCTAAAACCCTACACACAGTGAGTGAGAGTGAGACAAAGGGATGGGGGTATATTTGGAATTTCGTGATTTGGGTCGATGTTGGGCCACATGCGGTGAGCTTTTTAGGCCATGTTGGGTTTAAAAAAAGGTCACTCCTCACTCAATTTTCATCACCTATCACTCATCACTCAGTTTTCATCACTCATCACTCATCACTCATTACTCATCACTTAAAACACCCCACCCCATTTGGCACCCTCGCTCACTTGTCATCACTCAATATTTTTCAACTATTTATGGACCCCATACATGTACCTTGTACAGCTTTTACGTTTTTCTTTTTTTTTCCTTCAACCCCCAATACCCAAACTCACCGAACCAGTGAAAAAAAAAAAAAAAAAAAAAAAGAAGAAGAAGAAGAAACCCGAAAGAAGGAAAGAAAAAAAAAAAAAAAGAAGAAGAAGGAAGAATTGAAGACCGAATCAGTAAAAAAATAATAATAAATAAATAAATAAAAAAACCCAGAAACCCAAAAGAAGGAAAGAAAAAAAAAAAAAAAAAAAAAAAAAGGAAGAAGAAGAAGAATGAACGCAGGAAAAGAAAGGAATAAAAAAAAAGAGTCAAAGTCAAAAGTTACGGCTGTGGGTCCCTCCATATATGTTTAATTACAAAAATGCCATTGAGTTATAAGTTATGGAAACTGAAAACAGCTAAAATGTGTTTCCAGTTTCCATAACTCATAACTCAAAAATCAGAGAATTAAGTGATGAAAACTGAATCACGGATCATGAGTCATGGAGTTCAAACAAGTGCTCTTCCGTGGGCCCCGCCAGTTTTGGATCATGAGTTATGAAAACAGGACGATATCACTCAAAACTCTCCTAATCCAAGCATCACCTTAATTATCAAATTTCAAATTGGTATAAATTAATCAATATAGACTATATAGTACATGTCATTGAGCACGCGCTCACGCGTATTTAGTTATTTGGTGATTTATTTGTGCTATCACATATATTGTCTGTTAATTGACTTAATTAGTTCACTTGGCTACTTAATTGGTTAATTTACCTAAGGGTTAATAGATTCTTGACCTATCACAATAAATTAAAATTTTCCCTCAAAATTTTGACCCATGTGGAAGCAACACACACTAGTTGTAAGCAATTGCTTGAACTGGAAGGAAAAGGAAAAAAAAAAAAAAAATAGTGTTACCACTGGCCAAATTGTAGCACATTTGCCATAGAATTCAGCATGTGATACTTCAACTCCAATGAATTAAAGTTATCCCTCGAAATTTTACCTACGGGAGCAACATAGGTCCCTATACTAAAGCACAATAATTATAGAACTCTAGTCTAGTAGTGACAAAAAAATGTGATTGCAACTATCACACTTTAAGTTTGTTGATCTTTTTAAGTTTTAACCAGAGACGTAGCTATGCTGGACCAATGGGGGCAATGGCCCCCCTGGCCCAATGAGAAAAAGCAAAATATAAAATATATAAAGTGTGGTTTTGAATTTTCATGCTTCATTTTTATTCAATACTTCCCTACTTTCACAAAAAATACATTTTTTTTATTCAATTTTTCATTAAATTTTGATTCTTTTTGTGAGTTTCAATCTGGGTTCTAAATGATTTATGGAATTTATCTTAAAGCATTAGCATAGGATAATTGCAGCTTAAGTGTTTGATGAAGTTCCCCAAAGAAGCTTTGTTAAAAATACATGGTTGTCTTTGGGTTAATCTAGAACTACGATATGAAGGTTTAGGCTATAACAAATTTTTTAAGCATTTGGATTTGAATGTATCTCACCCCCCTCACTCGAAATCCAAGCTCTGTCCTTGTTTTTAACAAAATTGGCATACATTTTGACAAGCAGAGACACTAAGTTATATTTTAGGGCTGTGTTTGTTTTACACACACTGTGTATAATATGATTATCCCTATCTTTTATGGTAAGTAGCAAAGCAACAAAGAATAGCGACAGAAAATAGTAGTAGATAAGCATGCTTCACATGCACCAAGAGTAGTGATGGTTCTACAAAAAAATGTAGATAGCACTAAGATAAACTATCACAGAGGATGCCAATTTCCAAAGTATAAGTGTTGATAGCACTAAGATTTTCACTTAACTAGTATAGTCTCATCTTTCCCAAGAACCAATATTGGCCATCTTATCATATAAGGCTCTCAACATTGTTCAACATGATACTTCTTATCATCTTAATTAGTCATCTGATATGACCGAAGAACACTTTGATACACTAACGTACCAGAAGCATTCTGAAAATATTTTAATTTGGTGGGTTTTCAATTCTCTTTATTTTTCTTTTTGATAAGTAGGTGTTTTCAATTCTCAATAAATGTGAGTCTAGATTATATCACCATAGAATTACTTATCAACATTATTAGTTTTTTTTTTATATTAATTTTTTTTTTTCACAAAAAAATCTTCAAGTCACCACTTCAATTATATTGACAACGATGGATCATGCCCCGGCAACAACACCCGAGTAAAACTTGATCAACATTTCATATTTTAACCTTAAAAAAAAAATGATCAACTTTATAGTACATAAGAGGGCTTTTGAAGCCATATCCCAAATATTTTTCGAGCCATATGAATGTATTTTGTATAACTAGTTTGCTAATTCTACTCTGTAATACTTGGGTGGATTTTTGCAATATCCTTTAATTGTTTCCAAGTAGGCTATGTTCGATATGGTCATATTTTACGTCAGAAACCACCTTGATGATGTTGGCAAATATTTTGTTTCAGCATCTTGGAAGTTTGACAAAACCCTAGCACAAATTCATATAATAATTGTCTTATAAAGTGATCTTGATGATGTCAATTTAAATCAACTTCAACTATAGTTAGACAAGGCAAAGACAAAGGGCTTTCCCTTTAGCACCTCACATCGTTGAAAATGAGTAACTTTTAATAAGAAATATGTATTCACATATCAAGAGCAACCAAGCAAGAGGAGACAAGAACAGTTATTTTATTTAGGTTGTGTTGATTTCACACAGATGGTTTCATGAAGTTTTACATAGCTTATTTTTTACACAACTTAGTTTTACACATGTGTATTACCCATTTTGTTTTATTACCATAGCTAGCTCTTATTTATTTATTTATTTGTTGAGAAACTATTACCATAGCTAGCTAAACATTCAAGAGAACGTGAAGGCACTTTTTTCAATGTTGCTTTTCAAATAATATGCACCCTCCCACTCCACATAAAGTTTGCTCTTTATAATATTTTCTCTCCCTCGTGACAATGACACCACTTTATCACCTTTAGTGAAGTGCTTTATCGCTAACGCTCTGTGAAACGTGTTTATAATGTCCCTTTAGCATTTACATTAATTCTTGAAAAAAAATTGTGTCCATTTTAGTTTTTTTTTTTTTTTAATCACTTTTCGAAACACTCATATCAAATTATCTAATATCTATTCTAAATTTTATTTTAATAAAATATTAAATTTTCTTAATTTTGAAAAATTATTTACGTAGGGATGTGGCACTTAAAACTCAAGTAAGCATTAGGCCTTAGACCAGAACAAGCCTAGAATGTGCCTTTCCGAGAAATGGAGCCCAACAATAGAAAAACATACCTCAGAACAAGGGTAAAAGATAAAAGAAGCGATTATGAAAAGTACCCCTAAAATCCTGAACACCGAGAATTGACCAAACAGGGTCCACCACCCTCAATCCAAACATGAATGGACCACTTGAACCATCCGAGGTAAATACTTGTAGACGTAATACCAAAGACATCCCACTGAGGTATGCACATTATCTGAGGATGCCTGAACTATCAAATGCATCCCACCAAGGTACGTATATTGTCCGAGGAAGCTCTCTGAATTACCCTAATAAATCCACTGTGGTACACATAGCGTCCGAGGAAGCCCTTCAGATCTTCCTGATAAATCCACAATGATCCACCTAACAACATATCATTTAAAGACAAAGTTTAGCTACAAAATTGGTTGTAACTTAAGGCTACAAACTCACTTAATAAAATAAATATTACAACATATTTTGAAAATCTAACCGTTAAATTGCATATTCTTTATACTCTTAATACACATGTTAAATTTTGTGTCAATCGGATATTATTTATTATATGATCTATAAGCTTATATTTTATGCATAATTTTAAATTACAAAAACTTGCAAATTTAAAAATGTATTGATGACATAGCTATTGATATTTAATTTTCTTGAAATTTTGCAAGCATAAAGGATATAAGAAGAAGATGTAATCTAATGGAGGATTTGTCAAAATTCACCTCCAATAAAAAGATATTAAGTAAGTTTGTAGCCTAAGGCTACAACCAATTTTGTAGCTAAACTTTGTCCATCATTTAATGCAACAGATAACTTATCATAATAAAACAAGAAGCCCCAAAAGTCTTTGTTCACCATGACCTCAAGAAAAGAAGAGCTTGATGGGACAGGAGGCTGCCCAACCAAACTAGGATAGCACCTATTATGACACATGCTGGAGAAGAAAATAAGAAGAATCAGGCACAGGATGAGGATGAAGAAGGAGGAGGAGGGAGAGTATAAAAAGAAAAAGAAGACAAATGAATGGAGGGAGTGAAACATAGAGTGAGAATTGTGACAAAGAAAAATCATATGAACAATAACTTTTTTACATACTTTTGTGAGAGTGAGATAGTTTCTGGATGCTTATACCCACACACACACACACACACACACACATATACACATATATAGTTTTTTGATAGGCAAAATTTACCATATTTGAATAATCTATTAGGACCTTATATTCTGAAGAAGAATAAAATTGGGACCTTCTTTTATAAGAACCATTTCCATGATCGTTCTTAGAAGTTCATTGGCTAATAACAAAAAATTCCACCCTTTTCCTCTAGCCACTGAGAAAAAAAAGAGTCCACAATTTTGGATGATAATTTTGTTGTTCTTTATTTCAACCTAAAAAATTGGGTTGAATGAGCACTTTGGTTTTTTTTTTTCCTTGCACACTTTGAGTTGGACTTAATTCTAGGGAAAAAAAAATGCAAATTAAGCTTCTATCATCTCATATCAAAGTCTACCACATATTGCCATCATCATCAATATCACTTTCATCTTCAATATTTATCATTCTCCATATAATGATTACATGCCTAATGTACTTGTAATACTTCTAAGTCAACCCGTTTTAGGGTAGCAAAATAATAGACCTTAAATGTTTGGTAGAAGTGCTACGTTATTCCATTAATTCTATCATCGTACATTTATGTGATCATTGATATGTAGTATATGTATATATAGAATCTTTCATTACAATCATCATAATCATGGATTCTTGGTTTTTGTTGTCATACAATTCTGTCACCCTCAACAAGAGTGTAGCACTGGGGAAACTTAGAAAGCATATACATACATATATTATCATTTACATCAAGCAAGTTATCATGATTAAGAAAAGAGTTCATCATTAATTTCACCTTTGTTGTTCTTCATCGATGTAAATCTAAGTATGCGTATTAATTTAGCAAGAACACAGACCCTAATTTTCCTTCTTTGGTACATTGTACTTTTAAATCTTTAGTTATGGAACTCAAATATATGACTATGGTGATTGATCATCATCTAATCATGGACATTCATCATCATCATATACAAGATAATGATCCTTTAAAATTTAGAAAGTAATGATCATCATATTTTAAAGAGTAATATCATTATATACAATATAATAATCCTTTAAAATTTTAAGAGTAATGATCATCATTTTCAAGATAATAACCCTCTAAAGTTTTAAAAGTAATATTTATATTGTATAATTATTAAAACCATAATCATCTATTGTGAAATTGAAGGATTCAATTTTGTCACGTCAACAACATTTAAATAAACATTGACCAACAATAATTTAAGTACTTATTTAAATTATTAACCACGTCATAAAATAGTGAAAAATGCTATATATTGTTACAATATTTTTCTAGTAATAAGTTGTTATTAGTATTTATTTATTATTAGTGAGAAAAAAATAATTTTAATAAGATTTAATTTAAAATCAATAATAACTTATCGTATAAAATTTATTATAAAATTGTTGTAAGAATATTATAAACACATAACGCTCGTCTAAAATAATTCATTCCACGGTGGATTAATAAGATTTTAAGAAACTCTACAATATAGAATTATCCTACAAACTTTAAAGAATATTAATCCACCACGTGTCAACATTCTCATTCACTGCTGCTGATTTTAGCCAATCACATCTATCAATCGAATTCCAGAATCAAGCAGCAGTGGATGAGCATTACCAAAAGTAAGTATTAATTACTTAAGTTAAATGAAAGTACTTAGAGTCTATTTAGTATCTGTTTATTATGTTGAAATTGAAATTTTTTTGTTAAAAGAATTGTAAATAAAAGTAAAAATTAACTAAAATAGTACAGTGAAACTCATAAATAATATCAAAAAGTACAACGAAATACATAAATAATAATAAAAACAAACTAAATAATAAAATAAATTGATAAAAACAACCAAACAAATACTTAAATGGAAAAGTTATTACTTATTACCTTCTCCAACATAACTATTTTTGACTAAGACTTTACATCTTTTTAGGATGGCCCTACAATACATGTACTTGATTCGAATTCCTTCGCAGATTTGTTGATACACATTGGCAATTACCAAACGAAGTACTCTAACTACAGAGGTAGCAATAGTCAGTTAAACAACGTGTTTCTGGAGAGGCAACAATAGTTGGTTAAACCAATATTTCAAAGATAGAATGGGAAATTGTGAATTATCCTAAAAATAGAGAGGAAATTACTTTTTCCTCAAAAAAAAATTTATAGTAAATTATTAGAATAATCTTGAATCAATAATAAAATTTTTAAACATTTTGATAATAATTTTAAATTGAAACTATAGTAAATGATTCAGTTAATTTAAAAATAAATAATGACATTTCATTTAAATTTCTTTCAAATTTTAATATTTCAATTTCAATTTTTTATTGAAGTTTCTTAAATTTATGAAACTTTTAAAAGAGTATTTCAAACTTTTTGAAACTTTTGTAATAGAAAATACATTAAATGAATAAAATAACTTAAATAAATGATGAAACTTTTTTTTTTCAAATTCTTAAAAATTTTAATAAAAAATTTGATTGAAGTATCTTAATTCTTTTATAACTTTTTTTAAGAGTTCACTTAGAGTAAACTAACTTATAAAAATTAAATATTGAGACACGTGATAAAAAAATAAACATATTCTTTTATAGACGTGTAAAATAAAGCTACAAAATGATTGTATATATGACACGAGAAGAAAGCTTCCCCATAGCCACAATTTTGATTATATAGAATAATATATGACATGATATAACAATACCCAACAACATAAAATTATTGTACTTCTCTATATATGAAGGGAGATCTACTTAATTCCCTAGTACCTAGTTGCTAGCATTGATTGAGCCAAAGTTTTGGAAGTTTTTCTGATTCAATATCCAATCATGTTTTCATGATTTAGACTATATTGCCACTCCCATAGTCCCATGCAATACAGAACTAATAAAAGGATACATTCTAAGCAATACAGCTCTTAAAGGATGATACTGCAAGTTTAAGCCTTTTGCTACAAACCCTAACTGGGCCACCATGGTACAGCTCTTACATTAAATTCATAGCCTCAGTTTACTCAGTGGTACTCACACTTCCAAATTACCCATTTCTTTGTTTCACTGTTTTTTTTTTTTTTTTTTTGACTTAGCTAGTGCTGCCTTTCTTTATTATTTATTATCTCTCTCTGTTATTTTTTTCATCTATTTAAACTTATTTCCCAGTACTTATTTATCATCTATCTTGGCTGCACTAACACTGCTTTTAGAGAGAAAGATGGGACATCACTCGTGCTGTGACAAGAAGAAGGTGAAGAGAGGACTGTGGTCACCGGAGGAAGATGAGACACTCATCAACTACATTTCAAACTATGGCCATGGTTGCTGGAGCTCTGTCCCAAAATTTGCTGGTAACATTATAACTGCTCGCTCGTCTCTCATAATTGCACTAGCTTCATAGCTTTCATGGATTCCTAGTATTGTTTCTTAAATTTTTTTTTCCGGTTTCGTTGTATGGCTTCTACGAAGCAGGCCTGGAGAGATGTGGAAAGAGCTGTAGACTACGATGGATAAATCATCTCAGACCTGACTTAAAACATGGACACTTCTCTCCAGAAGAAGCGGGCCTCATCACTGAACTTCATGGCATTCTAGGAAACAAGTACCATTTTATTTTTCTTCTCCGAAAATATTTAAACTATTACCAAATTTATTTTATATATATTTATAAACTTTACAAACCAACATGATAATACATATCCTTAATGACACGACACATCAACAACCTAACAAATAAATTATTGTAAATTTCTTATATTTTATTTAATATATAATATTTTAATTAATCTTTTTTTGTCATTATTATTCTTATCATCATCCTCATGCATCATGAATATCATTTATTTGGACAGGTGGGCTCTGATAGCCAAGCAACTACCAGGAAGAACAGATAATGAGGTCAAGAATTTTTGGAATACAAGCATAAGGAAGAAGCTAGTTTCTTATGATGTTCCTGCAATAGCCACCTTTCCTGATGTGCACTTTAATGGTAACTCTGAGGAAGGTCTCTTCTTCCTAAATGCAAACCCTCATTGGATCCTAAGCTCTCAGCAAGACCAACTATACCTTCCCACTCCAACTTCAAATTTGCAAGGCTTTGATCATGGTGATCTTAAATTAGAGCAAACCAATTCTGGTGCCAATTTGGTTCAATTTCCACCCCCAATGGCACCACCATCTTCTTCCTACTATGATCCACTCTGGTCATTAGGATATCAGCCTCATGAAAATTTTGATCCTAATCAAGAACATCAAAATTTCAGCAGTAGTGGAGCAACACAACATTATATTGGTGATAAGCTTATTGGCCCAAGTGTCGCAACACCAAATTATGATGAGGATCCATTAACAGTGCCCATGATTCCAAATCCTTGTGAGATTATTAATGGTAATTTGTGTGGCATGTCTTACTCATGTGCTTCACTAGAACTTGACCCACTTGCTAGACTCCCACATTTTCCAGTTGGCTGTAATTATCCTTATGATCCACACGTGCCCAACAATCATATGGAGTACATGGATGCCATCATGTCATCATCGTTATCATCAGCATCAACATTGTCAGCATTATCAAGCGGCCAATTTGCCACAAACCCTAATCTTCCTTCAAGCCGGGAGACTTAGACAGGGTACTCCTTTGGAGTTAGGTTCTATTTATTAATTGACGGGCCTATAATTGATACAATGCATTTATTTCTTGTTATGTGCATGTACAAGACATAAGTGAAACTTCTTTGGGAAATCTTAATGTTTCTAGTTAAAGTGAGTAACGCTGGTTGAAGTTCAAAAAATATGTGTAGGTATGTTATTCAATTTTGTCAACTTTCCTTCAAAAAAAAAAAAAAAAAAAAAAAAAGGAAAAAGGAAAAAAGATTGTCAACTTAATTAATATATTGTATGAGTTCCTACTCCTTGGAGCCTAACAAAGTTTAAATTACTACTCTATATTTGTATCAGTTCTTCTATATGGACACACAATTTGTACATTATAATGTACAAAAAACGCGGCTTTAAGCCTTGCTATATATATTGAAGAAAAAATCCCTAATCCCTAATCAGATTGATCTGTCACTCTGATCACTCTCAAACAAACCCTCGCTCTCTGTCACTCTCAACACCACGCCGCCATCGCCGCCTCTGATCGACGCCACCGCCGCCGCCAAGAACCTCGTTCTCATAGCTCTCTCTCTCAGCCATCATAGGTCAGAACCTCTCTATTCCTCTTGCGATCTCTCTCTCGGTTGCGTCGCGTGTGTGCGTGCGTTTATGGTTGTTTGGCCATGGGTTTGGGTATTGCTATTCTTCTGGGTATGTGGCCATGTATGTATGTAGATGTGTGAGTGTAATGTGTGCTCTATTTGTATGTTTTTGATTTGGGATTTTGGGTTTACTGTTTCGTATTGCGGAGGCAGTGAAAATGGGTTTGCAAGAAGTAAGGCTTGCCATAGTTACAGTTTATTTTTTATTTTTAGTGTTCTATCTCTTTTCGTCTCATAAATCTCGGGTTTTTGGACTTATTTGTGCTATTTGATTTCTGTAGTTTTGGATTGTGGTTTGTGTTTTGGGTTTTGATTTCTCTGTGTGTTTTTTGGTTTGATTTCTCATGGGTATGAATTGGTTTTGACTTCTCTTTGTGTTTTGATTTCTTATGGGTATGGGTTGTTCTGATTTCTCTGTTCTTTGGTTGATTTCTCATGGGTCTGGGTTGGTTTTGATTTCTCAAGTGTGGTGTAGTTTGTTAGCGCTGTATTTTCAAAAAAGAAAGAGCCTTTGCAAAATAGGAATAAAGATACCACTGAGATCCTTTGTGCGAAAAATGTGTAAAGATTGGACTATTTGCATTTATCCACCAAAAAAGAAAAAGTGTGAAGATTGGACTATTTGCAATTGGTACCATATTTGAGCTTTATTGCTTTCAGTTGATTCATAATGTAGTATAGTAGTAGAAAAAATAAATTTGCCAACGGAAAGGCTTTTTAATTTTTAATTTTTTCCATGCTGGGGCTTAGGAGAAAGAGGTTGAGATAAAACCTACTGGTCTTTGTGAAATTGATAATGATTTTATTGTTTTGATCCGTTATGAGTAAATGCAACTCACCTTTGCATCTGTCACTGTGTGCTGCTGGTCTTGTTAGGTGATTCTAGTTTTGGTAAAAGCTGTATTGTTCTTCGCTTTGTTCGTGGTCAGTTTGACCCAACTTCCAAGGTAAGCAATTTGCATTGGAGTAAACTACATAGAAAAAAAGTTAGCTTTATTTATTTATAATGTTCTATGTGAATGGATATGGGTGTCTATCCTTCCACCTAGCTCCTAGAAGCTAATTTATGATACGCTTACAATTGGTGGTTTAAATAATTTCAGGTTACTGTTGGAGCTTCCTTCTTATCACAGACAATAGCTTTACAAGACTCTACAACTGTTAAGTTTGAAATATGGGACACTGCCGGCCAAGAGAGGTATGGTGGTCAAATCATGCTTGAATATATAAAAAGTTTAAGATTTATATATCATAGCACAAGCTCATCTTATAAACCATTCTTTTAAATTTTTAATCAATTGAAAAATTTTGACTTACAGATTCTCTAGGAGTTCCAAGTCATGTGTTAGAACTTAGAAGCCCAATTTAATTTGTTCTAGCTAGATTGTACTAAAAAAAAAAAGAATAGTGCTTACACATAAAAGTGTAATTAATTTAAAAATAACTCTGCATTGCATTTTAAGATTTTGAGTTAATTGGAATGATGATGGATTCAACAAGTATAAATGGTTGCCAAATAGCTTGGTTAGATGGCTTGAATGAGGAGAAGCATTAACTTAATTGTTGAGTTTGTCTTCTGCCTTTTCAGCTATGTCAAAAGTTCTATATCTTTCATTCAAAAAAAAAATTAATGTCAAAAGTGGGTTGGGAGTAGTCTTGTCAGTTTAGTCACACAGTCACACTGCTTGGTCTCCTTTAAAATGAGAATCAGGATCAGGATTGTAACAATATATATATATATATATATATAAAACTTTCTTGATCAGAACATACTACAATGGATCAACAGGGTGAGCCCAGAAGTTTGAGTGGATATGTGATGTCATGTCTGCATTGTTTGACTTGTCCTATGTGGTTGTTTTGGTTTATTTGGGGTTAGTGCACGTCCAAGACAAATCAAAAGCCTAATCCTTACTATCTGGTTTATTACCAAACCTGTTATGTTTCTAATGTCAGAATCCTAATATTATATCGTATTCCTTTACCAATTTGCCATTTTTCAAATGCAATTTGCTCTTAAATGCCAAATGGCATTCTGACATAACTGTTTAGTTCAATTAAGTTTTTATATATGTGATATGTGTGTTTCTTTTCCATTAGTCTATATTGTCTTTGTTAGAGACAGTTTGGTAGAGTGGCCATATAAATTTCCATTTTTTGGATCATTTGACTTCTTTCTCTTTCCCATTCGTTTCTGTTAATTAACACCAATGCCTTAAATGGACTTTTCTTCACAAAAGCTAATTTTATAACTGCACTGTATTTTTGTTTAGGACAGTATTTCTTTCGCACACTGCGTTTTAATAAACCTTGTGAAAAACACACTGTGTGAAAGAGTTTTTACCCCTTTGTTTAATTTATTCTGTGAAGTGCAATAGTTTATTTTGTACATATAAGAAAAAAATTTGATGCATTTTTAGTTTCTAATAGTTTTCTGGAAAGGGAAATATAGATTTCAAACTTCTTGTGGACCACCAATTGTATTTGAGACAGGAAAATGAGTTCCATTTTCCTGATACACATCATTATTATTACGTTGCAGTGCGGCCCCCTCAGTCTTCAACCAGGACACCTCATTATTATTACTTTTTTCTTTCCCTATATTGCTCTTCACTGTCCTTACTACTTTATTTTGTTTCTCTTTTTTTACTCTGAGGGTTCTAAAATTTTTGAATCATTTCATTGAGTTTAGCAATTAAAAGTTGTTAATCATTTTATTTACATAAAAGCAATATGTGTTAGCACAATGATTGTGAAGTCATTTTTGCAACTTTGTCATGACCCACTAGTACTAATCTATTTATGTGTCAGCTCCTAATACTCTTGTCCTGGAAAAGAAAAGTACCTAATTTACCTTTCATGATTTCATGTCCTCAAGGAGAGTTTCATGGTAAGACTCTGAATTTTATGAGAGAGAGAGAGAGAGAGAGAGAGAGAGAGAGAGAGAGGGACACACTAAGTACTAGCAAAAGGATTGAAGTAGCTGGATAGGATGATACAACAACTCAACAAAGCAGTGAATTAGGGAACAAGATTTGTGTCATTTTTGTCATTCTACTCTATCTAAAAATGCCATTTTTTTGTTGCTAAAAATGCCATTTTTTGTTTGGGATGGGTTATTTTTATTGGTTATTTTACTTTAAGTTTGTTTACAATATTAATTCGTTTCTAAGCTCTTATTTATATTGTGGTCTTGATATTAGACTTGTATACAACTTCAAACAGCTGGCAATTGGTTGGGAACTTGTTGGGTTTTGGCAATTGTTGAGTACTTGCAGAATTATTGGTTGGGAACATAGTGTAAATTATTTGGGCAGGAATTGTATTTATACACACACTTCACAAACCCAACCCCAACCCCACCATACCCACTTCTCTCCGTGTCTCTCTTCCTAGCCGCAACTGACCACAAACCCTGCCCTCACTCTCTCGGCAATTTCAGGTTTGTTTCTCTCAACTTCAGGTTTTTGTATTGGTTTTATTTGATTTTTTTGTGGGTTTGTTTGGGTTTCATTTGATTTGTTTGTGGGTTTTGTTTGATTTGTTTGTGCATCTTTTTTCATGGTATTTTCAATGATTTGTTTTGGGTTTGTGTTTATTTACTTATTGTATTTTCGTTTGTGGGCGTGGCTAAGGTCTTGGGTGATAGTTCAGTTTTGTGGCTGGGAGTTTGTGTGAGGTTTTGCCCATCTGGGTCATTTTGCTCATTGGGCTGGTGCAGAACTTTGTAATCATGGAGTAGGCTCGGTCAGTTTTGCTAGGAATAAGAAAACCGATACAGTTGTTTACAGGTACTTATTTCAATCTCAATGATCCTCGTTTGAAACCCAGCTGAAACATAAAAACTATATATAATCTATTTTGTTGTTTATGCTAACAAATTATGTTTTGTTTCTGAGATTAGGGACTATTGTTTAGCCTTCTAGGCATTTCACAAATGTGCACTTTTCATCCATCAACATTCTGATTTTAAGAATCAACTTCGCATTCCTTTACGTTTGCCACGGCCACGTATAAGTGCCCTCATCCCCATGCTTTTGACCAAATAGTCCAAAAGACCAAAAAAAGAAGAAGCAAGATTTTCTTATTTATCTTGGTCAAGGTCATTAAAGGTGTGGCTTAATTTTGTGGGTTTGGTGCTACTAAAAATTTCTAATAATTGATTCTTCACATATTAGTAATTGGGTCACCAAACTCTTGTATTCTCGAAACACTACTAGCTACCCTATAACTATAAGAGTAGGCAAGTTTCTGTGTTTGTCTGTTCCATTGTTCTAATGGAAGCCAGACCATGAGAGAAGGAAGAGGAATATGGTCAAAGGAATCAAAGAGAAAAACGAAAATTAAAGTCCATTCTGTTAAATATTGAAGTTATACTAAACTGGAAAACATTGGACTAAAGACCAATGTTAGCTAGAGATATTAAAAAAAATCATAATTTATGAGTGGTGTAATTTCACTTTTATAAGAACCTACTATTGACATAATTTTTTTTATAGTATATCAATGATAACATACTACTTTAATAATAGTGAAATTTTGTGTCACCATACTTAGTAATGTATACTAAAATAGTACTGTATCAAAAAATTGGAATTGACTATGTACTCAAATATGTATGTTCTACTAAAATATGCTGTGTTCGGTTAGTGCTAATTGTTCTCTCTCAAAAAAAAAAAAAAAAAAAAACGTTGGTGTGAATTGGAATAAAAATTTGAGAAAAGTATATCATATGCTAATGAGTCCATGGCATATTGTACATGTGATGTACTGGCAACTCTCTCTCATAAAGAACCTATGTGCATTGATTTATGAGATTGTATATTGTCTCTTGCTTGAACTTTTTTTGCTTTTGTGAAGAATATGACATCTAAATCGTTCTGTTCACTGACATTTGGAGACTCATGACAATAGATTTATTGGTCAAATTATTGGATGCACATTGGGCTATAAAAAGAATGGATGCCCTTCCAAACTCTTTTGGGCTTGGGTTGTCTAACATGTTAGTAATAGGATCTAGATAAAATTGCAAATTGGGCTTAAGGACCAGTAACTATAGCTATAACTCAGTAGTGCCCCTTGCCCAAATGTAGTTGGCTCAAGTAGACAATTACTAATTCACCTCATAAACAAATTAGAAGTGCTAATCTTTGTAAGGTCTAGGCACATAATCAATTGTTTAATAGCTTAGCACAACTAAACCAGAACTGCCTTGTAAAGAATAAATAGTTTTATTCAGTAATCTATCTTTTACCTTACCTTTTTTTTCACCTTTCTTTTAATTTGAATAGATTCATAAAACTATTAGTGGTTTTGTACATACGTACCTAACGATACACTACTAGTTTTCTCAACAAATATTTCTATCACTTATTTTTCATTTAGCATCATCCTCTTTATGGATTTTTGCTTGGAGATTTTGATGGCCTTGTAGTGAGAGAGGGCCTCATTTGGTCAATTTGTTCTTCATCACCTCCCATTTTCTTGGCATAAAGGCCAGCCTCAAAGAAGCGTTTTACAGCATCATCTACATACTCCATCCCTTGCCTAACATTCATTCCCTTCCCTTGGCCTCTTCATTTGCCTCAGTACTCCAAATCTTCACTGGAGTAGGAAGTTGAACTGTTGAAATAGCAAGAGACAATATTGTGTTCAATTCAAAGAGACCACAATAGGTCAAGAAATTTACAACAAATAGTATATATATTTGTCTTGTATTATTTGAACTTTATTCTTGTCTTGTAAGAGTTTCTGTGAAATACAATTTTTAATTCACATACTGTATATTAGTGGTTACATAGGCTATTTAATGAGAATGATGGAATTGTGAGATGAGGACTTAAAACCTTGACTTGCCATGTTTATGAAAAATATAGTGAACAAAACCTTTTATATAGTAAGGGAGAGCAAATTTTCATTGTTTAGGACGTGTACAATAGAGCAACACAATACAAATGTGTGTTGAAGTCTACAGTAGCAGAGGAGAATATTAAACAATACTGTTACTGGAAATAGGGTTTTGATGAGGAATAGGATATATGCTTATGTATAGTTGTTGACATGAAATGTATGGTGCCTTTGTAAAACTTAAAAAAAATGGTGAATTCTTTTCTTTCTCCATTAGAAGCTACAGATATGTATCTAATTAAAAAGAAGTTGCAGAATTTGATATTTAAAATCTAATTGTGTGCTTTTGATTTACTAATAAGTGATAGTGGCCAAGTAGATGTTTTTGATGATGATTACTTTTTTTGTGGTAAAAAATTAAAGTGGTAAGTACCTGGTGGTTGATGCAACAATTTTTCTCAATAGAGATCTTTGCAGGGATTAATGGGAAAAAACTATCTACCTTTGTCCATTTGAGTAACAATGCTCACCAAACAGGCAGAGCCTCTTGATGTTGCTAAGGAGTGAAATGATGATAAAATTTTCTTTTCCTTTCAGAGCTAGGGCTTCTTAGATTGTGGTGTACACATTTTTTTCTTTGGGCTGTTAAGGCTGAAAATTATTATGTAAAACTGTCCTTAGCTGATGGTGAAAATTATTGGCTCCCAATGCCTGATATTCATATGAAAATAGAAGAAAAGAATATAACATTGGAAGATTGACATGTTTGCAGCCTTCCTAGAATTTAGGTTTATAGGTAATAAATAATGTAGAAGTTCACTTTAGCTTTTAATTCTTTATTAATCTAGGAAATGTCTACTGTTTGTACATTTTTCTTGTTGATGCTTTACCTCTTTCAATAAACTTTTTTTAAAAGAGTAGTTGAACATAAATAATTTGCATGTACACTGTTTGCTGATTCTTATTAGTCAAAGTGGTATTTTTGGGTGATTGGAAAGAATCTGATTTGTTGTATTTATATTGATTGTTACATTTGCAAGACAATTGGCCTTCTCGGTCAGTGTTTTTGTTTTTTACCCGTGAAGCATTAAGGTTAGACATTTTGTGTGTTGTGATGTGTGGGGTGAAGATTCTTTCTTTTCATTCTGAATCTCGAGTGACAGGATGTTTTTTGTTGAATCATGTATTTGTATCATTCCCCCTAAATCATTTCAGGAGCAGCCTCTTCAGACCAGAATAGTTGAAGGTTAGAATTGCATCAAAAGTTTTCCAATTTTCAAGAGCCCACTTTGACAAATTTCAATACCTTTGGCCAATTCGAGAGCAATCAGTCATTATCTCTTTTTTTTTCATCTTTCCGGTCATAAGAGAGAAACAAACTGCCTCATGAAATTTTCTATAAAAAAAAAATAACAAGAAGAAGGTCTAGTTTTTTGATGTAGGTCCTACTTAGTCTGATCTGGACTGCTCTTTTCAGGTATGGCTTTGGTGGGATGTGATGTAGTGGCAAAATGGTGGCATTCATGGAATTTTTTTTACTTGTTTCTTGTCAAACTCTTTGTTGTATTCTTATTATTATTTTTATAATCCATATTATCAACTTCAATATTATTATCATTTTAGTTAATGAGATTAGTGGTTGATTTGTTGGCCATTTCAATGTGCATGTGCGCATGCGCGCATGCTTAATATGGATTTTCTCTCTCTATCTGTTTTTTTTTCTTTTTTAAAAAAATAGTACTCATCTGATGCCTTATGTTTTTGGTTTTTGCATATTTATTTTTTGGTGGTGTTTTCTTGATACATAGCAAAAGAAGGGTGCTTTGCTGATGGCAGCTGTCATCTTTGTGAGGGATTCACTTGGTCCTCTGTTTGATTTAGCCAATGTGGTATACCCAAGGTGTGGCGCATTTATCATTTAATCATCTTTACCTGCTACTTGTAATTATCTGGCATTGTTACTTGTGTGCCAACATTCCATAGATTATTTTGTTTAAATTGTGAAGATGTTTTTGTGTGCCTTAGGTCAATGAAATATGTTTACCAGTTGTATTTAAGTTTTTGTTTTGTTTGCCTCTGGAATCTTGCTATGTTGATTGAAAATTCTCTCTCTCTCTGTCTCTCTCTCTCTGATTCTTTCTTCTGCCAGAGGATAATTACACACTTAAATTATTATTATGAAAGTGCTTTGCTAATACAGTCATGAAAAACTTTAGCAAGAAAATAAAATAGAAAAAAAAAAACCTATAGCCGCATATAAAATACATTTTATTTTATTATTATTATTTTTGAAATATGTCCTAAAGCCGCATTTAAAAAACGCGGCTTCAGAACTACCTAGAGCTGCGTTTATAAGAAATGCAGCTTTAGTATTGTCTGTAGCCGCATGTTTTTTAAGCGCGGCTCCTTTAGGTTGAACAATTTTTTTTTTTTTTTTTCTTTTTCGTTCTAAAAAAGTAAATGCAGCTCAAAGCTGGTCTGTAATCGCGTTTTTTAAAAATGTAGCTATAGTTCTTAGCCTATAGCTGCGGTTAAAAAACACGGCTATAGGTCTGACCTTTAGCTGCGGTTATAAAAACGTGACTGTAGGCCTATTGCTGCGTTGTTTAGGCCGTGTTTGTAAACGCGGCTATAGGAAATGTGGCTCCATCCTATAGTCGCGTTTTTGGGGTCTATCATTTACACACAAGTACATCATTCACACTTAGTGAAAAGTAATCTAATCACCACTTGTCATGTGTTCAAGTTGTGAACACGTGTGGTCCTAGAATTTTTATATTTGTACACTCCCCGAGAATACTAAATTGAGGATAGCCCCATCCTAATTGACCGAACACTTAAGACCCTCCCCAAAGGTTGAGGAAGATGGGGAAGCATCTCATCTAAAAGCAGAAGTTCACCGAGATATCAAGAATGGAAACGTGCAAGCTAAGCAACAATCATCTCCTCATTTAATGCACTCTACCAACTCGGCAAGCCATATTTATTACGGAATGACTCATTAGAACAGTGCTCTACACCCATTTCCCCACTCATCCATGCCTCAAAAGAAGAGAAGAAAGAGATGGGACAAGTATCCCCCCCTCTAATCCTACGCCCAACAGGTGGATGATGAAGGAGGCAGCTCCATCCTAACAAATAAGAACCTCATTCTAAGATTATGGGATCCAAAATTTTTTAATGAAAAGTGTGAAGTGTAAGAGTGAACAAGATTGAAAAGTTATACTTAAAAAACATATCCTTGGTGTTCCCGACTATGCAATTATGAAAGAGGATTAGATTAGTTCAGTTGTCAACATTGTCTATTGTCTCTACCCTTTTTAGATCTTTTACTTGTCTAAGCTCTTAACCCATATTTACTAAATTACTTGCGACTGCCATTCTATATATATATATAATTTATTTAGTTCAAAGGTATAATCAACCTTATGTGGTTACTTAAAAGTAATGATGTTAAAACGAATGAGAGACTACCCTAAAGAAAACATTTGTATATTCACAACCTTCTTGTTTAGAAAGACTTCACTTAAATTTAACCAGACCGAAATAGTCCCAAATGCTATGTTAATGTGGCTTAATAAAAGCGCAGTAATAATAAATCTACGCTTAAGATTTTAGATATTATGAGTTTGAGATCTTTTATATATATATATAATTTGGATTTAGAATATGTGCTCTTAACCCAAATCTATATTTTCCTATTATGTAAGTGCACAAAAATGGACTGAATACAATGAAGTGGACCAAAATGGAACAAAGTGGATAGAATATGATCGAATGAAACAAATAAGACCGAATATGACTAGAGGGGACTGAATAGGACCGAAGTGAACCAAATAGAAACAAAGTTGACCGAATAGGACCGAAGTGGACCAAATAGGAACAAAGTTTGACTGAAGATGACCAAATGGACCAAAGTAGACAGAAAGGATCAATGTGGAATGAATAGGACCGAATAGACCAAACAGGACCAAGGTAGACCAAATAGGAACAAATAGAACCTAAGTGGACAAAATGGACTGAATAGAACCAGAGTGGACTAAATAGAAACAAAGTGGACCTAATAGGAGCAATGTGGACTAAATAGGACCGAAGGGGACCAAACAGGACCGAATAGGACTAAAGTGGACAGAATGGACCGAAGTGAACCGAATGGGATTGAATGAACCTAATACAACCAAAGTGGACAGAATGGATAGAAGTGGACCGAATAGGACCAATGTGGACCAAATAGGATTGAATGGACCTGATAGGACGAAAGTGGATCGAATAAGACCGAAGTGGACCAAATAAAACCAAAGTGGACCAAATAGGATTGAAGTGGATAGAGATGGGTGTTTTAAATCATATATTACGATTCATGATCAAATTTTGAAGGGAAACTGAAGTGTCATACAGATGGGGGAGAATCTAGGTTAACACTATCGTGGGGCAAGAGAGTGAAGGAAGAGAGGCATGAAAGTTGAATGAGAGTAGTGTTAGACGAGAAGCCTTGCTACATTAGGGTTTGTAGATAGCTTTGAAGAGACAGTCACTTGCTTAGAGTTGGGGTTTTTTTTTTTTTTTTTTCTCCATTATTTTAAAAAAAGAAAAAGAAAAAAACTGATGTAAAAATTTGTATCACTAGCAATAAAAAATAATTATATGAGATTCAATCATATAACTTCTTCGTATTTAAAACATATATTTTTCTCCAAGGGGGAGTTTGACCATGTCCATTTGAAAAATATATAATACCAACTGTAAAAGTCATTTGATTCCCTAGTAGGAAAAAAGTGAAAGCAATTTTAATGGTTAATGAAGTTTGTAGCATACAATTCTTTATGTTGGAGAGAAATCAATAATTTTTTTTTCTTAATAAATATTTTACAGGATGAGCATGAGAAAATTGATCCTAATGATTCATAGCTATACATAATTCTATAAAATAGATATAAATCATGCAAGGACATATATAATAGCTATCTTTATTAATTAGGACTTACAATGTCCTAAATGTGTACCTTAATGAGAAGGTCTTCGGTGGTGACTATGAATACTCCAAATTCAATACCAATGGAGATATATGCATAGGCTAGAATCCCCTATCCGTGAAGCGCAAGAGAACAAACAAAGCATAAACCAACACCAATAGAAAGAAAATAAGAGAAAAAAGAAAAAAGAAAAAAAAAAAGGCTTCCAACCCCTGTTTTATAATTCTCCGTTCTTTCCCTTAGGTTAGAGTTGGACTTCTGCTTAGGTTATACTTCCTTTTAAAATAAAATAAATCAAATTAAAAAAATAATGATGATGTGGAAAATTATGAGAGTTACAAAGCTTATGTGTCAAGATATTATAAGGTTAGCAAATGGTCAAACACTTCAGTTTTATATTATATATAAATAATAATAGGAAAAAAAAAAAAAAACCCGTTGAAACAAAAAACCAAGCTTGTTTGTGAAGAATAGTACTATTTGAAAGACGTGGTGGTATTTTGTATAACAGTTATATATAACATCCCTCATATATGAGGTGGAGTACACGTTTGTATGATCCACTTTCGTGTAAGATGGATATTACATATAACCATTACCCAAAATAATAAATCCTGAAAGAGAAGCAAATAAGCCCTTTCCTGCTTTCCATGCGTGGACTGGTGCAAATGATAAGGGACTCTTGATGCAAATAGCATGTCTTTCTCTACAATTTGCAAATACGTTCTTGATGCTTGGTGTAGAGGGTTTAGGAAGATGAGATGAGAGACTTTATGTTTTGGGCCACATATCTATTGTCATTGGGCTAATGTGACAACAAATTAATACAAATGAAATGTCACCAACCAAGTATTGAACTCTTGGCTGATTGGGTCTACTTGCTTGTAAAGCTTGAATTATTGTCCTACTGCACCGCCAACAATAGTAAATTACCATAAATGTTACATGTTTTAGCAAAGTTCATATCCAATCACATTCTACCCCCCATTTGTTCAAGTTCTATTCTTCAGTCCAAACTCAAGACTTACACCAGTCACAAGGTCACTCGAATTCTAAATTCGAATAAAAATCACGCCACACTCTTAGTGTAACACTTCCTACTCCACCATCTACAACATTCATGTATATCATGTCTTTGTTTTTTTTTTTTTTTTTTTCATTTTAAGCCTAAGTTACTTTTTAAAAAGAAAAAAAAAAGATATAACAAATTATAATTGATGAAGTATAAAGTGAAACATTTGAGATATGATTTTTATTCAATTAGAACAATGGATGCTTCCCTTCATTTAATGTCACTGCTAGTTTTAATAAACCCAGGAAGTAATGAAATTGGTGAATAGTAAAACACAATCACACTAAAAATGCTTTTTTTGGATAAATCACTTTGGAAAAATTCAATATGTGATTAATTATAAACCGAAAAAGTTAAGGAATGCAATAAGGGCATAGTTTAAAAAACATTTTTAGAAACCTTTTAAGGAAAAATAAAAAAGTGACTAATTTTTTAAACAAAATTTTATATTTTTCATAACAGTAATATCATAACATTCTTAAAATGATCTGTGGGGTCATGGGCCCAGATCATACAATTGGATTTTTGGGCTTAAGGCCCAAGCCGAGGATAAGGGGCCGTCCGAGGATGGGTAAGTATAGCCAAGGAAACCCATGCTAGTGGATAAGGAAGACAATATTGAACATAATGGCCTAGGAGTTTGTGCTGAGGATGAATTTGTCCTCGGCTAGGCAAGGCCGAGGTCCGTAAAGGATGCCTGCCATCTAGAGGTACGATCCATGAAGTTCTGGTAATATTGATAAGCATTGCAGGAACAAAACACAGAGAAGAATCCCAAAATATCTTGGGAAAAGCTGCTATCACCGCATTGAATGCACCCCAGCTAACTCCCTGGCTGTTTTAATGAGGAAGTGACCTTTGCACAGTATTATTGCAGCCTTACAACCATCCCAGAAGAAATCTAGAGGGGGCTGATGGGACAAGTACCAGCATAAACCATCAACTATCCACGTGTAGGGTAGAGATGAAAGAAAAGATGTAGTATAAATGAGAATAGAGACCTTAGAGGAAGGGGATGGGAAAACAGAGAAAGAACGCTGTAGCAATCACAACTGCACTAGTACTCTATTTACTTGATTTATATGAACACTTGCCTCCTCGGACAAGGAGTTCATCCATATTAGCCATTGTCCAATTCACTAAAGCCTAGTTCTTTGACCCACTCTCTACAAATTTATTGTACTGGGTTCACTAGGCCAAGATCCCATACATTTTGGGCTTGGTCCGAAAATCGTGTCCCTACATGATCCATTAACAAATGCCCTATGGGCACCCGTTAACTGGATCCAATAGAAATTAGACCAAAGAACCTATCCATTACAACTACAAGCAACTCCACAAAATATATATATATATATATATATATATTTATTTATTTATTTATTTATATATATCAGAACTCCAAATGTAAACTAAATCATGCTGGATTGAGGAAGCTTTATTGCTCTCTAGGAAGTGCAGCAGAGATCCAATCTTTTGAATGTCCGTCTCAACAATATGTGGTGAAACAGAAAGAGGAGTTTGTTGGGCCAATAGAAAATAAATTCTTAAATTGTAAATATTGGCCAAACTTAAGTAAAGCTCAAAACACTATATCATAAGAAAAACACTCCAATAATACATTAATGCTGAAACACTCTAATAAGAAAACGTTAATGCTGAAAGAAATACAGCTTTGCACTTTGTTTGTTTTAGCATTAACGTCATTTTCTAGAAAATTATCTCTTTTTCCGGTGTTTGGTAACAATTTTGAAAATGAACTTGAAAACATTTTCTAGTGTTTAGTATGTACAAAATTTTTATAATATTTTGTGTATAATTTAAAACATGTATAACAAGTGATTTGTGTAAACCCAACTAATGTAGTCAATATCAATAAATAAATAAAAAACCAAGAATGAATTTGGTTTATCAAACTAAAATTTTGACAACAGATATAATCAAAATTAGATACAATTAAAACTAGGTGTCAATTTTCATGATCTCTGCCATTCATTTTGCTTGTATGTGTGTGTGTGTGTATATATATATATATATATAAGGGCAACAACGTACATAAGAAATATATATTGATCACTTTGTAAGACTAAAAACAAATACAAATTACTCAAAAAAATTTCTGCATAATATATCTCCAATGCTAGCCCATACACAGGACTAGGGTATAGGTCATAATTGATACAATAGTTTAAAGAAATCAATGGCTTAGCTTTGAAGTTTGAGGAAAACATTGCAATCCACTTCATAATATTAATATGATAAGCGACAAAATGCAATTCCCCTAAAAATATTATCATTTATTATACTCTTATTTGTAATAACATTATTAATTTATTGTATGGATTGCCCTATGTAAAAGAAATTAGCCATATAGCACTATGTTGGCAAATTTTCATTTTTTACTTCGTTCATTCTTTCTATTTTTTTCTTTTCTTTTTTGTTGCACTTTTATGTGTGAAAAAGATTGAACTTCTGCAGTTGTCCATATGGGAATCCATCATGCCAAAAATTGTTAAGAGAAAAAAGAAAATAGAGCTCAAAATTCAGAGAACTATGTTACAGAGGGGAAGAGAAACCGGGAGAAAAGAGAGAAGAAAGACAAATAGGCAGAAAGATGTGGGAAGAGAAGAGACCAAAGGGAGTGACAATGAGTATATGAGAGGATAGGAAAAGTAAAGGGAAGAGAAGAAGTGAGAGAACTATAAGAGTTATGCGTTGCGCAAGTTCAGCATGTGATTCTTTGACTCCAATGAATTAAAGTTTTCCCTCAAAATTTTACATATGGGAGCAACGTAGGTCCATACACTAAAGCACAATAATTATAGAACTCTAGTCTAGTAGTGACAAAAATGTGATCACAATTATCACACTTTAAGTTTGTTGTCCTTTTTAAGTTTTAACCAGGGACGTAGCTATGTTGGACTAGGGGGGGGGCAATGGCCCCCCCTGGCCCAATGAGAAAATGAAAAATATAAAATATATAAAGCGTGGATTTGAATTTTCATCCGTCATTTTTGTTAAATAATTCCCTGCTTTCACAAAAAATACAGTTTTTTTTTATTCAAATTTTCATTAAATTTTGATTCTTTTTCTGAGTTTTCGTCAGGGTTCTAAATGATTTATGGAATTTATCTTAAAGCATTAGCATAGGATAATTACAGCTTAAGTGTTTAATGAAGTTCTCCAAAGAAGCTTTGTTAAAAATACATGGTTGTCTTTGGGTTAATCTAGAACTATGATATGCAGGTTTAGGCTATAACAAATTTTTTAAGCGGTTGGAGTGTTTCTCGCCCCCCTCACTCAAAATCTTAGCTCCATCCCTGTTTTTAACAAAGTTGGCATACATTCTGACAACCAGAGACACCAAATTATATTTTAAGGCTGTGTTTGTTTTACACACACTGTGTATAATAGGATTATCCCTATATTTTATGGTAAGCAGCAAAAAAACAAAGAATAGCGACATAAAATAGTAGTAGATAAGCATGCTTCACATACACCAAGAGTAGTGATGGTTCTACAAAAAAATGTAGATAGCACTAAGATAAACTATCTCAAAGGATGCCAATTTCTAGAGTATAAGTGTTGATAACACTAAGATTTTCACTTAACTAGTATAGCCTCATCTTTCCCAAGAACCAACATTGGCCATCTTATCATATAAGGCTCTTAACATTTTTCAACATGATACTTCTTATATCATCTTAATTAGTCATCTGATATGACCAAAGAACACTTTGATACACTAACGTACCAGAAGCATTCTAAAAATATTTTAATTTGGTGGGTTTTCAATTCTCTTTCTTTTTCTTTTTGATAAGTAGGTGTTTTCAATTCTCAATAAATGTGAGTCTAGATTATATCACCATAGAATTACTTATCAACATTATTAGTTTTTTTTTTAATATTAATTTTTTTTTTTCACAAAAAAATCTTCAAGTCACCCGTTCAATTATATTGACAATGATGGATCCAGTCCCAGCAACAACACCCGAGTAAAACCTAATCAACATTTCAAATTTTAACCTCAAAAAAAAAAGAAAAAGAAAAAGAAAAAAGATCAACTCTATAGTACATAAGAGGGCTTTTGAAGTGATATCCCAAATATTTTTCGAGGCATATGAATGTATTTGGTAATTTGTATCACTAGTTTGCTAATTCTACTCTATAGTACTTGGGCGGATTTTTGCAGTATCCCTTAATTGTTTCCAAGTAGGCTATGTTCGATATGGTCATATTTTACGTCAGAAACCACCTTGATGATGTTGGCAAATATTTTGTTTTAGCATCTTGGAAGTTTGACAAAACCCTAGCACAAATCCATATAATAATTGTCTTATAAAGTGATCTTGATGATGTCAATTTAAATCAACTTCAACTATAGTTAGACAAGGCAAAGACAAAGGGCTTTCCCTTTAGCACCTCACATCGTTGAAAATGAGTAACTTTTAATTAGAAGTATATATTCACTTATTAAGAGTAGCCAAGCAAGAGGAGTCAAGAATAGTTATTTTATTTGGGTTGTGTTGATTTCATACAAATGGTTACGTGAAGTTCTACACAACTTATTTTTTACACAGCTTAGTTTTACACAAATGTATTACCCATTTTGTTTTATTACCATAGCTAGCTTTTATTTATTTATTTTTTGTTGAGAAACTATTACCATAGCTAGCTGAACATTCACGAGAACGTGAAGGCATTTTTTTCAATGTTGCTTTTCAAATAATATGCACCCTCCTACTCCACATAAAGTTTGCTCTTTATAATATTTTCTCTCCCTCGTGACAATGACACCCCTTTATCACCTTTAGTGAATTGCTTTGTCATTAACGCTGTGTGAAACATGTTTACAATGTCCCTTGAGCATTTACATTAATTCTTACAAAAAAATTGTGTCTATTTTAGTTTTTTTTAATCACTTTTCAAAACACTCATATCAAATTATCTAATATGTATTCTAAATTTTATTTTAATAGAATATTATTTTTTCTTAATTTTTAAAAATTATTTACGTAGGGATGTGGCACTTAAAACTCAAGTAAGCATTAGGCCTTAGACCAGAACCAACCTAGAATGTGCCTTTTCGAAAAATGGAGCCCAACTATGGAAAAACATACCTCAGAACAAGGGTAAAAGATAAAATTAGCGATTATGAAAAGTACCCCTAAGATCCTGAACCGCGAGAATTGACTAAACAGGGTCCACCACCCTCAATCCAAACATGAATGGACCACTTGAACCATCCGAGGTAAATATCTATAGACGAAATACCAAAGGCATCCCACTGAGGTATGCACATTATCCAAGGATGCCTGAACTATCAAATGCATCCCACCAAGGTACATATATCGTCCGAGGAAGCTCTCCGAATTACCGTAATAAATCCACTGTGGTACACACAGCGTCCGAGGAAGCCCTTCGCATCTTCCTGATAAATCCACAATGATCCACCTAACACCATATCATTTAATGCAACAAATAACTTATCATAATAAAACAAGGAGCCCCAAAAGTCTTTGTTCATCATGACCTCAAGAAAAGAAGAGCTTGATGGGACAGAAAGCTGCCTAACCAAACCAGGACAACACCTACTATGACACGTGGTGGAGAAGTAAATAAGAAGAATCAAGCACAGGATAAGGATGAAGAAGTAGGGGGAGGAAGAGTATTAAAAAGAAAAAAAAAAGACAAACAAAAGAAGGGAGTGAAACATTGAGTGAGAATTGTAACAGAGAAAAATCATATGAATAAGAACTTTTTTACATACTTTTGTAAGAGTGAGATAGTTTCTGGATTCTTATTCCCCCCCCCCCCCCCCCCCCCAAACACACACACACACACACACACACACACACACACACATATATATATATATATATATATATAGTTTTTTGATAGGAAAAATTTACCATATTTGAATAATCTATTAGGACCTTATATTCCCAAAAAGAATAAAATTGGGACCTTCTTTTATAGGAACCATTTCCATGATCGTTCTTAGAAGTTCATTGGCTAATAACAAAAAATTCCACCCTTTTCCTTCTGCCACTGAGATAAAAAAGAGTCCACAATTTTGGACGATAGTTTTGTTGTTTTTTAGTTCAACCTAAAAAATTGGGTTGATTGAGCACTGCGGTTGTTTTTTTTTTTTTTTTTTTCCTTTCTTGCACACTTTGAGTTGGACTTAATTCTAGTGGGAAAAAAAATATAAATTAAGCTTTTATCATCTCATATCAAAGTCTACCATATATTGCCATCATCATAATAATCACTTTCATCTTCAATATTTATCATTCTCCATATAATGATTACATGCCTAATGTACTTGTAATACTTCTAAGTCAACCAGTTCTACAGTAGCAAAATAATAGACCTTAAATGTTTGGTAGAAGTGCTACGTTATTCCATTAATTCTATCATCACATTTATGTGATCATTGATATGTAGTATATGTATATTTAGAATCTTTTTTTTTTTTATTTTTTTTTTTATACATATTTAGAATCTTTCGTTACAATCATCATTATCATCGATTCTTGGTTTTTGTTGTCATACAATTCTGTCACCCTCAACAAGAGTGTAGCACTAGGGAAACTTAGAAAGCATATACATTCATATATTGTCATTTACATCAAGCAAGATATCATGATTAAGAAAAGAGTTCATCATTAATTTCACCTTTGTTGTTCTTCATCGATGTAAATCTAAGTTTGCGTATTAATTTAGCAAGAACACCGATCCTAATTTTCCTTCTTTGGTACATTGTATTTTTAAATCTTTAGTTATGGAACTCAAATATATGACTATGGTGATTGATCATCATCTAATCATGGACATTCATCATCATCATATACAAGATCATGATCCTTTAAAATTTAGAAAGTAATGATCATCATATTTTAAGAGTAATATCATTATATACAATATAATAATCCTTTAAAATTTTAAGAGTAATGATCATCATTTTCAGGATAATAACCCTTTAAAGTTTTATAAGTAATATTTATATTATATAATTATTAAAACCATACTCACCTATTGTGAAATTTAAGGATTCAATTTTGTCGCGTCAACAACATTTGAATAAACATTGGCCAGCAATAATTTAGATACTTATTTAAATTATTAACCACGTCATAAAATAGTGAGAAATGCTACATATGGTTACAACATTTTTCTAGTGGCAAGTTGCTATTAGTATCTACCTATTACTAGTGAGCAAAAAAATAATTTTAACGAGGTTTAAATTAAAATCAATAATAACTTATCGCATAAAATTTATTATAAAATTGTTGTAAGAATATTATAAACACATAACACTTCTCTTAAATAATTCATTCCACAGTGGATTAATAAGGTCTTAAGAAACTCTACAATATAGAATTATCCTACAAACTTTAAAGAATATTAATCCACCATTTCACGTGACAACATTCTCATTCACTGCTGCTGATTTTTGCCAATCACATCTATCAATCGAATTCCAGAATCAAGCAGCAGTGGATGAGCATTACAAGTAAGTATTAATTACTTAAGTTAAAATGAAAGTAATTTGAGTCTGTTTGGGATCCGTTTATTATGTTGAAATTAAAATTTTTTTTACTTAAAGTACTATAGATAAAGGTAAAAGTTAGTTGAAATTAAAGTACTATAGATAAAGGTAAAAGTTAGTTGAAATAGTACAATGAGACTCATGAATAATATCAAAAAGTACAGGAGAACCCATAAATAATAGAAAAAATAAATTAAATAATAAAATAAATTGAAAATAACCTTGCCAAACAGACACTTAAATAAAAAAATTATTACTTATTACCTTCTCCAACATAACTATTTTTGACTAAGACTTTACATCTTTTTAGGATGGCCCTACAATACATGTACTTGATTCGAATTCCTTCGCAGATTTGTTGATACACATTGGCAATTACCAAAAGAGGTACTCTAACTACGGAGGTAGCAATAGTCAGTTAAATAACGTGTTTCTGGAGAGGCAGCAATAGTTGGTTAGACCAATATTTCAAAGATAGAATGGGAAATTGTGTGAATTATCCTAAATATAGAGAGGAAATTACTTTTCTCTCAAAAAAAATTTATAGTAAATTATTAGAAAAATCTTGAATCAATAATAAATTTTTTAAACATTTAGATAATAATTTTAAATTGAAGTGGTTTTTTAGACTTTTTGAATTAAACTTTCACAATAGAAATTATAGTAAATGATTGAGTTAATTTAAAAATAAATAATGACATTTCATTTAAATTTCTTTCAAATTTTAATATTTCAATTTCAATTTTTTATTGAAGTTTCTTAAATTTATGAAACTTTTAAAAGAGTATTTCAAACTTTTTGAAACTTTTGTAATAGAAAATACATTAAATGAATAAAATAACTTAAATAAATGATGAAACTTTTTTTTTCAAATTCTTAAAAATTTTAATAAAAAAGTTTGATTGAAGTATCTTAATTCTTTCATAACTTTTTTTTAAGAATTCACTTAGAGTAAACTAACTTATAAAAATTAAATATTGAGACACGTGATAAAAAAAAAAAAAATCGGTTATGGACGTGTAAAATAAAGCTACAAAATGATTGTATGTATGACACGAGAAGAAAGCATCCCCATAGCCACAATTTTGATTATATAGAATAATATATGACATGATATAACGATACGGGCCCAACAACATAAAATTATTGTACTTCTCTATATATATGAAGGGAGATCTACTTAGGGTGAGTTTGGTTCAGCTTTTTGAAGTCGGGCTTTCTGAAAAAGTTGAGTTTTCAAAAAGTGCATAATGAAAAAGTGATTTTTCAAAAAGCTGAGTGTTTGATAAAAACTGTTAAAAAATGCTTTTTGAAAAAACTGAGTGTTTGGCTAGCACTTATAAAAGTGGAGGTTTGAGTTGTAAATTATCAAAAATGACAATATATATATATAAAAGAGAATTCTTTGTTTTAATTATCTCTCTTAATGCAAGTTATGGACACAACATTTTTACAAAAATTTCACAATAAAGTCTATATGACAAGTTGTTAAAGGTAGATAAAAAAATAATAATGTCATTAGTAGGTCCAAATGAGAACCGATAACAACTTACTGTGTAAAATTTATTATGAGAAGTATTACGTTCACAACATTTTTCACAATATTTGCACAACAAAATTTATGTGGAAAGTTGTTACTAGTTTTAATTTGAACCTACCACTGAAATTATTTTTTTACTAACTAATATTAACTAATAACAATCTGTTACTTAAAATTTATTGTGAAAATATTGTGAAAATATTACGGTAGCATTTCTCAATTAGGATTTTTTATTTTTTATATTATTTTTCCTTTCTTCATTTCACTTTCAGCCATACGTTTCATTTTTTTTTCTTGTTTTTCTCCTCCACACACGTGTCCACTATCTCTACCCTCCTTCTTTTATTTTCATTTTCTCCCTCATTCAGAACTTTCCAGGGAGCTCCATTCTCTCTTTCTTTCTCCAGCTCTCTCTCTCTCTCTCTCTCTCTTTTTATTTGATTCCAAAACTCTCTCTGCGATAAGAAAAATTTTCTTTTCTCCCTCATTCAAGAACATTCCAGGGAGCTCTCATCTTCGTGCTGTTGCTCATCTTCGTCGACAACCCAGTCTAGATGGGTCAAATGGCTTCTGTCTTCTGTCTTTTTTTTTTTTTTTTTTTTTTTTTTTTTTTTTTTTTTGCTTTTATTGTTATGATTTGATTAATTTTTAAATTGTGTTTTTGAGTTTGTATTCTGATAATCTGATTATGCTTGAGTTTAGAGATGTTTGAGAGAAAGATTGTTGTGTTTGTAGTATTTGTTCTGTAGCAAAGCAACACGGAGAGGACCTTTGTAGCAGCACAGTGGGCAATTTGGTAATTTAACATTGCCTCAACGGTAATATTGATGAAACACGCATGGACTTTCTCCAAAATGGACATCTGAGCTCCTTTTTGCAAATGCATGTTTTCTTCACAAACTCAAAACGCAACTTTTAACAAAAGTTGCTTTTTGAACATAACCAAACGGGCTTTTTTGGCTGGGGGTTTCAAAACGTGCGTTTCAGCTTCTAAAAGCTGAAACAAACGGGCACTTAATTCCCTAGTACCTAGTTGCTAGCATTGATTGAGCCAAAGTTTTGGAAGTTTTTCTGATTCAATATCCAATCATGTTTTCATGATTTAGACTATATTGCCACTCCCATAGTCCCATGCAATACAGAACTAAAAAAAGGATGCATTCTAAGCAATACAGCTCTTAAAGGATGATACTGCAAGTTTAAGCCCTTTGCTACAAACCCTAACTGGGCCACCATGGTACAGCTCTTACATTAAATTCATAGCCTCAGTTTACTCAGTGGTACTCACACTTCCAAATTACCCATTTCTTTGTTTCACTGTTTGTTTTTTTTGTTTTTCTTTTGACTTAGTGCTGCCTTTCTTTATTATTTATTATCTCCCTCTCTCTCTCTCTCTCTCTCTCTCTGTTATTTTTTTCATCTATTTAAACTTATTTCCCAGTACTTATTTATCATCTATCTTGGCTGCACTAACACTGCTTTTAGAGAGAAAGATGGGACATCACTCGTGCTGTGACAAGAAGAAGGTGAAGAGAGGACTCTGGTCACCGGAGGAAGATGAGAAACTCATCAACTACATTTCAAAATATGGCCATGGTTGCTGGAGCTCTGTCCCAAAATTTGCTGGTAACATTATAACTACTCGCTCGTCTCTCATAATTGCACAAGCTTTATAGCTTTCATGGATTCCTAGTATTGTTTCTCAAATTTTCTTTCTTATTTATTTATTTATTTATTTTCGGTTTCGTGGCTTCTATGAAGCAGGCCTGCAGAGATGTGGAAAGGGCTATAGACTAAGATGGATAAATTATCTCAGACCTGACTTAAAACGTGGGAGCTTCTCTCCAGAAGAAGCGGCCTGGCCTCATCATTGAACTTCATGGCATTCTAGGAAACAAACAAGTACTATCTTATTTTTCTTTTCTGAAAATGGTCTTATTAATGGGAATAATAGTTAACAATTCATTTTAAGAAAGTTTTGATACTATTTTTATAAGAAATAGAAAAAGTTGTTAAAATATTAATTATTTTTTTCCATAAAAATTTTCTTTAAATAAATTGTTAACCATTATTCTAAAGATATTAATTAACATTTTTCTTCTAAAAATACTAAAATTATTACCAATTTTATTTTATATATATTTATAAACTTTACAAACCAACGTGATTAGAGATATCATTAATGACACGACACCTCAACAACCTAATAAATAAGTTGTAATTTTTTTGGGTTCAGATCCAAATTTTTTATATTTTATTTAATATGTAATACCTTAGCTCGTAAATCTATTCAGTAAATTTAATAGGATCCTCTTTTTTTATCATTATTATTCTTATCATCACCCTCATCATGAATATCATTAATCTTTTTTCATGCAAGAAGGAACTTTTTTCTTATTTGGACAGGTGGGCTCAGATAGCCAAGCAACTACCAGGAAGAACAGATAATGAGGTCAAGAATTTTTGGAATACAAGCATAAAGAAGAAGCTAATTTCTTATGATGTTCCTGCAATACCCACCTTTCCTGATATGCACTGTAATGGTAACTCTGAGGAAGGTCTTTCCTCTCTAAATGAAAACCCTAATTGGATCCTAAACTCTCAACAAGACCAACTATACCTTCCCACTCCAACAACAAATTTGCAAGGCTTTGATCATGGTGATCTTAAATTAAAGCAAACCAATTATGGTGCCAATTTGGTTCAATTTCCACCCCCAATGGCACCACCATCAGATTCTTCCTCCTATGACCCACTCTGGTCATTAGGATATCAGCCTCATGAAAATTTTGATCCAAATCAAGAACATCAAAATTTCAGCAGTAGTGGAGCAACACAACATTATATTGGTGATAAGCTTATTGGTCCAAGTATCGTAACACCAAATTATGATGAGGATCCATTAACAGTGCCCATGATTCCAAATCCTTGTGAGATTATTAATGGTAATTTGTGTGGCATGTCTTACTCATGTGCTTCACTAGAACCTGACCCATTTGCTAGACTCCCATATTTTCCAGTTGGTTGTAATTATCCTTATGATCCACACATGCCCAACAATTATATGGAGTAAATGAATGCCATCATGTCATCATCGTTATCATCAGCATCAACATTGTCAGCATTATCAAGCGGCCAATTTGTCACAAACCCAAATCTTCCTTCAAGCTGTGAGACTTAGACAGGGTACTCTTTTGGAGTTAGGTTCTATTTATTAATTGACGGGCCTATAATTGATACAATGCATTTATTTCTTGTTATGTGCATGCACAAGACATAAGTGAAACTTCTTTGGGAAATCTGGATATGTTTGGTAACTAATTTTTCTCCTTATTTTCTGTTTTTAAAAATAATTTTCTATTTTTGAGACTAAAAAACTTGTTTGGCAACCCAAAATATATAGAAAACAAAAACTGTTTTCAAAACTCAATTTGTAAAGGAAACTGAAAACATGCAAAAAGCTGTTTTCAGTTTCTAATTTTCAAAAGTGAATGAAAACACACATTTAATTTAATGAATCTGTCTCATTTAATGAGTTAGTATTAGAGTTCAAATCCTAGTAACAACATATTTTAGTATTTTCTATTTTTTTCATCAAAAAACTATCTTTTTAGCTAACCAAACATGTTTTTGATTTCAAAAATACAAGAAATTGTTTTTTCTTTATATTCCCAAAAACAAGTTTTTGGGAAATCTTAATGTTTCTAGTTAAAGTGAGTAACGCTGGTTGAAGTTTAAAAAATATGTGTAGGTATGTTATTCAAGTTTGTTAACTTTCCTTCTCACAAAAAAAAAAATAATAATAATAAAAAAAAATACAAAGATTGCCAACTTAATTAATATATTGTATGAATTCCTACTCCTTGGAGCCTAACAAAGTTCAAAATACTACTCTATATTTGTACCAGTTCTTCTATGGACACACAAGTTGTACATTTGTTAATATGTGATTAGATTACATCATTTACACACAAGTACATCATTGGATCTTAATGAAAAGTAATCCAATCACCACTTGTCATGTGTTTAAGTTGTAAACACATGCGTGGTCCTAGAATTTTTATATTTGTACACTCCCCGAGAATACTAAATTGAGGATAGCCCCATCCTGATCAACTGAACACTAAAGACCCTATCCAAAGGTTGAGGAAGATGGGGAAGCATCTCATCTAAAAGCAGAAGTTCATCAAGATACCAAGAATGGAAACATGCAAGCTAAGCAACAATCATCTCCTCATTTAATGCACTCTACCAACTAGGCAAGCCATATTTGTTACAAAATGACTCATCAGAACAGTGTTGTACACCCGTTTTCCCACTCATCCATGCCTCAAAAGAAGAGAAGAAAGAGATGGGACAAGTATCTCCCCCTCTAATCCTACGCCCTATTGGTGGACAATGAAGGAGGGAGCTCCATCCCAACAAATAAGAACCTCATTCCGAGATTAAGGGATCCAAAATTTTTTAATAAAAAGTGTGAAGTGTAAGAGTGAACAACATTGAAAAGTTATACTTAACAAACATATCCTTGGCATTGCCGATGATTCAATTGTGAAAGAGGATTAGATAAGTTCAGTTGTCTACTTTGTCCACAGTCTCTACCCTTTTTTAGATCTTTTACTTGTCTAAGCCCTTAACCCATATTTACTAAATTAATTGCGACTGCCATTCTATATATATATATATATATATATATATATATATATATGATTTATTTATTTAGTTTAAAGGTATAATCAACCTCATGTGATTACTTAAAAGTAATTACGTTAAAACGAATGAGAAACTACCCTAAAGATAACATTTGTATATTCACAACCTTCTTGTTTAGAAAGACTTCACTTAAATTTAACCGGACCGAAATAGTCCCAAATGCTATGTTAATGTGGCTCAATAGAAGCGTAATAACAATAAATGTTACACTTAAGATTTTAGATATTACAAGTTTGAGATCTTTTATATATACATATACATATATATATATATATATATATATATATATATATATATATATATATATATATATATATATATATATATATATATATATATATAATAAATTTGGATTTAGAATATGTGCTCTCAACCCAAACCTATATTTTTCCATTATGTAAGTGCACAAAAATGGACTGAATATAATGAAGTGGACAAAAATGGACCGAAGTGGTTAGAATATGATCGAATGAACCAAATGGGACCGAATATGACTAAAGTGGACCGAATAGGACCGAAGTGAACTAAATAGGAACAAAGTTTACCAAATAGGACCGAAGTGGACCAAATATGAACAAAGTTGACCGAATATGACCGAATAGACCAAAGTGGATAGAAAGGACTAATGTGGACCAAATAGGACCGAATGGACCAAACAGGACCAAGGTAGACCGAATAGGAACAAATAGAATCTAAGTGGACAGAATGGACTAATTAGGACCAGAGTGGACTAAATAGGAACAAAGTGGACCTAATAGGAGCAATGTGGATTAAATAGGACCAAACAGGACTGAATAGGACGAAAGTGGACAAGATGGACTGAAAAGGACCAAAGTGGACAGAATGGATAGAAGTGGATCGAATAGGACCAATGTGGACCAAATAGGATTGAATGGACCTGATAGGACGAAAGTGGATCAAGCAAGATTGAAGTGGACAAAATAAAACCAAAGTGGACCAAATAGAGGTGGGTGTTTTAAATCATATATCACAATTCATGATCAGATTTTGAAGGGAAAGTGAAGTGGAGTACAAATGGGGAGAGAATCTAGGTTAACACTATCGTAGGGGAAGAGAGTGAAGGAAGAGAGGCTTGAAAGTTGAATGGGAGTAGTGTTAGAAGAGAAGCCTTGCTACATTAGGGTTTGTAGATAGCTTTGAAGAGACAGTCACTTGCTTAGGGTTGGGGTTTTTTACCATTATTTTAAAAATAAGAAAAAGAAAAAAAGCTGATGTAGAAATTTGTATTTAACATAAATTTGTATCATTGGCAATAAAAAATAATTATATGAGATTCAATCATATAACTTCTTGATATTTAAAAATATATTTTTCTCCAAGGGGGAGTTTGACCATGTCCATTTGAAAAATATATAATACCAATTGTAAAAGTCATTTGATTCCATTGTAGGAAAAAAGTGAAAGCAATTTTAATGGTTAATGAAGTTTGTAGCATATAATTCTTTATGTTGGAGAGAAATTAATAATTTTTTTTTCTTAATAAATATTTTGCAGGATAAGCATGAGAAAATTAATCCTAATGATTCATAGCTATACATAATTCTATAAAATATATATAAATCATGCAAGGACATACATAATAGCTATCTTTATTAGGACTTACAATGTCCTAAATGTGTACCTTAATGAGAAGGTCTTCGGTGGTGACTGTTAAATAAATTATTATTATTAGCAACACGATGTGCTATACCATGTTGTGTATGCTAGAGTGGATGCGGAAGGGGAAGCATAGAATAGGAACATCGAGAACACGAGGGTTACGTGGTTCAGCCTTGTCGGCCTATATCCACGGAGGAATCCCTTAAGGGTTACATCTTTATTGTATAAGAGTGTAGTATAATAACCTGTATTACAATGAGCCATAACATGAGTATATATAGGCGACTAAACCCTAGACTACTAGTACAAGCAGTAGTGGGCTTGGGCCTATTACATTGGGCTAATATATCTAATATATATCTCTAACACCCTCCCTCAAACTCAAGGCAGAAGCTCGATGAAGGCTTGAGGTTGGATAAGCATGAGAAGATTCCTTGGAGATGCCTTGAAGAATGCCTTTAAAGAAACCACAATGAAGAATATGCCAATTGACCAATTTTGAAGCTTCAAATGAAGAAACGGAGCCCAAAATTGGAATCTACGCGAAAAACTGAGCAAGATAGGCCCTGTTGGAAATTTTGACTTTTGGTCAAAGGTCAACGCAAAAGGTCAAAGTCAACAGTCAATGCTCACGGGTCAGATTTGGGTAGTCCGGGTCGGGTCGGTTCGGGTCAACGGTCAGCTAGGTGACGTGGTGCTAACGAGGCGACACTGCTGACGTGGCTGATGACGTGTCTAGGGCTGACGTGGCTTTTTGCTAACATCATCAAATGATGTCATGGATGACGTCATATTAAGCTGACGTAGTTGTTCAGTGCGTGGATGGCGCGTGTGAGTAGTCCACCGGCGCGTGTAGGAGATGCCAGAAACCCAGGTAGCGCGTGGAGGCGCGTGCAACAGCAGTTGAAAGCCATATTTCTTCCCTAGGCAAATCGGTGGTCAACATGGCCGATAGGACGGCGCGTGTGGCCAATGGATGAGCTACACAATAGGAAATCGTGGCGGTGTGTGGGAAGGATCCGAAAACGCAGGCGGTGCGTGTGAACACGATAGACGGCCGGACTTCTCGGGTTTTGCAGATCGCCGAGCAATGAGGCTGACATGGCAGCGCGTGTGGCTATGATCTAACTAGGTCTCGAGATTTTGGCGGCGCGTGGAGATGTTCCGGAGCTGTTAGCGGCACGTGGTGGCGTGTGAGCTTGCCGTTGAGGGCCAAGTTTCTAGGTTTTTGTCGCGGGAGGTCATGGAGCACGTCCGTGGTGTTGGTTTCATCAGGCGAAACATGGATTTGCACAGATCTGAAAAGTTAAGTCACGGCTTGCTTGGTTTGTTGGATTTTGACACAGCACAGAGCCATGGTGGTTGCAAGATGCCGTGGAGTCTAGATCCAGCAGACAAACATGTGTGACTTCAGATGGTGGTATGCACGTGAGAATCTTCTTTGCTGTGTAGAGATGTTTGTTTGATGCCAAGAACGAAACTTGGCCCCCAACGACAAGCTCACGTGCCGCTAATAGCTCCGGAATGTCTCCACGCGCCGCCAAAATCTCGAGACCCAGTTAGATCATAGTCACACGCGCTGCCATGTCGGCCTCATTGCTCGGCGATCTGCAAAACCCGAGAAGTCTGGCCGTCTATCGCATTCACACGCGCCAACACGCGCTACCTGGGTTTCTGGCATCTCCTGCACGTGCGTGTGAGTAGTCCACCGACGCGTGCAGGAGATGCCAGAAACCTAGGTAGCGCGTGGAGGCGCGTGCAACAACGGTTGAAAGCCATATTTCTTCCGTAGGCAAATTAGGAGTGGGCTTGGGCCTATTACATTGGGCTAATATGTCTAATATATATCTCTAACAGTGAATTTGAATACTCCAAATTCAACACCAATGGAGATAATAGGCTAGAATCTCCTATCCATGAAGCGCAAGAGAAAAAACAAAGCATAAATCAACACCAATAGAAAGAAAATAAGAGGAAAAAAAAAAGTCCTCCAACCCCTGTTTTATAATTCTCCGTTCTTTCCCTTAGGTTAGAGTTGGACTTCTACTTAGGTTATACTTCCTTTTAAAATAGGATAAATCAAATTAAAAAAATAACGATGATGTGGAAAATTATGAGTTACAAAGCTTTTGTGTCAAGATATTATAAGGTTAACAAATGGTCAAACACTTCAGTTTTATATTATATATAAATAATAATAGGAAAAAAAAAAAAAACCGTTGAAACAAAAAACTAAGCTTGTTTGTGAAGAATAGTACTATTTGAAAGACGTGGTGGTATTTTGTGTAATAGTTGTATATAACATCACTCGTATGTGAGGTGGAGAACACATTTGTATGATCCACATTCATGTAGGATGGATATTACATATAACCATTACACAAAATAATAAATCCTAAAAGAAGAAGCAAATAAGCCCTTTCCTGCTTTCCATGCGTGGACTGGTGCAAATGATAACGGGCTCTTGATTCAAATAGCATGTCTTTCTCTACAATTTGCAAATACGTTCTTGATGCTTGATATAGAGGGTTTAGGAAGACGAGATGAGAGACTTTATGTTTTGGGCCACATATCTATTGTCATTGGGCTAATGTGACAACAAATTAATACAAATGAAATGTCACCAACCAAGTACTGAACTCTTGACTGATTGGGTCTACCTTGCATGTAAAGCTTGAATTTGTCCTACTGCACCGCCAACAACAGAATATTACCATAAATGTTACATGTTTTAGCAAAGTTCATATCCAATTACGTTCTACCCCCCATTTGTTCAAGTTCTATTCTTCAGTCCAAACTCAAGACTTACACCAGTCACAAGGTCACTCGAATTCTAAATTCGAATAAAAATCACGCCACACTCTTAGTGTAACACTTCCTACTCCACCGTCTACAACATTCATGTATATCATGTTTTTGTTGTTGTTTAAACCTAAGTTACTTTTTAAAGAAAAAAAAAAATATAACAAATCATAATTGATGAAGTATAAAGTAAAACATTTGAGATATGATTTTTATTCGATTAGAACACTGGATGCTTCCCTTCATTTAATGTCACTGCTAGTTTTAATAAACCAACGAAGTAATGAAATTGGGGAATAGGAAAACACAAACACACTAAAAATGCTTTTTTTGGATAAATCACTTTGGAAAAATCCGATATGTGATTAATTGGAAAAGTTAAGAAATGCAATAAGGGCATTGGTTTAGAAAATATTTTTAGAAACCTTTTATGGAAAAATAAAGAAGTGACTAATTTTTTTAACAAATTTTTATATTTTTCATAAAATTAATATCATAACATTCTTAAAATGATCTATTAACAAATGCTCTATAGGCACCCATTAACTGGACCCAGTAGAAATTAGACCAAAGAACCTATCCATTACAACTACAAGCAACTCCACAATTTTTGTACTTAAAAACAATTTTTGTAGAATATCATAACTGCAGACACATGAAAAGTATATATATCATAACTCCAAATTTAAACTAAATCATGTTGGATTGAGGAAGCTTTATTGCTCCACAGGAGGTGCAGCAGAGATCCAATCTTTTGAATGTCCGTCTCAACAATATGTGGTGAAAGAGAAAGAGGAGTTTGTTGGGCCAATAGAAAATAAATTCTTAAATTGTAAAGATTGGCCCAAACTTAAGTAAAGCCCAAAACACTATATCATAAGAAAAACTCTCCAATAACGCATTAATGCTGAAACACTCCAATAAGAAAACATTAATGTTGAAACAAATAGAGGAATATGATAGGCCACAAACTGAATGACCCCTTGTGATAGAAATTAATTAATTAATTAGCCAAGTTATTAATTAATCAATTTATCATGCAAACGCGTGGTAGCACAAACAAATCACCAATAAACTAATAATGCAGCGGAAAATAAATAACACGGTCATTTGTTTATGAATGGGGAAAACCTAACGGCAAAAATCTCACCAGGTGATTTTAGATCACTACTCCTGAAACTCTCCTATTATCACAACAAGCGGTTACAAGTAAAGGAATCCCAAGTACCTTACCAACCTACAGTTGAACCCTTACTCCAATACCCAATTGGACTTGTTCTATAGTGACAGTTCCCCTTTCTGATGCATGACTCCCAAGTACGTGACTAACTAATTGCGCGGATCCCAGTACGCGACTTCAATCACCAATTGAGAAGGTTGTTGGTTGCAAAGTTCTTCAGTTCATCCACACGATGAAGATCAAGAAGATGCTTGATCACAAAACCCTACGGTACACATACACATCAACTTCTTCAAGAGAAAGAGATGAACTAGGGCAAGAACTTCATCTCCGGTCACAGTTTGCTTGAACAGAGTTTGCTCAAAACTTATGCAACTTGTAAACTGTTTGACGGCCCTTAAAATAATCCTTTTATATGTCTAGGGTCAGGAGAAAAGAAAGCCCAAAGACAAATTCACAGATCCCAAGAAAATCAGATTTGAATTCTAAAAATCTTAAACCTCGACAGATAGGAGGTGTCGAGCAGCTGTCGAGAAGGTGTCGAGAACACTGAACTTAGAACAACTTTCTTAAGCTCGATAGATACAGCTGTCGAGCTTTAATGATTTTGCACTATCAACTTGTTTTCTTGGACAGAATTGAAGGCTTCAACACTTGATCTTGAAACATGGTTTCTTGAAGTATTTAAACACATCCTAAATCTACCTAAATATAAGTAAAGTGCGTTTTGTCAAAGGATAAGCCAATTACATAAAATCATGACATATGTTCTTAACATGTGTAACACATATGTCCTAACAATCTCCCCCTTTGGCAATCCGTGACAAAACCACAACAAACAAATGAACATATGAGAGAAGTCATAAATCACTCAACTCATATTCACTTGTTGAATACAATAAAATCTATCCTAACACAAACTCTTGAAAAACTTTGCAAGAAAAGAGTTTATGGCAAGTAGACTTTGACAACCTGTATTTCTGAATCACTTTAAAACAAAACTCATCAAGGCATCTTTGTGTGAAACAGAAAGAATAGATTCCCGCCAATCATAATATGACACTTATATGCTTCGGCATAGCAAAAGTGCAGTGTCAATGACATTTGTGTGCTTAGGCATAGCAAAATTGGAATGTCAAATATCACTGGGTATTTCTTTTCTCTCTCTAATATGCTCATGCATGATATGCTTAAAAGAAAAAATATGCAAAGAAAATCAAAAGCAAAAAGATCAAAAATGCTTTAAAAAATGATTGCAAGCGTGTATTCTAGGAGATGTGGGAGTTATAGGATGTACCTTGAAGGTGATAGTCCTCATCAAGCAGTTATGATTGTGTGTGAGTCAAAGCGATTTTCTCATATCTCAAATCGTCATAACATGTATACATTTGTGCAATCTTGCAATGTTTTTCACACACAACACGCAATATTCTTTGCTATTCTTGATACATGTGCAGGTGCAATGTGATTTGGCCATCACAAGGTTTTACATGTGTTAATGTATGCTCACTAAACTGTCTTGACTTGTTTTTGAAATATAAAATTGGTTAGACTTGTTGTGTGTGTGTGTGTGTGTTTTAGAAGATCCATGTGCTTAAAATTTTTATTGAGAGATGATTTTGAGAGCTTAATATGTTGATTGGATCATTGGTTGAGTTGCATGTTGGATTGCATTCATGTCTATGTTTTTCACATCTCGAAAAACTGTTTTTAAAAGCTGGCTCGACACCTCCTCGATACCTTGCTGTCTGTCGAGCTTCTTCAGCTTTTTCTTATCGCAATTCCGACAGCTTCTCAACACCTGGTGGATCGGTCGAGAACGGGTTTGCATCCTCAATAGCTTCTTGACACTTGGTGGGTCGATCGAGCTTCTATTCTTGATTTTGTTGAGTTGTTCTTCGACACCTTCTCGACACCTCAGCTGTCGACAAGCATTTCCTCGATACCTTCCTTGACAGATGTCTCGATACCTCTCGACACCTTCATCTGTCGAGATTTACTGCCAACACTATTTAAGCTCCCTGTGCGATCCGGTTTTCATTTCATTCAATCTCTCTTTCGATACTTCTCTGTTTTCTTTCCCAAACTCTCTCATCTCACTCCCTTAACTGTTCTTCAAGCTTTTTCAAGAATTTCTTCACTTGGTAAGCTTCTAATCCTCTCACATTCATGCATTTCATGTTTTGAAACCTAGGTTTTGGGATTTTTGAAAAATTTTGGGGTTTTTCAAAATTGATGAGTTTTTATTGAAATTTTGGGATGGGTTTTCACTTAAATGAGTTTAAAACCTCATACATTGCATCACATTAGCATTATACTGGTATTGTCATGCATTTAGATGTGTGTTATCTGTTGGTGTGCTAATAGGTTTGGATTGGGTTGAGCCCATGATGCAATTTCTTTTGCATGTCACATGTTCATGCATTTCCCATGCATACGCACTCCTTTCAATATACTTGATATATTTGAAATGCTTGGGACTTTTCTGATTGTCTTTCTTTTTCTCCCTCTCTTTTTGTTTACGTTAGTCGTGTCTATGGCACCTAAGCGTAAATCCACTCTAGCCCGGAACCCTCTTCATTCCGGTGCTTCTTCGTCCTCTGATCAGACACTAACTCATATTCGGTTTCGTGATGATGATGCCTTTAAGGCATTCTCGGAGAACTTTTCTAGACGAGGCATTCATTCAGAACACCGAGTCATTCTGTCGGACTTTGTCGACACCAACCTTCCCTCTGTCATTCATAGTAGGGGATGGGAGTCACTGTGTGACGTCCCAGTCACCTGTCCTTTCGTGCTTATCCAGGAGTTTTACTCCAACATGCACGGGATTGATCGTTCAGTACCTCTTTTCTTCACTCGCGTTCGAGGTACGCGCATTCCTATCACACTGCAACTTGTTGCAGATATGCTTCGGGTCCCTAGGATAGAGTTTCCTGACTATCCTAGTTGTGAGCGTCTGAGGACTGTGTCTAGGGATGAGCTCATGTCGGCTTTTTGTGAGCGCCATTCTGCTTAGGGTGAGCGTCTGTTTACACCATGTCGACCTTTTGCTAAAGGTCATAGATTCATGAACATGGTGATGACCTTTGTGTTGCATCCACTATCTTACTACAACTCCATTACAGAGCCTCGTGCTCGATTTTTACTATCTCTTCTTGAGCATCTTACTATAGATTTCCCTTCTCATTTCATTCTGTCTATTATAGATGTTTATTTAGATTCGGCGTCCCGTGATAAGCTCATCTTTCATTCCGCTATCACGAGGATCTTACGTCATTTCTCCGTTCCTTTTCCCTCTTCTGACCATTTTACCGTCATGTGTGCCATAGATTACGCTACCGTTAAACGTAGCGAGGCCCAGTTTCGGTCGCGACAGTCGGATTCAGCGGCTCCTCTCTCCCGTTCAGCTCCATCCCGTTCTGCTCCATCCACATCCGCTCCTCCCTCTTCTTCAAACAATGTGACTTTAGGAGACATCATGACGTAGCTGCAGCGCATGGATGCTCGCCTAGATACACTCTCTACGGAGTTGTATCAGGTGAACGTTCGTGTCGATTGTATTGCACGGCGACAGGCATCCATGGGTGGTTTTGCTCCTGAGGCTACTCTTTCACCACCTTCTCCCGTGGCTTCTAATTCTGAGGATGAGGATAATGATGATGGTGATGACGATGATGCTTCGGATGATGATGATGGAAATGCTAGCTTTACCGATGAGATGTCTACTTGACACTCTTGCCCTTTGTCACTTGTGACAAAAAGGGGGAGTAGTTTTGATATGAGAGTAATCTATCTTAGGGGGAGAGTTAGTATAGAACTATTTTTTGTTAGGGGGAGTGTTGATACATTTTTTAGGGATGTAGTGGGGATATTATGTATCTTTTCTTTTCTTTTCTTTCTTTTTAGATATATTATTCTTGTACATGAGGTCTTGTGACCATTTATAGACATACATTGTACTTATCTTCTTATTTATGCTGATGTATGCTTTTCTTTCACCTACCCTTTCATGTGTCATTTCTTTTCTCCCTTAATACACATGTTTCTTATACTTGTATGTGGTGAGATGGTTATTAATGCCTTTCTCTTAGGATTTTTTGGTCATTCTCGTCAAAAAGAGTGATAGGAGTGTTAAGTACAAGAGATAACTTAATCTTACTCATCACTAACAAGAGGCACAAAGCTCATTTGCTTAGTTGTGCATAGAGATGCTCATCTAAGCTACAAAAGATACAAAGTTTAGAAGACTTTGTTTCAATGGCTATCCAAAGTACACAAGTACCAATGTACACAAAACACACACTGTTTTTGTATTTTTTTTATTTTTCATTTTTTTTTATTTTATATGAAAAACAAAACAAAGCAAAACTGAAAAAAAAAAAAAAAAACAACAAAAACATATTAAACAACCAAAGCATAAAGACTAGACTGACTCAAAACTTGAAAGCAAAACACATAAGTAATGCACAACAAGAACAAGAAGAGAGAGAGAGAAAAGTGACAGAATCACTTGGAGCCCTTTTTCTTCCACACCTTGGAAGAACCTTTCTATCTAGCAAACCCTTGAACCGGCGGTGAAGGGGAAGAATTAAAACCGTTCAAGTTCGAAAGGAACATGAGGGCTTTGAGAAGATCTCCAAGGGGAGCAAGAGTGGATTAAAGCTGATTTTGGTTCCCAGATGCTATCATGTCGTTGCTCTGTTGAGTGGCAAGCCACTTGTAGCAATTTGGTCGAGTATGACCGGCAGCTCCACAATAATGACAGAGATGCTGCTTCTTTTTTTTAGGCTTTTAAGAGTTAGCCTTCTTAGCCCTAGGGTTTTTAACATCTTTCTTCTCAAGCTTAGGGGGTGTTCCTAAGATAGATTTACCCTTGTCTATGTTCTCACTAGCTAATTCAATTTTAATCTCATTGTTCTCAGTTTTAATATTATTAGCAGGAGGAACAAAAATAGTAGTACTAGAAGAAGTAGTATTAGAGGAAGAAAGACCATACCCTAAACCTATTCGATCTGAAGCAGATTTCTGAATACTGAGCATTTCATTAAGCTTTGCACTTGAAGTCCTCTCCAACTAAGTTCTGACTTGAAATAGCTTCGCTTCAAGCTTCTTGGTCTTTTCAGCCAAGAAATTGTTCTCAAACCTCAGTGCTCCAATAGTTTGATTAGCCTCATCAAACTTTGTGGAAAGCTCCTCACGATCAAGTTCCACATCACTGAGCTTTTTGGTGGTTAGCCTATATAATTTCTCATGCTTCTCAGAAAGCTTGTACAGTTTCTTATAGGCTGTATGAATGTCATCTTGATCATCCATCTTCTCAAACTTAGATTCCACCAATTCCTCTTCTTCAACCACATCTTCAACAATCCCATCAGTAGGATCAACAATGGCAGTGAAGGCATTCAAGATTTCGTCATCCTCATTGTCGGAATCATCCTCAAGCTCGGTGTCGCTCAAGGTAGCAGCAAGTGCCTTGCTTTTCCCAATGCTCTTGAGATATGTAGGACACTCATATTTCATGTGACCGAAACCTTGACACCTAAAGCACTTAGGTCCTGCGGGAACAGTGTACTGACCACCTTCCTTAGCATCCTTCTTTCCTTTGTCTTGGCTTTTAAACTGAGAAGAACTGGATTGCTTGCAGTCCTTGTCGAAACCCTTTCCATTGGTGTTCTTCATAAACTTCTTGAACTGCCTGGTGATGTAGGACTTCATCTTGGAATCTTCATCATCAGAAGACTCATCTGTCTCACTGCTTTTGGCCTTTAGTGCCATGCTCTTGTCTTTACCCGACTTGCCTATTCTTGTCAACCCTAGCTCGTAGGTCTGCAAGTTTCCAACCAGCTCAGTCAAAGGAATCTTATCACTATCCTTTGATTCCTCTATTGCTGTAATCTTGGCATGAAATCTCTCGGGTAGAGATCTGAACACTTTCCTCACAATCTTGGGTTCAGGAATGGTTTCCCCAAGATTAAAGGTTGAGTTCACTATGTCCTTTAGCTTGGCATAGAACTCATTGAATGATTCATCCTCCTCCATCTTTATCTCTTCAAAGCTTGTAGTAAGCCTCTGAAGCTTTAAGTCCTTGACAGCCTTAGTACCCTCATAGGTTGTCTGAAGGATGGTCCATGCTTCCTTAGCAGTTTCAGTAGAGGATATCTTCTTGAACTCCTCATTGGTGACTGCACTGAATAAAGCATTCAATGCTTTGCTATTGAAGTTTGCCGCCTTGATCTTGGCTTCATCCCAATCGGCCGACGCTTCCTTTGGCTTAGTCCAGCCAATCTCGACAGCTTGCCACACCTTTTCTTCTAAAGACTACAAGAAAACTCTCATGCGTACTTTCCAGTATGCATAGTTAGTGCCATCAAATAAAGGAGGTATAATTAATGACTGTCTTCTATCCATGACAAACAGGGGTCAATGGATCAACAGAGCAAAGATTAAACCCTAATCAGAGTGTGCCTGCTCTGATACCATTTGATAGGCCACAAACTGAATGACCCCTTGTGATAGAAATTAATTAATTAATTAGCCAAGTTATTAATTAATCAATTTATCATGCAAACGCGTGGTAGCACAAACAAATCACCAATAAACTAATAATACAGCGGAAAATAAATAACACGGTGATTTGTTTACGAATGTGGAAAACCTAACGCCAAAAACCCCACCGGGTGATTTTAGGTCACCACTCCCGAAACTCCACTATTATCACAACAAGTGGTTACAAGTAAAGGAATCCCAAGTACCTTACCAACCTACAGTTGAACCCTTACCTCAATACCCAATTGGACTTGTTCTGTAGTGACAGTTCCCCTTTCTGATGCACGACTCCCAAGTACGTGACTAACCAATTACGCGGATCCCAGTACGCGACTTTAATCACCAACTGAAAAGGTTATTGGTTACAAAGTTCTTCAGTTCATCCACACGATGAAGATCAAGAAGATGCTTGGTCACAAAACCCTACGGTGCACATACACAACAACTTCTTCAAGAGAAAGAGATGAACTAGGACAAGAACTTCATCTCCAGTCACAATTTGCTTGAACAGAGTTTGCTCAAAGCTTGTGCAACTTGTGAACTGTTTGACGGTCCTTAAAACAATCCTTTTATATGTCTAGGGTTAGGAGAAAAGAAAGCTCAAAGACAAATTCATGGACCCCAAGAAAATCAAATTTGAATTCTGAAAATCTTAAACCTCGACAGATAGGAGGTGTTGAGCAGCTGTCAAGAAGGTGTCAAGAACACCGAACTTAGAACAGCTTTCTTAAGCTCGATAGATACAGCTGTCGAGTTTTAATGATTTTGCACTATCAACTTGTTTTCTTGGACAGACTTGAAGGCTTCAACACTTGATCTTGAAACATGGTTTCTTGAAGTATTTAAACACATCCTAAATCTATCCAAATACAAGTAAAGTGCGTTTTGTCAAAGGATAAACCAATTACATAAAATCATGACATATGTTCTTAACATGTGTAACACATATGTCCTAACAGAATAGACAGAGCTTTACCCTCTGTTTGTTTTAGTATTAACGTTTTTTGGAAAATGGTTCATTTTCTAAAGAGTATTTTCTGAAAAAATTATCTCTTTTTTTGTTGTTGGTAACAACTTTGAAAATGAGCTTGAAAACATTTTTTGGTGTTTAGTATGCACAAAATTTTTATAACATTTCTTGTATAATTTAAAACATGTATAACAAATGATTTTTGTAAACCCAACTAATGTAATCAATATAAAAAAAAAAAAAAAAAAAATCAAGAATGAATTTGGTTTTCAAACTAAAATTTTAACAACAGATACAATCAAAATTAGATACAATTAAAATTAGGTGTCCAATTTTCATGATCTCTATCATTCATCTTGCTTATGTATATATATGGGCAATAACGTATAAGAAATATATATTGATCACTTTGTAGGACTAAAAACAATTACAAATTACTCGAAAAAATTATGTATAATATATCTACAATGCTAGCCCATACACAGGACTAGGGTATATGTCACAATTGATACAATAGTTTTAAAAAATCAATGGCTTAGCGTTGAAGTTTAAGGAAAACATTGCAATCCACTTCATAATATTAATATGATAAGCGACAAAGTGCAATTCCCCTAAAAATATTATCATTTGTTATACTATTATTTGTAACAACGTTATCAATTTATTGTATGGATTACCCTATGTAAAAGCAATTAGCCATATAGCACTATGTTGGCAAATTTTCTTTTTTTACTTCGTTCATTCTTTCTGGTTTAATTTTTTTACTTTTTTTTTTTTTTGCACTTTTATGTGTGAAAAAGAATGAATTTTTGCAATTGTCCATATGGGAATTCATCAAGCCAAAAATAGTTTAGAGAAAAAAGAAAATATAGCTCAAAATTCAAAGAATTGTGTTACAGAGGGGCAGAGAAACCGGGAGAAAAAAGAGAAGAGAGACAAATAGGGAGAAATCTGTGGGAAGAGAAGAGACCAGAAGGAGTGACAGTGAGGGTGTGAGAAGAGAGAAAAAGTAAAGGGAAGAGAAGAAGTGAGAGAGCTATAAGAGTTATGCATTGCGCAAAAGAGAGATTGTTATCCAATATTTTTTTTTGGAAAACAACCTATAGAAAATAAGGCTTATTTTTGTTAGAGTTTTCCGTTGACCAATTTTTTTTATGTTAGCAAACACAGGAAAATGTGGCAATCTTTTTTTATAGAAGGTTTTCCAACGAATAGAGCGTAAGTAAAAATAGAAGACTTGAGGTTACTAGAAAAACACCCCAACAACAATCAAAAACACTTGAAATTTTATTTAGAGCATAAACAGAGCACTTTCAGAGATAATTAATTAAATTTTTTAGAAGTAGTTTGTAACATGCGCTCAATTAATTCCTTAGACTTGTATGAAGATCTTCGTTTTCTTGTGCTTGTAAGTTTATATTTCCTAGTGTGTAAACTTATTTTTAAGTGAAATCATGTATATAAACTTATATTTATGAAGATCTTCCTAGCTAGCACTTGTACTTCAATCATGTATTTAAGTTTAATGCAATTTGTTGTTGTTAATCTAAGTTTTATTTGATTTACTGTTCAATTCTAAGTAATTTGGAGTCAGTACAATCCAGTATGCTTGAATCCCTTAATTTCCTATGAATTAGCTTTAAATGAGATAAAATAGGGGTGTGCATGGGCCAAGTTGGGTGAGTGGAGGACAATATTTTTAACCAACCCACCAATGGCGAGTTGGGAAAACTCCAATCTGTTGCCAACCCACTAATCTATAAATCTAGCGGATTGGTTGAAAATCTTAACAGTTTCAACTTGGCGAGTTGAGCAGGTTGGCAATTTCAATTAATTTTAAAAAAATTTAGAGAGACTAAATGAAATTATTTCAATTAAATTGAATTATTATTTGCTCCCTCAAATAAAAAAAGGAAAGAAAAAATTGTAATTTTAATTAAAAATAATTGCAAATAATATATTATTTTTTTTAGAATGACTGAAATTCTATTACACTAAAAAGATAAATATTTAAGAATATGAAATTTGTCATGTACATAGAGAAGAATAATAACAAAATCTTAGAGAGAGTGGCTAGAGTTTATTAGGGAAGAGAAATGTGAAAAATTGAAAAATAAAAAGAAAGAGAAAGAGATGGTTAGAGAAATAAAGTGGGAGTATATGTGAGGTAAATTTTTGTAACATGACAAAGAATATATATATAAGCGGGCGGGTCGGTTTGCGGCGGGTTAAACATATATCAACTCATTATTTAGCCTAACCCACTAAATTATCTATCTAACCCACCCAACCTGACCTGCCTCACTTAATAGACCTGCATGGATCGAGTTTGGTTGGTGCAAGTTAGGTCAAGTTGGTCGTGCGGATTTTTTGCACAGCCCAAAAATTAATTGTTCAAATATGCTTTATATCAAGTGGCTAATATCGCGATAGTTTACACAGAGATGCTTTATGTTGATTTAGTGAATCTCAAGTAAGCATTGTATCTTAGTCAAGAAGGTCAATTTATTCACTTAGGATTATTAATTCTCAGTTGTTAACTTACGCATATTTCAAATTTCCTATTAAGTTAGGTGTTTTTGAACCCCAAATCCTAATTCACAAAGTCAAATAATCACTTCGAGATAGGATCAATTGTTCAAGGTTTATCTTATATAACCGACAAGCAACAGTAAATGACTAAAATTAATTTTAGTTCAAACATAATTATTGCAACCTGTTGTTCCAAATGAGACACAAATCAGCAACCAAAGAAGCTAATAATAATATTGAAAAAGATATGAAGCAAAGTATCTAATACTTCCATAAAAGAAAACTAACCATCTTCAACATGTTAAGACCAACATGTATTAATTTAGGCCATTATAAAACATCCTATTTAAATATTTTAACACATTTATTTTATAATCTTAAATATTTTAACAGATACTAAAACCCTACCACCCAAGAAATATTTAACAGTTAGGATATTATTTCAATTAACATGAAAGACAAAAGCATGCAAATTCTACAGGCACACCTAATGACAACAAAAATCAAATTTGACATTTGAGCCTTTTAGGGACCAAAATATATACATGGAGGGGCCCCACATGTATGCAACTATAATTTGCATGCTTTTGTCAATTTTTTTAAAAATGTTTTATGATAAAAGTTTTTTTTTTTTTTTTTGGTTTCTACTATTTAATAGAGAATTATGCTAACTTCAACTTTGGCACTCATGGTACCAGTGAACAAAGAATTAATACATGTGGGAGTATTATAAGTTAGCGAATATGTACGAGAATGATGGTGGAGTGACAGCCATGTCTTTGAAGGGTGATCTTGAGTAGGTCAGAGAAAAAGAAATTGGACTGTTTGGAGAAGGATGCCTCCAAATGCCATTATATCACAATTAAACTAACTTTTCATTACACTCCAAGCGTGAAAATCGGGAATTAATAGAGGAGTGTCAAATGAAACAAAACCTTGCTTGTTGGAAATAAAGCTACCCCCGAGCGTTGGGGAGACATTTAGGGCAGGGGGGACAATGTGATACTTGGACTCCAATGAATTAAAATTTTCCCTCAAAATTTTGACCCATTCATGGGAGCAAACACCAACACAGGCCCCTACACTGAAGCACAATAACTGTAGAACTCTAGTGATGACAAGAATGTGATCATAGTTATTTTGTTGATCTATTGAACAAGGCACCATTCTGACAAGCAGGGACACCAAGAAATATTTGATGGTAAGCAGTTAAGATTATTCATAATGATGGTTTTAAAAATTTTAGTTTTTAGCAACTCAAAAAATTATCTTATTTATTTTAACACATTATTTTACAATACACCAAATATTAATAGTTTTATTTTTTTATTGCTTCATTTTAATATTCTTTTTTTTTCTTCCCCATGTCTCTTCCTCTCTCTTTCTCTCTCTCTTCCTCTCCGTCTCTCTCTCCTCCCTAGCAAGAACAATAAACAAACCCACCAAACTCACGGTCATCGTTAGCCACCACCAACACTAGCAAACCCAAAACCACTACCACTACCACCCACAATCTAATTGTTGGATTGTATGTTCTTATTATATCATTCATTCATGGTTGTAATATTTCAAAAAGATCAATTGCTTTGTTATCAAACAAATGTTAAAATTTCCTATTTTTGTAATTTAAAATTGTGTATAAAAAATAAGTTTATTGATTGAATAATAAATAACATTTGATTTGAACGAAATATGATATGCACATTAAGAATATAAGAAATATGAAATTCAATGGTTAAATTTTCAAAATTCACAAAAAAAAGAAGAGATATATGAGAAGTTTGAAGTGTTTCGCTCCAAATTAGTTTGGAGAGAAACTTTGTTCATTTCTTAAAGGTTTGTCATTTTCAATTTTCAATTTTTGTTCTTATTTTCTCTTCTCAAATCCTAAACTCATTTTTTGTTTCCAACTCAATTTCTGTTTGGCACCAATTTTGGTCTAGTTTTTATTTTGCTTAAATCCTTCTATTTTCTGATAAAACCAACGGTCATCTATCACCCGATAGAAACCATTCATCTCCTTCATCAAACTCAACCACAACTCCACATCTTCGTAATCTACCAAAGCCCAACCACAACTCCATAAAAACCCACAGGAACCACCTTCGCAAGCCAATACCTGGCTCAAATCTCTACATCACAAGCCTAATCCATTAAATAAAAAATAAAAAATAAAATAAAAAACCCAACCCAAATCTCCATCAAAACCCATAAATTCAAACAAATTTCATTAAATCCCAACATTACACAGAGAGAGAGAGAGAGAGAGAGAGAGAGAGAGAGAGAGAGAGAGAGAGAGAGAGATGTCACTATTAATGGTACCCACAAATTTGGTTTTTTTACAAAATGCCACTGTTTTTATTTTCACAAAAATGATAACGGGCAAAAGACGTTTTTGTTTTCTATATTCAAACTCACTTTATAGGATATTAAAAATGAAAACTAGGTACAATTTTACAAACCATATCATGTTTTTGTGATGAGTCCCATTGAAAACTGAAAATGTATACTGTAAGGTTGAATTTAATCAACTATCTTGTTGGCTTTATTCCATGCCAAATTTACTTATAATTCAGCATTTATAAACCTTGTATTTAGGTGGGATTCATGTAAGGGTAGTGTGTGAGAGAGTGAAGAAAAGCTCAAGAGTGTGCACTCAGCAGGGCCTCGCTACTGGATCTCGCGACTGGCTCGCGACTGGCAAGTCGCTAAAGCTGGCACACGTGTGAAGCATGTAGAGGAGCTGAAGAGTCACACCAACTGGAGCACTACAGGACAAAACTTCCAGTCTGGCCAGGTAGTTAGCTCACGACTCAGACTCGCGACTCAGTCAAGTCACGAGGTCAAGTCACCAGACCACTTTGTTTGGGAAAAACTGACTTTTCACATTCCAAACACATACCAGTATAAATACCCCTTATACCCACGTATTGTAGAGAGCTTCCAGAGAGAATTTTGAGAGAGAAATCTTAGAGAAAAACAAGATTGACTTATCCACAATCTTCATCATTTGATTCTCCAAATTCTTCTACTCTCACTCTCTCCATTGATACATCCTTGAGAGGTACATTAACCAAAACTTTTTCTCACCATACCCATATCTGTGAGGAGGCTATTTGGTGCTTGAGAAGCAGTTAGGAAGGAACCAATTGATATTGGTTGATGCTATGGGCTATAGCGGGATTCAGTAAGCTAGAAAAGACAAAGGTTCGGCGTAACCTCGTTGGAGCAAGAAGCTTGGAGGGCTTAGGTACACTGGGTAGATTAGGCTTGGAGGGTCTTCTGCTGTTCATGTATCCCAACTTCATTCTCTAGTGGATTATTGATCGCTTGGAGGGCGGTGAAGAGCTTTTACACCGAGGGCTTCGGTTTTCTCTTCTATAACATATCGCTGTGTTGTCTTTATGTTTGCATCTCTCTTTCCTTAATCTTTGCCATTTAATTTCTGCTGTAGTTGTGATTTTATTTGGTTTAGATTGTTTTATCAATTCTGTTTTAGCTTATTTTCATATTCTGCACATACATTGTTTGATAATAAGCTTGAATTGGTAATTTGTAATTTTGGGGTCTAAACGTTCAAGGTGTTTTACACGCTATTTGAACATTCATATACATATAAGGCATACTTTGTTTTCTTCTAACCAAACAGGCTATTATTATGTATCAACTTTCAAGTGCTCTAATTTGTTGGGTTGTCAAAATCTCAATAATTTTGAGAATTTAGAACCAAATGCACCCTAAATTTTTTACTCTTCCCAATAGTTTGTTACTCAAACAGGGAGAATGTGCAGCTTCTAATAATAACGTTGGAGCTTATCCATACCCTTTGCTTTCGCTTTCGCCTTACAGTACATGGTTGTCACTCCTCATAACCTTCAATACCAACCCTAAAAGTTTCTATCCTCATTCCTCACCTTCACCTTAACTACAATTGGATTTTCCAAATGCAAGGCAAATTTACTCAAGCATGGGTTTCAAAATATACCCCAAATAAATCTATTGAATGAGAACGACAACTATAACCACAATGGTAATTGGAAAACTAGTTACTCATCGATGAGAGCAGTGCTAGTGTGTTTCTATGGCCAGTATTATATTTGTAAAACACCTGGTCAAAGTTCAATCTGCATTACCTGATTACCCGGATGTTTCAAAACAAACATTCAATTAAAAACAAGCTAATAATCTATTTCTTGAACAATTCAGAGATGCGAACCTTGTTTGTCAAAGACTCAAAGGAGAAGCTGAAATCTCTATACAGACATGTTAAAGATATATTAGCTCATTAGCTTAGGCTCAAGCCTAATTCTATTTTGTCTGCAAGTCAAGTCTTCAACTTGTACTAGAAGTCTACTATATATATTCATATTATGAATACTCTTTTGGCTGTTTTCCATGTTTAAATTGTCATTAGTATTTGATTAAGTCATTGTGCTTAATTATAACTTCACACCAAAGCCTGTTATAAGAAGTCATATTTTCAGGTCCAAAAAACAAAAAAAAGGAACCGGTTGAATTAGTGCAACACTTCTAATATCAACGTCTTAGTATATCAATAGCCCTCGTATAGTCATGTGTCAATGCAAAATAATACTTTGGTTGAATTATGTATCTTAAACGTACTCCAAGAAATATTCTAGATTCATATCAAGGGATTGTATATGATTTTGTTTTTTCCTCACTCACCTGGATTGTATATATGACTTGTTAACAAAACAGACAAAATCACATAAACAAATATACACGCAGAAATTACTATATTTTGAATAACTCTATTTATAGGTTGTATCAATTGATTTGGACCTTCTTTTACTCAGAAAAGGAATAAAATTGGGACCTTCTTTAACTTTTATAAGAACCATTTCCATGACCAATCTTAGAAGTTCATTGGCTAACACAAAATTTTCCACCCTTTTTCTTCAGCCACAGATAAAATAAAAAATAAATAAAAATACATGTCCAAACTCCAAAGGGCCACTCCTTTACAGTTGGACGATAATTTTGTTGTTCTTTATTTCAACCTAAACAATTGGATTGAATGAGCACTTTGAAATTTGTTTTTTTTTTTTTTGTTAAACACTTTGAGTTGGACTTTAGCCTAGGGATAAAATGCAAATTAAGCTTCTACCATCTCATATCAAAGTCTACCATATATTGCAATTATCATCAATATCACTTTCATCTTGAATTATCATTCTTCATATATCAAGACTACACCTACTGCACTTGTAATACTTCCAAGTCAACCAGTTCTAGAATAACAAAATAATAGACCTTAAATGTTTGGTAGATGTGCTACGTTATTCCATTTATTCTATCATGCATTTATGTAATCATTGATATATATATATATATATATATATATATATATATATATTTATATTTTGTTATTAAACAGTTTTAAGGCCAAGATTTTAATTAGATTTGTAAGGACCCAAATCAGAACTTCAGCTCACTAGGAACAGTGGATAATAGCCCAACAAGCCCTAAATAATGTATTTGTAAGAGAATGGGTTTTTACAAGATAAAGTCCTAGCAAATTCAATATGGGCCACAGTTAACAGGGGTTGTACTAATAAGACTGAATACGTAAAAATGATAGAAATAACGCTCCTCGATCGAGTCCAAGGATGCGATGTTCTTGTATTTAATCAAGTTTATCTGAATACAGAGTGTTCTTCTTTTTTTCTTCCTTCTCAAATTACATGCCCCATTTTTGTGGTGATCATTTTCTTATATAGTCCCTCACATTTACATCTCAGCCCTCCACATGTTGATTTCTTAAGAAATTGCTCGGATGCTTGTCCCATCTGGACCTCCTCAGGGGCCTCGGTCACCTTCTTCCTTTCTCCTCGGTGCACTCTCCTAGGCCCATACAAACCTTTCAATCATCCTCAGATATTCTCTTGTCCTCGAGCATGGCTCATAACCCAACGAACGTGCTCGGTTTACCTATCCTCACAAGATTAATTATAAATTTTTTTCGGTTAATTAAATAATTACCAATAACAATACAATCAAGAATATCAAAATTAAAGCAGTACACAACAATATGGTAATCCAGGGAAAACAAAAGAAATAAAAATTTCACAGTAAAAATCCTAGAAGGATTCAACTTATCAATCCCAAGGTAAAACAAATCCACTATCTAATTACAAGTTTTACAATAACTGGATAACCCTATTCCTATAAACTTACTAACATTACCAAATGCAAGTCCTAGTCCATGAACTTCCTCATCTATGGAGATGTTGCAACATGAATCTCTAGTCCATGACTTCAATAATTCACTTGAAGATTCATATCCAATTCTTGTGATAAATAGTTTGCAAAAGCTTCAACACCACCAATTCAAATTGTGTTTTGAATGATCTCCTTAGAACTTCCACATCTATGGAGATGTTGCAATGTGAATCTCTAGTCCATGACTTCAATAATTCACTTGAAGATTCATATCCAATTTTTTGTGACGATTGGTTTTAGTTGCAGAAGCTTCAACACCATCGATTCAAATTGTGTTTTGAATGATCTCCTTAGAATCTTTTAAGAGCAAGAGGCACAAAACCATTAGATCTATAAGAGAGCAACTCCAAAAGTCTTTTGGATGTGTATTAGAGTTTGCTTAAATACCTTTTAACTTATTTACACACCCTAATCACTTAATTGGCTAAATAGGCTGACTTTAGTGTTTCTAAAATTGTGAGTTTCGATTTGTTAAGATACTACTCAATTTTTCAAGATCTGGGCTTCTCGATCGGTCGAGTAGGTGTCCACACTTATGCACAATAAACTTTATCACCTAGGTAGCAAACTTGACAACACTTAAAAGACTCTAAAAGTACTAAACCAAGACATTTTTTGTTTATGGTTTGCCAACCTAAAGTTAGAAACCTAAGATATGTCTATATATAGAATCTTTCGTTATATTATAATTATCATTATCACATATCCTTGGTATTGGGGAAACTTGGAAAGCATACAAACATATATAATCATTAACATCAAGCATAAGTTAACATGACTAAGAAAAGAGTTCTTCATTAGTTTCACCTTTGTTGTTCTTCATCCATGCATGTAAATCTAAGTTTGTCTATTAATTTAGCAAGAAGTACACCGAGCCGAATTTTCCTTCTTTGGTTTGGTACATTGTCTTGTTAAATCCTTTGTTATGGAAATCAAATATATAACCATATAATCAATCAAAAATATATATATATAACTATATATGGTCATTGATCATCATCTATCCAAGGTAATGATCCTTTAAAGGTTTAAGAGTAATATTTCTATGGGAAATGCCAATGGATGCCCTTAAGGCAATAGTTAACAATCCATTTAAAGAAATTTTCATGGGAAAAGAAACAAAAAATAATTAATGTTTTGACAGTTTTTTTCATTTTCCATAAAAATTGAGTTAAAACTTTTCTAAAATAGATTATTAACAATTTCCCTAAAGACACTTGTTCGCATGACCTTATTTCTATTATATATATATATGGTTCTTATAACTATAATCATCCATTTTGAATTAAATGGATTGGATTTTGTCACATCAATAACATTTAAATAAACATTGACTAATACTATCGGGATACCTATTTAAAATATTAACTACATTATAAAATAATCCATTCAGTGCACAATGAATTAATACGATTCTAAAAAACTCCACCTCACCCAAATGGCCTAAGCCATGGGTATGAGCTCAACACGTATTAATTACTTAAAGTTGAAAAGAAGGTACTTAAATGGAAAGGGTTATTGTACTTGATTGAGACTTCACATCTTTTTAGCATAGCCCTACGATTTATATATATATACTTGATTAGAATTCCTTGCAGCATTGTAAAAAGTTGAAACAAATTGAAAAAATGTGCCAAAAATACTAATAGGCCAAGAATGTATTGATCTCTTGAGTAAATTAACCAATTAATTAGTCAAGTGAATTAATTAAGTCAATTTAACATGCAATACGCGTGGTAGCACAAACAAATCACCAAATAACTAAATGCAGCGGAAATTAAATTCAACACAGGTGATTTGTTTACGAATGAATTAATACGATTCTAAAAAACTCCACCTCACCCAAATGGCCTAAGCCATGGGGTATGAGCTCAACACATATTAATTACTTAAAGTTGAAAAGAAGGTACTTAAATGGAAAGGGTTCTTGTACTTGATTGAGACTTCACATCTTTTTAGCATAGCCCTATGATTTATATATATATATATACACACACACACACTTGATTAGAATTTCTTGCCAGCGTTGTTGAAAGTTGAAACAAATTGAAAAAACGTGCCAAAGATACTGATAGGCCAAGAATTTATTGATCCCTTGGGTAAATTAACCAATTAATTAGCCAAGTGAATTAATTAAGTCAATTTAACATGCAATACGCGTGGTAGCACAAACAAATCACCAAATAACTAAATGCAGCGGAAATTAAATTTGACACGGGTGATTTGTTTACGAATGAGGAAAACCTCCGAGGCAAAACCCCATCGAGTGAATTTAAGGTTACCACTCCCGAGAATCCACTATTATCAAAACAAGCGGTTACAAATAAAGGAATCTTAGTACCTTATACCAACCTACAGTTGAACTTTTACCCCAATACACAATTGGACTTGTAATGTAGTGACAATCTCTTCTTTCAATGCACGACCCCTAGTATGTGACTAACTAATCGATGCACGGATCCAAGTACGTGACTAACATACAAACTTGAGAAAGATGTTGGCTGCAAAGTTCTTCAGTTCATCCACACGATGAAGATCAAGAAGCTCCTTAGTTACAAAACCCTTGGCATACAAACGCATCAGCTTCTTCAAGAGAAAGATGAACTAGGGCAAATTGTCTCCAGTCACAATTTGAGTGAATAATCACTTTGCATCAAGTTGCATCACCTTTGACATCCCTTAAAATAATCCTTATATATGTCTAGGATTATGAGAAAAGAAACCCTACACAAATATACATGGATATGCGTGAAAAACATATCTGAAAATCTGAATTTTGTAATCCTCGATAGATGCAGCTGTCAAGCTATCTGTCGAGATTCAAATATTAAATCTCGAGAGATGCAGTTGTCGAGATATCTGTCGAGTTTTAATGAACAACACTTCTTCACTTGATTCTTGGACAGATTTGCAAGGCTTCAATACTTGAACTTGAACTCTTGTTCCTTGAAGTATTAAACACATTCTAGATTTATCCAATTACAAGTAAAGTGCGTTTTGTCAAAGGATTAGCCAATTCTAAATGACATATGTTCATAACATGTTCCACATATGTCCTAACAATCTCCCCCTTTGGCAATCCGTGACAAAACCACAACAAACAAATGAAATATGAGAGAAGTCATAAATCACTCAATTCATAATCACTCGTTGAATACAATAATTATAAAATCTAATTACAATAATCACTCATAATCAAAATCTATCATGCCATGAACTCCCTTCTTGCAAAATTTTTCAAGAGTTTGTGCTAGTATTAGATTTTATAAAATCTAATCCTAGCACAAACTCTTGAAAAACTTTGCAAGAAGAGAGTTCTTGGCATGATAGATTTTGACAACCTGTATTTCTGAAACACTTTAAACAAAACTCATCAAGGCATCTTAGTGTGAAACATAAATAAAAGATTGCATACAATAATAAGAAACATGTGTATAAAGAAAGAAAAGAAATAACACATGAAGAGATAGGTGAAATGATAACAACATCATCATATATATCAAAGATAAATACAATGTTTGCTATCACTAAATGGTCACAAGACTAATGTACAAGAGATAATGTATCTAAAAGAGAAAGAAAAGAAAAGATACGTAAATCCTCACTACATCCCTCATATATAAACACTCCCCCTATCAAAAATGTCCTATACTAACTCTCCTCCTAAGTACATGACTACTCTCCCTTTTTGTCACGAGTGACAAATGGTAAGTCACTAAAAAGCAGTCATCTCCTCATCACCGAAAGAGCTAGTATCCTCATCCTCATCATCATCATCATCGGAGCCATCATCATTGTCCTCGTCCTCTAAAGCCTGTGGAGATGGAAAGGGAGATGAAAACGCGGTGAAACCATCCATGCGAGCCTGTCGTTGTGCGATACAACTCAGTAGTGAGTGTATCGAAGCGAGCATCCATGTGCTCAAGCTGCGCCATGACGACCTCTAGCGTCACACCACCACTCGAACAAGAAGAAGAAGGAGTGGAAGGGGCTAGAGGAGTCGCCATCTTGGTCCGTGGCCGCTTCAATTGAAGTTGGGCCTCACTCTGTCGTACAGTCACCGCACTAATGGCACACATAACTATGAAGTGAGGAGACTCGGGATAAGAGACAGAGGAGTGGCGAACGATCCTCGTGATAGCAGAAGGAAAAATAAGCTTATCACAGGTCGCCTTATTCCTATAGACATCGATGAGAGAGAGAATGAAGGGAGAAGGGAAGTTTATGGTAAGGTCCTCAATGAGGGACAACAAAAAGCGAGCACAAGACTTAGTAATAGAATTATGGTGAGACATAATAATAAAATAATAAACATGATAAGAAGAAAAAGGAGAAGACGAAAATTATAATAATAATTAAATGATAATTGTAAATGTTATTATTCTTATATGTTTTTTTGAGTTTGAATTTAGACTCTATTCTATGTTTAACATTTTATTAGAAACTTGTTATATCATAGTTCATTAAATTGTAAATGTTATTATTCAAATATATATTTTTAGTTGAATTTAGACTCTATTCTATTTTTAACATTCTATTAGAATCTTGTTATATCATAGTTCATTAAATGGTAGAATAGATAGACAAAACATTAAAAAAAAAAAAAAAATCATAATATGTTATATTTTTTGGTGCTCTGCACAAGTTATTGACTAGTAATAATAATAATAATAACAACAAAAGGAGTGAAGGTTAGCTTAGATAAGGGTGTACATGAGTTGGGTTTGAGGTATTTTCAACTCAATCCACTCAAGCTAATTAATCTCCTCGAGTTGAGAAACTAACAACCCAATGGGGTTTGATTTGATAGTATAATGATAACAACACCCTTTCTAATAACCCAACTTTGTAAAAATGAAATCTTAAAATAAAAATAAAAAATGATTCAAACTAACAAATCTAAAGTAAGTCTCAAAATTTTAAAAAAAAAAAAATCGAGCTAACAAATTTGAATAACATATATTTTAAAAACTATTAATAGCATTGGTTGGATCGCGTTACTTTGATTGAAAATCTCGCCAACACAAACTAGCCCAACTCAATCTCCAAAACAAAAAGTTAATAGAATACAACCCAATCCATCAACCCATAAAAAGCCAATCTAAGCCATCGGGTTGGATTGAATTGCGTTGAGTTTGAGTGTTGAACGCACATCCCTAATTTTTAAAAATTGTTTTATATGGACTACATATGAGACTATTGCGAGCCTTGTTTGGTTAACGCTCCATTTGTTAATTTGTTTGTAAGATATTTTCCAAAAAACATTTTTTTGCATTTTCAAGTGTTTGTTTCATTGTAAAATTTAGTCAAACAAAAAAACTTTTTTCGTTAATTGAAAAACTCTTTGTAAAAATTTGAAAAATGTTTTACATATAATTTTTATGTAAAATGTTTTCCAAAACTCACTACAACCCACCCACACCCTCCACCCTCCCTTCTCTCTTGTAGAGACCCCTGGGGTTTTAACTAATGAGCGAGCAACATTAACAAAGGTGATCGATGAAGTCTCTAGCATCAATCTCAGGCTTAAACATGGAGGCATTTCACGGCTTTGGAGTGTAAATTTCTTGTCCTTTCCCTATATCTTTATTGAATATATTAATTTTAAAAACCGTAGCTTTTGTAATTGTAACTATTGGAAAAATGGATGGATGAGAAAATGAATATAAAAGAAAAAAAAAAAACTAATTAAATTAAGATATGTGTTATTAATGAAATGAATAGAGCCCAATTAAATTAAGATACATTTATTAAGGGTCTGTTTAGGATTTGCTTATTTTGCTGAAACTGAAAGTTTTTTGCTGAAAGTACTGTAAATAAAGGTAAAAGTTAGTTGAAATAATACAGTGAGACCTATGAATAGTACCAAATAGTGCAATGAGTCATGAATAGTAGCAAAAATAAATTGAATAGTAAAATAAGCTGACAAAATTAATCATGCCAAACGTATACTAAATCAGAAAAGATCAACATTTTCAAAATTCATAAAATTTAAAATTATATATAAAAGAAAAAAAAATTAGTTTAGAATATTACACAAATTATTAAAAATAAAAATCTCTTGTTGTATAAAAGAGTTTCTCCTTGCTAAGCATGCTATAGCCGCGTTTGAAAACGCAGCTATAGGCTATAGCTGCGTTTTCCATAGAAACGCGGCCTATCTTGTGTGACAATAGCCTTTTTACCCTATAGCTACATTTTTTATAAAACGCGGCTATAGACCCACTTTATCCAAGCTATAACCGCGTTTTAAATGCAGCTAAAGCTGGTCTATAGCCGCGTTTTTTATAAAATGTAGCTATAGGTCTGAGAAAACGCAATTATAGGTTTAATAATCAGCTATAGGTTTTTATTTTGTTTTTCTGTTTTTTTCTTCCTAAACACATTCCTGAGACCTGTAATTTCTACAAACACTCAACAGATGCATTGGAACCAACAAAACATATTGCCAACACTCAACAATTCCCAACCAATTGCTAGCAAACAAAGCAAGTTCATTGCCAAAAGATTGCATTGCCCAAATAATTACATAAATAAAACAAGTTCCCAACAAAAGATTTTTACATTACACAATGCATATACCCCAAGGATTTTTTACATCGCAAAAAATTGTCAGCACGCATCATGGTACTTGATCAGTCAATCCAATGCCCGTTGACAATGAGAACGCCGAAAATTGCGTTGAATTGGGCTCGCAAAAATCCCTAAGCTTGGAACACTTGAAAACAGTGCAAACACTTGAAAACACTCATGCATTGTGGAACTATTAGCTACATTTAGCGAGTGTAAAAAGGCATGTATAAAAATGTTCACTTGAAAGGTTTTTGGAACAATGATACTTTCCTGTCTACATTCATGGTTGAAATGTAAGATATGTTATTACCATCCTTTTGGTTTAAGAATCTATTATCCTTTTCTTCTTCTGGGAAATAAAAGTAGAGGTTTTACATGAATAAAATTGACAATTAATTGAAACTAGAGTGGTGGTGGGTTAAATAGGATTAGCATCTTCTCCACCAAATAAGAAATAAGAACTGATTTTAAATAATGTATCATTAAACTTACCTATGAATTTATTGACTACCAAACCCTTCTCATGAAGTGTACATGAAGAGGATCATCTACTAGGAAAATGTGAGTGTTGACATATAAAACCACATCACAGGACTAAAACCAATGCAGACCATTTCATTTGTATCCATAAGATAAACCTCTGTAAGCTTCATTGATCTCTTGGAACTTTGCAGTAACAGCACAAATAGGAGCAAAGCCAAAAATTATTTAGGGTGGAGGATATAAACAAATTTTCAAAAGATATGAATTTTTTTAAAAATATAATAAGTTAATAACACAATAATTTTTTCTCAAATATCATTTTCAAAATAAATAAAAAATGCTTTATATTTTTACTAATGAGTTTAAATATTTGGAAGCCTAATAGAGTATGTTGAAAAGTCTTTTTTTTTTGGTTAGGATAAGTGAAATGTCATAAAGTTAGTTTAACTCAAATAGGACATTTATGATCTAATTAATATTTTCAGCCAAGCAATTAATTTAACTATAAAATTACCACATAATCCATATTCGAAGAAATTAATTCCACCTTGTCCTATCAAAAACACATAATTTTAATCTATTAAAAATTATGTGATGTAAATCCTAAACCACAAAATAACCCCCATTGTATATAAAAGCCAAGTAATTGACTCAATTGAAGCACATATCTTAACCAAAGAATTTAATTGATTAAATAGTTTTATTAATTCAGAAAATTTTGAAAAGAACGTTAGAGAACTCTTCAATTAATTATATGAGTATCATTTAATGAGATAAAGGGGGGGGGGGGGGGGGGGGGGGGGAATCTTAACTGGACACCTTTATTTAGTAGGTGCAATCAGATTTATACCCAAAACTTTTTCATAAGTATTGAACTTACCCCAAAGAACCTTTAAGAAAAAAAAAAAAAAAACTTTCTGTGGGGCCAATTGCCCTACTCAATGTATCTGGCTCCACCCTTTATACCCATACACAATTTATGGTGCAAAAGATTTATAATATATTATTACCATTTCAGCAAATAAAAAATTATTGTTCAGATTAAAAGATAAGAATTTTGAACTGGAAGTGAAGACCTCAAGAATAAAGACAAAGAAGAGCCACATGGTGCAGTGCAATTCAGCCAACTATATAGCCCCACTTTTTAATTGATATAAGGAAACTGAATCCTACTGAACTAATATAAAAACTTTAGTCAAACTAGTATCAGAAAAAGAAATACAACAAAAAAACATAAACACTACTATAGTTAGCTAAAGAATTTGTTCATTTGTGCTTCACAAGCTTCAGACAAACCTTTACCCAATAATTAGAGATAAGTGGAAACTGAGGTTTTAAATAGCTAAGAAATATTTTAATGAAAATTTCCTTCAAAGGTTAATTCGAGCAGCCCATATACAAAACCTAAATTATTCCAATGTGAAGCTCGCATATACAAGAAGTAGGGTGTAAAAAAAAGACTAGTAAAAGGAGAAATATTTGTAAGTGTAGACAGGAAAGAAGAATGAGAAAAGCAACTGTGAACAATAATTGAGATATACTCTGGACACACTGATGAAATACTTCTTATCAGAAGCATCTCTTTTAAAGACATTAGACTCACCCAGATGCAAGCAGCGAACCAGATGGACTCCATGCACAAGCAAAAACCTGTTGGCAATTAAGGAACAAGTTCAGAACATAAAAGGCAGCCAAATAAAAATGGGAAACTAATGAATGACACAGGGATATGTCCAAACCTCAGAGGTGTGACCTTCGAGAATTTTAACATCAGAACTAGGAATTTCACAAGGCAAGGATGTTGAGCTTGTTGAGATGTCCATTGTTTCTGGCCCTATGTAGCATATCCAAAAACATATTAAATGCTCACATGTGAGAAAACAGTATTCAATTAGCCATCTTAACAGAATGGAAGATGGTCATGCATGTTTGAGTGTGCTGGAGAAAGACAGTGATCTCAGAATCATACTAGTAATGCTATTCCACCACATGAAAAATGAGGTACGATGCAAGACCTATTGCAGACCATAAAACAGCTATAAGTGTGCAAAAGCCAAACATCATCCATATGGATCCTTTGTAATAAGATCTAAAGGTTGTAGAAATGAGAAATCATCATCCATATCAGCATCTGTCTGGAGACCTAACAGAGACTTAAATCAGCAGAAAGTTCTGGAGTGTACATATTACAAGTTAAAAGGGATATGAAATGAAGACAATACAAATAATCATGCTTACACTACTCAAATTTGCATCCAGCTCAAGATATTGAATTCCTTTTTGGACAAATGTAACAAGAGCACCTGGTGGAACTAAGTTACCATCAAATGTGCTTTTATTGATCCCTGCCTCGTATCCAAAAGCAAAAGCTGAATGTGTAAAACCTGGAGGAGATTATACAGAAATTAATGAAACAACTAAAAGAATGTAAGAAAGCATCACATATGGTATATATTTTATTTAAATGGAAAAGTTTCTAAACGTATGTTCAGCAGCAAATTTATTTTCAGCCTCATGGTATCTTATCAAGGATGAGAATCTGCCAATTTATAAGATATCAATTTAGCGTTCATAAAGGAAGATGATTGGGCAAGCAATGATTTGTAGAGAGACCTCAAGCACCAATTTAAACCCAAATATGTTGTTTGAATATTTTAAATTGGCTATTCATTTATATTTTGGCCAAATCCATCACTAATATAAAACCCAAAGTCAGTTAACTCAATTTCAAGTCGTGTCAAAGTGTTGATTACAAATCTTCATAGTGCTTTGATGGCTTCACAATCAGCTCTCTCCTTTTGAACAAAGGTCTCCCTCTCCCTCTCCCTCTCTCTGTCACTGGCTGAAACCATAGTCACTCCAACATATCTATACTCAAAGAAGATGAGGAGGTCACTCTTGTCAGCTATACCACCTAATTGTAGTCCAAGATGGTGACCAATTGAAGACCATCAAGGTCCATGAAGGTTTCTATTATAAGCTCTACAAATGACATTGGCCAAATTCTAGGTCCAAAAGCGTCTTCATTTTCGTCAAGGATTTTATGTGTTAGTGCTTTGGCTACTTGAATTCACACATCTACACTAGACAATATACATCATACATTGATAATGTTGAAAGTTTAAAAATTTATGTACAAAAGCTCACCACAATGAAGCACAAAAATGAATCTTAATAAGGTCAGATAAGACAATCAATCTTCAAAAATTATTGGAAATGGGCAAGCGCACACACAAACAAAGAGACACACAGTAAGCACAGCATATGAACCTAAAACATGCCTACAATTAAACATGGTCTTCAAAAAAAATGTTCAGATAACTGGTCACCATGGATCAAACAAGCCAGTTCTTAGAATAGTATCCCTTAAACCATTTCTCAATATCTAAAAACCACCAGTCAAATCATCCAAAGATTAGAAAGCTATTAGAAATAAGTCATGCCATGGAAAACAATACACACACCAGCCATTTACAAATTTAATTGTATTAACCAACCAACCTCAGCATTAATCCTTCGCCATAATATGCATCTGGTTCTTCAACAATGTTCCTGTGATCTTCCTGCACATGGTGCTTTGGTTTTGTGAGTACCATAGCTTATAGAAAGTAAAAAAAAAAAAAAAACCCTGTGGGTCTGTGTAAAAATCAAAGAAATTTGCAGAAGTGATAGTGGGTTTTGACGAACCTTGGCTGAAGATTTGTGCTTTTTGCTGGGTCAGCCTTTTTCACCTGGAACGGCCTTTTTCACCTGTATGATATAAATTCTAATATCTTACCTTTAAAACTATTTTCAGTGAATTTACTTCCTTCAAAACAATTAAAAGTAACAAATTAAGCCATTGTTGTTAATTACCTATCAACATAATCATAATTTAAAAAAAAAAAAAAAAAATGAAATCTATAGAGAACACTGTTATCATATTTAGGGAAATCAAACACGGACCCACGTAACCAAAAGCAGAATACAATCTACAAAATTTAATAAATGCTTCAAAAGTCTAAAGAAATATAATAATTCATATCAGAAATTAACAGATTTATAATAAAAACATGCAAAACCTCAATTAAATTGAACTGTTCAGAATCTACGAAATTGTTTATAGCTAAAATTTAAAGCAAAAAGATTATTAAAAAAATGAAAAGATGAAATTTTGTCTGCAGATTCATCAAATGTAATGAAAACGATTAAATAATTTGGGGGGAAAGGAATTTAAGAAAAATAAAAATAAAAATAAATTTTAGAAGTCTCTAGAATCAAAGACAGTGTCTCTCCTTTTCAATTTTCTATATCCTTAAATCATCTTTACACAAAATGACAAAAACGAAGAAACTGAAGAGAGAGAGAGAGAGAGAAACCAAAACCTTGTGAGATTGAGACTTGGAGAGAGTGTCTTACAGAGAGAGACCCAAGGAAAGTCTTAGAGATTGGCAGTGCCGGTGATGGATGACTGGGCTTTGTCGGCGCCGGTGAATAGGATCGGTTGTAGAGACGGCCTGAAGAGCTGGGAGTCGCGGATTGGGTTAGGTCGTGAACTTAGGGTGTTCGAAGAGCTAGTGACAGAGAGTATAAGTCAGGGGCTTTGTTTTTTTTTTTTCTTTTATACTGGGACCTGTAGCCGCGTTTATAGAAACACAGCCATAGACATCCTTTAAGCCGTGTTTCTATAAACGCAGCTTTAGGGGAGTCACTGGCTGCGTTTGACTCTTAAACGCGGCTTTAAGACATAGTTAATAAAAAATAAACAAACTTTACCAAACCATACACAAAAGGCAAACACAATTGAGAGCAAAATGGATAAATGGACACACGTTTGGGTTCGATGCTCCTATGCATTTGACCCAAGCCTTGCCTGAGATAAACACAGTTGAGAGCTAGGAATAGTCCAGAAACTTTAAGAATCAAAAGTTGTAATTGCTTTCAAATATATGGTGAAAAGTTAAAGTAAGCTACTAAGAAAGAGATAGACGACACTGCCATCTTCATTAATCCCCCCTCTTCTTAAATTATTTTGGGTTTGTGATTTTTTTTCCTGAAATTGAAGCTTGATAAATATAAATGGCTTTGTTAACATTTGAATTGAGAGCATCATTTGGAGAACGTGAGCTTCTATTTTGGTTGAATGAGATTTGATTTGCGCTTGTAGTAGAATTGTCTAGGATCGCGATCCTACGCGTTCCGAAAATCCGGCATTCAATACTACTCCAAATATATTATAGGAATCAGAATGATTTACACTCCAAGAAGGATCAATTTTGCAATCTAGAATAGTAGGATCTTATGATACTATGATATGGACCTCAATTTTGATAAGCATGAATTATATTAAGCTGTTTATTCATCTTATTTAGTTTATGCACAACATTTATAATTTTTTTTTTTTAGGTATAAATGTAAAATCATGCTTATCAAAATCGCGATCCAAATCATAGGATCGTAAAATCCTATAATGCTAGATTGTCAAATCAATCTAGATTAGATTATAATCATTATAACCATATAATTAGAGTAAGATCGCATGTCAAATCATGGGATCGCATAAGATCATGATCCTAGGTCGATCCAAGATGATTCTACTACAAGCTCAAATAAAATCTCATTAAGGTAAAATAGAAACTTGTTCTCCACATGATGCTCTCAAATCAAATGTTACCAAATCCATTTACACTTATCAAGCATCAATTTCAGAAAAATAAGTAAATAACATTAAAAAAAAAAAAAATCACTAACTCAAAAATAATAATAATAATAAAGAAGAAAGTCGGATTAACAACGATGGCAGTGTCAACAATCTCTTTCTGCATGTCTACTCTTTGCTCTTATCCCCACTGCATTGCTTGCTTCACTTTTCACCAGATCTTTGAGAGTGATTATGACTTTCGATTCCTGAAACTTCTGGCCTAGCTATGGACTATTCCTAGCTCTCAATTGTGTTTATCTTGGGCAAGGCTTGGGTCTAATGCATAGAAGCTCTGGACCCAAGCCATGTCCATTTATCTCGACCTTTTTGCCTTTTGTTTGTAGTTTAATAAAGTTTGTACGTTGTTACTAGACCTTTATTGGCTTTTTTTTTTTTTTTTTTTTGGAGAGAGAGGGTTTTAATTTATGGCGTTCGCTCCTGATGATAGTTCTTTATCATCAGACCAAGATACCAATCAGTTTTTGGTGTAGGCGGAGATTAATTAAACTCTAGATCTCTTATACAACTATCAGAGACTTTACTAGTTGAGCTAACTGAAACCCACTTACCTTTATAGGCTATTAGTTGTTTAATATTTTGCCTTTAATGATAAAAACTATTTTTCATTTAATGATGACAACTATTTTTTAATAGATCTAATAGGCTATTGTTTAAAGCTTCTTTTTAAGGGGGAAAACTACCGTTTAATGGCTTTTTGACTACTTGCCCGATGGATCATCAAGGAACCTAACGTGGATGAAACAAGAGAACACTATTGTTTAATATATTTGCCTTTTTGAGTTTATTTTTTTTCTTGTTGGCTTTAGCAGGAGGAATTCTTTTATGGAAAAAATTGGCCTTTACCTTTTTTTAAAAAAACAATTCAGCATTTTGCCCTTTTTCCCAAATTAATTAGGGAAATGTCCTTCTTTTGAAACTCGATTTTCTCAAAATTGAGTTAAGCCCTATAGTGGCGTTTTTAAGGAATTTATAGTGACGTTTTAAGGACCTATAGTGGCATTTTGTAACTCAATTTCCATGAAATCGAGTTATAGGTAAAAAAAAAAAAAAAAAAAAAAATTGTATGTAACTCGAATTTATGGAGATCGAGTTAAAAAAACGTCACTATAGGTCCTTAAAACGTCACTATAGGCTCCTTAAAATGTCACTATAGGGCTCCAGAAATTTTTTTTTTTTATAACTCGATTTTGAGAAAATCGAGTTTTAAAAGAGGGGCATTTCCCTAATTAGTTTGGGAAATGGGGCAAAATGCTGGATTTTTTTTTTGAAATGGGCATTTGCCCATTTTGTCCATTCTTTTATACACTAGAAGGAAAACATAAGAGTAACTCTCTCTCTCTCTTTTCTTGGGATTAAAAAAATAGGAGTTTATATATATATATATATTGTGTAATCTAAACTAAAATTTTCTTTTGTCTTATTTTATATATGATTTAAAATTTGTTTTTTGAAGTTTGATAAAGTTGATCCTTGCTCATTTACTAATTAATAATTTAGAAAAATAATTATTGACTCCCTATTAATTTATTTATATATATATGTATATATATATATATATATATATATAAAGTTCTTTAGTTAGTAGAGATATAGGGTATAAAAATCGTATTATGTTTAATTTATCTCTCTCTTTTAATAATTATTTACATAATTTTTATTTAAGTAAAAATTTAGGGAAAGTGGAATTTTACCATTCTCAATCTAATCCATGAGGCCCTTCCACTGATTTTATGTAAAATCTCGATTTTAACAACATCTAATATAGGAGCATTCACAACAAAGTTTCTAAAAATTTACTATAACTTTTAGTAACTCAAAAAATTACTTTATTTATTTTAAAATTTTAACATCACACTTTTACAATACACCAACATCAAATACTCCATTTTTTTTTTTTACCATTTCATTTAAAATCATATAAACACCTCATTAAAATAATAAAAAAAGAGCCACCACAAAAATTTATAGCATCTAGCCACAGCCACTTTCACAACCAGCATCATGACAACCACAACCCACTACAGAAAGAAAAGAAAAAAAACAAAAACAAAAACAAAATCACAACCCATACCACCAGCCACTACCACCACTATGGCAATCACAACCCATCGTAGAAGAAAAAAAAATCACCACTCGCCATAACAACCCACCATCACAACCACAACCACAACCCATTACCACAGCCAACCCCACAGGAAAAATCAACTACCACCACCACCATAGCTACCAAACCCTTATGATGAACACACACAAAAACAAAAACCCAATCACAAAGAGGATAGAGTAGAAAGAGAAGAGACCGAGAGAGAGAAGTGGACCAACAGCAAAGAGGTGGTGAAGAGAGAGAGAGAGAGAGAGAGAGAGAGAGGGATGAGGCGGAGAGAGATGGTGAGATAGAGTTATAGAGGAGAGAGGAGACAGAAGAGAAGGAAGAGACTGAGAAAGAGAGTCACGAGAGAGACAAAGAAAGAAAGAATTTAATAAAAAAATATTAGCAACTTGCTATAATAACCTCTACAGTAACCTGGTACAACTTATTGTAAAGCGGCAGGTTACTATAGCAAATTGCTAAAAATTTTTGACTTTGGTACCACTTAATAAAGGGTGCTTGAGGTGTTTGAGGTGTTAAAATAGCTTTTTAGCTATTTTAACGCCTCTATTATGAATGCTCTAATTATACTTTTACTTAGCTAATTTTTTAAGTTCAATAGGCTAATGAAAATAAGAGATGTGAGATGAAAATGAATCATTATTTTGTGTTAGAAATATAACAGTGAATAAACAAGTTTGATTTAGTAAATAATATCTCAAATAATTAGCAAGAATGTATATTGCATAAACAGAAAATAAAGAAAAGAGTTTAGGAACTATAGTATTATAGAATCATGCAAAGAGTATTGTCCTTAAAAGTTTATTCGTGCCACCCTCGGTGCAATTGGTTATATTAGCTGAATAGCCCCCCAAAATTAGACTATAGAATCGAGTTTCATGATGAATGCATTTTCACTCACAGAGGTTTAAGAACAACCCTATAATGCATTGCCATTATTTAATTTAACAAATATAAATTGTAGAAAAATACATGGGAGAGAAAGAAAACATAAATTTTGTACCTGGAAATATATAGCAAAAGAAATCTGATAAGAAAGTGTGTTGTGATGAGCATTATATAGGTTATTGACGAGAATAATAGTCAATGGTTATTGGTTACTAATAAAACATAAATGTCCAACTGCTAATTTATACATAAATGCCCAATGGCTAGTTTATCCATAATTGCCCAAGGGCTAATCACCCACGAATGCCCAATGACTAATTACCCAAAAATGCCAAATGAAGAGAGAAAAATAAAAGTGTGTGGAACATATACCCACACCAACATTTTGAAATATTTTTATATTTTCTGCATTTTTTTTTTTAAATTAATACAAAACAAAGCTTCTACTTTTAATGGGGGTTAATGTGTTCGTAGTGGTTCACAATAATCTCCATGTTCCCTAAATGATTAAAGTGTCATGTTTTCGTGGCCGTTTAGCTGTGCCATCATCCATCAATTTCATCCTTGTACATATATTCGTTATAAAGCATTAAAGCATTAAGCATGAACCTCAATCGTTATCCTTCCCAGCAGGAGAATGTATTTTATAAATTGGAAATTGCATCATCCCTCACACAATAATACAATGTGTGGATGAGAACCACAATGGGGAGATGCATATACATTTTAAATAATATTTCTTGGGTCACAATAAGAACAAAATTTATTATTCTATATCTTTTATATTTGTTAGTCATTTCATTGGAATGAAATTATTTGAACTTTTTTTGCCAAAAAAGAAAAAAAATTATTTGAACTTTGAAGAGAAGATTTGAGCTTCAGTTTTTAGTTTAAAATTTTGAATAATTTAAATTGCATTTTTTATCCTTAAAACTTGGAGAAATTTTAATTTTGCTTAATGTTTCAATTCAAATTTTGAATTTGTACCCATAAAGTGATAATATGTTTATTCTCAATATTCTATAATTGGAGAAATTATAAGATCCACATGGTGGACAAGTGATGTGGTCCACAATTCCACTAAAAAACTTCCATTTGTTTAAAATTGTTAGTTAGAAAAAAATTTTAAACAGAAATTAATTACTGACTCAACAATTTTAAACAAGTGAAAGTTTTTTAGTGGAATGGTGGACAAGTGACGTGATCTACTAGAGGACTCTATAATTTCTCCTATAATTGGGATATTATATAATCTCGAGGATAGCCTAACCTCCTAGAGATTAGAGAGAGGGATTAAGAAGAATTTTAGAGAGAAAAATGATATTTCTTATTTCTTGAAGGAATACAAAATGAGAGTGCAACTCGGGTACAAGTTCCCAATTAACAATCAGTTAGGCCAATAATTTACTAACTATCTACCTTCCTAATATATTCACATGGCTAATTAGTAAAGATTACATGGCTAATTAGCTAACACAATTAGGCTTAACAGTAACATGGTGGTAGTATCACTAACACTTATCCTACAACTACTCAGCAATATAATGACAGTGCAGCAACTTAATTGTAGTGGCAGTAAGGGTTGCGGCAACAGGCTTGACTTGATCTCACACACATAGCAACATAGCAAACAGACTACACATAGCAGCATACAATAGCACACTTCACACATCAATAAGTGCTGCAGAGAGCTACAACACCAAACCAGCGGCAGTAGACTGGACTTGAGGGTCTAAACAGGCCTTCCATCGATGTGCTGTGATGAGGTGTTCGTTAGTAAGTAAAATCAAAATTACTCCAAATTTTAGGGGTTCAAATTACAACTTAGTTTTTTTGAATAAAATATGGAAAGACAATTTTTTTTTTTTTTTTTTTTTAACCATATTGAAAATTATAAATATATTTAAATCTTGATTATCCTCAAAAAGAAAACCAAAGAATGTCACTAAATTGACGAGATAATGCAATCTTAAACCTTCAATACCTTACCTGATACCGCTTTCATTGCAAAAGATAATTATGCTGAACAGAAAGCAAGGATTTTTCTTTAGGCACATGTAATCATTGTAGACCTCGTTAATTATTTTGCTTAGCTAAAATAATTACGTGGCTGCTCAAAGCAGGAACGTTCTTCTCTTCTTGCTCCTAACCAATAATAATTCAATACTATTTCGGAACCTTTTAAAATTTTAATTTGAAATATTGTTTTTCTTCTCTTTAGTCAAAGCTAAGAATTATTGTTTATCCTAACCCAACCTCACATTGCTCCCCAAAAACGCAGACCAAAACCAAACAATAAAAGACTTTTGAGTTCAATACATACACTGCTATACAACGACGTTTTTGTCTTGATTTTAAATACCCTTAATCTTCAAAAGATTTCTGAAGACAACCTTGGACAATACACTGTTAAGCTTCCATGGAATACAGCAGAAGCCGCCATATGCAGACAAAACCTCACTTTCCAAATAATACGAGGTAGACAGAAAACAATTAAACAACTTAAACAAAATCACATATAACAAAACTGAAATTTACAGGCATTAAAACTACAAACTTTAGTATAATCAAGACTTGAGTAAGAAACAAAAAGATTCTTGGAGTTATATATGGAGAATAACAGAATCTGAAGTTTTACATTTCAAGTTCCATAGAAGAAATAAGATCATACGATTTGTATTCAGAGGCCTTCTAGACCTTAAGGACACACTAATTTACCACAAAAGGCAAAGATTTGTTCCAATTCAGAGTCTAACCATGAAGTCTGGCAAGCCTCAGACTTGGCTTGATTCAAACCAAAGGCAAGGATACTATGCTGTTATTCTAAACCGGGCCTTCGCTATTCTTCGAGCAATGACCCTCCTCCCACCCTTGGTTGCCTTGCTGTTCACGTGAAAAAGTGCATCAGCCAACATGCAAATCCTACATAGTTTTGCTCACAGTTTTCCCAGCTAAGAAAAATTCATAAAGCCATTTAATACAGGTCAGAAGGCAGACACTTGACCACGAAGTGGGAGGAAAACTCCAAAAAAACTCTGCCCTAAGTTCTTATATGTAATATAGACACTCAATGATGTCCCAAGCAGTTCAACTACGACCAACATGAAGCAAATGCAGTCCACAACCTATGCAGTTAAAAAGCTAATGCGTAATGCCTAATAAATTGTGTTGTCCAGTTCGCAAATTGTCTGATTTGTCATATCAGCCTAATTATGATCAATATCTGTTCTCCTACACTAGGTTTTTTATTTTCTTTCTTTTGGAGAGAGAGCGAGAGAGAGAGAGAGAGAGAGAGAGAGAAGATGTACTGAGCAAAGAATCCATGGTTCCTCTTACGCCGCATAGTGCTAGGTTGGAAAGTCCGTTTAGGAAATAAAATCATTGGCTCATTTGAAGAAGAAACATCTCCTGCAGAACAGAACAGTTAAAGTTATGCACCGAAAAGACTGAACAAAATGATATTGATAACTTAATTGTTGACCCAATCCCTGAACACTCTAGCCTAAGTGTTCTTGGTTTAAGTAAAAAAATTTATTGAACCAAAATGTAATCACCCATGTACATCCTCCTGCTCTAAGGGTGGAAGAAACTCCACCAACAAGAGCAGGGGATCTCATTCTAAGAGAGATTATTTCCAGACCAGTACATCAGTCACTATGAGCATCAGCTGAACAAGTGCATAACTTGGGTGACACTACCACCAAATTTCGAAGACTGCTATCTAAGTCATCTCATCAAAAAGTAAACTTATTGGCTATCTGGATAACTACATCAGCATCCACATATCATTCACCACACAACAGATCTTATGGGGTTTATCATTTTAAATAGTTAAATTCAAGAGAGGAGATAAGAGAAGCACATGTCTCAGCTACCTAAAACAAGGTAATAACTAATAAGTATTTCTATATCATATCCTATGAAGTTTGAAGCAAGAAATCCCCTCCATATGGAATTTTTTTCGTTTGGTCCACCCTACTTGAGTTTTGAAGTTCATAAAATATCAAATTTTTGCAGCTTATAATTAATTCCTGCCTACTAGCAGTTAATTAAGACCATAACAAAAGTTATCCTCATTTATGATTTACCTTGCATATAGAGATTCTCCACATATCCACCCCCACCCAACCAACTTTTCACTCCAAATTACAACCTAAACGATATACTTGCTAGTTATGGTCTTAACAGAACATTTAGCAGAAATTGGGAAAGGATGCAGTCCTTATAGAAACTATGGTTATGAGGCCTTAACTGGACTACACATCTAGTTGCTAGACATATGAGCATGCTGAAGCTTCTATAACTTCAACGTTCTTGAAGAAGCAAAGAAAAAACAAAGTTTATAAAAGAGACATTCTTTTGCTTTGAGGCACCGAAGAAAAGAATGCTTCATAGAAATTTAATTTTGTCTAACATAGTCATATGTCCATTACTTATTATCAATAATAATAATAATAAAAAATTATTAAAAAAAATTCATACGTCCATCAATCACATATATGCTCACAAGGGAACATAATAGCCCCATTTTTTGAAGAGACAGAGAGACCAACAGATCAGTTAGAATCCTTGCTGATTTGAACTGGTTTTACACAACAATTCCATTAAGATCATCTTCTTAATATTATCTTAATATCTTATATCTTATGACATAAGATATTGAGATCACATTCAAGTTATCAATAAGGAACTAGATATTCGGTTTATCAAAGTTAACAAGAAACACCCTTTTGATGTTCACCGCAACCTAAAGATGCATAATTTAAATAATAAAAAATCTATAATTCTTCTTCATCATCATCATTATCTCTCTCAATCTCTCCCTCTCCACATTTTCCCAGCAAACAGACAAACCATTAACAAAAACATCTAGTCTATCCTTCCATTTCCTTAGAAACCAAACAGAGCATAGATTAAAAAGTGCAGAATTTATAAACCCCAAATTCCTAATTTATTAGCATCTCTTACCATTTTTACCATAAACCAAACAGACCATTAACAAACAGCCAGCCCATCCATCCATACATTTCCTCATATACCAAACAGAACTTTCATTCATACATACATAGAAAATCCATAATTCAAAAGTCCAAATATGTCTAATTTCTTATCTCCTTCACCTCCCTTTCCCAGCAACCCAATTACATTTACAATTTTACACACACAGACACACACTCTTACCAATTTCATAGAAAATGCAGAATGTAAAAGTCAACCGCACACACACATGCAGTTACCAATTTCATAAAAAATGCATAATTTAAATGTCCAAAGATTTCTAATTTTTTATCTCCTCATCTCATTTTCCCAGCAACCAAAGGGCTTTGACATACACACACACACACACCATTTTCATAGAAAATATATAATTTAAAAGCCTAAAGATTTCTAATTTCTTATCTCACTTTCCCAGAAACCAAAAGGAGTACACACACACACACACTCACTCTTACCAATTTCATAGAAAATGCATAATTTAAAAGTCCACCTCAAACACACACTTAGTTACCAATTTCATAAGAAAATGCACATTAAAAAGAACAAAGATCTCTAATTTCTCATCTCATTTTCCCAGCAACCAGAGGACTTTTACATACACCATTTTCATTTCATAGTAAATGTATAATTTAAAAGCCTAAAGATTTCTAATTTCTTACCTCCTCACCTCAATTTCCCAGCAACCAAACAGATGACTTCTACACACACTTACCAATATTATTAAAAAAATGCATAATATAAAAGTCCAAAGATTTCTAATTTCTCACCTCCTTACCTCATTTTCCCAGCAACCAAACAGATGATTTTCACACACACACACACACATATATATACAGAGAGAGAGAGAGAGAGAGAGTACCTTCTGGCAAGTAGAAGCTGAGAGAAGGGAGGCCAGAGGGGTATACGAAGCCTTCGAAGGCGACCTTTCGGATCGATTCGGCGTCATTTTGGTACTGAGGCAAATGGAGTGAGTTTTCGAACTTGGAGAGCGATGGGAATAGCTTCGGAGCGATATCGAGGCCCTGAGACACGATCCACTGATTCGGATTCGGGTTCGGACTCTGCCGGAGAAACGGGTTCGACAAAAACCGGTTTAAGAATGTTTTATGGTAAGCAGGATTATCCCTATATTTTATGGTAAGCAGCAATGCAACAAAGAATAGCAGCAGAAGATAGTAGTAGATAAGCATGCCTCACATGCACCAAGAGTAGTGATGGTCATACAAAAAAAATGTAGATAGCACTAAGATAAACTATCTCAAAGGATGCCAATTTCCAGAGTCTAAGTGTGGATCGCACTAAGATTTTCAGTAAACTAGTACAGCCTTTAACTAGAATAGCCTCATCTTTCCCGAGAACCAATATTGGCCATCTTAAATATAACTCTCAACATTGCTCAACATGATACTTCTTACTTATATCATCTTAATTAGTCACCTAGTCATCTGATATGACCGAAGAACACTTTGCTACACCGACGTACTAGAAGCATCATGAAAATATTTTTTCTCGATAAATGTAAGTCTAGATTATATCACCATAGAATTACTTATCAACATTATTAGTTTTTTTTTATTATTAATTTTTTTTCACAAAAAAATCTTCAAGTCACCGGTTCAATTATATTCACAATGATGGATCAAGCCCCGGCAACAACACCCAAGTAAAACCTTATCAACATTTCATATTTCAACCTCAAAAAAAAAAAATGATCAACTTTATAGTACATAAGAGGGCTTTTGAAGCCATATCCCAAATATTTTTTGAGGTATATGAATGTATTTGGTAATTTGTATCACTAGTTTGCTAATTCTACTTTGTCGTACTTGGGTGGATTTTTGCAATATCCCTTAACTGTTTCCAAGTAGGCTATGTTTGATATGGTCATATTTTACATCAGAAACCACCTTGATGATGTTGGCAAATATTTTGTTTTAGCATCTTGGAAGTTTGACAAAATCCTAGCACAAATCCATATAATAATTGTCTTATAAAGTGATCTTGATAATGACAATTTAAATCAACTTCAACTATAGTTAGACAAGGCAAAGACAAAGGGCTTTCCCCTTTAGCACCTCACGTGAAGGCACTTTTTTCAATAATGATTTTCAAATAATATGCACCCTCCCCCTCCACATAAAGTTTGCTCTTTATAATATTTTCTCTCCCGTGTGACAATGACACCCCTCTTACCACCTTTAGCATGCGTTTGGTAATGGCCATTGTGGATTTCCAGCGTTTACATTTTTGACTGGGTCCCACGACACTATTCACAATCCAGCCAAAAACGCAACAACTCACATACCAAAGCATTTTTGGGTCCCACGACACTATTCACACATTTAAATATTATTTTGCTACAGTGTTTTCAGCAATAAGTTTTCAGCAAATAAGCGGTATCTAAACACACCCTTAGTGAAGTGCTTTGTCGGTAACGCTTTGTGAAACATGTTTACAATGTCCCTTGAGCATTTACATTAATTCTTGTAAAAACAATTATGTGTGCGTTTGGTTTAGGTGGAAAAATTAAAATTATTTCACTATTCAACTTATTTTTGCTACTATTCATGGGCCCTCACTGCACTTTTTGGCTATTATTCATGAGCCTCATTGTACTATTTCAACTAACGTTTACCTTTTATCTACAGTACTTTCAGCAAAATAAGCGGTATCCAAACACACCCTATGTCTATTTTAGTATTTTTTTTTTTTTTTAACCACTGTTCAAAACACTCATATCAAATTATTTAATATCTATTCTAAATTTTATTTTAATAAAATATTAATTTTTAAAAATTATTTACGTAGGGATGTGGCACTTAAAACTCAAGTAAGCATTAGGCCTTAGACCAGAACAAGCCCAGAATGTACATTTTCTAGAAATAGAGCCCAACTACGGAAAAATATACCTCGAAACAAGGGTAAAAGATAAAATAAGCGATTATGAAAAGTACCCCAAAGATCCCGAACCCCAAGAATTGACCAAACAGGGCCCACCACCCTTAGTCCAAACATGAATGGACCACTTGAACCATCCGAGGTAAATACCCGTAGACGAAATACCAAAGGCATCTCACTGAGGTATGCACATTATCCGAGGACACTTGAACTATCAAATGCATCCCACCAAGGTAAGTATATTGTTCAAGGAAGCTCTCCAAATTACCCTGATAAATCCATTGTGGTACACATAGCGTCCGAGGAAGCCCTTCAGATCTTCTTGATAAATCCACAATGATCCACCTAACACCATATCATTTAATGCAACAGATAACTTATCAAAATTAAAAAAAAAAAAAAGCCCCAAAAGTCTTTGTTCATCATGACCTCAAGAAAAGAAGAGCTTGATGGGACAGAAGGCTGCCCAACCAAACCAGGACGGCACCTACTACGACACATGTTGGAGAAGAAAATAAGGAGAATCAGGCACAGGATGAGGATGAAGAATGAGGATGAGGAAGAGTATAAAAAGAAAAAGAAGACAAATGAATGGAGGGAGTGAAACATAGAGTGAGAATTGTAACAGAGAAATATCATATGAATAAGAACTTTTTTATGTACTTTTACACACACACACACACACATATATATATATAGTTTTTTTTCTTTTTTTGAGAAAGTATATATATATATATATATATATTTTTTTTTTTGATAGGCAAAATTTACCATATTTGAATAATCTATTAAGACCTTATATTCCAAAAAAGAATAAAATTGGGACCTTCTTTTATAGGAACCATTTCCATGATCGTTCTTAGAAGTTCATTGGCTAATAACAAAAAATTCCACCTTTTTCCTTTAGCCACAGTGAAAAAAAAAAAAGTCCACAATTTTGGACGATAATTTTGTTGTTCTTTATTTCAACCTAAAAAATTGGGTTGAATGAGCACTTTTTTTTTTTTTTTTTTTGCACACTTTGAGTTGGACTTAATTCTAGGGGAAAAAAAATGAAAATTAAGCTTCTATCATCTCATATCAAAGTCTACCATATATTGCCATCATCATCAATATCACTTTCATCTTCAATTATCATTCTCCATATAATGATTACATGCCTAATGTACTTGTAATACTTCTAAGTCAACCAGTTCTAGAGTAGCAAAATGATAGACCTTAAATGTTTGGTAGAAGTGCTATGTTATTCCATTAATTCTATCATCACATTTATGTGATCATTGATATGCAGTATATGTATATATAGAATCTTTCATTACAATCATCATTATCATCGATTCTTGGTTTTTGTTGTCGTACAATTCTGTCACCCTCAACAAGAGTGTAGCACTGGGGAAACTTAGAAAGCATATACATACATATATTATCATTTACATCAAACAAGTTATCATGATTAAGAAAAGAGTTCATCATTAATTTCACCTTTGTTGTTCTTCATCATTGTAAATCTAGGTTTGCGTATTAATTTAGCAGGAATACCGACCCTAATTTTCCTTCTTTGGTACATTGTATTTTTAAATCTTTAGTTATGGAACTCAAGTATATGACTATGGTGATTGATCATCATCTAATCATGGACATTCATCATCATCATATACAAGATAATGATCCTTTAAAATTTTAAAAGTAATGATCATCATATTTTAAGAGTAATATCATTATATACAATATAATAATCCTTTAAAATTTTAAGAGTAATGATCATCATTTTCAAGATAAAAACCCTCTAAAGTTTTAAAAGTAATATTTATATTATATAATTGTTAAAACCATAATCATCTATTGTGAAATTGAAGGATTCAATTTTGTGACCTCAACAACATTTAAATAAACATTGACCATTAATAATTTGGATACCAATTTAAATTATTAACCATGTCATAAAATAGTGAGAAATGCTACATATGGTTACAACATTTTCTTAGTGACAAGTTGTTATTAGTGTTTACCTATTACTAGTGAGCAAAAAAATAATTTTAACGAGGTTCAAATTAAAACTAATAATAACTTATCACATAAAATTTATTATAAAATTGTTGTAAGAATATTGTAAACACATAACACTTCTCTAAAATATTCATTCCATAGTGGATTAATAAGGTTTTAAGAAACTCTATAATATAGAATTATCCTAAAAACTTTAAAGAATATTAATCCACCATTTCACATGTGTCAACATTCTCATTCACTGCTGCTGATTTTTGCCAATCACATCTATCAATCGAATAACAAAATCAAGCAGCAGTGGATGAGCATTACCAAAAGTAATTATTAATTACTAAAGTTAAAATGAAAGTACCTAAATGGAAAAGTTATTGCTTATTACCTTCTCCAACACAACTATTTTTGACCAAGATCTTACATCTTTTTAGGATGGCCCTACAATACATGTACTTGATTCGAATTCCTTCGCAGATTTGTTGATACACATTAGCAATTACCAAAAGAAGTACTCTAACTATGGAGGTAGCAATAATCAGTTAAATAACTTGTTTCTGGAGAGGCAGCAATAGTTGGTTAAACCAATATTTCAAAGATAGAATGGGAAATTGTGAATTATCCTAAATATAGAGAGGAAAATACTTTTTCTCAAAAAAAAAAAAAAATTATAGTAAATTATTAGAATAATCTTGAATCAATAATAAATTTTTAAACATTTTGATAATAATTTTAAATTGAAGTAGTTTTTTAGACTTTTTGAATTAAACTTTCACAATAGAAATTATAGTAAATGATTGAATTAATTTATAAATAAATAATGACATTTCATTTAAATTTCTTTAAAATTTTAATATTTCAATTTCAATTTCAATTTTTTATTGAAGTTTCTTAAATTTATGAAACTTTTAAAAGAGTATTTCAAACTTTTTGAAAATTTTGTAATAGAAAATTCATTAAATGAATAAAATAACTTAAATAAATGAAGAAGATTTTTTTTTCAAGTTCTTAAAAATTTTAATAAAAAAATTTGATTGAAGTATCTTAATTCTTTCATAACTTTTTTTTAAGAATTCACTTAGAGTAAACAAACTTATAAAAATTAAATATTGAGACACGAGATAAAAAAAAAATTAAAATTCGGTTATAGACGTGTAAAATAAAGCTACAAAATGATTGTATATATGACACGAGAAGAAAGCATCCCCATGGCCACAATTTTGATTATAAAGAATAATATATGACATGATATAACATTAATACCCAACAACATAAAATTATTGTACTTCTCTCTATATATATATATATGAAGGGAGATCTACTTAATTCCCTAGTACCTAATTGCTAGCATTGATTGAGCCAAAGTTTTGGAAATTTTTCTGATTCAATATCCAATCATGTTTTCATGATTTAGATTATATTACCACTCCCATAGTCCCATGCAATACAGAACTAAAAAAAGGGATTCATTCTAAGCAATACAGCTCATAAAGGATGATACTGCAAGTTTAAGCCCTTTGCTACAAACCCGGCTAACTGGGCCACCATGGTACAGCTCTTACATTAAATTCATAGCCTCAGTTTACTCAGTGGTATACTCACACTTCCAAATTACCCATATCTTTCTTTCACTGTTTTTTTTCTTGTTGGGTGTAAAGTGTAACCTCTCCTAGCCAGGGCTTAATCTAGCTAGTGCTGCCTTTCTTTATTATTTCTTATCTCTCTCTCTCTCTCTCTCTCTCTCTCTCTCTCTCTCTGATTTTTTCATCTATTTAAACTTATTCCCCATGAAGTACTTATTTATCATCTATCATTGGCTGCACTAACACTGCTTTTAGAGCATAATACTGCTTTTAGAGAGAGATGGGACATCACTCGTGCTGTGACAAGAAGAAGGTGAAGAGAGGACTATGGTCACCGGAAGAAGATGAGAAACTCATCAACTACATTTCAAACTATGGCCATGGAGCTCTGTCCCAAAATTTGCTGGTAACATTATCACTGCTCCCTTGTCTCTCATAATTGCCCTAGCTTTATGGCTTTCATGGACTAAGATGGATAATTATCTCAGACCTAACTTAAAAGGTGGGCGCTTCTCTCTAGAAGAAGCGGCCCTCATCACTGAACTTCAGGGCATTCTAGGAAACAAGTACCATCTTATTTTTCTTTTCCGAAAATATTTAAACTATTATTAATTTCCGAAAATATTTCCGAAAATATTTAGGACTTTGATTAATAATTCATCTAAAGAAAATTTTTATGGGGAAAAAAAAACATTAATATTTTGACAACTTTTTTTATTTCTCATAAAAATAATATCAAAACTTTCATAAAATAGATTGTTAACCAATGTCTTAAAAACACTCGTTAATATGACCCTTTTATTCTATATATATTCATAAACTTCACAAACCGGATAATAAATATCATTAATGACACGACACGTCAACAACCTAACAAATAAATTATTGTAAATTTTTTATATTTTATTTAACATATAATACTTTAGCTCGTAAATCTATTTAGTAAATTTAATAAGATCCTCTTTTTTTTATTTTATTTTATTTTATTTTATTTTATTTTTTATCATTATTATTCTTATCATCACCCTCATCATGAATATCATTTATTTTTTTCATGCAAGAGGGAACTTTTTTCTTATTTGGACAGGTGGGCTTAGATAGCCAAGCAACTACTAGGAAGAACAGATAATGAGGTCAAGAATTTTTGGAATACAAGCATAAGGAAGAAGCTAATTTCTTATGATGTTCCTGTAGTAGCCTCCTTTCCTGATGTGCACTTTAATGGTAACTCTGAGGAAGGTCTTTTCTCTCTAAATGCAAACCCTAATTGGATCCTAAACTCTCAGCAAGACCAACTATACCTTCCCACTCCAACCCCAAATTTGCAAGGCTTTGATCATGGTGATCTTAAATTAGAGCAAACCAATTATGGTGCCAATTTGGTTCAATTTCCACCCCCAATGGCATCACCATCAAATTCTTCCTCCTACGATCCACTCTGGTCATTAGGATATTTGCCTCATGAAAATTTTGATCCTAATCAAGAACATCAAAATTTTAGCAGTAGTGGAGCAACACAACATTATATTGGCCCAAGTATCGCAACACCAAATTATGATGAGGATCCATTAACAGTGCCCATGATTCCAAATCCTTGTGAGATTATTAATGGTAATTTTTGTGGCATGTCTTACTCATGTGCTTCACTAGAACTTGACCCACTCGCTAGACTCTCATATTTTCCTGTTGGTTGTAATTATCCTTATGATCCACACGAGCCTAACAATCATATGGAGTACATGGATGCCATCATGTCATCATCGTTATCATCAGCATCAACATTGTCAGCATTGTCAAGCGGCCAATTTGCCATAAACCCTAATCTTCCTTCAAGCTGGGAGACTTAGACAGGGTACTCTTTTGGAGTTAGGTTCTATTTATTAATTGACGGGCCTATAATTGATACAATGCATTTATTTCTTGTTATGTGCATGCACAGGACATAAGTGAAACTTCTTTGGGAAATCTTAATGTTTCTAGTTAAAGTGAGTAACGCTGGTTGAAGTTCAAAAAATATGTGTAGGTATGTTATTCAAGTTTGTCAACTTTCCTTCTCAAAAAAAAGAAAAAAAGAAAAAGAAAAAGATTTTGAACTTAATTAATATATTGTGTGAGTTCCTACTCCTTGGTGCCTAACAAAGTTCAAATTACTACTCTATATTTGTATTAGTTCTTCTATGGACACACAATTTGTACATTTGTTAATATGTGATTGAATTACATCATTTACACACAAGTACATCATTGGTACTTAGTGAAAAGTAATCTAATCACCACTTGTCATGTGTTCAAGTTGTGAACACGTGTGGTCCTAGAATTTTTATATTTGTACACTCCTTGATAACTAAATTGAGGATAGCCCCATCCTAATCAACCGAACACTAAAGACCCTCTCCAAAGGTTGAGGAAGATGGGGAAGCATCTCATCTAAAAGCAGAAGTTCATTGAGATACCAAGAATGGAAACGTGCAAGCTAAGCAACAATCATCTCCTCATTTAATGCACTCTACCAATTAGGCAGGCCATATTTATTACAGAATGACTCATTAGAACAGTGCTCTACACCCGTTTTCCCACTCATCCATGCCTCAAAAGAAGAGAAGAAAGAGATGGGACAAGTATCTCCCCCTCTAATCCTACGCCCTACAGGAGGATGATGAAGGAGGGAGCTCCATCCCAACAAATAAGAACCTCATTCTAAGATTAAGGGATCCAAATTTTTTTAATAAAAAGTGTGAAGTGTAAGAGTGAACAAGATTGAAAAGTTATACTTAACAAACATATCCTTGGTGTTCTCGATGATGCAATTGTGAAAGAGGATTAGATGGGACTTGGGGGAATGGTTGAATGGGGTTTTGATTTGGAACCTGTATTAATTTTGTAATCAGGGTCAGTTTGTTTCTTACGTGTAAGATCATTTTTGTTAATCTTTTCATTAAGAAAATGCCACATCATCAAAAACATGACTAATCGTTTTTCGTTAGCCACCTATGGAATATTACTAATGTCATCTATCAGAAGGACTAATATTATTCATTTTTAAAAATTAAGGGATCAATAGCATACACTTAAAACTTAAAGGACCAATTGCGTTCACAAGGTAAATTTTAAGTACCAACAGTGTAGTTTTGCCTAAAAGAAAAGTAACCATCTTCAACATTTTAAGACCAACATGTGTTAATTTAGGCCATTATAAAACATCCTATTTAAATATTTTAGCACATTTTCTTTTAATCTTAAATATTTTAACAGCTACTAAAACCCTACCACCCAAGAAATATTTAACAGTTGAGAATATTATTTCAATTAACATGAAAGACAAAAGCATGCAAATTCTACAGGCACACCTAATGACAACAAAAATCAAAATTGATATTTGAGCCTTTTAGAGATTTTTATTTTTATTTTTTATGATGGCTTCTTCTGTTACTTTTTCTTCAATACTTTTTGAAGGGGTCAGAAATCACGCAACAATGGGCCTGACGGATTCGGACTCATGGGCCGGCATTAAGGAAGGGCCCAGGGCTTAGCATCACTTGAAATACTTGGTGTACATGTTTGGAATCCGATGGAATCCTAGGAAAATCAGAGTATCCGCATAAGGATAATTCTAGAAGATCCGCCTTAATGAAAAAGCCTACTCTACAAGGAAATGCTTGTCCATCACGTTTGGGATTGCTCATAGTAGAATCCTAAAAGGAAAAGATTTCTAGTCCAAGGAAGAGAAGCCGACTTTCTACTACTATAAAAACCCCAATACTCTCACAAACCAAGGTACACATAATTTACCCTTTCTAGCATTCTAGAGTTGAGAACAATTTTAACTTGACCGTCGGAGGGTACTTGGTCGACACCACACCGGTGCCCACGGCGAGATTACTTTCTTCTTCTTGCAAGTTGATTGGTGAGCAAGGATCGTGCAAACTCACTTGTGATATTCACGGCATCATCACTTTTGTAGTACACTTGCCAATCACAGCCAAGTGGGATCCACTCTTTAAATTAGGACCCATTTGCAATTATTAGAGTTTTTAGGGCTATAAATGAACCAAGCCGTTCATAAATAGCTCGGGCTTAACTCGATAAAAAGTTTGTTCATGTTTGTTTGTTTATAAACAAGCCAAGTTTAAGCTTTAGTTTTAAGCTTGTTTAATAAACGAGCCGAGCCCAAGTAAAAATATTGTTCATGAACAAGCTCGTGAACACTAAGGCTTGATACAAAAGTAACAAAACAAGTTGAGTCTAGGCTTAGTTATGAGTTTGGTAATAAAATTGATATGAACTTGATAAGTAAACTCAAATCTTTTTAAAACTTTAATTAATTATAAGTTGAGACCACTCATCCAAACCAAATAAGCTAGATAATAAACTTGATATAGGCTTGATAATATACTTATGTTGGATTTCAAGCTTAAAAGCATGATATCGAGCTTGAGATTGGGCTTGATATTGAGCTCGAGCTTGGCTTCACTAATGAATCAAGCCAAGCCAAGCTGAGCTCAAACTTTTATACTTTATAACAAGTTCAAGCTTGAACATTATTTGTAGGCTCGTATCAAGCTCAAGCCAAACTTGAACATTTTATTTTTGCTGTTGAACCGAGCTTGAACATTCATTACTCGACAAAGCTCGACTCGTTTACAGTCCTAAGAGTTTTTAACTGACACAGAAGATATATACATGGAGGGGCCCCACGAAAATGATACTAGTGAAAATCTAGATTCAGTCATTACATTTCCATACGATTGAATGACACACAAAGAAGAGAAAAAAAATTTCAATGATAAGAAAAAAAAGAAAAAGAAAAACAATTATAGATACTTGGGTGCTGTTTGGTTTTTTAACAACAAAATTTCTCTCTAAATTAGTTTAAAGAAAAATTCTACAAACTCCTTGTATATCTTTATATTAAGTGTGAATTTTGAAAATATAACAATTAGATTGTATGTTTTTATTATATCATTTATGCTTGCAAATTTTCAAAAAGATCATATTTCAACAAAATTTATCTCCAAACTAGTTTGAAAAAAAACTCTACAAATTTTTCATATATCTTTATATTAAGTGTGAATTTTAAAAATCTAATCGTTGGATTGTATATTCTTATTATATCATTCATTCATGCTTGCAATATTTCAAAAATATCAAAGATCAATTACTTTGTTATCAAACAAATGTTAAAATTTCCTATTTTTGTAATCTAAAATTGTGTATAAAAAAATAAGTTTATTAATTGAATAATAAATAATATCCGATTTGAATGAAATATGATATGTATGTTAAGAATATAAGGAACATGAAATTCAACAATTATATTTTCAAAATTCATAAAAAAAAAAGATATATGAGAAGTTTGAAGAGTTTCTCTCCAAATTAGTTTAAAGAGAAATTCTACAAACTCCTCGTATATCTTTATATTAAGTGTGAATTTTGAAAATATAACCATTAGATTGTATGTTTTTATTATATCATTTATGCTTGCAAATTTTCAAAAAGATCAAATATCAACAAAATTTATCTCCAAACTAGTTTGAAAAAAAACTCTACAAATTCTTCATATATCTTTATATTAAGTGTGAATTTTAAAAATCTAATCGTTGGATTGTATATTTTTATTATATCATTCATTCATGCTTGCAATATTTCAAAAATATCAAAGATCAATTACTTTGTTATCAAACAAATGTTAAAATTTCCTATTTTTGTAAGCTAAAATTGTGTATAAAAAAATAAGTTTATTAATTGAATAATAAATAATATCCGATTTGAATGAAATATGATATGTATGTTAAGAATATAAGAAACATGAAATTCAACGATTATATTTTCAAAATTCATAAAAAAAAAAAGATATATGAAAAGTTTGAAGAATTTCTCTCCAAATTAGTTTGGAGAGAAACTTTGTTCGTTTCTTAAAAGTTTGTCATTTTCAATTTTCATTTTCTGTTCTTATTATCTTTTCTCAAATCCTACACTCATTTTTTGTTTACTACTCAATTTCTGTTTGGCACCAATTTTGTTCTAGTTATTGTTTTGCTTAAATCCTTCTATTTTCTAATATAACCAACGGTCACCTATCACCCGATAGAAACCATTCATCTCCTTCATCAAACCTAGCCACAACTCCATATCTTCATAATCCACCAAAGCCCAACCACAACTCCATAGAAAAAATAAAACCTAAACCCACAAGAACCACCTTTGCAAGCCAATACTTAGCCCAAATCTCTATGTCACAAGCTAGCCTAATCCAATGTGGAAAAAAAAAAAAAAAAACCTAAAACCTAACCTAGATCTCCATCCAAAAACCCATAAATTCAAACAAATTTCATTAAATCCTAACATGTGAGAGAGAGAGAGAGAGAGAGAGAGAGAGAGAGAGAGAGAGAGAGAGAGAGAGAGAGAGAGAGAGAGAGAGAGAGAGAGTGTGTGTGTGTGTGTGTGTGTGTTTTAATGTATAAAGTTGTGATTTCCAACTATATTATATTGACTTTAATTTTGTACCAAATTTGTTTATAATTTCCTTAATCATTTTCTCTGTATGTATATGAATTTAATTGTAAGGGATGAGTGTGAGAGATTGGTGAAGAATTAAGCTACAAAAGTTGAATAAGTGGATTTCACGACTGGCTCGCAAGTACCTCACAAGAAGCAACCCGTAAAAAAGCCACGTGTAGAGCACATGATTGGAAGATGAAGAGTCATGCCAGACTATCAATTTCGCGACTATCTCGTGGAAAGGCCCAACCTACGAAGGACCTGCGAAAGTTTCTGTTTGGCAAAAAGTTGTGTTTTGCTTTACCAAGTCTTTACTCACATTATATATACCCTCATTACCCACAAAGTGGAAGTAGTGCTTTTCAAAGAAAAAACCCTAGAAAATACACTTGAGAGTTAGAGATTGTTATACTCACAATCATCTACACATTTCCTTGTGGTTTTTCTCACCTCCTACCTCTCAATCTCTAGATATTTGAGAGGTTGCTAGCCTAAACACTTACCACACTCATTCTGAGTGTAAAGTGAGATTTTGGCATTGCTGAGAAGCATTGGAAGGAACCATTCATTGGCGGATGTAATTGGGTTGAATTGTGGGATTCGGAAAGGTAGAGAAGATAAGACTCCGAGAAGTCCGTTGGTAGCAGAAACTTAGAGGGCTCAAGTACATGGGGTAGACTAGGCTTGGAGAGTCTTTTGTTATTCATGTACTCCAACTTTATTCTCTAGTGGATCGATTTCAACTTGGAGGGTCGCGGAGAAGTTTTTCATCGAGTTTTTCAATTTCTTCTTCGATAACACGTCTCAGTGTTATCTTGTGTTTGCATCTCTCTTTCCTACTCTTCAAGCTTTCATTTTATTGTTGATGATGGATGAATATGGCTTAGGGTAGAGTTATCGGTTCATTGCGCTTATTTACTCTTGTTCCGCACTTAGTCTGAACAAGCTCTTGTGTTTTAGCACAAATTCAAGCTTTCATAATGAGACTTGTCACTATTAATGGGACCCACAAAGTTGGTTTTTTTTACAAAATGCCATTGTTTTCATTTTCACAAAACTGATAACGGGTAAAAGACGTTTTCGTTTTCTATATTCAAACCCACTTTTTAGGATATTGAAAATGAAAACTAGGTACAATTTTGCAAACTATACCATTTTTTTGTGATGGATCATATTGAAAGCTGAAAATGTATACATATAAGGCATACTTTGTTTTCTTCTAACCAAATAGGCTATTATTATATGTATCAACTTTCAAGTACTTTGAAATCCAGATCCTCATCTATCTCATTGGGAAAATTCATTTGTTTAGATTTTGAAATGTTTATTTTTGCCATTTTTAGTAATATTTATTTCCTTTTCAACTTTTTATTCAAATTTTTTAGAATAAGGTTCTATCTTTTTGGGACGTCTTTTAGAGTAAAGACAATAGTATTTAGTTTTGCAATTATATTAACTTTGTCTATTTTGGTAAAATTTACTATTTTACCACCTAATTTTTTGCTTAACACGAATTAAGATTTTTAGGAGGTTTTTTTTTTTTTTACTATTTAAACTCAGTGTAGCCTCCAAAACACTTCAATTTTCATATTAATAAAAATATAGACTTTTGTCTCTCTTTTCCAGCTAAATTTCAAATTCTATCACCTTGTAAATTTGAAATTATTTTCTTGAAATAGGCATATTTTGTTTCTGGTGGCTTCCACCTACATCAAACCCTGGCAAGCAAAACATTTTCTTTTTTCACACATATGTAAGAGGGAAAGTATAAGGATGAGTTTAGGACAATTAAATATTGTGAAAGCAAGGACTTATATGAAAAGCCACAGTTAGTTTAGTTTTTTATTTATTTTTTAATTTTTTAAGACAAAGTCAATAGTTTAGTATGTGACCAATAAAGTGAGAACAGCTTCCCAGAAGACAGCTCTATAGCTCAGCTGATATATTAAATCAGGGGTTTGTGCTAGGGACCATGGTTACTTGAAGACAGCTCTAACAAAACATCTAACAATTAAGCACTTTCTTGAACTGGAGGGGAATAACAATTTAAATAAATAAATAAAACAAAACCATGTTACCACTGGCCGAATTGAAGCAGATTTGCTATGGAATTCAGCATGTGATACTTTGACTCCAATGAATTGAAATTTTCCCTCAAAATTTTGACCCAAGGGAGCAAAACATGTACATGCGCGCCCCTACACTAAAGCACAATAACTGTAGAATGTTATGAAAGTCATCACACTTAAGTTTGTTGATCTATCCTATAACGTTGGCAAACATTCTGATGAGCAGAGACACCAAGTAATATTTTGTGGTAAGCAGCTAAGTGGAAAAGAATAACGATAATATATAATCTATCTGCATGCCTTACATTCACCAAGAGTAGTGATGGTTCTATAATATAAAGCTAAGCCTTACTCTTGATGACATTGCTACTGCAAACTATCTAGGCTACTTCGAAATGCTTGACAGAGGATACCAATTTACGTGTTGATAGCACTAAGACTTTTCACTGCCTGCTTACCTAGCTAGTGTAACCTCCTTTTTTATCCAAGAACCAATAGTGGCCATCTTAACATATAATTAAGGCTTTCAACATGGTACTGCTCATGTCATCTTAAGTCACCAAGTCATCTGATATGACCAAAGAACACTTTGATTCACTACCATACCAAAGCATTCTAAATAGATTTTAATTTGTTGAATTGTCAAAATCTCAACAATTTTGAGAATCTAGAACCAAATGCACCCTAAATCTTTTACTCTTCCCAATAGTTTGTTACTCAAACAGGGAGAATAATAAAGGGTGCATCTTCTAATAATAACGTTGGAGCTTATCCATACCTTTTGCTTTCGCTTTCGCCATACAGTACATGGTTCTCACTCCTCATAACCTTCAATACCAACCCTAAAAGTTTCTATCCTCATTCCTCACCTTCACCTTAACTACAATTGGATTTTCCAAATGCAAGGCAAATTTACTCAAGTGGGTTTCAAAATATAGCCCAAATAAATCTATTGAATGAAAACAACAACTATAACCACAATGGTAATTGGAAAACTAGTTACTCATCGATGAGAGCAGTGCTAGTGTGTTTCTATGGCCAGTATTATATTTTGTAAAACACTTGGTCAAAGTTCAGTCTGCATTACCTGATTACCCGGATGTTTCAAAACAAACATTCAGTTAAAAACAAGTTAATAATCTATTTCTTTAACAATTCACAGATGCAAACCTTGTTTGTCAAAGACTCGAAGGAGAAGGTGGAATCTCTATACAGACATGTTAGAGCTCAAGCCTAATTCTACTTTATCTGCAAGTCAAGTCTCCAATTTGTACTGGAAGTCTATCTAGGGTTTAGTTTACTATATATACTCATGTTATGAATACTATTTTGGCTGTTTTCCATGTTTAAATTGTCATTATTATTTGATTAAGTCATTGTGCTTAATTATAACTTGACACCAAAGCCTGTTATAAGAAGTCATATTTTCAGGTCCAAAAAACAAAAAAAAGGAACCGGTTGAATTAGTGCAACACTTCTAATATCAACGTCTAGCTCAGTATATCAATAGTCCTCATATAGTCATGTGTCAATGCAAAATAATACTTTGGTTGAATTATGTATCTTAAACGTACTCCAGGAAATATTCTAGATTCATATCAAGGGATTGTATATGATTTTGTTTTTTTCCTCACTCACTTGGATTGTATATATGACTTGTTAACAAAACAGACAAAATCACATAAACAAATATGCACGCAGAAATTACTATATTTTGAATAACTCTATTTATAGGTTGTATCAATTGATTTGGACCTTCTTTTACTTAGAAAAGGAATAAAATTGGGACCTTCTTTAACTTTTATAAGAACCATTTCCATGACCAATCTTAGAAGTTCATTGGCTAACACAAAATTTTCCACCCTTTTTCTTCAACCTAAACAATTGGATTGAATGAGCACTTTGATTTTTTTTTTTTTTTTTTTTTTTTTTTTTTTTTTTTTTTTTTTTTGTTAAACACTTTGAGTTGGACTTAAGCCTAGGGATAAAATGCAAATTAAGCTTCTATCATCTCATATCAAAGTCTACCATATATTGCAATCATCATCAATATCACTTTCATCTTGAATTAGCATTCTTCATATCAAGACTACACCTACTGCACTTGTAATACTTCCAAGTCAACCAGTTGTAGAATAACAAAATAATAGACCTTAAATGTTTGGTAGATGTGCTACGTTATTCCATTTACTATATCGTGCATTTATGTAATCATTGATATATATATATATATATATATATATATATATATATATATATATATATATTGTTATTAAACAGTTTTAAGGCCAAGAATTTAATTAGATTAATTATAATTTTTTTTTGGTTAATTAAATAATTACCAATAACAATACAATCAAGAATATCAAAATGATATGGTTATCCAGGGAAAACAAAAGAAATAAAAATTTCACAGTAAAAATCCTAGAAGGATTCAACTTATCAATCCCAAGATAAAACAAATCCACTAACTAATTACAAGTTTTACAATAACTGAATAACCCTATTCCTATAAACTTACTAACATTACCAAATGCAAGTCCTAGTCCATGAACTTCCCCATCTATGGAGATGTTGCAACATGAATCTCTAGTCCATGACTTCAATAATTCACTTGAAGATTCATATCCAATTCTTGTGATAACTAGTTTTGCAAAAGCTTCAACACCACCGATTCAAATTGTGCTTTGAATGATCTCCTTAGAACTTCCACATCTATGGAGATGTTGCAGTGTGAATCTCTAGTCCATGACTTCAATAATTCACTTGAAGATTCATATCCAATTTTTGCAATGATTGGCTTTAATTGCAGAAGCTTCAACACCATCAATTCAAATTGTGTTTTGAATGATCTCCTTAGAAGCTTTTAAGAGCAAGAGCCACAAAACCTTTAGATCTATAAGAAAGCAACTCCAAAAGTCTTTTGGATGTGTATTAGAGTTTGCTTAAATACCTTTAAACTTATTTGCACCCCCTAATCACTTAATGGGCTAAATAGGCTGACTTTAGCGTTTCTAAAATTGTGAGTTTTGATTTGTTAAGATACTACTCAATTTGTCAAGATTTGGGCTTCTCGATCGGCCGAGTAGGTGTCCACACTCATGCACAATAAACTTTATCACCTAGGTAGCAAACTTGACAACACTTAAAAGACTCTAAAAGTACTAAACCAAGACATTTTTTGTTCGTGTTTTGCCAATCTAAAGTTAGAAATCTAAGATATGTTTATATATAGAATCTTACGTTATATTATAATTATCATTATCACATATCCTTGGTATTGGGGAAACTTGGAAAGCATACAAACGTATATTATCATTAACATCAAGCATAAGTGAACATGACTAAGAAAAGAGTTCTTCATTAGTTTCACCTTTGTTGTTCTTCATCCATGCATGTAAATCTGAGTTTGTCTATTAATTTAGCAAGAAGTACACCGACCCTAATTTTCCTTCTTTGGTTTGGTACATTGTCTTGTTAAATCTTTTGTTAGGGAAATCAAATATATAACTATATATTCAGTCAAAAAATATATATAGCTATATATGGTCATTCATCATCATATAATTATGGACATTGATCCGCATCTATCCAAGGTAATGATCCTTTAAAGGTTTAAGAGTAATATTTCTTTGGGAAATGTTAACGGATGCCCTTAGGGTAATAATTGACAATCCATTTAAAGAAAGTTTTATAGGAAAAGAAACAAAAAACAATTAATATTTTGACAACTTTTTTCATGTTTCATAAAAGTTGTGTCAAAACTTTCCTAAAATAGACTGTTAACGATTGCCCTAAGGATACTTGTTAGCATAACCCTATTTCTATTATATATATAGTTCTTAAAACTATAATCATCCATTTTGAATTAAATGGATTGGATTTTGTCACATCAATAACATTGACTAATACTGTTGGGATACTTATTTAAATTATTAACTACATTATAAAATAATCCATTGAGTGCACAATGAATTAATACGATTCTAAAAAGCACCACCTGACCCAAATGACCTAAGCCATGGGTATGAGCTCAACACGTATTAATTACTTAACGTTAAAAAGAAGATACTTAAATGGAAAGGGTTATTGTACTTTTTTGTTTGTGTGTGTGTGCATGTGAGAGGAGGGCGGTTTCGTTAAAGGGTTATTGTACTTGATTGGGACTTCACATCTTTTTAGCATAGCCCTACGATATATATATATATATATATATATACACACACTTGATTAGAACTCCTTGCCAGCATTGTTGAAAGTTGAAACAAATTGAAAAAACGTGCCAAAGATACATTAACAGGTTAATAAATCATCTTTTGACTGCGTTTGATAGCGTTTCTCTTTTAAGCTGAGTTTGGATTGCACGTATGTGTCTGCCTTTGGCATTTGGCTTTTTTTCCTTGAGTCTCCTGCACTATTTATAGGATCCGTAAGTACAGAAAAACACAAATTTTGCTTTAAAATTGGGTCTTATGGCACTATTCACACATTTAAAAATTATTTTGCTATAGTGTTTTCAGCAATAAATTTTCAGTTTTCAGTAATAAGCGGTATCCAAATAGACCCTTAGTCTCAGAAATTATTGCATTGAGAATATTCTGATATTTTCAAAAAGAAAAACTAAAATAATATATAGGAGTAGACGAGTAGCAGTAGAATTGTCGAATATCCATAGAATATTAAGCCCTAAAACATATTCCGAACTCTCAATGTTGAGTCGAATTATGAGATCATATCTATAATAATCTCATTGCCTTCATTATTAGAGAGAGTAGTAGACTTCGTTATTGTAATTATAAGTCGTCATCAACAGAAGAACACCTATGGAGGTAGCAATTTTATTTATTTATTTATTTTTAATTTTTTAATTTTTTAATTTATTTATTTTTTTTATACAAGAAAGAAATTATATTCTAGACTAATCTAAATGTATACGTGTATGCAGCTCACACCTGGAGATTTAAACTCCGGCCCTTACCCCCCATGCCCCATAAACACCTATATTTGTGGAGTGACTATCGCACTAAAGATGCGCGGTAGTGAGGTAGCAATAATCCATTAAAGAACGTGTAGGGATGGCAATGAGGTGGGACGAGGCTGAAGGATGGAGTCTTTACCCCCGCCCTGCATGGTTTTGTCTTGCCCTATTCCCGCTTAGGCCCGCATGACGAGGAAAATTTTATTACCCCATCCCTCCCCTTTGGAGTCCCGCGAAGCCCCACCCCACCCTGTAAAACTCTACTTCTTGTTGATTGGCCCACAACTATTACAATTTTTTTAATAAAACATGTTTTGTTAATAAAAATATACTTGAAATTATAAATAAATTTGATCCTATCAAATCAAACTAATTTTTAGCAAAAACTGAATAATATTATTAAAGTGTTTAACAAGAAAATATCACAATAAAAGCAAAAATCTCATAATACAAAATCAATGATTCAATAGTATATAAATTTGTTTCTAATATAGACAAAAGAAGGCGTTAAAATTAGTACCTTATTTCCAACCTTGCTAGAGAGAAAAAAGAGGCAGAGAACCACCTTAAGTAGAATAAAATAAGCTGACAATATGTTTGTTTAAATAGTAGTATTTTAGGGTATGAAAAATTTACAATTTAACCCTTGTCAACACGGGCCGGGGCGGGGTGGGACGAGGTGGAGATGGGGCGGGGTGGGTCTAAAATGTATAATTCCCTCCTCACCCCGTCTCATGATGTGGGGCTAAAATCTCATCCCATCCTCGCCCTACCACCTTTGCGAGGTGGGGAAAACCCGTGTAGGGCTAAGCGGGGAGGTTCGGGTCAAGCGGGGTGGGGCAAAATTGTCATCCCTAAAAACATGGTGTTGGTACACCTTTAAACTTGTCATTTTTAATTTGAAACATTAAAAGTATGTTTGGATACCGCTTATTTTGCTGAAACTGAAAAATTATTGCTGAAAATACTGTAGATAAAGGTAAAAGTTAGTTAAAATAGTACAATGAAGCCCATGAATAGTGCTAAAAAGTGCAGTGGAGCACATGAATAGTAGCAAAAATAAGTTGAATAGTGAAATAATTTTAATTTTTAATCTCTACCCAAACACACACTAAATAGATCTATATCAAATTAAGAAGATCTTCATAATGGTGATGTGAGACTAAGCCTATAGGGTTTGTGATGTAGTACAATCTAGACTTCCCAGCTAGATCAATCCCATGTTTAAGCCTTAGGCTTCACCACTTAAGGGTTGTTTGTAATCACCACCACACACAAAGACAAACACATTTTGAATAAAGAAATCTTTGATTAAAAATAATAGTCTAAATACAAAATAAATTATCTGGAGTTTTATAGATCTTCTAGCTAGTAACTAAGAGATAAAGATAAACAACTAATCCTAGCTGAACTCAAATACTAATCCAAATACTAAACTAATTCTTATCTAAGAACATGGAATTTAATCCCTATCACAACTCAAACAAAAGAAATAAAAACATTAAAATCTTTTATCCAATAAAAAAAACTCCATAATAAATATTAAAATAATTTCAGGTTGTGCTCTGGCATATTTTTGAATGTTTTTTTTCCCCCTAAGTAACAAGAATCTTGGGAACATTTGGAATTTCACCTATATGACTTATTGTTATTTAGAGTTTATACCTTAATTACTTTTAAGTGACAGAAGCATTCATTTAAGACTGAGTTTTATTAAAACAAAATATTATAGCAAATTCTTAGAATAATCTCAAAATAAATACTAAAATTGTTTAAACTTTTTGATAATGACTTTTAATTGAATTTTTTTTGAAACTTTTATAATAAAAATTATAGTAAATGATAAAATTAAATTAAAAAAATTCATTAAATTTCATATAAATTTCTTAAAAATTTTAATTGAGGTATTATAAATTTATGAAAATTTTAAAAGAGTATTTCAAACTTTGAAACTTTTGTACTAGAAATATAGTTAATGAATAAGATAGTTTAAATTAAATGATGAAACTTTATTAAATTTTTTTTATGGGATATAATTAAAATTTTTTTGAATTATATTAATTCTCTTATAAGTAACTTTTTAAAGAATTCACTTAGAGTAAACTACCCTATAATAATTATTGAGCGACGTGATAAAAAAAAAAAAACATATTCTTTGATAGATGTGTAAAGTTAAGCGACAAAATGGTTTTTATATATATATATATGATATAATAGAATAATAATTTATCCATAATACAGTAAGATAATAAAGGATAGATTATAAGTTTATTGAGCATATTGTTCCTTAGTATATTGAAGATTAGTGTTGCTAAAATTAAATATTGGAAATCATCAATTGTTTCTTACTATTTTAACAAAGTCATTAATTATTATTGTTAAGTGAATTTTAATTATTATTTCTTAGAATATTTTAATTTATTATTTATTAGTTTTTGTCTTAACTCTTTTCAATTATTTTATTCAACAATTCAACTCAATTTTGACAACTTATTAGTCCTTATAATTTATTAAGAATATATATATTTTTTTTCTTTTGCATTAATCTATCAAGATTTCAACACAATAATATAATTATTAAAAAAAAAATTGGCTTCACTTCCTACTTCCTAGTTCCCACTGTTTACACTTTACTACCTACTTAATTTTTTTTTTCCCGAGATTTAAGATCATCAAATTACTAATTTTTGTTGTTAGGCTTGCTTTTTTTTTTTTTTTTTTTTTTTAGATCAAATTGGTTTGTTGTTGGTTTTTTTTTTTAAAAAAAAAAGAAAGAAAAAAAGAAAAAAAAAAAGCCATGATACATGTTGGTGTTGAATTGATTTGTTATTGGGTTTATTTAAGGGGGTTCAAAATTTCAATTTAGGGTGGTCAAAACAAAAACTTTAAAAATATTATTATATGTAAAAAAAAAAAAATCCAAAAGCTAGGGGGGTTCATTTGAACCCCTGAACACTATGTGGCGCCGCCATTGAGCCTTTAGTGTAATCAATAATCATAATAATTTATAAAAACACAAATTTGATTATATATAGAATAACATATGACATGATAGTACGATACACAACAACAAAAAATAATTGTTCTTCTCTATGAAGGGATGTCTACTTTATTCCAAAGAGAACCCTTTTTCAACAAAGGCAAAGTTCAATATTCAATCATGGTTCAAAAATTCATGATGTAGAATGTATATATCAGCTCATGACCTTGTCTCCAAACCTCACTATTGCCTAATATGCCCATTCTCAATAAGTCCAAGCTAGAGGGTAAACGGTCACATATTTTCATCCAAAAAAAATATGCTTTCTTGACAAAGAATCAAGGTGTGGGATATCTCACACACATGAATGGACCCACCACCTTGCATGTCATGTGAGTGAACAAAAGAAGGATCCATTGTAAAAACCTAACTGTACCAGCTTTTACGTTAAATTCATGACCTCAGTGTACTCAGAAATCACACTTCTGACAGCTAGGGCTAGACCTAGTTCTGCCTTTCTTCTCTCTCTCTCTCTGAACGTTTTTCATCTTTTTAAACTTATTCCCCAATACTTATTATTGATCAGTCATTGGCTGCACGAATACTGCTTTTAGAGAGAAAGATGAGACATCACTCATGCTGTAACATGCAGAAGGTGAAGAGAGGACTATGGTCACCGGCGGAAGATGAGAAGCTCTTTAACTACATTTCAACCTATGGCCATGGTTGCTGGAGATCTGTCCCAAAACTTGCTGGTAACATTATCACTGCTCCCCCTCTCTCTCCCTCTCTCTCAATGCATTGGCTATATAGCTTTCATAGATTCCTAGTACTGTTTCTCAAATTTTCTTTGTTCTTGTTCCTTTTTTTTTTTTTTTTTTCGATTTTCTTGTACGGTTTCTATGAAGCAGGCCTGCAGAGATGTGGAAAGAGCTGTAGATTAAGATGGACAAATTATCTCAGACCTGACCTAAAACGTGGGAGCTTCTCTACCCAAGAAGCAGCCCTCATCATTGAACTGCATGCCATTCTAGGAAACAAGTACCTCCTTTTTCTTTTCCAAAAATGCTTAAATTATTACCAATTTCATTATAAAAATCTTTAAAAAGATGTAACAATAAATATCATTAGTGACACACCGACAACATAATAAATAAATATTTATTTACTTTTTTATTATTTTATATTATATTTAACATATAATACCTCAACTTGTAAATCTTATCTAGTATAATTTTTATGTTCCATCTTCTTCTTATATTATTGTTATCTTTATCGTAACCTTCATCATGAATATCATTCATTTTTCATGCAAGAGGGAGCTTTTTCTTTTTTCTAACAGGTGGTCTCAGATAGCCAAGCAACTACCAGGAAGAACAGATAATGAGATTAAGAACTTCTGGCATTCAAGCATGAAGAAAAAGCTGATTTCTCAAGATGTTCCTGCCACAGCCACCTTTCCTGATATGCACTGTAATGGCAACTCTGAGGAAGGTTTTTCCTCTCTAATTGCAAACCCTAAGTGGATCCGAAGCTCTCAACAAGACCAACTATACTTTCCCACTCCAACCCCAATGTTGCAAGGCTTTGATCATGGTGATCTTAAATTAAAGCAAACCAATTATGGTGCCAATTTGGTTCACTTTCCACCCCTAATAGCACCACCATCATATTCTTCATCTTATGACACACTATGGTCATTAGGCTATCAACCACATGAACAATTTGATCCCAATCAAGAAGATCAAAATTTCAGCACTAGTGGAGTAACACGTTATATTGGTGATGAACTTATTGGTCCAGGACTGACAGCACCACATTATGATGAGGATCCATTAACGGTGCCCATGATTCCAAAACCTTGTGAGATTATTAGTGGTAATTATTGTGGCATGCCTTATTCATGTGCTTCACAAGAACTTGACCCACTTGCTAGAATCCCATATTTTCCAGCTGATTTTAATTATCCTTATGATCCACACGTGCATAACAATCGTATGGAGAACATGGATTCCATGTCATCATCATTATCAATCGGGCAATTTGTCACAAACCCTAATGATCCTTCAAGCTGGGGGACTTAGTGATGGTACTCTATTGGAGTTAGGTTCTGTCTATCAATTAATGGGCCTATAATTGATAAGATTTATTTATTGTTATGGGCACAATAAATAAGTGAAACTTCTTTGGGAATCCTAAATGTTTCTAGTTAAAGTGAGCAAGGCTGCTGAAGTTCTAATAATATATGTAGCTTATTCAAGTGTGTCAACTTAATGTTTGTAAATGAATAAATAAAAGAGTTTGTTAACTTAATTAATATATTGTATGAGTTCCTAGTTCTTAGTGCCTAGCAAAGTACTACTCTATATTTGTATCCTTTCATCTCAAAATAATTGAGAGTCTGTAATGATTGTAAGTGATACATACTTTAATAAAATAAAAAATGTAATATTTTTTTTTTTGTAGATGGATTCATGTTTCAATAAATGGGTTTGAACTTAAGAAAATTTAAATAGGGGAGAGCAAGCTATTGTGTGTTTTAGTAAAATACTTATCGATTTTTAAAGATTAAACATTTTACATCTTTTTATAAAGAATTTTATGATCAACGAAAAATATCTTACAAGTCTAACCACATTTTACATGCAAACAAACACCTAAAAATGAAAAAAAAATTTACAAAAACAATTTTACTTTAAAATAAATAGAGCGTTAATTAGTACCTAGTTTCATCATTATTTTCCAATTTCAAGTGAGGGCTCCCCTCTTTCTTTCTTTTTCCTGAAATTGGTAGGTGAATGACACAAATTGATCCACACACTCCATAGTGAATAAACAAGCAAGAAAGCTCTTGATAAAGTGATACAATCAAATTTGAAAATGAAACCGTCATTGCATCGAACACCCACCGAGCAAATTAAGGAGAGAGGTGGCGCCCGTGCCCCATTGCATAGAGCCTTTGCATGGCCATCGGTGATGGTGGTGGTGAAAGGTGGAGATTTTTTCAAGGAGGAGCTGGATTGGCCATGGAGGTTTGATTCAAAGGAAGAGAGAGAGAGAGAGAGAGAGAGAGAGGTACGATTTTAAAATTGGATGAAATTGATTGATGAATAGTTTCTCAATAAGTGTATTGAAACATTATTCATTTATATCTTTTTGGGACAAAATATTGAGGCTGATACATGAAATTTTGGGGGGAGTTTAGCTACTTTTTGACTACATGTGGTTTTAACTACTCAATTGAGAATGCTCTAACGCATAGATCGGATTGGGTTGAATCATCAAGTTGGGAAAATTTTGTGAGGCCTAATAAAAAAAAAAAGGAGTTCATTCAATCATTCAAGCTCCTTATTCAATAATTGATTATAATTTACACAATGAAAGTGACCTGATAGCATAATGATATCAACACTCTTTATGATGCCATATGTTTGGAGTTCGAAACCTCCTTCCCAATTTACCTAGCAAAAAAAAAAAAACATTACAATTTTCACAATGGAGTCTAATACCCCAACTTTATAAAAATTTAAGTCTCAATATACAAAAATAAATCAAACTAACAAATTCAAAGTACATGTATTTTTTTTAAAATTTTATAGCTTGGGTTGGGTCGGGTTTTTGGGTTGAAAATCTTGCCAACACAAAATCTACCCAACTCAATCTCAGGGGAGGAGGAATCCGTTGACTTATAAAAAATTTGGGTTGAATTTGGTGGATTGAATGCACATCCCTACATTTTAAGAATTTTTCTATATAGACTATATATGACACTATTATGAGCCTTGTTTGCTTAAATGTCTTGATTTTCTTTATAGCTTTATCGGGCATATTAATCTTAATAATCCGTAGGTTTTGTAATTAATTGTAACTGTTATTGTAACTTTAAGAAAACAAATTAACCTGACTGAGAAATGTACGAAATGAATAAAACCTCTTCAATTTTTTACCGAAATGTTGAGAATTTTCAAATGTAATGTGCAAGGAACACGAATAGTAAAGAATTTCAAGATCTGAAGAGCTAAAAACAACTACCGATATTGATTCAAGTCAACAAATCCTCTCACAAATTAGGTTCAAGTACATGGAGTCTTTTTCCTGCCAATCTTCTAAACCTTTATTTAAAATTCACACTTCAGTTCATGCATCCAATCGGTAAGGATACTTACTGGAGTTTTCCCTCCCCCCCCCCCCGGTAATTATCGGAATCTGACTTATTACTGGATCATTTTAAAAGCTTAGATTTGTGTGAAAACACAAGAGCTTATTCAGACCCCTAATTAAAAATATTGCTAGATTGCTTTTACTCTAACTTAAGCTAAGTGCGGAATAAGAGTAAATGAGCGCAAACAACCGATAACACTACCCTAAGCCATATTCATCCATTATCAATAATAAAAGAAAAGCTTAAAGAGTAGGGAAGAGAGATGCAAACACAAGATAACACCGAGACGTGTTATCGAAGAGGAAACCGAAGAACTCGGCAAAAAACCTCTTTGCAACCCTCCAAGTCGAAATCGATCCACTAGAGAATAAAGTTGGAGTATATGATTAACAAAAAACCCTCCAAGCCTAGTTGACCCCATGTATTTGAGCCCTCCAAGCTCCTGCTACGAACTGGCTTCTCGGAACCTTGTCTTCTCCAACTTTCCGAATCCTGCAATTCAGCCTGATTGTGTCTACCAATGAATGTCTCCTTCCAATGCTTCCCAACAGCACCAAAATCTCACTTGACACTCAAAATGGGTGTGGTAAGTGTTTGGGCTATCAACATCTCAAGGATATGGAGATGGAGAGGTAGGAGTTGAGGAAAACTACAATGAAATGTGTAGATGATTGTTGGTATAACAATCTCTAACTCTCAAGTGTATTTTCTAGGGTTTTTTCTCTGAAAAATACTCCTTACAATTTGTGGGTAATGAGGGTATACATAGTGTGGGTAAAGACTTAGTAAAGCAAAATACAACTTTTTGCCAAACAGAGAGTTTTGCGAGTATTTCACGAGATGACCTTTCCCGCGAGACACTCACGAAAATCTCCAGGCTGGCTTGACTCTTCATCTTCCTGTCATGTGCTCTACACATGGCTCTTTTGCAGGTAAGCTTCTCGCGAGGCACTCATGAAATCCACTTGTTCATCCTTTTAGGCTTAAGTCTTCATACTCTCTCACACTTATCCCTTACAATTAAAAACCCACATAAATACAGGGAAGTATGATTGAAGAAATTACAATCAAATTTGGCACGGAATTAAAGCCAACATAAAATAGTTGTAAATTACAACTTTACACATTCATGTGGGAAAAAGTGGGAAAAAATTTATAAGTAATTCAATAGGCAAGCCTCGAGTAAACAACACCCCCAAAAAGTATTCAATGGATTTGTTAAAAAATGTAATACCTCATAATCAGATACATGCTGACATGCAGGAGAAAGCAATAAAAAAGCAGATCAACAGAGGAAGCTTAATTTTAGAAATTAGAACTTCTATAAATTAGGATAAGGTCAATTGGTGCCATGAATGTTGTTAAAAGTAATGCTAAATCAAGCGCATGTTTTTAGTAGCAACAAGTATGCAAGCATGAAACTAGCACTAAATGTCAGGGGGAGTTGCAAGGTAGTGTGCATATCAGGGAGCAGCTCAGCATGCATCATAGGAGTAAGGAAGCCATACAACGAAACCCCGAAAAAAAATGAAACAAGTAGAACCAATGGTTCTACAAGTAGGTTAGAAATTTTTATATTATTTTTATATGATGTGGTTTTTTTCAAAAATTAAATTGCTGACATGGCATTTTTTAATATTATTTTTATCTGATGTGGTTTTTTTTAATATTATTTTAATAGACACGTCAGCATTTACTGTTGGACCGTTTGCCAAGTAGGATATTTCTGTTAAATGAGTAACAGCAGGGACCAAAACGGAAATCGTTTTTGTGATAGGGACTAAAAGCGGTAAAAATAAAATTTAGGGACTAAAATGGGAATCACCTAAAAATGTAGGGACTAAAATGTGCTTTTCGCCTATATATATATATATAATTTGGATTTAGAATATGTTCTTTCAACCCAAACCTATATTTTCCCATTATGTAAGTGCACAAAAAAGGACCAAATACAATGAAGTGGACCAAAATGGAATGAAGTGGATAGAATATGATTGAATGAAACAAATAAGACCGAATATGACTAGAGGGGACCGAATAGGACCGAAGTGAACCAAATAGAAACAAAGTTGACCGAATAGGACCGAAGTGGACCAAATAGGAACAAAGTTTGACCGAATATGACCAAATGGACCAAAGTAGATAGAAAGGACTAATGTAGAATGAATAGGACTGAATGGACCAAACAGGACCAAAGTGGACCAAATAGGAACAAATAGAATCTAAGTGAACAAAATGGACTGAATAGAACCAGAGTGGACTAAATAGAAATAAAGTGGACCTAATAGGAGCAATGTGGACTAAATAGGACCGAAGGGGACCAAACAGGACCGAATAGGACTAAAGTGGACAAAATGGACCGAAGTGAACCGAATGGGATTGAATGAACCTAATACAACCAAAGTGGACAGAATGGATAGAAGTGGACCGAATAGGACCAATGTGGACTAAATAGGATTGAATGGACCTGATAGGATGAAAGTGGATCAAATAAGACCAAAGTGGACCAAATAGGACTGAAGTGGATAGAGATGGGTGTTTTAAATCATATATTACGATTCATGCTCAGATTTTGAAGGGAAAGTGAAGTGTCATATAGATGGGGGAGAATCTAGGTTAACACTATCGTGGGGGAAGAGAGTGAAGGAAGCGAGGCATGAAAGTTGAATGAGAGTAGTGTTAGACGAGAAGCCTTGCTATATTAGGGTTTGTAGATAGCTTTGAAGAGACAGTCACTTGCTTAGGGTTGGGTTTTTTTTTTTTTTTTTTTTTTTTTTTTTTTTTTTTTCCCCATTATTTTAAAAAAAGAAAAAGAAAAAAAGGTGATGTAAAAATTTGTATCACTAGCAATAAAAAATAATTATATGAGATTCAATCATATAACTTCTTCGTATTTAAAACATATATTTTTCTCCAAGGGGAGTTTGACCATGTCCATTTGAAAAATATTTAATACCAACTGTAAAAGTCATTTGATTCCATAGTAGGAAAAAAGTGAAAGCAATTTTAATGGTTAATGAAGTTTGTAGCATACAATTCTTTATGTTGGAGAGAAATCAATAATTTTTTTTTTCTTAATAAATATTTTACAGGATGAGCATGAGAAAATTGATCCTAATGATTCATAGCTATACATAATTCTATAAAATAGATATAAATCATGCAAGGACATATATAATAGCTATCTTTATTAATTAGGACTTACAATGTCCTAAATGTGTACCTTGATGAGAAGGTCTTCGGTGGTGACTATGAATACTCCAAATTCAATACCAATGGAGATATATGCATAGGCTAGAATCCCCTATCCATGAAGCGCAAGAGAACAAACAAAGCATAAATCAACACCAATAAAAAAAAATAAAAAAATTCTTCCAACCCCTGTTTTATAATTCTCCGTTCTTTCCCTTAGGTTAGAGTTGGACTTCTGCTTAGGTTATACTTCCTTTTAAAATAAGATAAAAGTTAAAAAAATAATGATGATGTGGAAAATTATGAGAGTTACAAAGCTTATATGTCAAGATATTATAAGGTTAACAAATGGTCAAACACTTCAGTTTTATATTATATATAAATAATAAGGAAAAAATTGGCCTTTGTCCTTTTTAAAAAAATAATCCAGCATTTTGTCCTCTTTTCCAAACTAATTAGGGAAATGCCCCTCTTTTGAAACTCGATTTTCTTAAAATTGAGTTAAGCCCTATAGTGGCGTTTTTAAGGAGTCTATAGTGATATTTTAAGGACCTATAGTAGCGTTTTGTAACTCGATCTCCACGAAGTCAAGTTATAAGTAAAAAAAAAAGAAAAAAAAATTGCATGTAACTCGACTTCGTGGAGATCGAGTTACAAAACGCCACTATAGGTTCTTAAAACGTCATTATAGACTCCTTAAAACGCCACTATAGGGCTCCAAATTTTTATTTATTTTATAACTCGATCTTGAGAAAATCGAGTTTCAAAAGAGGGACATTTCCCTAATTAGTTTGGGAAATGGGGAAAAATGCTGGATTTTTTTTTTGAAAGGAGCATTTGCCCATTTTCTCCTAAATAATAATAGAAAAAAAAAAAAAAAAAACCGTTGAAACGAAAAACCAAGCTTGTTTGTGAAGAATAGTACTATTTGAAACGAAAAACCAAGCTTGTTTGTGAAGAATAGTACTATTTGAAAGACGTGGTGGTATTTTGTGTAACAGTTGTATATATCATCCCTCATATATGAGGTGGAGCACACGTTTGTATGATCCACTTTCGTGTAAGATGGATATTACATATAACCATTACCCAAAATAATAAATCCTGAAAGAGAAGCAAATAAGCCCTTTCCTGCTTTCCATGCGTGGACTGGTGCAAATGATAACGGACTCTTGATGCAAATAGCATGTCTTTCTCTACAATTTGCAAATACGTTCTTGATGCTTGATATAGAGGGTTTAGGAAGATGAGATGAGAGACTTTATGTTTTGGGCCACATATCTATTGTCATTGGGCTAATGTGACAACAAATTAATACAAATGAAATGTCACCAACCAAGTATTGAACTCTTGGCTGATTGGGTCTACTTGCATGTAAAGCTTGAATTATTGTCCTACTGCACCGCCAACAATAGTAAATTACCATAAATGTTACATGTTCTATTCTTCAGTCCAAACTCAACACTTACACCAGTCACAAGGTCACTCGAATCCTAAGTTCGAATAAAAATCACGCCACACTCTTAGTGTAACACTTCCTACTCCACCATCTACATGTCTTTGTTTTGTTTTGTTTTTTTTTTTTTTGTTTTTTTTTTGTTTTTTTTTTTTGTTTTTTTTTTTTGTTTTTTTTTTTTTTTTTCATTTTAAGCCTAAGTTACTTTTTAAAAAGAAAAAAAAAAAGATATAACAAATTATAATTGATGAAGTATAAAGTGAAACATTTGAAATATGATTTTTATTCAATTAGAACAATGGATGCTTCCCTTCATTTAATGTCACTGCTAGTTTTAATAAACCTAGGAAGTAATGAAATTGGTGAATAGTAAAACACAATCACACTAAAAATTCTTTTTTTGGATAAATCACTTTGGAAAAATTCAATATGTGATTAATTATAAACCGAAAAAGTTAAGGAATGCAATAAGGGCATAGTTTAGAAAATATTTTTAGAAACCTTTTAAGGAAAAATAAAAAAATGACAGATTTTTTAAACAAAATTTTATATTTTTCATAACAGTAATATCATAACATTCTTAATATGATCCATTAACAAATGCCCTATGGACACCCGTTAACTGGATCCAATAGAAATTAGACCAAAGAACCTATCCATTACAACGACAAGCAACTCCACAAAATATATATATATATATATATATATATATATATATATATATATATATATATATATATATATTTATATATATCAGAACTCCAAATGTAAACTAAATCATGCTGGATTGAGGAAGCTTTATTGCTCTCCAGGAAGTGCAGCAGAGATCCAATCTTTTGAATGTCCGTCTCAACAATATGTGGTGAAACAGGAAGAAGAGTTTGTTGGGCCAATAGAAAATAAATTCTTAAATTGTAAATATTGGCCAAACTTAAGTAAAGCCCAAAACACTATATCATAAGAAAAACACTCCAATAATACATTAATGCTGAAACACTCTAATAAGAAAACACTAATGTTGAAAGAAATAGAGCTTTGCACTTTGTTTGTTTTAACATTAACGTCATTTTCTAGAAAATTATCTCTTTTTCCGGTTTTTGGTAACGACTTTGAAAATGAACTTGAAAACATTTTCTAGTATTTGGTATGTACAAAATTTTTATAATATTTTTTGTATAATTTAAAACATGTCTAACAAGTGATTTGTGTAAACCCAACTAATGTAGTCAATATCAATAAATAAATAAAAACCAAGAATGAATTTGGTTTTTAAACTAAAATTTTGACAACAGATATAATCAAAATTAGATACAATTAAAACTAGGTGTCAATTTTCATGATCTCTGCCATTCATTTTGCTTGTGTGTGTGTGTAAGGGCAACAATGTAAATAAGAAATATATATTGATCACTTTGTAAGACTAAAAACAAATACAAATCACTCAAAAAAATTTCTGCATAATATATCTACAATGCTAGCCCATACACAGGACTAGGGTATAGGTCATAATTGATACAATAGTTTAAAGAAATCAATGGCTTAGCTTTGAAGTTTGAGGAAAACATTGCAATCCACTTCATAATATTAATATGATAAGCGATAAAATGCAATTCCCCTAAAAATATTATCATTTATTATACTATTATTTGTAATAACATTATTAATTTATTGTATGGATTGCCCTATGTAAAAGCAATTAGCCATATAGCACTATGTTGGCAAATTTTCGTTATTTACTTCGTTCATTCTTTCTATTTTTTTCTTTTCTTTTTTGTTGCACTTTTATGTGTGAAAAAGATTGAACTTCTGCAGTTGTCCATACGGGAATCCATCATGCCAAAAATTGTTTAGCGAAAAAAGAAAATATAGCTCAAAATTCAGAGAACTATGTTACAGAAGGGAAGAGAAACCGGGAGAAAAGAGAGAAGAGAGACAAATAGGGAGAAATATGTGGGAAGAGAAGAGACCAAAGGGAGTGACAATGAGTATATGAGAGGATAGAAAAAGTAAAGGGAAGAGAAGAAGTGAGAGAACTATAAGAGTTATGCGTTGCGCAAGTTCAGCATGTGATACTTTGACTCCAATGAATTAAAGTTTTCCCTCAAAATTTTACATATGGGAGCAACATAGGTCCATACACTAAAGCACAATAATTATAGAACTCTAGTCTAGTAGTGACAAAAATGTGATCACAATTATCACACTTTAAGTTTGTTGTCCTTTTTTTGTTTTAACCAGGGACGTAGCTATGTTGGACCGGGGGGGAGGGGGGGGGGGTGGCCCAATGAGAAAATGAAAAATATAAAATATATAAAGCGTGGATTTGAATTTTCATCCTTCATTTTTGTTCAATTTTCGTCAGGGTTCTAAATGATTTATGGAATTTATCTTAAAGCATTAGCATATGATAATTATAGCTTAAGTGTTTGATGAAGTTCCCCAAAGAAGCTTTGTTAAAAATACATGGTTGTCTTTGGGTTAATCTAGAACTACGATATGCAGGTTTAGACTATAACAAATTTTTTAAGCGGTTGGAGTGTATCTCTCCCCCCTCACTCGAAATCCTAGTTCCGTCCCTATTTTTAACAAAGTTGGCATACATTCTGACAACCAGAGACACCAAATTATATTTTAGGGCTGTGTTTGTTTTACACACACTGTGTATAATAGGATTATCCCTATATTTTATGGTAAGCAGCAAAGAAACAAAGAATAGCGACATAAAATAGTAGTAGATAAGCATGCTTCACATACACCAAGAGTAGTGATGGTTCTACAAAAAAATGTAGATAGCACTAAGATAAACTATCTCAAAGGATGCCAATTTCTAGAGTATAAGTGTTGATAGCACTAAGATTTTCACTTAACTAGTATAGCCTCATCTTTCCCAAGAACCAACATTGGCCATCTTATCATATAAGGCTCTCAACATTGTTCAACATGATACTTCTTATATCATCTTAATTAGTCATCTGATATAACCAAAGAACACTTTGATACACTAACGTACCATAAGCATTCTGAAAATATTTTAATTTGGTGGGTTTTCAATTCTCTTTCTTTTTCTTTTTGATAAGTAGGTGTTTTCAATTCTCAATAAATGTGAGTCTAGATTATATCACCATAGAATTACTTATCAACATTATTAATTTTTTTTTAATATTAATTTTTTTTTTCACAAAAAAATCTTCAAGTCACCTATTCAATTATATTGACAATGATGGATCCAGTCTCGGCAACAACACTCGAGTAAAACCTAATCAACATTTCAAATTTTAACCTCAAAAAAGAAAAGAAAAGAAAAAAGATCAACTTTATAGTACATAAGAGGGCTTTTGAAGCGATATCCCAAATATTTTTCGAGGCATATGAATGTATTTGGTAATTTGTATCACTAGTTTGCTAATTCTACTCTGTAGTACTTGGGCGGATTTTTGCAGTATCCCTTAATTGTTTCCAAGTAGGCTATGTTCGATATGGTCATATTTTACGTCAGAAACCACCTTGATGATGTTAGCAAATATTTTGTTTTAGCATCTTGGAAGTTTGACAAAACGCTAGCACAAATCCATATAATAATTGTCTTATAAAGTGATCTTGATAATGTCAATTTAAATCAACTTCAACTATAGTTAGACAAGGCAAAGACAAAGGGCTTTCCCTTTAGCACCTCACATCGTTGAAAATGAGTAACTTTTAATTAGAAGTATATATTCACTTATTAAGAGTAGCCAAGCAAGAGGAGACAAGAAAAGTTATTTTATTTGGGTTGTGTTGATTTCATACAGATGGTTACGTGAAGTTCTACACAACTTATTTTTTACACAGCTTCATTTTACACAAATGTATTACCCATTTTGTTTTATTACCATAGCTAGCTTTTATTTATTTATTTTTAACTATTACCATAGCTAGCTGAACATTCAAGAGAACGTGAAGGCATTTTTTTCAATGTTGCTTTTCAAATAATATGCACCCTCCTACTCCACATAAAGTTTGCTCTTTATAATATTTTCTCTCCCTCGTGACAATGACACCCCTTTATCACCTTTAGTGAATTGCTTTGTCATTAACGCTCTGTGAAACATGTTTACAATGTCCCTTGAGCATTTACATTAATTCTTACAAAAAAATTGTGTAAGGTTGAATTTTATCAACCATCTTTTTGGCTTTATTCCGTACCAAATTTGCTTGTATTTTAGCAATTAGTAACCCTGTATTTAGGTGGGAATTATGTAAGGGTAGTGTGTGAGAGAGTGTGAAGAAATGCTCAAGATTGTGTAAAAAATCAAGGACTCGCAACTGGATTTCGCGGGTAGCTCGCGGCTTGCAAGCTGCCAGAAGTTGCACACGTGCCAAGCATGCTGAGAAATTGAACCGTCATGCCAGCTGTAGCACTATAGGACAAAAAGTACAGTCTGACTGTTCAATTACCTTGCGGCTGGAACTCGCGGCTCAGTCAAGTCGTGAGACCAAGCCGCCAGCCAGCTCTGTTTTGGAAAAACTAACTCTTCGCATTCCAAACACATACAAGTATAAATACCCCTTATACCCATAAATTGTAGAGAGCTCCAAGAGAGAATATTGAGAGAGAAACCCTAAAGAATAACAAGATTGACTCATCCCCAATCTTCACATAAAGACTCTTCAAATTCCTCTACTCTCACCCTCTCCAATATTGTTACATCCTTGAGAGGTACATTACCAAAACCTTTTCTCACCATACCCACATCTGTGAGAAGGCCATTTGGTGTTTGGGAAGCAATTAGGAAGGAACCAATTTCATATTGGTTGATGCTATGGACTATAGTGGAATCCGGTAAGTTAAAGAAGAAATAGGTTTGGCGTAACCTTGTTGGAGTAAGAGCTTGGAGGGCTTAGGTACACTGGGTAGATTAGGCTTGGAGGGTCTTCTGCTGTCCATGTATCCCAACTACATTCTTTAGTGGATTATTTATCGCTTGGAGGGTGGCGGAGAGGTTTTACGCCAAGGGCTTCAGTTTCCTCTTCGATAACACATCGTTGTGTTGTCCTTGTGTTTACATCTCTCTTCCCTTAATATTTGCCATTTAATTTCTGCTGTGGATGTGATTTTATTTGGTTGAGATTATTTATCAATTTTGTTTTATGCTTATGTTCATATTCCGCACATTAATTGTTTGATAATAAGCTTGAATTGATAATTTGGAAATTGGGGGTCTAAATGTTCATAGTGTTTTATACACATTTTGAACATTCAAATTGTGTCTATTTTAGTTTTTTTTTTTAATCACTTTTCAAAACACTTATATCAAATTATCTAATATCTATTCTAAATTTTATTTTAATAAAATATTATTTTTTCTTAATTTTTAAAAATTATTTACATAGGGATGTGGCACTTAAAACTCAAGTAAGCATTAGGCCTTAGACCAGAACCAGCCTAGAATGTGCCTTTCCGAGAAATGGAGCCCAATTATGGAAACACATACCTCAGAACAAGGGTAAAAGATAAAATTAGCAATTATGAAAAGTACCCCTAAGATCCTGAACCCCGAGAATTGACCAAACAGGGTCCACCACCCTCAACCCAAACATGAATGGACCACTTGAACCATCCGAGGTAAATACCTATAGACAAAATACCAAAGGCATCCCACTGAGGTATGCACATTATCCGAGGATGCCTGAACTATCAAATGCATCCCACCAAGGTACGTATATTGTCCGAGGAAGCTCTTCGAATTACCCTAATAAATCCATTGTGGTACACATAGCGTCCGAGGAAGCCCTTCAGATCTTCCTGATAAATCCACAACGATCCACGTAACACCATATCATTTAATGCAACATATAACTTATCATAATAAAACAAGAAGCCCCAAAAGTCTTTGTTCATCATGACCTCAAGAAAAGAAGAGCTTGATGGGACAGGAGGCTGCCCAACCAAACCAGGATAGCACCTACTATGACATATGCTGGAGAAGAAAATATGAAGAATCAGTCACAGGATGAGGATGAAGAATGAGGAGGAGGGAGATTCAAAGACATATAGCACTATGTTGGCAAATTTTATTTTTTTACTTCCTTCATTCTTTTTGGTTTTTTTTTTTTTTTTTTTTTTTACCTTTTCTTTTTTGTTGCACTTTTATGTGTGAAAAGAAAGAATTTATGCAATTGTCCATATGGGATAGTTTAGAGAAAAAAGAAAATATAGCTCAAAATTCAGAGAATTGTGTTACAGAAGGGAAGAGAAATCGGGAGAAAAAAGAGAAGAGAGACAAATAGGGAGAAATCTGTGGGAAGAGAAGAGACTAGAAGGAGTGACAGTGAAGGTGTGAGAAGAGAGAAAAAGTAAAGGGAAGAGAAGAAGTGAGAGAGCTATAAGAGTTATGCATCGTGGAAAAGAGAGATTGTTTTCCAATATTTTTTTTGGAAAACAACCTATAGAAAATAAGGCTTATTTTTGTTAGAATTTTCCGTTGACTAAAAATAGTTTTCCGTTGAACAATTTTTTTTATGTTACCAAACACAGGAAAATGTGGTAATCTTTTTTTATAAAAGGTTTTCCAACGAAACAAACAGAGCGTAAGTAAAAATAGAAGACCTGATGTTACGGGAAAAACACTCCAACAACAATCAAAAACACATAAAGTTTTATTTAGAGCATAAACAGAGCACTTTTAGAGATAATTAATTAATTTTTTAGGAAGTAGTTTGTAACATGCGTTCAATTAATTCCTTAGACTTGTATGAAGATCTTCGTTGTCTTATGCTTGTAAGTTTATATTTCCTAGTGCATAAACTTATTTTTAAGTGAAATCATGTATATAAACTTATATTTATGAAGATCTTCCTAGCTAGCACTTGTGACTTCAATCATGTATTTAAGTTTAATGCAATTTGTTGTTGTTAATCTAAGTTTTATTTGATTTACTTTTCAATTCTAAGTAATTTGGAGTCAGTACAATCCATAATGCTTGAATCCCTTAATTTCCTATGAATTAGCTTTAAATGAGATAAAATTGGTGAGTGGAGGACAATATTTTTAACCAACCCACCAATGGCGAGTTGGGAAAACGCCAATCCATTGCCGACCCACTAATCTATAAATCTAGCGGATTGGTTGAAAATCTTGACAGTTTCAACTTTGCGAGTTAAGCAGGTTGGCAATTTCAATTGATTTAAAATTTTTTTAGAGAGACTAAATGAAATTATTTCAAGTAAATTGGATAATTATTTGCTCCCTCAAATAAAAAAAGGAAAGAAAAAATTGTAATTTTAATTAAAAATAATTGCAAATATATATTTATATATATATATATATATATATATATATATATATATATATATATATATATATATATATATATATATATATATATTTTTGAGAATGACTGAAATTTTATTACACAGAAAGGATAAGTATTTCAGAATATGAAATTTGTCATGTACATGGAGAAGAATAATAAAAAAATCTTAGAGAGAGCGGCTAGAGTTTATTAGGGAAGAGAAATGTGAAAATTGAAAAATAAAAAGAAAGAGAAAGAGATGGTCAGAGAAATAAAGTGGGAGTATATATGAGGTAGATTTTTGTAACATGACAAAGAATATATATATATAAGCAGGTGGATCGGTTTGCGGCGGGTTAAACATATATCAACTCGTTATTCAGTCTGACTCACTAAATTATCTATCTAATCTACCCAACCTGACCCGCCTCACTTAATAGACCTGCATGGGTTGAGTTTGGTCAGTGCAAGTCAGGTCAAGCTGGTCATGCAGTTTTTTTGCACAGCCCTAAGATTAATTGCTCAAATATGCTTTATATCAAGATGGCTAATATCGCGATAGTTTACATAGAGATGCTTTATGTTGATTTAGTGAATCTCAAGTAAGCATTGTATCTTAGTCAAGAAGGTCAATTTATTCACTTAGGATTATTAATTCTCGGTTGTTAACTTATGCATATTTCAAATGTCCTATTAAGTTAGGTGTTTTTGAACCCCAAGTCTTAATCCACAAAGTCAAATAATCACTTCGAGATAGGATCAATTGTTCAAGGTTTATCTTATATAACCGACAAGCAACAGTAAATGACTAAAATTAATTTTAGTTCAAACATAATTATTGCAACCTGTTGTTCCAAATGAGACACAAATCAGCAACCAAAGAAGCTAATAATAATATTGAAAAAGATATGAAGCAAAGTATCTAATACTTCCATAAAAGAAAAGTAACCATCTTCAACATGTTAAGACCAACATGTATTAATTTAGGCCATTATAAAACATCCTATTTAAGTATTTTAACACATTTATTTTATAATCTTAAATATTTTAACAGATACTAAAACCCTACTACCCAAGAAATATTTAACAGTTAGGATATTATTTCAATTAACATGAAAGACAAAAGCATGCAAATTCTACAGGCACACCTAATGACAACAAAAATCAAAATTGACATTTGAGCCTTTTAGGGACCAAAATATGTACATGGAGGGGCCCCACATGTATGCAACTATAATTTGCATGCTTTTGTCAATTTTTTAAAAATGTTTTATGATAAAAGATGATTTTTTTTTTTTTTTTTTTTTTTGGTTTCTACTATTTAATAGAGAATTATGCTAACTTCAACTTTGGCACTCATGGTACCAGTGAACAAAGAATTAATACATGTGGGAGTATTATAAGTTAGTGAATATGTACGAGAATGATGGTGGAGTGACAGCCATGTCTTTGAAGTGTGATCTTGAGTAGGTAAGAGAAAAAGAAATTGGACTGTTTGGAGAAGGATGCCTCCAAATGCCATTATATCACAATTAAACTGACTTTTCATTACACTAGCGTGAAAATGGGGAATTAATAGAGGAGTGTCGAATGAAGCTACCCGCAGGTGTTGGGGAGACATTTGGGGCAGGGGGGACAATGTGATATTTGGACTCCAATGAATTAAAATTTTCCCTCAAAATTTTGACCCATTCATGGGAGCAAACACCAACACAGGCCCCTACACTAAAGCACAATAACTGTACAACTCTAGTGATGACAAGAATGTGATCACAATTATTTTGTTGATCTATCCAACAAAGCACCATTCTGACAAGCAGGGACACCAAGAAATATTTTATGGTAAGCAGTTAATATTATTCATAATGATGGTTTAAAAAAAATTAGTTTTTAATAACTCAAAAAATTATTTTATTTATTTTAACACATCATTTTACAATACACCAAATATTAATAGTTTTATTTTTTTTATCACTTCATTTTAATATATATATATATATATATATATATATATATATATATAATTTCTTCCCCATCTCTCTCTCTCTCTCTCTCTCTCTCTCTCTCCTCCCAAGCAAGAACAATAAACAAACCCACCAAACTCACAGTCACCGTTAGCCACCACCAACACTAGCAAACCCAAAACCACCACCACTGCCACCCACAATCTAATTGTTGGATTGTATGTTCTTATTATATCATTCATTCATAATTGTAATATTTCAAAAAGATCAATTGCTTTGTTATCAAACAAATGTTAAAATTTCCTATTTTTGTAATTTAAAATTGTGTATAAAAAATAAGTTTATTGATTGAATAATAAAAAACATTCGATTTGAACGAAATATGACATGCACGTTAAGAATATAAAGAATATGAAATTCAACGGTTAAATTTTCAAAATTCACAAAGAAAAAAAAAAGAAATATATGAGAAGTTTGAAGAGTTTCTCTCCAAATTAGTTTGGAGAGAAACTTTGTTCATTTCTTAAAGGTTTGTCATTTTCAATTTTCATTTTCTGTTCTTATTTTCTCTTCTCAAATCCTACACTCGTTTTTTGTTTCCAACTCAATTTCTGTTTGGCACCAATTTTGATCTAGTTTTTTTTTTTGCTTAAATCCTTCTATTTTCTGATAAAACCAACGGTCACCTATCACATAGAAACCATTCATCTCCTTCATCAAACCCAGCCACAACTCCACATCTTCATAATCTACCAAAACCCAACCACAACTCCATAAAAACACAAAGGAACCACCTTCGCAAGCCAATACCTAGCTCAAATCTCTACGTCACAAGCCTAATCCATTAAAAAAAAAAAAACCAACCCAAATCTCCATCCAAAAACCCATAAATTCAAACAAATTTCATTAAATCTCAACATCTGAGAGAGAGAGAGAGAGAGAGAGAGAGAGAGAGAGAGAGAGAGAGAGAGAGAGAGAGAGAGAGAGAGAGAGAGAGAGAGAGAGAGAGAGAGAGAGAGAGAGTTTTTTAATGAGACATGTCACTATTAATGGGACCCACAGATTTGGTTTTTTTACAAAATGCCACTGTTTTTATTTTCACAAAAATGATAACAGGCAAAATATGTTTTCTATATTCAAACTCACTTTTTAGGATATTAAAAATGAAAACTAAGTACAATTTTGCAAACATATCATGTTTTTGTGATGAGTCCAATTGAAAACTGAAAATGTATACATATAAGGCACACTTTGTTTTCTTCTAACCAAACAGGCTATTATTATGTATCAACTTTCAAGTGCTCTGAAATCCAGATCCTCATCTGTCTCTTTGGGAAAATTCCATCGTTTAGATCTCGAAATGTTTATTTTTGCCATTTTTAGTAATATTTATTTCCTTTTCAACTTTTTATTCAAAATTTGTTAGAATAAGGTTCTGTCTTTTTGGGACGTCTTTTAGAGTAAAAACAATAGTATTTAGTTTGACAATTATCTTAATTTTGTCTATTTTGGTAAAATTTACTATTTTGCCACCTAATATTTTGCTTAGCACGAATTAAGATTTTTAGGATTTTTTTTTTTTTTTTTACTATTTAAATTCAGTGTAGCCTCCAAAACACAGCACTTTTCATATTAATAAAAAAACAGACATTTGTCTCTCTTTTCTGGTAAATTCCAAATTCTATCACCTTGTGAATTTGAAATTATTTTCTTGAAATAGACATATTTTGTCTCTTGTGGCTTCCACCTTCATGAAACCCTGTCAAGCAAAACATTTTCATTTTTCACACATGTAAGAGGGAAAGTATAAAGGATGAGTGTAGGAGAAATAAATATTGTGAAAGCAAGGACTTATATCAAAAGCCACAATTAGTTTAGTTTTTTTTTTTTTTTTTTTTTTTTTTCTTTCCAGACAAAGTCAATTGTTCAGTATGTGACCAATAAAGTGAGAATAGCTTCCTAGAAGACAGCTCTATAGCTCAGCTGATATATTAAATTAAGGGTTTATGCTAGGAACCAGGGTTACTTGAAGACACCTCTAACAAAACATCTAACAATTAAGCACTTGCTTGAAATGGATTGGGAATAACAATTTAAATTGTACGTTTTTAGACCCCTTAACACAAGTTGTTTAACCTAATTATTTAGCCAAGTGATTACTTAGATAAATTATTCAGATCTAGGTTAACACAATAAAATCATATCATGTAAATAATGCGGAAATATAAAGAACACGACGATATGATAACCTAGGAAAACCTAACTAGTAAAAAACCTGGAGATGATTTAACCTAGCTATTCTCAAGGTAAAATAGATTCACTATGAAAGAATTGAAGTTTGTACAATACGACTTAGATCACTAACATCCTATTGCTACCTCGTGTAGAAATTCATATGTCCATCAATCACATATATGCTCACAAGGGAACATAATAGCCCCATTTTTGAAGAGACAGAGAGACCAACAGATTAGTTAGAATCCTTGTTAATTTGAACTGGTTTTACACAACAATTCCATTAAGATCATCTTCTTAATATTATCTTAATATCTTATATCTTATGACATAAGATATTGAGATCACATTCAAGTTATCAATAAGGAACTAGATATTCGGTTTATCAAATTTAACAAGAAACACCCTTTTGATGTTCACCGCAACCTAAAGATGCATAATTTAAATAATAAAAAATCTATAATTCTTCATCATCACCATCATCACCATCATCATCATCATCATCATTATCTCTCTCTATATCTCCCTCTCCACATTTTTCCAGCAAACAGACAAACCATTAACAAAAACATCTAGTCTATCCTTCCATTTCCTTAGAAACCAAACAGAGCATAGATTAAAAAGTGCATAATTTATAAACCCCAAATTCCTAATTTATTAGTGAAAGCTCGAAATGTGTGAAAACACAAGAGCTTGTTTAGACCCCCAATTCAAATTACTGCTTGGTTGATTTTACACTAACTTAATACTAAGTGCAGAATAGTGTAAACACAAGCATATAAGCACGAGAGCTACTCTAATCCATATTTAAAGCAACACAGCAGTACAATGAAATGAACAAGAGTAGGGAAGAGAGATGCAAACACAGATAACATCGAGACGTGTTATCGAAGAGGAAACCGAAGAACTCGGCAAAAAACCTCTCCGCCACCCTCCAAGCGGTAATCGATCCACTAGACAATCAGTTGGGATACATGGGTAAGCAAGAGACCCTCCAAGCCTAATCTACCCTCTGTACCTAAGCCCTCCAAGCTCCTACTCCAACAAGGCTTCTCGGAACCATGTCTTGTCTAGCTCTCCGGATCCCGCAACAAGCTCCATGTTGCATCTGCCATCCTTGGCTTCTTCCAATGTTTCCCAGTAGCACCAAAACCTCACTGGACACTCTTAAAAGGTGTGGTAAGTGTTTGGGCTATTGACCTCTCAATGGTATGGAAATGGAGAGGTGGGAGATGAGGAAATTCCACAAACAAATGTGTAGAGAATTGTTGGTATAACAATTTCTAACTCTCAAGTCTTTTTGCTAGGGTTTTCTCTCAGAAGCTCTCCTTCACATTTATGGGTAATATGGGTATATATAATGAGGGTACAGAAAGTGTGTATCAGACAGTACAGACTGGCAGAACAGAATGTCTCGCGGGAAGGCCTTACCCGCGAGATACTCATAAGACACAGCTGTCTCCATCTGTACAGACTCTTCGCCTTCCAGTCATGTGCAGGGCACATGCATCTTTTCGCGGGATGCATAGTCACGAGATACCTGCGAAAACCCTCCTTGCTTCAATAGCTTGAGTCTTCACACTCTCTCTCACTATCACACAACCCTTACAATAAATTCCCACAACAAATACAGGGTACAAAAGATTAAATAAAATTACAATTAAATTTGGCACGGAATAAAAGCCAACAAAATACAAATTTGTAAATCACAACTTTACAATTAGCATCTCTTACCATTTTTACCATAAACCGAACAAACCATTAACAAACAGCTAGCCCATCCATCCATACATTTCCTCATATACCAAACAGAACTTTCATTCATACATACATAGAAAATCCATAATTCAAAAGTCCAAATATTTCTAATTTCTTATCTCCTTCACCTCCCTTTCCCAGCAACCCGAGTACAGTTACAATTTTACACACACAGACACACTCTTACCAATTTCATAGAAAATGCATAATGTAAAAGTCAACCACACACACATATGCAGTTACCAATTTCATAAAAAATGCAGAATTTAAATGTCCAAAGATTTCTAATCTTTCATCTCCTCACCTCATTTTCCCAGCAACCAAAGGCCCTTGACATATATACACACTCACACACACCATTTTCATAGAAAATATATAATTTAAAAGCCTAAAGATTTCTAATTTCTTATCTCACTTTCCCAAAAACCAAAAGGAGTACACACACACACACACACACACATTCACTCTTACCAATTTCATAGAAAATGCATAATTTAAAAGTCCACCTCAAACACACACTTAGTTACCAATTTCATAAGAAAATGCACAATTAAAAGAATAAAGATCTCTAATTTCTCATCTCATTTTCCCAGCAACCAGAGGACTTTTACATACACCATTTTCATTTCATAGTAAATGTATAATTTAAAAGCCTAAAGATTTCTAATTTCTTACCTCCTCACCTCAATTTCCCAGCAACCAAACAGATGACTTCTACACGCACTTACCAATATTATTAAAAAATGCATAATATAAAAGTCCAAAGATTTCTAATTTCTCACCTCCTTACCTCATTTTCCCAGCAACCAAACAGATGATTTTCACACACACACATATGTATACAGAGAGAGAGAGAGAGAGAGAGAGAGAGAGAGAGAGAGAGCGAGAGAGAGCGAGAGAGAGAGAGAGAGAGAGAGAGAGAGAGAGAGAGAGAGAGAGAGAGAGAGAGAGAGAGTACCTTCTGGCAAGTAGAAGCTGAGAGAAGGAAGGCCAGAGGGGTATACGGAGCCTTCAAAGGCGACCTTTCGGATCGATTCGGCGTCGTTTTGGTACTAAGGGAGGTGGAGTGAGTTTTCGAACTTGGAGAGCGATGGGAATAGCTTTGGAGTGACATCGAGGCCCTGAGACACGATCTGCTGATTCGGATTAGGGTTTCGACTCTGCCGGAGAAATGGGTTCGATAAAAATCGGTTCACCAGCGACGCTTTGGTTCGGGCTAGGGTTTTTGACGCCATTGTTGTGTTTCTATGTGTGAGTGATTTTGTAGAAGAGAAAATGGTCAATTGGGTTGGTTCTGCTAAAACCCTACACACAGTGAGTGAGAGTGAGAGAAAGGGATGGGGGTATATCTGGAATTTCCTTATTTGGGTCGATGTTGGGCCACATGGGGTGGGCTTTTTAATTATCAAACTTCAATTAGGTGTCAATTAATCTATAGACTGTATAGTACTAGATTTTGCACACGTGCTCACGCACATTTAGTTATTTGGTGATTTATTTATGCTATCACACATATTGCCTGTTAATTAACTTAATTAATTCACTTGGCTAATTAATTGGTTAATTTACCTAAGGAGTCAATACATTCTTGGCCTATCACAATGAATTAAAAATTTTCCTCAAAATTTTGACCCATGTGGAAGCAACGCACACTAATTGTAAGCAATTGCTTGAACTGGAAGGAAAAGGGAAAAAAAAAAAAGTGTTACCACTGGTCAAGTTGTAGCACATTTGACATAGAATTCAGCATGTGATACTTCGACTCCAATGAATTAAAGTTTTCCCTCCAAATTTTACCTATGGGAGCAACATAGATCCCTACACTAAAGCACAATAATTATAGAACTCTAGTCTAGTAGTGACAAAAATTGTGATTGCAGTTATCACATTTTAAGTTTGTTGATCTTTTTAACAAAATTGGCATACATTCTAACAAGCAGAGACACCAAGTTATATTTTAGGTTTGTGTTTGTTTTACACACGCTGTGTATAAAAGGATTATCCCTATACTTTATGGTAAACAACAAAGCAACAAAGAATAGCAGCAGAAAATAGTAGTAGATAAGCATGCCTCACATGCACCAAGAGTAGTGATGGTTCTACAAAAAAATGTAGATAGCACTAAGATAAACTATCTCAGAGGATGCCAATTTCTAGAGTAAAAGTGTGGATCGTACTAAGATTTTCACTAAACTAGTATAGCCTTTAACTAGTATAGCCTCATCTTTCCCAAGAACCAATATTGGCCATCTTATCATATAAGGCTCTCAACATTGTTCAAAATGATACTTCTTATATCATCTTAATTAGTCACCAAGTCATCTGATATGACCGAAGAACACTTTGATACACTAACGTACCAAAGCATCCTAAAAATATTTTAATTTGGTGGGTTTTCAATTCTCTTTCTTTTTCTTTTTGATAAGTATTGGTGTTTTCAATTCTCAATAAATGTGAGTCCAGATTATATCACCATAGAATTACTTATCAACATTATTAGTTTTTTTTTATATTAATTTTTTTTTCACCAAAAAAATCTTCAAGTCACCAGTTCAATTATATTGACAATGATGGATCAAGCCCCGGCAACAACACCCGAGTAAAACCTTATCAACATTTCATATTTTAACCTCAAAAAAAAAAAAAAAATGATCAACTTTATATTACATAAGAGGGCTTTTGAAGCCATATCCCAAATATTTTTCAAGGCATATGAATGTATTTGTATCATTAGTTTGCTAATTCTACTTTGTAGTACTTGGGTGGATTTTTGCAGTATCCCTTAACTGTTTCCAATTAAGTAGGCTATGTTTGATATGGTCATATTTTACGTCAGAAACCACCTTGATGATGTTGGCAAATATTTTGTTTCAGCATCTTGGAAGTTTGACAAAACCCTAGCACAAATCCATATAATAATTGTCTTATAAAGTGATCTTGATGATGTCAATTTAAATCAACTTCAACTATAGTTAGACAAGGCAAAGACAAAGGGCTTTCCCTTTAGCACCTCACATCGTTGAAAATGAGTAACTTTTAATTGGAAGTATATATTCACTTATCAAGAGCAGCCAAGCAAGAGGTGACAAGAACAATTATTTTATTTGGGTTGTGTTGATTTCACACAGATGGTTACGTGAAGTTTTACAGAGCTTAGTTTACACAAATGTATTACCCATTTTGTTTTATTACCATAGCTAGCTTTTATTTATTTATTTATTTGTTGAAAAACTATTACCATAGCTAGCTGAACATTCAAGAGAACTAAAGGAACTTTTTTCAATGTTGCTTTTCAAATAATATGCACTCTCTTGCTCCACATAAAATTTTCTCTTTATAATATTTTCTCTCCCTCGTACCAATGACAGCCCTTTTCACCTTTAGTGAAGTGCTTTGTCGTTAACGCTCTATGAAACATGTTTACAATGTCCCTTGAACATTTACATAAATTCTTGCAAAAAAAATTGTGTCTATTTTAGTATTTTTTTTTTAACCACTTTTCAAAACACTCATATCTAAAATTGTGTCTATATTCGATATGGTCATATTTTACATCAGAAACCACCTTGATGATGTTGGCAAATATTTTGTTTCAGCATCTTGGAAATTTGACAAAACCCCAGCACAAATCCATATAATAATTGTCTTATAATGATCTCGATAACGTCAATTTAAATCAACTTCAACTATAGTTAGACAAGGCAAAGACAAGGGGCATTCCCCTTTAGCACCTCAAATTGTTGAAAATGAGTAACTTTTAATTAGTAGTATATATTCTGATTTCACACAGATAGTCACGTGAAGTTTTATACAACTTAGTTTTACACAAATGTATTACCCATTTTGTTTTATTACCATATCTAGCTTTTATTTATATATTTATTTATTTATTGTTGAGAAACTATTACCATAGCTAGCTAAACATTCAAGAGAACGTGAAGGCACTTTTTTCAATGTTGATTTTTAAATAATATGCACCCTCCCCCTCCACATAAAGTTTGCTCTTTATAATATTTTCTCTCCCTTATGACAACGACACCCCTTTATCACCTATAGCGTGCGTTTGCTAATGGCCAATGTGCGTTTCCAGCGTTTATGTTTTTAGCTGGGTCCCACGGCACTGTTCAAGACCCAGCTAAAAACGCAAAAATGTGCATTCCAAAACATTTTTGGGTTCCACGGCACTATTCACACATTTAAAAATTATTTTGTTACAGTATTTTCAGCAAATAAGCGGTATCCAAACATGCCCTTAGTGAAGTGCTTTGTCGGTAACGCTTTGTGAAACATGTGTACAATGTCCCTTGAGCATTTACATTAATTCTTGCAAAAAAAATTATGCCTATTTTAGTATTTTTTTTTTTTAACAACTTTTCAAAACACTCATATCAAATTATCTAATATCTATTTTAAATTTTATTTTAATAAAATATTAATTTTTTTAAAGTTTTTAAAATTATTTACGTAGGGATGTGGCACTTAAAACTCAAGTAAGCATTAGGCCTTAGACTAGAACAAGCCCAAAATGTGCCTTTCCGAGAAATAGAGCTCAACTATGGAAAAATATACCTCAAAACAAGGGTAAAAGATAAAATAAGCGATTATGAAAAGTACCCCCAAGATCCTGAACCCCAAGAATTGACCAAACAGGGCCCACCACCCTCAATCCAAACATGAATGGACCACTTGAACCATTCAAGGTAAATACCTATAGACAAAATACCAAAGGCATCTCACTGAGGTACACACATTATTCGAGGACGCCTGAACTATCAAATGCATCCCACCAAGGTATGTATATTGTTTGAGGAAGCTCTCCAAATTACCCTAATAAACCCACTATGGTACACATAGTGTCCGAGGAAGCCCATCAGATCTTCCTGATAAATCCACAATGATCCATCTAACACCATATCATTTAATGCAACAGATAATTTATCAAAATAAAAAAAGAAGCCCCAAAAGTATTCGTTCATCATGACCTCAAGAAAAGAAGAGCTTGATGGGATAGAAGGCTGCCCAACCAAACCAGGATAGCACCTATTATGACACATGCTGGAGAAGAAAATAAGAAGAATCAGACACAGGATGAGGATGAAGAATGAGGAGGAGGAAGAGTATAAAAAGAAAAAGAAGACAAATGAAAGGAGGGAGTGATACATAGAGTGAGAATTGTAACAAAGAAAAATCGTATGAATAAGAACTTTTTTACGTACTTTTGTGAGAGTGAGATAGTTTCTGGATTCTTATACCCCCCCCCCCCCCCCCCCCCCCCCCCACACACACACACACACACACATATATATATATAGTTTTTTGATAGGCAAAATTTACCATATTTGAATAATCTATCAAGACCTTCTTATATTCTGAAAAAGAATAAAATTGGGACCTTCTTTTATAGGAACCATTTCCATGATCGTTCTTAGAAGTTCATTGGCTAATAACAAAAAATTCCACCCTTTTCCTTCGGCCACAGAGAAAAAAAAAGAGTTCACAATTTTGGACGATAATTTTGTTGTTCTTTATTTCAACCTAAAAAATTGTGTTGAATGAGCACTTTAGTTTTTTTTTTTTTTTTTCTTGCACACTTTGAGTTGGACTTAATTCTAGGGAAAAAAAATGAAAATTAAGCTTCTATCATCTCATATCAAAGTCTACCATATACTGCCATCATCATCAATATCACTTTCATCTTCAATTATCACATGCCTAATGTACTTGTAATACTTCTAAGTCAACCAGTTCTAGAGTAGCAAAATAATAGACCTTAAAATGTTTGGTAGAAGTGCTACGTTATTCCATTAATTCTATCATCACATTTATGTGATCATTGATATGTAGTATATGTATATATAGAATCTTTCATTACAATCATCATTATCATCAATTCTTGGTTTTTGTTGTCATACAATTCTGTCACCCTCAACAAGAGTGTAGCACTGGGGAAACTTAGAAAGCATATACATACATATAATATCATTTACATCAAGCAAGTTATCATGATTAAGAAAAGAGTTCATCATTAATTTCACCTTTGTTGTTCTTCATCGATGTAAATCTAAGATTGCGAATTAATTTAGCAGGAACACCGACCCTAATTTTCCTTCTTTGGTACATTGTATTTTTAAATCTTTAGTTATGGAACTCAAGTATATGACTATGGTGATTAATCATCATCTAATCATGGACATTCATCATCATCATATACAAGATAATGATCCTTTAAAATTTTAAAAGTAATGATCATCATATTTTAAGAGTAATATCATTATATACAATATAATAGTCCTTTAAAATTTTAAGAGTAATGATCATCATTTTCAAGATAACAACCCTCTAAAGTTTTAAAAGTAATATTTATATTATATAATTGTAAAAACCATAATTGTGAAATCGAAGGATTCAATTTTGTGACCTCAACAACGTTTAAATAAACATTGACAAGTAATAATTTGGATGCCAATTTAAATTATTAACCATGTCATAAAATAGTGAGAAATGCTACATATGGTTATAACATTTTCTTAGTGGCAAGTTGTTATTAGTATTTATTTATTACTGGTGAGCAAAAAAATAATTTTAACGAAGTTCAAATTAAAACTAATAATAATTTATCACATAAAGTTTATTATAAAATTGTTGTAAGAATATTGTAAACACATAACACTTCTCTAAAATAATTCATTCCACAGTGGTTTAATAAGGTTTTAAGAAACTCTACAATATAGAATTATCCTAAAAAATTTTAAAAATATTGATCCACCATTTCACATGCGTCAACATTCTCATTCACTGCTGCTGATTTTTGCTATCACATCTATCAATCGAATTACAAAATCAAGCAGCCGTGGATGAGCATTACCAAAAGTAATTATTAATTACTTAAGTTAAAATGAAAGTACTTAAATGGAAAAGTTATTACTTATTACCTTCTCCAACATAACTATTTTTGACTAAGACTTTACATCTTTTTGGGATGGCCCTACAATACATGTACTTGATTCGAATTCCTTGGCAGATTTGTTGATACACATTAGCAATTACCAAAAGAAGTACTCTAACTATGGAGGTAGCAATAATCAGTTAAATAACTTGTTTCTGGAGAGGCAGCAATAGTTGGTTAAACCAATATTTCATAGATAGAATGGGAAATTGTGAATTATCCTAAATATAGAGAGGAAAGTACTTTTTCTCAAAAAAAAAAAAAAATTATAGTAAATTATTAGAATAATCTTGAATCAATAATAAAATTTTTAAACATTTTGATAATAATTTTAAATTGAAGTAGTTATTGAGACTTTTTGAATTAAACTTTCACAATAGAAATTATAGTAAATGATTGAATTAATTTAAAAATAAATAATGGCATTTCATTTAAATTTCTTTAAAATTTTAATATTTCAATTTCAATTTTTTATTGAAGTTTCTTAAATTTATGAAACTTTTAAAAGAGTATTTCAAACTTTTTGAAATTTTCGTAATAGTAAATACATTAAATGAATAAAATAACTTAAATAAATGATGAAACTTTTTTTTTTCTCAAATTCTTAAAAATTTTAATAAAAAAAATTGATTGAAGTATCTTAATTCTTTCATAACTTTTTTTTTTTTTTTTTTTAAGAATTCACTTAGAGTAAGCTAACTTGTAAAAATTAAATATTGAGACACGTGATTAAAAAAAAAAAAAATTTCGGTTATAGACGTGTAAAATAAAGCTACAAAATGATTGTATATATGACACGAGAAGATAGCATCCCCACAGCCACAATTTCGATTATAAAGAATAATATATGAAATGATATAACAATACCCAACAACATAAAATTATTGTACTTCTCTATATATGAAGGGAGATCTACTTAATTCCCTAGTACCTAATTGCTAGCATTGATTGAGCCAAAGTTTTGGAAATTTTTCTGATTCAATATCCAATCATGTTTTCATGATTTAGACTATATTACCACTCCCATAGTCCCATGCAATACAGAACTAAAAAAAAAGGATACATTCTAAGCAATACAGCTCTTAAAGGATGTTACTGCAAGTTTAAGCCCTTTGCTACAAACCCTAACTGGGCCACCATGGTACAGCTCTTACATTAAATTCATAGCCTCAGTTTACTCAGTGGTACTCACACTTCCAAATTACCCATTTCTTTCTTTCACTGTTTTTTTTTTCTTGGGTGTAAAGTAAGTGTAACCTCTCCTAGCTAGGGCTTAATCTAGCTAGTGGTGCCTTTCTTTATTATTTCTTCTCTCTCTCTCTCATATTTTTTTCATCTATTTAAACTTATTCCCCAGTTCTTATTTATCATCTATCACTGGCTGTACTAACACTGGTTTTAGAGCATTATACTGCTTTTAGAGAGAAAGATGGGACATCACTCGTGCTGTGACAAGAAGAAGGTGAAGAGAGGACTGTGGTCAGCGGAGGAAGATGAGACACTCATCAACTACATTTCAAACTATGGCCATGGTTGCTGGAGCTCTGTCCCAAAATTTTCTGGTAATATTATCACTGCTCCGTCGTCTCTCATAATTGCCCTAGCTTTATAGCTTTCATGGATTCCTAGTATTGTTTCTCAAATTTTCTTTCATATTGTTTGTTTGTTTGTTTTCCTCTTTTATTTATTTTTTATTTTATTTTATTTTTTTTTTTTGTATGGCTTCTACGAAGCAGGCCTGCAGAGATGTGGAAAGAGCTGTAGACTAAGATGGATAAATTATCTCAGACCTGACTTAAAACGTGGGTGCTTCTCTCTAGAAGAAGCGGCCCTCATCACTGAACTTCAGGGCATTCTAGGAAACAAGTACCATCTTATTTTTCTTTCCTGAAAATATTTAAACTATTACCAATTTTATTTTATATATATTTATAAACTTTACAAATTGACATAATAATAAATATCATTAATGATACGTCAACAACCTAACATATAAATTATTGTAAATTTTTTATATTTTATTTAATATATAATACTTCAGCTCGTAAATCTATCTAGTAAATTTAATAAGATCCTCTTTTTTTTTTCTTTTTTTAATTCTTATCATCACCCTCATGCATCATGAATATCATTTATTTTTTTCATGCAAGAGGGAACTTTTTTCTTATTTGGACAGGTGGGCTCAGATAGCCAAGCAACTACCAGGAAGAACAGATAATGAGGTCAAGAATTTTTGGAATACAAGCATAAGGAAGAAGGTAATTTCTTATGATGTTCCTGCAATAGCCACCTTTCCTGATGTGCACTTTAATGGTAACTCTGAGGAAGGTCTTTTCTCTCTAAATGCAAACCCTAATTGGATCCTAAACTCTCAGCGAGACCAATTATACCTTCCCACTCCATCCCCAAATTTGCAAGGCTTTCATCATGGTGATCTTAAATTAGAGCAAACCAATTATGGTGCCAATTTGGTTCAATTTCCACCCCCAATGGCCCCACCATCTTCTTCCTCCTATGATCCACTCTGGTCATTAGGATATTAGCCTCATGAAAATTTTGATCCTAATCAAGAACATCAAAATTTCAGCAGTAGTGGAGCAACACAACATTATATTGGCCCAAGTATCGCAACACCAAATTATGATGAGGATCCATTAACAGTGCCCATGATTCCAAATCCTTGTGAGATTATTAATGGTAATTTTTGTGGCATGTCTTACTCATGTGCTTCGCTAGAACTTGACCCACTTGCTAGACTCCCATATTTTCCAGTTGGTTGTAATTATCCTTATGATCCACACGTGCCCAACAATCATATGGAGTACCTGGATGCCATCATGTCATCTTCGTTATCATCAGCATCAACATTGTCAGCATTATCAAGCGGCCAATTTGCCACAAACCCTAATCTTCCTTCAAGCTGGGAGACTTAGACAGGGTACTCTTTTGGAGTTAGGTTCTATTTATTAATTGACAGGCCTATAATTGATACAATGCATTTATTTCTTGTTATGTGCATGCACAAGACATAAGTGAAACTTTTTTGGGAAATCTTAATGTTTCTAGTTAAAGTGAGTATCGTTGGTTGAAGTTCAAAAAATAAGTGTAGGTATGTTATTCAAGTTTGTCAACTTTCCTTCTCACCAAAAAAAAAAAAATAAATAAATAAATAGAAAAAGAAAAATATTGTCAACTTAATTAATATATTGTATGAGTTCCTACTCCTTGGTGCCTAACAAAGTTCAAATTACTACTCCATATTTGTATCAGTTCTTCTATGGATACACAATTTGTACATTTGTTAATATGTGATTGGATCACATCATTTACACACAAGTACATCATTGGCACTTAGTGAAAAGTAATTTAATCACCACTTGTCATGTGTTCAAGTTGTGAACACGTGTGGTCCTAGAATTTTTATATTTGTACACTCCCTGAGAATACTAAATTGAGGATAGCCCCATCCTAATCAACCGAACACTAAGGACCCTCTCCAAAGGTTGAGGAAGATGGGGAAGCATCTCATCTAAAAGTAGAAGTTCATTGAGATACCGAGAATGGAAACGTGCAAGCTAAGCAACAATCATCTCCTCATTTAATGCACTCTACCAACTTGGCAGGCCATATTTATTATGAAATGACTCATCAGAACAGTGCTCTACACCCGTTTTCCCACTCATCCATGCCTCAAAAGAAGAGAAGAAAAAGATAGGACAAGTATCTCCCCCTTTAATCCTACGCCTTATAGGTGGATGATGAAGGAGGGAGCTCCATCCCAACAAATAAGAACCTCATTCTAAGATTAAGGGATCCAAATTTTTTAATAAAAGCGTGAAGTGTAAGAGTGAACAAGATTGAAAAGTTATACTTAACAAACATATCCTTGGCGTTCCCAATGATGCAATTGTGAAAGAGGATTAGATCAGTTCAGTTGTCTATTTTGTCCATTGTCTCTACCCTTTTTTAGGTCTTTTACTTGTCTAAGCCCTTATCGCATATTTACTAAATTAATTGCGACTGCCATTCTATAATCAACCTCATGTGATTACTTAAAAGTAATGATGTTAAAACGAATGAGAAACTACCCTAAAGAAAACATTTGTATATTCACAACCTTCTTGTTTAGAAAGACTTCACTTAAATTTAACCAGGCTGAAATAGTTTCAAATGCTACATTAATGTGGCTCAACAGAAGCGTAGCAATAATATATATATATATATATATATATGTATAAAATAAATTTGGATTTAGAATATGTGCTCTCAACCCAAACCTATATTTTCCCATTATGTAAGTGCACAAAAATGGACCAAATTCAATGAAGTGGACCAAAATGGAACGAAGTAGATAGAATATGATCGAATGAAACAAATAGGACCGAATATGACTAAAGAGGACCGAATAGGACCGAAGTGAACCAAATAGGAAATAAGTTGACCAAATAGGACTGATGTGGACCAAATAGGAACAAAGTTGACCGAATATGACCAAAGGGACCAAAGTGGATAGAAAGGACCAATGTCGATTGAATAGGACCGAATGGACCAAATAGGACCAAGGTAGACCAAATAGGAACAAATAGAACCTAAGTGGACAAAATGGACTGAATAGAACCAAAGTGGACTAAATGGAAACAAAGTGGACCTAATAGAAGCAATGTGGGCTAAATAGGACCAAATGGGACCAAAGAGGACTAAAGTGAACAGAATGGACCAAAGTGAACCGAATGGGATTGAATGAATCTAATATAACCAAAGTGGACAGAATGGATAGAAGTGGACCAAATAGGACCAATGTGGACCAAATAGGATTGAATGGACTTGATAGCACGAAAGTGGATCGAACAAGACCAAAGTGGACCAAATAAAACCAAAGTGGACCAAATAAGACTAAAGTGGATAGAGATGGGTGTTTTAAATCATATATTATGATTCATGATCAGATTTTGAAGGGAAAGTGAAGTGTCGTACAAATGGGGAGAGAATCTTGGTTAACACTATCGTGGGGGAAGATAGTGAAGGAAGGGAGGCTTGAAAGTTGAATGAGAGTAGTGTTAGACGAGAAGTCTTGCTACATTATGGTTTGTGTATAGCTTTGAAAAGACAGTCACTTGCTTAGGGTTGGGGTTTTTTTTTTTTTTTTTTTTTTTTTTTTTTTTTTTCCATTATTTATAAAAAGAAAAAGAAAAAAAAGCTGATGTAAAAATTTGTATTTAACATAAATTTGTATCACTAGCAATAAAAATAATTATATGAGATTCAATCATATAACTTCTTCGTATTTAAAACATATATTTTTCTTCAAGGGGGAGTTTGACCATGTCCATTTGAAAAATATATAATACCAACGGTAAAAGTCATTTGATTCCATGGTAGGAAAAAAGTGTAAGCAATTTAATGGTTAATGAAGTTTGTAGCATACAATTCTTTATGTTGGAGAGAAATCAATAACTTTTTTTTTCTTAATAAATATTTTACAGGATGAGCATGAGAAAATTAATCCTAATTGTACGTTTTTAGACCTCTTAACACAAGTTATTTAACCTAGTTATTTAGGCAAGCGATTACTTAGATAAATTATTTAGCTCTAGGTTAACAGAATAAAATCATATCATGTAAATAATGCAGAAATATATAGAACACAACGATATGATAACCCAGGAAAACTTAATCGGTAAAAAACCTGGGGAGGATTTAACGTAGTTATCCTTAAGGTAAAACAAATCTACTATGAAAGAATTGAAGTTTTTACAATAGAACTTAGACCACTAACATCCTATTGCTACCTCGAGTAGAAAACTTACTACCACGATCACATGATAGCTTCTAGTCCATGGACTACTTCATTCCTTGATCCACTGCAACCACAAGTTCTCCTACTTTTGACTTTGAGACTCCACTCAAAGGTTTCAGATCTTCTTTAAAGTCTTTAAGCAGCAACTGAAGAGATCATTGAGTTCTTGACACAAATCTTGATCTTGACAACTCTATATGTGTGTATGAAGGTAAACACCTCTAGATCTCACAAAAGATTCAATTAATCAACTCTCCAAAGACTTCTTAAACGTAGCTAGGGTTTTTCCTTTTATACTTGGAGTAAAACACAAAACCCTACACGTCAAATGGGCTTGGGCTGAATTGGAATTTCTGTAGAAAAATAAATTTGCATGTGTTTCGATCGATCGAGCCTTGCAGATTTTGTCCAATAAATCCTGCAATCACTCGATTCCAATTTTACATTAAATCACACTTTGAGCTAGCCAAACCTAGACTCTATGTTTTGATCATTGTTTGCCAACATATTATAAATTGAAGTTCTTATACATTAGTTCCTAAAGTCTTAGAACCTAACAAACTTCCCCTTTGGCAATCCGTAACAAAAAGCTTTACAAAAATAAAATGCTCAAAGTAAAAAAAACAGCCCATTCAAATTAAAAAAACCCTAAATACAATTCAATCTAACCACTATCTATCAGTTGCAAAAGTAGACAGCAACCACAACTGAATTAACTTGTAAATTCCTGAAACACTCAACAAACACATAAACGCATGTGTGGAAAATACAAGTAAAACAAAATTAAACTTCTTGATTTCACAAAATATAAAATAAAAGACATATATCATGAATAACCTCATAAATATAAATCAATAATCAAATGTACCATATGTGAATCATCAAATGTACCATATGTGAATCAAGAAACAATAAAAAACTAAACACTAAACGTAAAACATAACATAATGTCTCCCCCTATCATCTGCCAAATCTGCTCATAAAGCATGAAGCTCATTTAGTACATCCAACAGAAGCTGTTTATGCGCCGCCTGAACAGTCATAACTGTATCTAGCATGCTCCGCAAGGAAGAGTCACCCGACGTAGATGGTGGAGGATCCATAGCATTTGTAGGGTCTACATATGTCTCAGAAGAAGGTTCACCAGATGAAGGAGGCCTAGATGCATCACCTGTAGAAGACTCGACTTTAGGGCGCTTAAAGCTATCTTTCAACTGAGTTGCTCTTTGCCTAAGAAAGGTGGCACTTGTAGGAGCTATGATATGTACAGGCTCGGATGCGGGAAAGTCCTCTAAACCTAAGTCCAAAAGAATCCTATGAATAAAGACTGGAAAGAATAAATCATGAGATTTGGCACTACTCCTATGAACCTCAACAAGTGAACTAATGAAAAGAGATGGAAAACTCATAGGAGCATCAGTGACGAGAGCATACAAGAATGCACATCTCTTAATGGGAATAGTATGAAGATGAGAGATAGGCCAAATACGATGACAAGAAATTCGAAAAAACAAATAGTTGAGCTTAGTAAGCTCATGAGAAGTGACACGAGGATCAGTACCCCAACTAATAGAAGTATCGGTGATGAGTGACATAATGTCATCGAGGTGAGGGGTCTCAGTGTAAGAGTACACGGGCTGCTGTACCAAAGGTACACTAAGAGCAAAGGTCACTACATTAGGAGTAATGACATACTCTTCTCCCCTTATCTAAATATTCACAAATTGAATGTTGGAGGGAGTCGAGTGGATAGAGAGGTTCGAGTAGAACTCAAAATCAATGCAGTCGGAGGAGGATGCTCTACCTCTAAGAGTGGTAACCAACCCCTACGCTCAAAATTCCTACATATCTCAAGATCAAGCTCATCTAAAATGACCTTATGCTTAGCCCAAATCGATCTAAAAATATTAAGCTTCTCATAGGTTTCTTGGCTTTTTATGATTCTAAACCTATCACTTTGGAACTCAGGAGTAGAAGGGATGGTGGTTTTCTTGGCTCTAGTCTTCCTAGCCATGATGCTAAGGGTTTAAAGAAAAGGAAAAAAAAAAAAAAAACCAAGGGTAGACTGCATTAGAGAGGGTTAGAGCACAAAAATATCAACAAATAACAATCTATATGATGCATGAAGTGAATGCACATATGATGCATGCTCTAATGCATTGAAATTTGTTCAATTTTACTTTATAAACCATCAATTGACTTGAACATAGAGTTTTAGTCCAAAAACCCTAAATTTGAAAAACCCAATTTCAAAAATTTAACCAAATTGATCAATTAACCATTATACTAGTTAGGAAACATCATATAATGACTTAATTTATCAATATCACATGTCAGTTTCATCAAATTAATCTCAATTGAACAAAATCCCCAATTTCACAAAAATTCCAAACCCTAGAATTTTCAATTGTTCTTAAACCAACAAATTAATCAAATTAATGCATGGGAATCATGTTAATAGCATCTAAGAACAAAAACCCATTGAACAAAAATGATTAAAAAACAATTGAAATGAACAAAAATCCCTAAATTCCTATGTTCAAATTTTTCAAGAAAATGCATGAAACATGTAATTAACTTGAAAAAGAAAGGGTATAAAAGACTTACCAATACTTGAGGACAAAAACCTTGGAGAAATTTGTGGAAGAAAATGACAAAATAATCCTTAGATTGGATCAGTCGAAGAGAGAAAGTGAGAAAAGGTTTTGAAATAATCAAGAACACGTGAGGAGAACCTTTTTTAAAAACTCAGCTTTTGAATTTTGATAAGTCAAAATTGGGTTTTGATCGATCGAGCACCAATCGAGCATCAATCGAACTAGGTAGATTTAAACCAAAATTTTTAACGCAATTTCGATCGGTCGAGAAACACATTCGATTGATCAAAAATTTGGAATTTCGAAAATTTTGAAAAATAGAGAAAGTTTTATGCAAAAACCACTCAAACCAACATATTTCATGAATGAAATGCATGAGTATGAGTTTAAAAGTTTTTCAAAAACAATTGAATTCAACCCAAATCTTCCAAAAACAAGATTTTCACACTTTTTGTCCCCAAAACTCAAACAATAAACATATTTTGTATCAAAATCAAGGAGCATACAATCTTGGATGACCAAATCAACTTCACACACAATTTCATATACTATGTTTAGCAAAAAATAACTTGTGTGGTGTGTGCAACAAGTAACAACATGAGATACATGTGAGGTGATATGTAGATAGTAATCAATCACAATTTCTACATTATTCATCACATAAATTTGAAAGTGACTATCACCTAAACAGTTACATCATATAACTCTCACATCTCCTAGAAAACAAGCTTGCAATCATGTAACTTTTTATTTTTATTTTTTTTTTTTTTTTATTTTGCCTTATAATGTACACACCATTTTTATTTCATTGTGAAATTGTTATTTAAGCCAGATAATATACACACCAATTTTATTTCTTTGTGTCATCTTTTTTATAGCCCAATAATGTACACTCCAATTTTATTATTAATTCGAGGCTATACCTTATGTTCTTTTTGTGTATGTGCTATACTTTCTTGAGCACAAAATCTTATGATATGCACTAAGGTGTTCATGATTGGCTAGTAAACAGTGGTGAGATAGTTATTAATGCCTTTCTCTTTAGGTTCTAGTCTTAACAATCAAAAGCATGTGACTTCAAAATCAAGATCATGTGATCAAAAACTATAAACAAGTCCCACACAACATGCACTACATAGCTAAAACTAGCAAAGTGCAAAAAAAAAAAAAAAAAAAAAAAAAAAAAAAAAAAAAAAGCTCATCCAAGCTAAACAAGGTACACAAGCATGTTATGTAAAGATAATAAGCCAACCTTGATTACAAATCCAAGATCTATAATACAAAACACATCCCTCTTTCCTCTTTTTTTATTTTTTATTTTTTTATTTAAAAAAAATAACAAAAATAAAAAAACCAATCATGAAATGCATGAATGTAATGCAATGCAAATCCTAAAAGCAAAAAGAAAATAAAACATCAAAAGAAGAATGGTCACAAAGAGTATTGAGATGAAGCACAAGGACCATGTCAGAAAGACTCAATTAGATTGAGCCTTTTGCATCCAAAACTTCTTAGATACAACTATGGCATTGGAGTTATTATTCATATTAGAATGATGTGCAACTCCAGGATTGGTATAAAGGTTTAAAGCCTTTACCAATTCACTAATGAGTACCATAGGATCTTGTGCTTGAGGCACATGTACTCTTGGCTTATTTACTCGCAGCTTGCAACTTGAAAAAATTTGGGCGAGTATGCCTAGCCTTTCCATAAAAATGACAAACCCACAGAGGTCTATCATGCTTCTTATCCTTAGTGGGGTTAGAATTCTTAGGCTTAGACTCTTTAAGATCAACCCTAATCCTAGGAGCTAGTGTAACTTCTATTGGTTTGACACTCTCACTCTTGGGGGGCTCAGAAGAAGAAACAAAGTTTGTGGAATGAGTTTTAAACACCGAGATGCTATCTACAAAACCTAGACCGGTTTTGTTTAAGGGAGACTTCTGAATACTCAACATGTGATCAAGTTTAGAATTAGCAGACCTATTTGTTTGTTCTCTAGTAATAGATAATTCTAGTTCTAAGTTCTTAATCTTATCAAGCAACATCATGTTTTCAGTCTTCACCTTATCAATCAAATTATTAGCATCAAGCAATTTTAGCAACAGGTTTTTCTTATCAAGTTCAAGGGAGGCAATCTTCTTTAAACCTAAGTCAACACTCATTGCATCCTTTGCAACAACCTTACATAGCTTATTAAAAGCTTCTTGCAAATTAGCACACTCAGAGAGTTCCCCATCAGAAGGGTTCTCTTCAACCACACCACTTTCATCAACTACAACAGTAGCTGTGAAAACAATGAAGTTTCCATCTTCATCACTACCAGACTCATGATCAGAAACTTCATCATCATTAAGGGTTACAGCCATAGGTTTACCCTTTAACCTCAAGAATGTAGGACATTCAGATTTCACATGACCATACCCTTGACAGCCAAAACATTGTTGACCTAGAGAATTACTAGACGTTTGACCAACTTTCTCTTTAGATTTATCAGTATTGTTCACTTTAGTTGGTTCATTCCTCTTAAAATTCCTAGGTTCAGCATTGTTTTTACCTCTTACCCTTCTGTTGTTATTCTTAAGAAAGTTTCTAAAGTTCTTAGCAAGATAAGCAATATTTGTAGAAGAGAGTTTATCATCAAATCCATTCCCATCAACATTATCAACTGACTTAAGAGCCATTGATTTGAATTCGTTTGTCTTAGGTAGGTCTAGCTTATAGGACTGGAGAGATCCTACAAGCTCATCAACAGGGATGGAGTCTACATCCTTACTTTCAGTAATGGCAGTCACTTTGGGTTTAAAGTCCTCAGTCAAATATCTAAGAATCTTCCTAACAATCTTAGGTTGATCATAAATCTCACCCAAATTATAAGCAAAATTAACAATATCATTAAACTTAGCTAGAATTCATCAAAACACTCATCATCAGACATTCTAATGCTTTCAAATCTAGTAGTTAACTACTGCAACTTATTAATCTTAATTGCCTTTGTGCCTTCACGAACAGTTTGACGAATATTCCAAGCAGTATGAGCAACCTCAACATTTGAGATTCTTTTGAATTCCTCCATAGAAACAGCATTAAAAATAACATTCATGACTTTGCTATTAAAAGCGGCTGCCTCTTTTTGAAAAGTTGACCACTCGCTTACTGGAGTAGTCGGTTTCTCCCATCGATATTCAACGGAATTGCAAACTCTCTCATCAATAGATTTCAGCAATTCCTGAAATCAATCATGAGGGTCCACCACACGACAAGAAATATGTTGGTCTTGTATAGATTCATTCAATCATGTACCATCTACTGTTGGTATTTGAACTGATGAAACATATTTCTTGTCGTGTGGTGGACCCTCATGATTCTCAAGGCTGCAAGTTATAGCAAAAGTACATTCAGATTCAATATCTTACAATATAGATATGAAAGTGAGAATTTGAAAAAATAGTGAATACTTGAGAAGAAGAAAAGCATGAAAATTTTATATCCAACATAGGTGGTGGCTTAACAGTACACACATGGAGGACATTAAAAAAAGCATTTCATTGCAAGATTAAAAACTGCAATGAACGTGTGAGTGCCCACAAGCCAATAGAACAAACTACAAAGCCTACTAGGATATCAATTTGTTCATATTGGTATTGGTTTTGTTGATTTATATGGATTTTGCCTTTCTTTTTTTGGGTATTTTCATGGGTTTTGATTAGATTCTTAAGTGATAGGCCACCCACCTGTATAGACTTAAATTTCTTGGAAGTTCATGGATTTTGGTTTTAATGGATATAGACTTAAATTTCTTGTACCACTCTTGAATTTGTCATCAATTCACTTTTTCTTCCTTCATTTTGTAAATTAAGTATATAATAAAAAAGTTGAGCTTCCTTTCTTCCTGCTGTCAATTAGAACTGCTGCAATCTGTTACAAGAAAGCCATACACAAATGATAAGTAACTAGCTACCGTTGATCTGACTAACTGTCAGTTTTATCTAATCAACTAAAAGGAAAACAATTTCATGTCACTCCCAATGGTGCAAGATTTAAGTTTTAGAAGTAAAAATATTGCAGAACATGATAATACTACAGCACAGCAAAAGTATAATGTAACCCATGTGAAATTTGCCCACTAAAATATCCTTTAGCAAATGTATAAATGTGAAACTTATAGAGATTTTGATTTTGGTTTTAGTTCTTGATAATGGATACCTCTGATTCCTAACATTACAACTATCGTATCCAAACATAAAAGGGGAATCTGAATGTGAAATCAAGAATGTTCCCTTTATAAGTTGGATACAAATACAAATATACAATCTGATAAACTTTGGCTAAAATTAGTAACACTTATTTTATTTTTAAATGTTACTAGATCCTTATTGAGAGGTATCAAAGCTGCTATTCAACTGTTGAGGCTCTTTTTCTTTGTCTTTTTGGTTGATGAGCTTGATTGATCTCCTTGTTCGTAGCTAGGATTTTGTGTTTCTCAATTTTCTGAACTATATATAGTAATACTATTGGTTTATAAACCTCATTGGATATCTTTTTCTTCTTTCTTTCTTGTTTTTGAAAGGTGGTAGTCCTTTCTATTATGTTATCAAAAGGCTTATTGTTCGGATGATATTGAATTTCCTTGTACAAATTTTTTCAACTTGGATCAGTGCCTACCATTTATTTTTTAAGTACTCATATGATGGTTGAATTTGTGCTTTTTCTTAATTCAAGATGTTTTCTTAACTCTATTTATTTATGGCTGAGACTAGCATGAACTATTTCACATCTTCCATTCTTGAATAGCTTTTAAGTGCAAGCAAAAATAAGTAAAATAGGTAAAAACAGGTATTAAGTGCAGGCAAAAATAACTATTTCTAGGTTGCCCCATCGTCATTATACTTTCATATTTATTTAATTTTTAGTTTGTGTTTCTTTTTTTTTCTTTTTTTTTTTAAACCTTGACTTAAATTTTTTGGATTTGCTTTTCTTGGGAGCTTGTTCAATTAGGAATCCAACACTAAAATGAATTTAATTGAATGAGAATCTTGTTTTTTGTTACAGGTGCCTTTTTGACAAGTTTTTTTACTGTGGTTGTTAAATTCTCCACCGTGAACCTAGGCCTCCGGGACACAGCTGGTATCATTTATTTGATAGATATTATCATATTCTTATCATCAAATATAATTTTATACTACTTGTAATTTCAATTTTCTCCTACTTGAAATGTCAATTTGCTCTCTATATGTACCAGAGTGCAATTAAAGATGTAGTTGAAGCTGTTTTATGTAGTTTTTATTGAGTTGTTGAGCAGGGTGTTCAAACGTACCCTGCCTCTGTTGTGCTTATATGGAATTAATTTGAATTTCTAAAAATTCAAATTGGTTGTTCAATTTTGTATTAAGTGGTTGGATTCACTCTTTACTTGTATCCTAAAACAAGTCTGTAATTAAACAAGTTTGCCAAATTGGGCAAGTTTGGTATTGTAATAGCACAATATTTGAATTTATTCTCAATTGTTTCTTATGAATTGTTTCTTTTTTGTTTTCTATAGGTTATTTTGAAATTTAAAATTACTTGAATTGAAAATATGAGTGCGAGCAATGAACCTGAAACAATCTCACTTTATGATATGGTGGATGATGAGTCAGAAATAAATGAAGATCAAAATGATGTAGACTTGTCATTGAATGATTCAAATCAACCTTTTGCATGCAATAGGCATTTCGAACCATGTCTCAATATGGTATTTGATAAGCTTGAGGATGCTAAAGCATGTTATAATGCATATGCAAGGTGAAAGGAGTTTGGCATACGAGTAAATCATACTCGAAAGACTAAAAATGATAGAATATTGATTGGTATTAAATATATTTGTTCAAAGGAAGGGTTTCGTCGTAGACATGATGAAGACACGGAAAGAATAGGTTCAGAGCGTGCAAAAACAAGAGTGGGATGCAAAGCAATGATAGATTTAAAGAAAATTGAAGATTCATGGGTTGTATTCTGAATCATGACAGGTTTTATTTCAAGTGATGTATTGTCAATTAGGAACCTCTATTGCAAATTGTGACAGGTTTTATTGTCAATTAGAAACTTTGCTTTCAAAAAGAAAAAATTTGGGGGTATATGTCATTATCCTGTGAAGTAAGAGCAAAAAAATGCATATAGAAATTTTTTGTTGGTCTTGTATAGATTCATTCAATCATGTTTTTTACATTTTGTTTGAGAAACAAGGGTATCCATGAAAGATTATTTTAATGCTTTAAAACTTACAAAATAAAACATAATGCATTATTTCATTGATTGAACAACGTCATACATTTAAACCATTTAAGTACTGATCTGATCAGACACAAATATTATGGAATCACAGTAATATCAACAAATTTAACTCTTAGCCCTAGCTAAAGATGCAAAACTATGTGCAGCTGTGCAAAAGAATGATTAACTGATGCAGCGTAAGTGTGTAGAAGCAGAATCTGTAACACACAATAACTACAATTCTTCCACGAAACCTCAGTTCCACAAGAACACTAGGCTAGTAGGCAAAATAAAAGAGAAAACATCTCTAAAAAACTTTTATTAATCAACGCATAATATTAATCAACCTCTCTATAAAGAGTATTTATAGGAATAGAATTTCTCCTACTCCTTTTAGGAAAAGAAATAATAAACTTACTTCTACTTGAGAAAGGAAAAACAATTTAACTAGGAAAAGAAAAACAATTAAAATCCTAATTCAACAAGGAAAAAGAAAACAACATAAAATATTAAAATGTTTTATTCTTCCTCAACTAATCTGCATCATTCTCTCAGGGTTGGGGAAAACTCGTCCTCGAGTTTTGTGGCAATCTTCCCCGATCAATTGGAACCCCGAATAATCCTCTCCATCCTATTCTTCTGTGCAAGACAAGACGAATCTATATGCTACTTATCAATCTTTTTTCACTCATAATAAATCTTGATGTACGGATTTTTATTCTTAACCTTTTTTGCCACGACGGGATATATGATGCAAGTACTAAAAAAGAATCCATGCACACATCCAAAAACTTCATATTTCCTCCTTGACAAAGATTACTTAAAATCACTCCTTCACGCCTCTTGTTGACCTCTATCAATTCTTGTTCAATAAAATCCTCCCATAAGGGATCAATAACCTTTTGTTTCTGAATGTCGAAAGCCTCATCAACGATGTGAGTTATGGGCTCATCTCATATGTATATGACTTTATTTTTATCAAGTTCAATCTTTTCTCCTTGACTAAAATCTTCAGGATAGTCATCATAAATTGATGGAGAATCCCAATCTACTAGACAAACTCTTTCAATATATTCATCATCCTCTTTAATATTGTAGCCCTCCTCCTCAATATCAAGATCCTCCTCCTCCACAAAACATGGATTTGGATGGTAGTTTTGAGGTTGATTTCCAACGGCTAAGGCGGTGAGCTGCTTTGAAAGCGCATCAAACCACTCCTCTAATCGTTGAAAGAACGCCTCTAATTGCGCATCGCGTGCAACCTCATCGCGTTCATACACGTCATCTATGGCAACAGGTTTTCCCCCACGTACTCCTCTTTGTGCCATAGTAGGAACCTAACCTGGCTCTGATACCAACTGATGCAGCGTAAGCGTGTAGAAGCAGAATCTGTAACACACAATTACTACAATTCTTCCACGAAACCTTAGTTCCACAAGAACACTAGGCTAGTAGGCAAAATAAAAGAGAAAACATCTCTAACAAACTTTTATTAATCAATGCATAACATCAATCAACCTCTCTATAAAGAGTATTTATAGGAATAGAATTTCTCCTACTCCTTCTAGGAAAAGAAATAATAAACCTACTTCTACTTGAGAAAGGAAAAACAATTTAACTAGGAAAAGAAAAACAATTAAAATCCTAATTCAACAAGGAAAAAGAAAACAACATAAAATATTAAAATATTTTATTCTTCCTTAACTAATCTGCATCATTAACTTTTTCAATATAACTGTGTTTTAAGCATACAAAGCTCATATGATGCATATAAAGTACCTTCCTTAATCAGTATAGGGAACAATGAGAGTGGGTGATACATAAAGAATATAAGCAGCTTTAGCAATAAAAGACAGAGCAAGCAATCAACTGGGTTGCATACAACAATGAGAGTGGTTGATACATATGGAAATTTCACTTTATACTGTAAGTGTTAATGTTAATTGTTAAACTGTTAAATAGGTACATTTTAGTTAAACAATCTAGTGGCATAAACTAATCATGCCCAAGCAATCTAGTTACACACTTGCTTTAACCCCTATATCACATGGATCTATTTGCAATTCCATAAAGTATTCCATGTATTTTAGCTGTAGCCATTAACCAAGTCATTCTTACTATTCTTCATTGATATTCTTCTAAACTAAACCTAACCATTCTAACTATTCTTCACTGATATTCTTCTAAAAAAGGAGTAGCATCATAGATGATTAGATTCTTGTAAGGCACGAACAATCCAGGAAGCTGCAGAATTTTGTGCTTCCTTTACTCTTGACTTTTCATCTCCCTCTATATATAAAATACCATCTACTATTGGTATTTGAACTGATGAAACATATTTCTTGTCGTGTGGTGGACCCTCATGATTCTCAAGGCTGCAAGTTATAGCAAAAGTACATTCAGATTCAATATCTTACAATATAGATATGAAAGTGAGATTTTGAAAAAATAGTGAATACTTGAGAAGAAGAAAAGCATGAAAATTTTATATCCAACATAGGTGGTGGTTTAACGGTACACACATGGAGCAGATTAAAAAAAGCATTTCATTGCAAGATTAAAAATTGCAATGAATGTGTGAGTGCCCACAAGCCAATAGAACAAACTACAAAGCCTACTAGTTTATGTTCATTTGACATGCCATAGAGATCAGTATTCCTGGTTCCAGTCATTGTTAACCCAGTAATCAAGCTCTTTAAAACTTTCCATGCCATCCTTATGAAATTCTAAATCATAAACTATGGCCTATAGGAGAGAGAGGAGGGAGGGAGGGGGAGAGAGAATACAAAAGGCTTGATCGTGGTTCAACTCACAAAACTAACAGGCTCATCATCAAATAATTTAGAACACACACACACACATACTCTCTATTGCTTCACTGCTCATAATAAAGAAGCTCGTACCTGTAAATAGGCTTAGGCTATTTTTTCTTGCCACAAAGCTCATGTAACTTCTGCTTTGCTCCATCAATCTCAAATGACTTATTGAGTCCAAAAGAAAAATCTAACAGATTGCAGTTCTAATTGACAGCAGGAAGAAAGGAAGCTCAATTTTTTTATTATATACTTAATTTACAAAATGAAGGAAGAAAAAGTGAATCGATGACAAATTCAAGAGTGGTACAAGAAATTTAAGTCTATATCCATTAAAACCAAAATCCATGAACTTCCAAGAAATTTAAGTCTATACAGGTGGGTGGCCTATCACTTAAGAATCTAATCAAAACCCATGAAAATACCCCCCCCAAAGAAAAGGCAAAATCCATATAAATCAACAAAACCTATACCAATATGAACAGATTGATATCCAAAAAATAACCCAAACCCATCAAAATTTCAAAACCTAAATTTTGGGGAAATAACTAATCAAACAATAAAGGGGGAAAAAAAAAGCAAAATCCATATAAATCAACAAAACCTATACCAATATAAACAGATTGATATCCAAAAATAACCCAAACCCATCAAAATTTCAAAACCTAAATATTGGGGAGATAACTAATCAAACAATAAAGGGGAAATCCGAACAAACCGCAGTATTTGGTGCGTGGGCGTCAGCTCAGATCGACGCGGCGGCGGCTCCAGCGCAGGGGAGGAGCTCCGTTGGTCAAACTCAGAGGAGAGGCACTGGACTCTGTTTTCTCCAGTTAAGGGCTTCTTCTAAACAGAACGTGTTTGGTGATTTTGGTTTTGTTTGAGCTACAATCTTGTTTGATAGAGTGTACTGAGGCCTCAACGTGTATATGATGTGGCAGGTCCTAATTGGTGGCGTAAATAGCCCCTTTTCTGCCAGCTCCACACAAAACATTTTTTCTTTCTAATTGATAAATAAGATTTTAAGAATTTTACAATGTATTTAATATTTTGCAGTTATAAGAACAAAAAAACTGTTTGAACAAAAAAAACAAGCATATATTGGTGAACAATAGTACCATTTGAAAGACAACGTGGGATTTTGTGTAATAGTTGCATATAACATCCCTATGGGTGTGAATCACACACTTATGAGATCTACTTTTATGTAAGATGGATATTAGCAAAATTCATGTTTAATTTAACATAACAACATACTTTTTCTATTTTACGTACTTTTCAAAATACCGCATATCAAATTATCTATTTTACACTACATTTTATTAAAATATTTATTTTTCTTACTTTTTTAGTTGTTTCCTTTTCTTTACACACAACCACCATCTACCCGTTTCCTTAATCTTTGAGATACGTAAAAAAAAGATTTAAAATTAAATGCGAAATGAATAGTGCTAGTGTAAGCATGTATTGCAAAATGAATAGTGCTATCTAGTATAATCATGTAATTTTACACTGTTTTTGTATTAATCATATATTTTTACACAACTTTGCATGATCTTATGTGAGTAAATTTTGTGCTTAATTGGCTAAGATGCAATACTTTTTTCTATTATACAAATTCTTATTGATTGCTCTAACCGTTCTTTAATCCTTGAAAAAACAGTCAAATACGTCAAGTGGCACAAATGATAATGTGTGTTAGGTTCTAAAGACTTAGGAACTAATGTATTTAGAACTCTAATGTGTAATGTTGGCAAACCATGATCAAAACAATTGTTAGTCTTGTTTAGACTTGCTCAAACTGTGTGCGTTGTATGTAAAGTTGGAATCGAGTGGCTGCAGAAGTATTAGTGACTTTCGGCCTGGCTCGATCGATCGAAGAACAGACTCGATCGATCAAATCTCGGGCAGAATGTTTTTCTGTAGAATTTTCCAACTCAGCCCTAAGCCCATATGATGTGTAGGGTTAAGTGTTTTACTCCTAGTATATATAGGAAACCCTAAGCACATTTTTATTAGGTTTTAAGAGAGAGAAGAGTGTGCCTCTTATATATTAGGATTTTGTACCCAAAAGCTCTCTAGAGACTTGGTTGCTCATATTGCGGTTTGTGTAAATCTCTTGTGAGATCTTGAGGAGCTTTCCTTTACACAAGCTTAGGGTTTTCAAGGAGGAGATATTATCTACACCTTGATGATCAATTCAGTTGTGGCCATTGAAGCTTAAAGAAAACACAAGCGGGTGTGCTTGTATCTGGTGGTGAATCCAAGAAAAAAGGAGTCCGTGGATTCGGAGCTTGCACGTGGTCGTGTCAGTAAGTTCTACTGGTGGGTAGCAATAAGAAGTCGAGCGTGGGGGCTTGTAAGTCTTATTGTATGAACTTCGATTCTTTCAAGATAATGGCTTCAGGTTTACCTTGAGGATAGCAAGGTTAAATCGTCCCCAGGTTTTTACTGGTTTGGTTTTCTGAGTGATCATATCATTGTCTTATTTATCTTTCCACTGCTTTGCATGATATGATTGGTTTGATTATGATAACCTAGATTTGTTAATTTGGACTAAGTAACAACTTGGCTAATTACCTAGGTTAATCCAATTGTGTTTTTAAGGGGTCTAAAAACTAACAACGTGCTCTTGATTCAAGTAGTATGCCTTCTTCTGCATTTTGCAAATAAGTTTTAGGAAGCCGAATTAAGAGACTTGTATCTTTTGGGCCACATATCTAATGTCATTGGGCTAATGTGGCCACAAATACAAATGAAATATCACCAACCAAGTATTAAAACTTTTGGGCTGATTGGGTCTCCACGTTCCAATTCCCACGCGTTTCTTTGCTACAACTGCTAACTCTAACGTGCTACTCACGTGCTTTCAGGTGAACTTAAAGTAACGGTACGTGTCCATGGTTTGGGCTTTTCTTAGGATACAGTATTTAGGGCTTTACTTAAGTCTGGGCCCATCTTTAATATTTATGAATTTAGTTTCTTATGATATATACTGTATAATTTTCATGCATCTACAGTTATATGACAGCCTAGTCAGTAAGTGAAACGATTAATTCTGATTTGTGCCGTTCTTTTCTATCAAAAAAAAATTTTTTAATTTTTTTTTAACTACCAAAATTGTGGAGCAGCTTGTAGTTGTGTAATGAGAAGAAAAAAAGACGCATGAGATATTGTAGATGGAGTAGAAAGTGTTACACTAAGGGTATGTTTGGTTGGGGTGAAAATAGAGAGGATGGAAAATAGGGTGAAAAATGTTGTTTTTCACTGTTTGGTTGAGGAAAGAAAATAGGAGAGACAGAAAATAAGGAGAAAGTTTTCCCTCCCGGGCCCACTTTTTTTATCCTCCCAAATTGGGAGGAAAATGGGGAGAGAAAAGTGGGTTAAAATACATTTTACACAAATACCCTCTCACCTACCCCTCACTTTATTCATGACCTGATGACTTTTGCCTCTTCTCATACTTATCACTTTACCTTCTCACAGCATAGCAACGTCTAGGTTCTCTTCTCTCCTTATTTTTTTTTTTTATGTGACCTGATCAAGTTGATACATTCTATTGTTTCTTGTCCTCATTATATGTACACTATTGTAATTTTTACATTATAATAATAAAAATAATAATATAAATTTATATATATGATGTGGTAAATTTTATATTATTTAATGAGTACAAATAAATCTATTTCTTACATATTATGTAACAATGGTATAATAATCAATTTATATCAATTACATTTTCCATCCTTCCCTTTTTCTCTCCAACCAAACAAAAGAGTTTTACACCCTCCCACTTTTCCATCCCTCCAACCAAACACACAAGAGGGAAAACCAAATATTTTCTATCCTCCCACTTTTCTATCCTCTCAAATGGACCCTAAGGGTGTGATGAGATTTTTATTCGAATTTAGAATTGGAGTGACCAATGACCATGTGACTGGTGATAAGTCTTGAGTTTAGACTGAAGATAGAACTTGAACAGATGGGGGTAAAATGGAGTTAGTTTTTAGACCCGTGAATAAACAATGTTTAACAAGTTTTAAGGCCAAGTTATTAATTAGGTCAATTAAGCATGCCTTAAGTTAAACATAAATCAAACATATCATGTAGCGGAAAACTAAATAACACAAGATATGATAACCTAAGAAAACCAATGAAACAAAACAATTTCAAGGTAAAAAACCTGAGGGAACCAATTTCAAGAAAAACAATCCACTATCAAATAGAAGCATACAGTCAAAAATATTTAATTCATAATAAACCTAACTACGACTATTAAACTTAACTCTGAAACCCTCAGACTTCTTTGATATGGATCTGCTCCAACATGAAGCTTCAGGTCATGCTTCAGATCTTCAATGTAGACCTCTAGTTTACGACTATAAGACTACCCTTGAAGGTTTCGATCTTTGATGACTAGTTAGCAGTAACCTCAAATCTACCGGTTCAGATTGTATGTTGATTGATTTCCAGTGGTGACTTTGAAAGGAGAAGGCATAGAACCTTTTAGATCTCAAAAGAGCAACTCCAAAGTCTTTTTAAAACATGTCTTAGGGATTTCTTTATATACTTTGTCAGGACATATGTGATTCAATGATAGGAACATATGTCATTATTTTATGTAATTGGCTAATCCTTTGACAAAACGCACTATACTTGTAATTGGGTAAATCTAGGATGTGTTTTATGCTTCAAGAAACAAAGATTCAAGTTCAAGTGTTAAAGCCATGCAAGTCGGTCCAAGAATCAAGTCAAGAAGTGCAGAACTTTAAAGCTCGATAGCTAGCATCTATCGAGGTTTAAAAAAAGCTGTTTCAGCCCGAGGCTCGACAGTTGCTTGACAGATAGGGTATCTGTCGAGATTTATGAAGTTCTGATTTTCATCGAATCCGTGAATGTATGTTTGGGCTTTCTTTTCTCACAACCCTAAACATATATAAGGATTGTTTTAAGGGTCGTAAAAGGTGACATAAGTTGCACAAGATTACAATTCCATAGTGTGAAGAAGAGTGTGACCGGAAACCTAGTTTACCCTAGTTCTTGAAGAAGTTGCTGTGTTTGTACACCATAGGGTTTTGTGACTAAGTAACTTCATGATCTTCATCGTGTGATGAAATAAAGAATTTTGCAGATAACATTCTTCTCAAGTTGGTGATCAAGTCGCATACTGGGATTCGTGCAATTGGTTAGTCATGTACTGGAAGCCGTGCATTGAAAATGAGAGATTGTTACTACAGAACAAGTCCAATTGGGTATTGGGGTAAGGGTTCAAATGTAGGTTGGTATAAGGTACTGTGATTCCTTTACTTGTAACCGCTTGTTTTGATAATAGTGGATTCTCGGGAATCGTGACCTTAAAATCACCTGGTGGGGTTTTTGCCGTGTAGGTTTTCCCCATTCGTAAACAAATCATCGTGTCAATTTATTTGCTGCTGCATACTTTAGTTAATTGGTGATTTGTTTATACTGCCACGTACAATTGCATGTCAATTTGATTAATTAATAAACTTGGCTAATTAATCGATTAATTCATCACAAGGGGTCAACATGTTTTTGGCCCATCAAGTGGTATCAGAGCAGGCACACTCTGATTAGGGTTAATCTTTTTTGTGTGATCCATTGACCCCTGTTTGTCATGGATAGGGGACAATCTCTTATTATACCTCCTTTATTTGATGGCATTAAATATACATACTAGAAAGTACGCATTTCTTACAGTCATTAGATGAAAAAAAGTGGCAAGCTGTGGAGATAGGCTGGACCAAGCCTACGAAAGCGTCGGCCGATTGGGATGATGCTAAGATCAAGACAGCAAACTTCAACAGCAGGGCATTGAATGTTTTATTCAGTGCAGTCACGAGTGAGGAGTTTAAGAAGATATCCTCCACTAAAACTGTAAAGGAAGCATGGACTATCCTTTAGACAACCTATGAAGGAACCAAGGCTGTCAAAGATTCAAACTTCAGAGGCTCACTACCAGCTTTGAAGAGATCAAGATGGAGGACGATGAGTCGTTTGATGAGTTCTATGACAAGCTCAAGGACATAGTAAACTCAACCTTTAATCTTGGGGAAACCATTTCTAAACCCAAGATTGTGAGAAATGTGCTCAGATCTCTACCTGCGAGATTCCACGCCAAGATCACTGCCATTGAGGAATCAAAGGACATTGAAAAAATTCTTTTGATAGAGTTGGTTGGCAATCTGCAGACCTATGAGTTAGGTTTGACAAGGATCGGGAAATCGAGCAAGAGCAAGAGCATGGCATTGAAGGTTAAGAGCAGTGATACTGATGAGTCTTCTAATGATGAAGATTCTAAGATGAAGTCCTACATCACAAGGCAATTCAAGAAGTTCATGAAGAATGCCAATGCAAAGGGCTTCGACAAGGACCGTAGACAGTCGAGTTCTTCTCAATCTAAGGACCAAGACAAAGGAAAGAAGGATGCTAGGGATGATGGTCAGTACACTGTTCCCTCAGGACCAAAGTGCTTTGGGTGCCAAGGTTTCGGTCATATGAAACAAGAGTGCCCTACATATTTCAAAACCATTGGGAAAAGCAAGGCACTTACTGCTACATTGAGTAACACTGAACCTGAGGATGATTCTGATAATGAGGATGATGGAATCCTAAATGCCTTCACTGCCACTGTAAATCCTACTGAGGGGATTGTTGAAGATGTGCATGAAGAAGAGGAATTTGTGGAGTCTAAGTTTGAGAAGATGGATGAACAAGATGACATCCACACAACCTATGCAAAGTTATACAAGGTCTCAGAAAAAACATGAGAAGATGTATAGGTTGGCCACCAAGAAGCTTAGTGATGTGGAGCTTGAGCGAGAAGAAATCTCTACAAAGTTTGATGAAGCAAATCAGACTATTGGAGCACTGAGTTTGAGAATAATTTCTTGGCTGAGAAGACCAAGAAGCTTGAGGCAGAATTGTTCCAAGTCAGAACTCAGCTAGAAAGGACTTCAAGTGCTAAGCTTAATGAGATGCTCAGTCTTCAGAAATCTGCTTCTGATCGAACCAGTTTAGGGTATGATTTCTCTTCTCCTAGTATTGCTTCTTCCAGTATTACTGTTTTTGTTCCCCTTGCTAATAATGTTGAAACTGAGAATAATGATGTTAAGAATGGATTAGCTAGTAAGAATGTAGACAAGGGTAAATCTATCTTAGAAGCGCCCCTTAAGCTTGATAAGAAAGAGATTAAAAACCCTAGGGCTAAGAATAGAAACTCTTAAAAGCCTAAGCAGAAAAAACAGCATTTATGTCATCATTGTGGAGTAGCTGGACATACTCGACCTAATTGCTACAAGTGGCTAGCCACTCAAAAGAGCAATAGCATGATTGCGTTGGAAGATAAAAAACAGTTTCCATCCTCCTTTGCTCCTCTTTGAGATCTTCTCAAAGCCCTCATGTTCCTTTCAAACTTGAACGGTTTTAAATCTTCCCCCTCTCTGCCGGATCTAGGGTTCTCAAAATGAAAAGGTTCTTCCAAGGTGTGGAAGGAAAAGGGCTCAAAGTGATTTTGTCACTTTTTCTTTCTTTCTCCCCTTCGTGTTTTTGTTTTGCATTACTTGTGTGTTTTGCTTACTTGTTTTGAGTCAGTCTAGTTTTATGCATTGCTTTGTTTGTTTAACATGTTTTTGTTTGTTTATTTTTCAGTTTTGCTTTATTTTGTTTTTCATATAAAAATAAAAAAGGGTGAAAAATCAGAAAAATACAAAAACACTGTGTGTTTGTTTACATTGGTACTTGTGTACCTTGGATGGCCATTGAAACAAAGTTTTCTAAACTTTGTATCTTTTGTAGCTTAAATGAGCATCTCTATGCACAACTAAGCAAGTGAGTTTTGTGGCTCATGTTTGTGATGAGCAAGGTTAAGTGATCTCTTGTACTTAATACTCGTATCACTCTTTTTGACAGGAAGGACTAGAAAATCCTAAGAGAAAGGCATAAATAACCATCTCACCATTATTGCCCGCCAATCTTGAAATGACATTTGTATGCTTCGGCATAGCAAAAGTGGAATGTCAAAATGCTTAATCTAATTGGGTATTTCTTTTCTCTTTCTTATATGCCCATGCATGGTTTGCTTAAAAGAAAAATATGCAAATAAAATAAAAGAATAAAAATGCTTTATACATGATTGCAAGCGTGTATTCTAGGAGATGTGGGAGTTATAGGATGTGCCTCGAAGGTGATAGTTTCCATCAAACAGTTATGATTGTGTGTAAGTTAAAGTGCTTTCTCATATCTCAAATCGTCATAACATGTAGACACTTATGCAATCTTGCGATGTTTTTCACACACAACACGCAATATTCTTTGCTACTCTTGATACATGTGCAGGTACAATGTGATTTGGCCATCACAAGGAATACATGTGTTAATATATGCTCACTAAACTGTCTTAACTTGTTTTTTAAATATAAAATTGGTTAGACTTGTTTAGTGTGTGTGTGTGTGTTTTGGGATCTATGCGCTTAACATTTTTCTTACTGGGAGATGCTTTTGAGAGGTTAAAATGTTTTTTGAATCCTTGGTTGAGTTTCATGTTTGATTGCATTCATGTCTGTGTTTTTCTCTTCTTGAAAAACTATTTTTAAGCAATCTCGACAGCTCCTCGACAGCTGGCCTATCTATCGAGCTCTTCGGCTTCTTTTAATTGTAATCTAGACAGCTTCTCGATAGCTCCTTAATCCATTGAGAAAGTTTCTGTCTCCTCGATAGCTCCTTAATCCATCGAGTTTTCTTTTTGCTGTGAACACCTCTGGACACCTGCTCGATAGCTGCATCTATCGACCCTTTTAAAGCTCGACACCTCTCAACACCTCTTGATCTGTCGAGAATTATTGAGATCCTATATATTCGTTCAGCGTGATTTCAAATTCATTTCTCTTCAATCTCTCTCGATAGCCCTTGTCTCTTCACCTCCCAAAACCTCTCTCTCTCACTCCAAACTTCATCCTCAAGGATTTTTCGGCCTAGATCAAGTTTTTCTTCACTTGGTAAGGGTCCTAATCCTTCTTTTTCATGCATTTCATGCATTTGACCTAACTTTTGGGGATTTTTTTGAAAATTTTGGGGTTTTTCAAAATTGATGAAGTTATTGTGAAATTTTAGGGATGAGTTTTGTATTTTTGATCTTAAAACATCATGCATTATATCTCATTTGCATTAGAACACTGTTTCATGCATTCTTAGATGTGTGTTTACTTTGTTGCAAACATGTGTGCTGGTAGGATTGGATTAGGCTAAGCCCATGATGTTTTTACTGTTGCATATCACATGCTCATGCATTTTCATGCATACGTACTTTACATTCTCTATATTCTTATATTGTGAACTGTATTGAGACTTTTCTAAGTGTTTCTCTCCCACTCTCTCTCTTTCTCTAGTTTACGTTAGTTATGTCATGGCACCTAAACATAAGTCTATTTCGTCCCAAAACCCTCTTCATTCTGAGGCATCCACTTCTTCTGACCCTACTCCCTTATATGTCCAGTTCCGTGATGAGAAGGCCAAATCGGACTTCTTTGAGAACTTTTCTCGACGAGGTGTTCATTTAGAACGCCAATTCATTTTTTCAAACTTTTTGACACTGACCTACCCACTGTCATTCACAGTAGGGGTTGGGAGTCACTATGTGATGTCCCGGTCACTTGTCCATCCATGCTAATACAGGAGTTCCACTCCAACATGCATGGATTTGATTATTCAATACCTCTTTTTATAACTCGCGTTCGAGGTACGCGTATTGTGGTCACACCGGATATTGTATCCGATGTGCTTTATGTCCTGAGGGTAAAGCATCCTGACTAACTTGGTTGTGATCGTCTGAGGACTGTGTCCAAAGACGAGCTCATATCTTCTTTTTGCGAGCGTCCATCTGATTGGGTTAATCATCAGTTCACCTCGTGTACGGCCTTTGCTAAAGGCCCTAGGTTTCTTAACATGGTCACGACTTTTGTTTTGTATCCTCTTTCTCACTATAACTCTATTACTGAGCCTCGTGCTCGATTTTTGCTTTCTCTGTTAGAGCGTCTTACTATAGATTTTCCCTCTCATTTCATTCTTTCCTTTATAGATGTACATAGGGATACGACAACTCGTGATAAGCTCATCTTCCCTTCGGCTATCACGAGGATTTTACGCCATTTTTTTGTTCCCTTTCCTGTTTCTGACCACTTCCATGTTATGTGTGCCATTGATGCCGCTACCGTTAAATGAAGTAAGGCGCAGCTACGTTCGAGGCGGTCCGGGTTGGTAGCTCCTCCCACTTCTTCAGCTCCATCCACCTCTACTCCCTCTTCTTCTGCAGGAGGTGTGACTTTTGATGCGATCATGGCGCAGCTTTAGCGCATGGATGCTCGCCTTGATACACTCACTATTGAGATGTATCAGGTGAACACCCGTGTTAACGATATTGCCAGATGGCAGGCTTGCCTTGGTTGCTTTGTGGAGTCTCCCTCTCCTCCTCCCGAGGCATTCAAGGACAATGATGACTCCGACAACGATAATGATGATGAGGATGGAGATGTTAGCTCTTCTAGTGATGACGAGATGTCTACTTAATACTTTTACCACACTACAAGAAAATGTATTTTTAGTGACGAAAAAATTCGTCACTAAAAGTCCAATTTTTCGTCACTAAGAACCTTTAGTGACGAAATTGGACTTTTAGTGACGAAATTCGTTTCGTTGCTGTAGCCCCGTCGCCAAAAGTCCTGGCGACGAAAAATTTCGTCACTAAAAGTCCAATTTGTTTTTGTTTTTTTTTTTTTTTGTTTTTTTTTTTTTAACTTTTAGCGACGAAAATGTTTCGTTGCTAAAAGTTTTCCTCGCTAAAAACAGTATTTAGTGACGAAAATATTTCGTCACTAAAACCGTTTCAGTTTATTAAATCATATTTAGTGACGAAATTTTTCGTCACTAAAACTATTTTCTGGTACATATAGTGACGAAAAATTTCGTCACTAAAACTGTTTTCTGGTACATATAGTGACGAAAAATTTCATCACTAAAACTTTTTTCAAGAAAATCCAGGCACATATAGCGACGAAAATTTTCGTCACTAAAACTATTTCTTACAAATTCCACTGCATTTAGTGACGAAATATTTTGTCACTAAAACAATTTTTTGTTGCCATATTTGTGACGAAAAAATTCGTCACTAAAACTTGTTTTTTGTTTTTATTATTTTTATGACGTTGATATTAACCTGTAACCTGTCATCACATTATTAAAACCTCACATTTGATTAACACATTTATTTCAACAACAAATTTATAAAAAATCTATCCATACATTCCACCAGTTAAAATTAAAACAAGTATCCAATTCAAACTCCTTCCATACAATAATTGTTTGCAACACATACAATAACTTAAGATGTTTTATAGTAATACAAAAAATGAAGCATAATATAATTAGAACTAACGGAAGATGTCCTCATATGTCTTCAAATAATGCCTAAAGGAGATCCCCTAAAGCCACCAATAAGAAATCTGCACAAATATAAAAACACTACTACATTAAAATCGTAAAGTAAAAATATTAACTATGTTATAAGAAATATTTCTGATAATGAATTAAGAGTAACCACACCAATAAATTAAAATCACAACTCCTAATGTATAAGTTGTAGAAAGCAAATATAAATTTTCAAGTGTAATATAATACAATTAGTTTCAAATGATATATAAAAAATTAACTTGAAGATAAAGTACTAACCAATAAAATACTATTCATCACATCTAATCAACAATACTCATTCACAATTGCACACTCAAACACTCCCAATATGAATTTAAACCACCTTATAACACCATGCAAGCCACCTGCTTGCTCCAACATAACAACCCACCACAAAACCAATTTCCAACATCACAAATATAGTCTTACAAGAATTTAAATCATATAAAATACTATTCATCACATCTAATCAACAATACTCATTCAAACCAACAATCCACAAGAAAATCAAACACAAACATCACAACTATAATGCTTACAAGTATTGAAATCTACTATTCATCACATCTAATCAACAATACCCAATCATAATTCAAAAGAATGTAAAACACTCCCAATATGTATTTAAACCACCTTATAACATCATGCAAGCCACCCGCTTGCTCCAACACAACATACCACCACAAATCCAATTTCCAACATCACGAGAATAAAATTTTATAAGTTTTTAACTAGAATTTACTTACTTTGCTCAAGCCAAGCTTACAACTTTCAGAAAAAAAAAATCCAAAATTATTGCAAATAATGTGTATTTAGCCTGCAAAAGAAAACTTAAATTTATAAGTCCTTTAGTCTTGAAAATGATACAACTACTAGAAACAATAAAAAAGAAAAAATTATACCTGTGAAAATTAATGAAGATGAGTTAGGAGCTTAGTTGATGACTGTAAGGAATACATGGGTATCAACATGGAATTAAACTATTAATTATTACAAGGAATGCCCAACATTTGTACTCATTTTTTGATAATCAAGAGAATTTTATCGTAAACAAGTTGGAAAACTAGAAATAAGGCCAAAGGCCACACAATTAGAGCACACTACCAAAGACCAAAAACAACAGTAACTACTATGCCCATACTCATGGTAGCAAACACACAAAGCCAATACAATATCTATTCACCATACAACATTCCCTAAAGGGATTGACATTTCACAGGTTCAAGACTTCAAGCTCCAAATATACCAGCTTGTCCACATGACAGCTCATTTTGCATATTTATGATTTTATTTGACCATTAGTATCAAATACCATAAGATTCAAATGTATATGAACATCTCACTGCTTAGTATGTTAGGAATTCTCAAGTATAAAAAAAATTCCAAGCAGCCCAATTACAAAGAATCAGGAATATTCTAACTATCTAGGGTCAAATGCAAAGAATCATAAATACAATAGTAAAAATCCATCAATGAAGTCTATCTTGGGCCATAAAATTAGTACACAAATATTTGAAACAATTCTAAAAAGAAGTCATGGAAGAAATGATGCATATTAAAAAAATTCTTGTTAAAATCAACTCGTAAAGATGTTTGTGGGAACCATAATAACAATAATAAGAACCTTGCATTCCAACTGGCCCGGCCTCTCTGCGGGTTCTTCTTTTTCCTTCACCTTGTCCTTAATAGCCTTCAAATTGATAAAATAAAAAACACCCAAAAACAAAAAATCAGCACTATAGAAAAATAGAAAAAGAAAAGTGCCACTTGAAAGTTAAAACCCTAATATACACTACCATTAATTTTGATAAATATTCCATCCATTGAAAAAAAAAAAGGTCATTCTACTAATTCCCTCCATTAAATTTCAACAAAGAAGAAAATGCAATCCTATAAAAAATATTCAGAAACAAAACAAAACAAATTTTCCTTAAAACTAACTCAGCCCCCTAAAAAGCACTGTCATACAAAAATCCAACCCACCAGAATCCCCAATATCACAACAACAACAAATTAGCAACCAAAAAATATATATCACAACCACCCCCCACTTCTCCTCTCAAACATTAATAGAACTCCCCATCTCCAAACCAGTACACATTCCTCCTCATAACTTAACACACCATCTAAACACTTGCCCACAAACAAACACAACACAAACCCTTTTGCAAAAACAACAATTAGGTGTATTCCTGTATGTGTGTGTGTGAAGTATTGCAGACTGTAGAAAAGCAATAAATAAATATAATTTTAGGAAAAAAAAAAATTGAAGGGAGAAGGGTCACCGGTTGAAGTGGAAGCCGAAGGGTCGCGGGAGCTGAATCGGCGAAAGGAAGCTGAAGCGACGACGGCGAGCTTCAGCGACGACGGCAAGCTTCAGCGACGACGGCGAGCAAATGTGACGACGGCAAGCAAAAGTGACGATGAGCGAGCAAAAGCAACAAGTACGGCGAACGATTTGGCGGCGACGGCGAACGATTCGGCGAGATCGTCGCGAATGGGGATCGTCGCGACGGCGACGGCGAGATCGTCTCGAATGGGGATCGTCGCGATGGCGACGGCGAGATCGTTGCGAACCGGTTCGGTGTTGGGATTGTTTGGATGTTGTCAATGGCTTTGGGATGTTGCGAATGGGCTGTGAGGGAGAGAGTGAGCGAAAGAGAGAAGTGAAACAAAAAAATAAAAGAAAGTGCTGAAGGTCATATTAGTATAAGAGCTTTAGTGAGGAACTCCAATTCGTCACTATTGACTACTATTAGCGACGAAATAATTTTCGTCACTAATAGTGTTCTCATTAACACCTTTAGCAACGAAATTTTTCGTCGCAAAAAACTTAAACTTTTAGCGACGAATCGGTTTCGTCGCTGTAGCTGAATTTCGTTTGGCACCAAAATTTTTCGCTTGGCGCCTGAGTTCATGTTAGTATAAGAGCTTTAGTGAGGAACTCGAATTCGTCGCTATTGACTACTATTAGCGACGAAATTATTCGTCACAAAAAACCTAAACTTTTAGCGACGAATCGGTTCGTCACTGTAGCTTAATTTAGTTTGGCACCAAAATTTTCTGCTTGGCGCCTGAGTCCATATTAGTATAAAACTTTTAGTGAGGAACTAAACTTCGTCGTTATTGGCTGGCTTTAGCGACGAACATGGATTCGTCGCTAATAATATACTGATATTTATGTTTTTGTTTTTAGCGACGACTTATTTTCGTCACTATATGTGATATTCAGCGACGAAATAGTTTTCGTCACTAATAGTGTTCTCACTAACACCTTTAGCAATGAAATTTTTCGTCGCAAAAAACTTAATCTTTTAGTGACGAAAAATTTCGTCGCTGTAGCTAAATTTAGTTTCGCACTAGCATTTTTCGCTTGGCGCCTGAGTTCAACATAACATATAGCGACGAAATCTAATTTTCGTCGCTGAATATTACTTTTTTTTTTATAAATAGCGACGAAATATATATTTCGTCGCTATATAGTACTTTTTTGTGAGGAAAAAATTTTCCTCGCTAAAATTCGTCACTGAAACTACATTTTCTTGTAGTGCCATTTGTCACTTGTGACAAAAAGAGGGAGTAGTTTTGGATATGAGAGTAGTCATACTCGTAGGGGTAGGGTTAGTATAGGAGATTTTTGTTAGGGGGAGTGTATATTGAGGGATGTAGTGAGGGTTTGATGTATTTTTTCTTTTCTCTCTATTTTAGAAACATTACATCTTATGTTTGGTTTATATATATTGATGTATGTTCTTTCACATATCTTTACATGTGTTGTTTCTTTTCTTTCTTTATACATATGTTTCTTATATAATGTATGTAATCTTATATTTCTGCTTCACACTAAGATGCCTTGATAAGTTTTGTTTAAAGTGTTTCAGAAATACAGGTTGTCAAAGTCTACTTGCCATAAACTCTCTTCTTGCAAAGTTTTTTAAGAGTTTGTGTTAGGATAGATTTTATTGTATTCAACAAGTGAGTATGAGTTGAGTGATTTATGACTTCTCTCATATATTCATTTGTTTGTTGTGGTTTTGTCACGGATTGCCAAAGGGGGAGACTATTAGGACATATGTGATTTAATGATAGGAACATATGTCACTATTTTATGTAATTGGCTAATCTTTTTACAAAACGCACTTTATTTGTAATTGTGTAGATCTAGAATGTGTTTTGTGCTTCAAGAAACAAGGATTCAAGTTCAAGTATTAAAGCCATGTAAGTCTGTCCAAGAATCAAGTCAGAAAGTGCAGGATTTTAAAGCTCGACAGCTAGCATCTATCAAGGTTTAAAGAGAGTTGTTTTAGCCTGAGACTCGATAGCTGCTCGACAGATAGGGTATCTGTCGAGATTTATGAAGTTCTGATTTTTAGTTCTGATTTTCATCCAATCCGTGAATATATGTTTAGACTTTCTTTTCTCACAATCCTAAACATATATAAGGATTATTTTAAGGGCCGTAAAAGGTGGCATAAGTTGCACAAGAGCACAATTCCATAGTGTGAAGAAGAGTGTGACCTGAAATCTAATTTGCCTTAGTTCTTGAAGAAGCTGCTGTGTTTGTACACCATAGGGTTTTATGACCAAGCAACTTCATGATCTTTATCGTATGATGAACTGAAGAACTTTGCAGCCAACATCCTTCTCAAGTTGGTGATCAAGTCGCGTACTGGGATCCGCGCAATTGGTTAATTACGTACTGGGAGCCGTGCATTGAAAAGGAGAGATTGTCACTACAGAACAAGTCCAATTGGGTATTGAGGTAAGGGTTCAACTGTAGGTTGATATAAGGTACTAGGATTCCTTTACTTGTAACTGCTTGTTTTGATAATAATGGATTCTAGGGAGTGGTGACCTTAAAATCACCCGGTGAGGTTTTTGCCGTATAGGTTTTCCCCATTCGTAAACAAATCACCGTGTCAATTTATTTCCCGCTAAATACTTTAGTTAATTGGTGATTTATGTATGCTACCACGTACAATTGAATGTTAATTTGATTAATTAATAAACTTGGCTAATTAATCAATTAATTCATCACAAAGGGTCAATATGTTTTCGGCCTATCATACTTAGTGAAGTAGATCCGAAACCCTAATAATCTGACGAGCCAATGGGTTGATGGGCTTTAATTTACATTCTTTAGACTCGCAATTCCTGAGTTTACAGGTTTTTTTTTTTTTTTTTTTTTTTTTTTTTTTTTTTTTTTGTATTCTGACTTGTAGCACCTTGAGCATTATCTAATATGACTTATAAACTCTATGATCTAAGCCTAGACAAGTTTGTGTTCTCAGTTTGCTAATTGTTCTAAACATTTAATACCTAACAAATGTGATTGATAATATGAACAATAATTCAAGCTTTGCAAGCAACCTTGATTCTTGCAAATGTGGGACACATCAAGTATTATAACTGATAGCACCTCAAGTATAAATAGATGACCTGATGCTACAGAGAAAAAAAAAAAAAAAAATCAACAACAATCAATCAAACAGACTTGAGAATTAATTTATTCATAGTACAAACAGAGCACTTTTAGAGATCATTAGTAAGATTCTAAAGTTTGTAACCTGCAATCAATTAATTCTTTAGACTTGTACAAAGATCTTCATTGTCTTATGCTTGTAAGTTTATATTTCCTTGTGTATATGTACTTGTGATTTCAATCATATATATAAGTTTGATGCAATCTGTTGTTGTTAATTGTAGTTTGATCTGATTTACTGTTTAATTCTAAGTAATTTGGTGTTAATGCAATCCAGTAGGCTTGGATACTTTAATTTTCTGTGAATTAGCTTTAATCGAGATAAATTGTTCAAATGTGCCTTATATCGAGATGGCTGATATTGCGATAGTTTACATCGAGATGCTTTATGTCAATTTAGTAATTCTGAAGTAAGCACTCTAGCTTAGCGAAGAAGGCCAATTTAGTTATTGAGGATTTTTCATTCTCAGTTATTAATTGTGCACATTTCAATAGTGTTGTTAAGTTAGGTGTTTCCAAACCTTAGACCCTAATCCACAAAGTCAGATAATCGCTTCAAGATAGAATTAATTGTGTAAGGTTTATTTCAAATAATAGAAACCTTAGATACTACTCCACAAAGTTAGATAATCAGTTCGAGAAAGAATCAAGGCGAAAATCACATTTTCGTCCCTACATTTTCACGCGATTTTCACTTTGGTCCCTATCTTTTATTTTCACCGCTTTTAGTCTCTATTTAGAAAAACGCCATTCATTTTAGTCCTTTCCGTCAATGCCCTAACGACAAAGTCCTACGTGGCAGATGGAACTATTAAAATAATAATAAAAAATTTTATTTTTGTATTAAAAAATGCCACGTCAGTATCTAAATTAAAAAAATTAATTCTAATTTTAACTAAATAAAAAAAATTAAAAACAGAAATAAAAACCAAAAATCACATTAATTGAGATCTAATTGTGTCCTTAACAAGAACAACAAGAATACAAACCTAGATCTAAGAATACAAAATTAAAATCCAAAAATCACAAACCTAGAAAATAAGAACAGAAAATTAAACTAGAGATCCACATAAGAACACATGCCTAGATTTTCTAGCATTTTCTTGCCCTTTCTTGTCAACCAAACACAAAAACACAAACACAAATTGATTTCCAGCAAGAACAAAAACACAAACACAAACCAACAATAGATTTTCCTTGTCAACCAAACACAAAAGCAACAAACACAAACCCAACACGAGCTTTCACCTTTCAACACGCTGACACTATCCCATTCTCAATCCTCCATTTCCTTCTTCTTCTTCATGGATCTAATTCGAGCTTCAATTTCAAACTCCATGCCTATTTAAAACCACTCAGCTACTCTTTTTTTTTTAGCCAAAAATTTTCGAGCTCCAACATGTCCAAAGAACCCTCCACTTCTCGATTCATAGCTTGAAACGTTTCGAAGAACACACCCCAAATCAAATGAGAACGAATTCGAAACTTCACTGAATCTAATTCACTTTCCACCTCCATGAACTCCTCTGAACACGATTTAGGATCCATCACAATCTCAGTCCCAAAAGGATTTCCACGACTCCGATTTCGTTTCTCATTACAAGCTCGAAGCGGTTTGATCAACTCGGGCTTTGGATAAGAAGCTTGAAGCTTCAGATAGAGTCGAAAAGGAAGATCTGCTGGGTTTGTGTTTGTTGCTTTTGTATTTGGTTGACAAGGAAGATCTGTTGTTGGGTTTGTGTTTGTGTTTTTGTTCTTGTTCTTGTTGGAAATCAGTTTGTGTTTGTGTTTTTGTGTTTGGTTGACAAGAAAGGGCAAGAAAATGCTAGAAAATTTGGGCATGTGTTCTTATATGGATCTATAGTTTAATTTTCTGTTCTTATTTTCTGGGTTTGTGATTTTGGATTTTAATTTTGTGTTCTTGTTGTTCTTGTTCTTGACACACTTAGATCTCAATTAATGTGATTTTTGGTTTTTATTTCTGTTTTTAATTTTTTTTTATTTAGGTAAAATTAGTAAATTAATTTTTTTTTAATTTAGATGCTGATGTGACATTTTTTAATGCCAAAATAAAATTTATTATTATTATTATTTTAATAGTTCTGTTTGCCACGTAGGACTTTGTTGTTAGGGCATTGACAAAAAGGACTAAAATGAATAACGTTTTTTTAAACAGGGACTAAAAGCGGTGAAAATAAAAGATAGGGACCAAAGTGGAAATCGCATGAAAATGTAAGGACGAAAATGTGGTTTTCACCTAGAATCAATTGTGCAAGGTTTATAACAACTATATGGCTCAACTCATATAGTAAATCTGGGAGTTTGTGCTAGGGGCTAGGGTTAATTAAAGGCAACTCTAACAGAATATCTAAATAAAAGAGTAATCTTGCTTGAAGATTCATAGTCTCTTATTTCTTGGTTTATCCTAAAGTTTTTACTAATTAAGAATTTCTTTTCTACTAAAGTTGTATAAAACAAGAAAAGCATAGGAAATAATTTTTTCGGTAAAATACTATTTTGGTTCCTAAACTTTGCCAAAAATTTGTTTTTCTTCCCTAAACTTTTAAAAATTCTTTTTTTCATCCCTAAATTTTGTAAAGAATTGTTTCAATAATTTAGACTTTAGAGACAAAAATAGGGATGAAAAAGGAATTTCTTTTCAATAGTTTAGAGATAAAAAACAAACTTTTGGTAAAGTTGAAGGATATAAATAAAATATTTATGATAATTTAGGGACAAAAGATGAACTTTTTAATAGTTTAGGTACGAAAAATAAACTTCTTAAATTTTAGGGATAAAAAACAAACTTTTGGCAAGATTTAGGGATCAAAATAGTATTTTACCCTAATTTTTTTTATATGTTTTATGATAAAAGATGATTTTTTGTTTTTACTATTTAATAGAGAATTATGCTAACTTCAACTTTTGCACTCATGGTACCAATGAACAAAAATTAATGCATGTGGGAGTATTATATGTTAGTGAATATGTACGAGAATGATGGTGGAGTGACAGCCATGTCTTTGAAGGGTGATCTTGTGTAAGTAAGAGAAAAAGAAATTGGACTGTTTGGAGAAGGATGCCTCCAAATGCCATTATATCACAATTAAACTAACTTTTCATTACACTCCAAGCGTGAAAATCGGGAATTAATAGAGGAGTGTAAAATGAAACAAAAGCTTGCTTGTTGGAAATAAAGCTACCCGCGGGCGTTGGGGAGACATTTGGGGCGGGGGGGACAATGTGATACTTGGACTCCAATGAATTAAAATTTTCCCTCAAAATTTTGACCCATTCATGGGAGCAAATACCAACACAGGCCCCTACACTAAAGCAAAATAATTGTAGAACTCTAGTGATGACAAGAATGTGATCACAGTTATTTTGTCGATCTATCCAACAAAGCACCATTCTGACAAGCAGGGACACTAAGAAATATTTTATGGTAAGCAGTTAAAGATTATTCATAGCGATGGTTTTAAAAAAAATTAGTTTTTAGTAACTCAAAAAGTTATTTTATTTATTTTAACACATCATTTTACAATACACCAAATATTAGTATTTTTTTTTTAATCGCTTCATTTTAATATTCTTTTTTTTTTCTTCCCCATGTCTCTCTCTCTCTCTCTCTCCTCCCAAGCAAGAACAATAAACAAACCCACCAAACTCATGGTCACTGTTAGCCACCACCAACACTAGCAAACCTAAAACCACCACAACTACCACCCACAACCAAAACCAAATCACAAACCCACAAGCCACAACCACCTATTCAACCTAGACACAGCCACCACCCACTGCACAACCTAGAAAAACCCATCAAATGAATTACCCACCACTGCCACAAATCAAAACCCACCCACATCCACCAACACGAACCAAAACCCACCCCCATTTACCACCATAAATCGAAACCCACCATCATCCACCACCGCCACAAACCGAAACCCACCCACCTTTCAAACCCAAAACCAAATCAACCAATAATCAAACATAAAATAGGAAAGAGAGAGATTTCAATCATAGCAAAACAAATTTTTAAAAAAAAAAAAAAAAAATAGAAGAAAGGGAAGAGGAGTGGCAGGCAGTAGCCATTGTAACCTAAAACTCCACCATCACCAATCTCAACTACCACCACAAGCCCACTTTGCATCGATCTCAACCATCCTGAACTCACATTTTGTTGACAAAGTTTGAGTTTGAGTTTGATAGTTTGAATTAGAAAAAAATAAAATAAAATAAAATAAAGACGGGAAAGCTGAAGAGAGAAGAAAGAGAGAAAAAATATATATTTTAAGAGAAGAAGAGAGAGAAATGGAATAAAAAATTGATTTTTTTTTAATAACTTGGTAGCTACAGTGAGCTGCCATCTTGTAGCTCATTTGCATTTTTGTTTTTTTAAACTATACCAACATTAATGTGGCCTTCTTTTTAGTGTTTTGGTTGGTATAATGGCAATTTAACTATTATACCACCATCATTATGAATACTCTAAGTGAAAAGAATAGCGATAGAATATAATCTTAGATTCGCATATATACCTCACATGCACCAAGAGTAGTGAAAATTCTATAAATAAAACTAAGCCTTACCCTGATGACATTGCTACTACAAACTATGTAGGCTACTTCTAAATGCTTGACAGACGATGCCAATTTCAACAGTAGCGTTGAAATATAGAGATTTTTGAAATATAGACGATGACAAATGCACCCTTATTTTTTACTCTTCCTAATTGTTTCTTGTTCAGACAGGGAGAATAATAAAGGCTGTATCCATTATCAATAACTTTGGAGCTTCCTCAATCCTTATACCCTATATGGTTCTCCCTCCTCATAACCTTCGACAGCAATCCCAAAAGATACGCTAGCTTCAACTTCACCTTAACTACAATTGGATTTGCCCAATGAAAATATACCCCACATATACCTATTGAGTGAAAACAACAATAACCAACGGTAAATAAAAAACTAGTCATTCATTGAAGAGAGCAATTCTAGTGCTTTACTATTGCCAGTTTTATATTTTGCAAAACACCTGGTCAAAGTTCAGTGAGCATTACTATCGTTTTTCAAAACATACTTTCAATTAGATACAAGTTAACAACATACAGACAGAAATCATTTTCCTGACTTTTATCCTTCTTCCTGCAATACATTATTTCACCAAAGAATTACTTATCAAGTCACAATTTCAGTGATATTGACAATGATGGAACACCACATATTAGTGCTTCACTAGCTCCAGCAACAACACCCAAGTAAAACCTGATCAACATCTCAGTAACTAAAAAAATAAAAAATAAAAAACCTGATCAACTTTATAGTCCCTAAGAGGGCTTTTGAGGCCATCCCCAACAAAAGTTTCGAGGCATATGAATGTATTTTGTAATTTGTAGTACTTGGGTGGAGTTTTGCAGCATCCCTTAAATCAGAAACCACCTTGATCATGTTGGCAATACTTTGTTTCATATTTCCTTGGAACTTTCACAAAACCCTAGCACAGATCCATATAATAATTGTCTTATATAAAGTGATGTGGCTAATATTGTAAATTTAAATCAACTTCAACTATAGTTAGACAATGAAAAAAAAATAGATTTCCACTTTAGCACCTTACATCCTTGAAATAAGTCAAGCTTTTAATTAGAAGTATATATTCACTTCAATACCAGCCAAGCAAGATGAGTCCAAAACAGTTATTTTATTTCAGTACTATATGATAGCTGAAAGTTCAAGAAAATGTTAAGGCACTTTTTAAGGATATTGCTTTTCAAATTATATGCAGCCACCCCCCTATGCACAGAAATTTTGCTCTTCACAAAAATTTATTTCTATTTTAATATAAGAATCTATTTTTTCTATTTTACCTAATTATTTTTTCAAAATACCAATATCAGATTATCTAATATCTATTCTAAAATCAATATAATTAAAATATCAAAAAAAAAATTAATTGTTTTTCTCTTTTCACACACCATAATTAACATCAACTATTATCTTTCATCCTCGAGAACACAAAGAAAAAAGAAAAAACTGAAATACACAGCAACAATGCTTGCAAAACTCTATAGTATTATAAGAAAAATCTTTTTGCGCAATGAATACATAAGCTGATGTATCGGTTTGATAGAGCTGATTAGACAAAATTTGATCATTATACTACTTTACAAATGCGAATGCTCTAAAGTTTGGCTGTTTGACACGTTGGAATTGTCATTATTCAATTAAGTAGTCATTAGGCTTAATTATTCTTTGACACCAAAGCCTGTTATAAAAAGTCATATTTCAGGTCCAAGGAACCAAAAAACTAAAGAGGGAACCGAGTGAATTAGTGCAACACTTCTAATACCAACGTCTCAGTGTATCATTAGTCCTCTTATAGTCATATGTCAATGCAAAATAATACTTCAGGTGAATTATGTAACTTAAGCGAGACTCTAGGAAATATTCTAGATTCATATCACTGGATATTGTATATGATTTTTTTTTCCTCACTTGGAATGTATATATGACTTGTTAACAAAATTAGACATAATCACGTAAACAAATACACAGAGAAATTTCCATATTTGAATAAATCTATTTGTAATTGTATGTTATATCAATTGATTAGGGCCTTCTTTTTAGTGCTATACCCTATAAATGAGCTGAATATTAAAAATTCAAGTTTGTTCATTTACCATTTTTTTTTTTTAAAACGAGCTGAGCTTGAACTTATCACCAAACAATATTTTATATTTAATTTTAACTCATTTTCTTATCAAGTAAACTTGAACTTATTAACTAACTACTTGATTAACTTATTATTTTTCTATATATTGTAAAACCATGATTAAAATGTTTTACCTTTTCACAATTCTATAAACTTTTACTATGAATATACTTTTTATATCATCAATAAGATACAAATAATAAATTAACATCATATGAACCTATTGATAAATTTATATAATCCAATTTGACAAATATACATATAAAAATATTATATATATATATATATATATATATATATATATATATATATATATAGTTAAATGGAGCTCTCATGTTCACGAGTATGTTCCTGAACACGTTATTATGTTTGAACTTGACTTGTTTAATAATCAAGCCTAAACTTAAGGCTTGAATTTTTTTTTTTTTTTTTCCTTAACAAAGGAACATAAAATGTTTTTTCCTGGGCTAAGCTTGAGTAATTTATAAACAGTTTGGTTCATTTACAGTTCTACATCTTTTACTCCCAAAAAGAATAAAATTGGGACTTTCTTTTTCTTTTGAGAAAAAATTGGGACGTTCTTAATATAACTTTTATAGAAACCATTTCCATGACCGTTCTTAGAATAAGTTCATTAACCATATATTGCCATCATCATCATTATCATTTTCATCTTCAATTAATTACCATTCTTCATATCAAGATTACACCTATTGCACTTGTAATACTTTCAAGTCAACCAGTTCTAGAGTAGCAAAATAATAGACCTTAAAATGTCTGGTAGATGTGCTACGATATTCCATTTATTCTATCATGCATTTATGTGATTATTGATATATATATATATATATATATATATATATATATATATATATTGTTGGGATTTAGACCCTGTTAAAACTATTATTAACCAGTTTTGAGGCCAAGTTTTTAGTTAGATTAATTATATATTATTATTTGTTAATGAAATAATCACCAATATTAATAAAGTCAAGCATATAAAGCAGAAATAAAGTAGTACATAATAATATGGTGACCCATGAAAAACCAATGAAATAAAAATTTCACAGTAAAAATCTTGGAGGGTTTTAACCTATACAATCCTAAGGTGAAATAAATCCACCAATTAATTAAAAGTTTTACAATAACCAAATAACACTATTCTTAGTAAAATTAAATTTACCAACCTTACCAAATGCAATTCCGAGTCCACAGACTTACATAGGTATGGAGATATTGCAATGTGAATCTCTAGTCCACAACTTGCTTGAATAATTCACTTGAAGATTTAGATCTATTTCTTATGATAATTGGACTACACCAATTTAGATTGTGCTTTGAATGATCTCTGTAGAAGCTTTTGAGAGCAAAAAGCACAAAACCTTAGATTCATAAGAGAGCAATTCCAAAATTCTTTTGGATGTGTACTAGGACTTGCTTAAATACATTTGACTTGTTTGCACGAGACCCTAATCACTGAATGGGCTGAATAATTAAATGAATGTTTCTAAAATCGCGAGTTATGATCTGTGGAAATACGGCTAAATTTGGTGAGATCTAAGCTTCTTGATTGGTCGAGTTGGTGTCAAGCAGAACACTTTTGCACGGAAAACTCCAGCACTTGGGTAGCAATCTTGACAACACTTAAAGGGTTTAAAATTACTAAAACAAGACACTTTTTGCTCATGATTTGCCAACCTAAAGTTAAAAAACCTAAGAGATATCTATATATAAAATCTTTCATTATAAACATCATTATCATCGATTCTTGGTACTGGGGAAACTTAGAAAGCATACATGCATATATTATCTTTAACATCAGGAGCACAAGTTAACATGACTAAGAAGAGAGTTCTTCATTAATTTCACCTTTTTTGTTCTTCATCCATGCATGTTGAAAACTCACTAAGTGTATAAAATACTTGTGAATGTTTAGACCCTCAAATACAAATTTTCTAAAACAAGCTTATATTCAAACAATATATGTACGCAATATAAAATATAAGCAATACCCAAATTAGCAAATTAGTCTAAGCCATTAATTTATCACAACCCCCAGAAATTAAAAGCTAAGAGTAAGGGAAATAGAGATGCAAACACAAGATAACACCAGTACATGTTATTGAAGAGGCAACCGAAGAACTTGGCGAAAAACCCCTCCACCGCCTTCTAAGCGGTAAATGATCCACTAGAAAATTAGGTGGGATACATAAATAGCAATAGACTTTCCAAGCCTAATCTACCCAATGCACTTAAGCCCTCTAAGTTTCTTACTCCAACAAGGTTACACTGAACCATGTCTTCTCTAACTTTCCAGATCCCACAATTAGCCCATTGCATCAACCAATATGAATTGGTCCTCTCTTGAACTGCTTCCCAAACACCAAGAACCTTCTCACTACTCTGAATTTGGTGAGGTAAGGATTTGGTTTATGATCCTCTAATGGGTATGACAATGAAAAGGGTGGGAGTAGATGAATTTGGAGAATCAAGTATATAAGACTGTAAATGAATCAATCTTGTTTTTCTCTAGGGTTTCTCTCTCAAAATTCTCTCTGGAAGCTCTCTACATTTCGTGGGAATAAGGGTATTTATAGTAGGGTATGAGATGGAATGTGAAAAGTCACTTTTCAACAAAACAGTGTGCACTGGCGAGTTACTCGCGATTAGGATGAGCCGCGAGTTCCAGTCACCAATTACCGTACTAGGCCAGACTGTACTTTTTATCCTGTAGTAATCTAGTTGGCCTAACTCTTCATCTTCCTGCATGCTTCACAAGTGTGCTTCATTTTGGCGAGTCACCACTCGCAAGTCAGTCGCGAGTCACCTTCTTGTTGCACACTCTTGATCAAATCTTCACACTCTCTCACACACAACTCTTACATTATTCCCATCTAAATATAAGATTTCTAAATGCTGAATTACAAGCAAATTTGACACAGAATAAAGCCAACACATAGTTGAATAAATTCAACTTTACACATGTAAATCTAAGTCTGTCAATTAATTTAGCAAGAACACCGATTCTAAATTTCCTTCTTTGGTACATTATCTTTTTAAATCTTTTGTTATGAAAATCATCATTAATCACCATCTAATCCGAGATAATGATCCTTTAAATTTTTAAGAGTAATATTTCTATTTTATAGTTCTTAAAACCATAATCATCTATTATAAAATATATAGATGGATTGGATTTTGTCACATCAATAACATTTAAATAAACATTAACTATTACTCTGTATACCTATTTAAATTATTAACCACATGATAAAATAATCCATTTATTCCACAATGGATTCATAAGATTCTACAAAAACTCTACAGTATGAAATTACCCTAAAAACTTTAAAGAATATTAATCCACCTGATCCCATCTATCAACATTCTCACCCACTGCTGCTAATTTTTGCCAATCCCATCCATCAATCGAAGCACAAAATCAAGCAGCAGTGGATGAGAATTACCAAAGCAACGTATTAATTACTTAGTTAAAAAGAAAGTACTTAAATGGAAAGGGAATAACCTCCTCCAAACAGAACTATTTTTGACTGAGACTTCACATCTTTTTAGCATGGCCCTACAATACATGTACTAGATTCGAATTCCTTGCCAGCATCGTTGAAAGTTGAAACCCATTTGCACTATAAAACCTTGAAGTAAACGTGCCAAAGATACATTAAATGGTCAATATATCTTCTTTTGTCTGCATTTGATAGCGTTTCTCTCAGAAATTATTGTATTGAGAATATTCTGATATTTTCAAAAAGACAAACTAAAATAATGTGTAGGAATAGACAAGTAGTAGTAGAATTGTCGAATCGATAGAATATTAAGCCCTAAAACGTATTCTGGACCTCGCTATTGAGTCGAATTATGAGATCATATCTATAATAATCTCATTGCTTTCATTATTAGAGAGAGTATAATTCATTTTTTTTTAGAGAGTTTCAATTTATAGCGTTCAATCATTAGAGATTTTACCAATTGAGGTAACTAAAACCTACAAGTAGAATTCTTTAATGTAATTATAAGGAATCAATCATCAAAAGAAGTACTCTAACTATGGAGGTAGCAAAAATAAATTAAAGAACGTGGTAGCAGTACACCTTTAAACTTGTAAATTTTAATATGTAACATTAATTCAAATTATGATGATCTTAATACTAGTGATGTAAGACAATGATTTTTTTTTTTTTTTTTTTTTTTAAAAAAAAACCTATATGGATTGAATGCTTTCTTTTCCCCAATTAAAAAAGTTTTTGGGAACATTTGGAATTATCCACATATATATGCCTTATCATTTTTTAGAGTTTATACCTTTATTGACCAAAGCATTCATTTAAGACCGAGTTTATTAAAACGAAATATGATAGTAAATTATTAGAATAATCTTAAATTAATAATAAAAGCTTTAAAATTTTTTAAACATTTTGATAATAACTTTTAATTAAAGTAGTTTTTAAACTATTTGAAACTATTACAATAAAAATTATAGTAAATGATTAATTAAGTTAAAATAAATAATTAAATTTCATTTAAATATTTTTAAAAATTTTAATAATTGAATTTCAGTTGAAGTATTTTAAATTTACGAAACTTTTGAAAGAGTATTTCAAACTTTTTGAAAATTTTTAATAGAAAATATAGTAATGCAAAAAATAATTTAAATTAAATAATGAAAAAAATTAATTCTTAAAATTTTTAATAAAAAATTTTTGATTGAAGAATGCCGATTCTTATATAATTTTTATTTTTATTTTTATTTTTATTTTTTTAAGAATTCACTTAGGTTGCATTTTGTTTAGAGGAATCCACATTAACATAGGCATCTAAATTTCTAAAAATACGATACTTGATGATCCGAAAGTTTAAAAATGTAAATGTAATTACCTTATAATAATTATTGAGAAATATGAAATTAAAAAACATATTCTTCTATAAACACGTAAAATAAGGCAACAAAATGATTATATATATAGAATAATATATAACATGATGTGACATAAAATTCTTGTTCTTCTCTATGATGTGAAATCTACTTCATTCCCTAGTACCTAGTTAGCATTGAGCCAAATTATGGACTACGCTTGAGAACCCATTTTCACTCAAGAAAAATTTCGAGAATTTTTCAGTTCAATATGCAATCATGATTCATGAACTTATGATTTAGACTATACCACCACTCCCATTCAATCAGAACCGATTAACTATCAGCTCAAAATCTCGTTATTTCCTAATGCTCATTCTCAATAAGTCTAAGCTAGAGGGTAAATGGTCTACAATCACATATTTTCATCCCAAAAAAAATGTTTACTTGATCAAGAATCATACATTGCACATGTGACAAGTAAAGCAAGTCCAACTCTGAAATAACGAAAGAAACAATACAGCTCTTTGCTACAAACCCTAACTGGGCCACCATGGTACAGCTCTTACATCAAATTCATAACCTCAGTGTACTCAGTACTCACACTTCCAAATCACCCATTTCTCTGTTCTATTCTTTTGATAGTTCCTCTTTCACTTTTGTTTTTTTTTGTTTTTTTAGGTGTAATGTGACGTTTTCTAGCTAGCGCTAGACCTAGTGCTGCCTTCTTTATTCTTTTTTTTCTTCTCTCTCTCTCTCTCTCTCTCTGATCTTTTTCCTCTTTTTAAACCTATTCCCCAATAGTACTGCTTTTAGAGAGAAACATGAGAAATCACTCATGTTGCAACAAGCAAAAGGCTAAGAGAGGACTATGGTCACCAGAGGAAGATGAGAAACTCATCAACATTTAAATAAACATTAACTAGTACTATATGTATACCTATTTAAATTATTAACCACATGATAAAATAATCCATTTATTCCACAATGAATTCATAAGATTCAAAAAAAAACTCTACAGTATGAAATTACCCTTAAACTTTAAAGAATATTAATCCACCCGATCCCATCTATCAACATTCTTACCCACTGCTGCTGATTTTTGCCAATCCCATCCATCCATCGAAGCACAAAATCAAGCATCAGTGGATGAGAATTACCAAAGAAACGTATTAATTACTTAACGTTAAAAAGAAAGTACTTCATTGGAAAGGGAATAACCTCCTCCAACAGAACTATTTTTGACTGAGACTTCACATCTTTTTAGCATGGCCCTACAATACATGTACTAGATTCGAATTCCTTGCCAGCATTGTTGAAAGTTGAAACCCATTTGCGCTATAAAACCTTGAAATAAACGTGCCAAAGATACATTAAATGGTTAATATATCTTCTTTTGTCTGCATTTGATAGCGTTTCTCACAGAAATTATTGTATTGAGAATATTCTGATATTTTCAAAAAGACAAACTAAAATAATGTGCAGGAGTAGACGAGTAGTAGTAGTAGAATTGTCGAACCAATAGACTATTAAGCCTTAATGATAACTCTTTATCATTAAACCAAAACACCAATCAATTTTTGGTGTAGACAGGGATTGAACTTCAGATCTCTTATTCAACTATTAGAAACTTTACCAATCCGCTCCTGATGATAACTTTTTATCATTAGACCGATTGAACCCTAAATCTCTTATTCAATTATCAGAACCTGATGATAACTCTTTATCATTAAACTAAGATACCAATTACTTTTTGGTGTAAGCGGAGATTGAACCCTAGATCTTTTATTCAACTATCAGAGACTTTACTAGTCGAGCTAGCTGGATCTTACAAGTAGAATTCTTTAATGTAATTATAAGGAATCAATCATCAAAAGAAGTACTCTAACTATGGAGGTAGCAATAATAAATTAAAGAACGAGGTAGTGGTACTCCTTTAAACTTGTAAATTTTAATATGTAACATTAATTCAAATTATGATGATCTTAATACTAGTGATGTAAGACAATAATTTTTTTTTTTTTTTTTTTTTAAATCCTATAGGGTTTGAATGCTTTTTTTTCCCAAGTAAAAAGAATTTTGGGAACATTTGGAATTATCCACATATATATGCCTTATCATTTTTTAGAGTTTATACATTTGTTGACCAAAGCATTCATTTAAGACCGAGTTTATTAAAACAAAATATGATAGTAAATTATTTAGAATAATCTTAAATTAATAATAAAAGCTTTTAAACATTTAATAATAACTTGTAATTAAAGTAGTTTTTAAAATTTTTGAAACTATTACAATATAAATTATAGTAAATGATTAATTAAGTTAAAATAAATAATTAAATTTCATTTAAATATCTTTAAAAATTTTAATAATTGAATTTGAGTTGAAGTATTTTAAATTTACGAAACTTTTGTATGAGTATTTCAAACTTTTTGAAAATTTTTAATAGAAAATATAGTAATGCAAAAAATAATTTAAATTAAATAATGAAAAAAAATTAATTCTTAAAATTTTTAATAAAAATTTTCTGATTGAAGTATGCTGATTCTTTTTATAATTTTTTTTTTTTTAAGAATTCACTTAGGTTGCATTTTGATTAGAGGAATCCACATTTACATGGGCATCTAAATTTCTAGAAATGCGATACCTGACAATCTGAAGGTCTAAAAATGTAATTACCTTATAATAATTATTGAGAAATATATGATAATAAAAACATATTCTTCTATAAACGTGTAAAATAAGGCAACAAAATGATTATATATATAGAATAGTACATGACGTGATATGACATAAAATTATTGTTCTTCTCTACGCAGTGAAATCTACTTCATTCCCTAGTACCTAGTTAGCATTGAGCCAATTTAAGGACTGCACTTGAGAACCCTTTTTCACTCAAGTAAAAGTTTCGAGAATTTTTCGGTTTAATATGCAATCATGATTCATGAATTTATGATTTAGACCATACCACCACTCCCATTCAATCAGAACCGATTAACTATTAGCTCAAAATCTCATTATTGCCCAATGCCCATTCTCAATAAGTCTAAGCTAGAGGGTAAATGGTCTACAATCACATATTTTCATCCCAAAAAAAAAAATGTTTACTTGATCAAGAATCATACATTGCACGTGTGACAAGTACAACAAGTCCAACTCTGAAATAACGAAAGAAGCAATACAGCACTTTGCTACAAACCCTAATTGGGCCACCATGGTACAACTCTTACATCAAATTCATAACTTCAGTGTACTCAGTACTCACACTTCCAAATCACCCATTTCTCTGTTCTATTCTTCTGATAGTTCCTCTTTCACTTTGCTTTTTTGTTTTTTAGGTGTAATGTGACTTTGTCTAGCTAGCGCTAGACCTAGTGCTGCCTTCTTCTTCTTCTTCTTCTTCTTCTTCTTCTTCTTCTTCTTCTTCTTCTCTCTCTCTCTCTCTCTCTCTCTCTCTCTCTCTCTCTCTCTCTCTCTCTCTCTCTCTCTCTCTCTCTCTCTCTCTCTCTCTCTCTCTCTCTCTCTCTCTCTCTCTCTCTCTCTGATCTTTTTCCTCTTTTTAAACCTATTCCCCAATAGAACTGCTTTTAGAGAGAAACATGAGAAATCACTCATGCTGCAATAAACAAAAGGTTAACGGAGGATTATGGTCACCAGAGGAAGATGAGAAACTCATCAACTACATTACAGCCTATGGCCATGGTTGCTGGAGCTCTCTCCCAAAACTTGCTGGTAATGTTATCTCTCTCTCTCTCTCTCTCTCTCTCTCTCTCTCTCTCTCTCTCTCTCTCTCTCTTAATTGCACTAGCTTTCATATATTCCTACTATCATTTCTCAAATTTGCTTTAGCTTTCATACAATCCTACTATCGTTTCTCAAATTTGCTTTGTTCTTCTTTTTGTCCTTTTTCGTGTATGGTTCTATGAAGCAGGCCTACAAAGATGTGGAAAGAGCTGTAGACTAAGATGGGTAAATTATCTCAAACCTGACTTAAAACGTGGGAGCTTCTCTCCCCAAGAAGTTGCCCTCATCATTGAACTCCAAGGCATTCTAGGAAACAAGTACCTTCTTCTTCTTCTTCTTCTTCTTCTTCTTCTTCTTCTTCTTCTTCTTCTTCTTCTTCTTCTTCTTCTTCTTCTTCTTCTTCTTTTCCTAAAGTGCTTATATTATTACCAATTAAAAATAAAAAAATAAAAATAAAAACAGCAAAATTCAATATCATGAGTGACATATTAACAACATAATAATTTTTTTTTTTTTTTTTACTTTTTTATATTTTATTTAACACATGATACTCAGTTGGTAAATCTTATCTAGTAAAATTTATAATATCTCGATCATTACTCTTTTCTTCTTGTTATCGATATTATCCTTATCATGTATATCATTTTTTTTTTTCATGCAAGAGGGAACTTTTTCTTTTTTGGACAGGTGGGCTCAGATAGCCAAACAACTACCAGGAAGAACAGATAATGAGGTTAAGAACTTTTGGAATTCAAGCATTAAGAAGAAATTGATTTCGCGTGATGTTCATGCCATAACCACCTCTCCTGATATGCACTATAATGGTAAATCTGAGGAAGGTTTTTTCTCTCTAAATGCAAACCCTAATTGGATCCTAAGCTCTCAACAAGACCAGCTATACCTTCCCACTCCAACCCCAACGTTGCATGGCTTTGATCATGGTGATCTTAAATTAGACCAAACCAATTATGGTGCCAATTTGGTTCAATTTCCAACCCCGCCCCCAACGGCACCACCATCGAATTCTTCTTTTTATAATCCACTATGGTCATTAGGCTATCAACCTCATGAACAATTTGATCCTAATCAAGAACTTCAAAATTTCAGCACTAGTGGAGCAACACAGCATTATATCGGTGATAAACTTATTGGTCCAAGTATCACAGCACCGCATTATGATGAGGATCCATTAACATCCATGATTCCAAAACCTTGTGAGAATATTAGTGGTAATTGTTGTGGCATGCCTTACTTATGTGCTTCACAAGACCTTGACCCACTTGCTAGTCTCCCATATTTTCCAGCTAGTTTTAATTATCCACATGATCCACACGTGCCCAACAATCATATGGAGTACATGGATATGCCATCATGTCATCATCGTATATGGGAGACTTAGACATGGTACTCTGTTGGAGTTAGGTTCTGTCTATTAATTGATGGACCTAATTGATACAATGCATTTATTTCTTGTTATGTGCACAAGACATAGGAGAACCTTCTTTGGGAAACCTAAATGTTTCTAGTTAAAGTGAGTAACGCAGGCTGAAGTTCAAAAAATATGTGTAGATTATTCATGTTTGTCAGCTTAATTAATAAATTTTATGAACTCCTACTTCCTGGTGCCTAGCAAAGTTGAAAGTACTGCTCTATATTTTTGTACCAGTTCTTTTGTGGACACATAGTAGTTGTTTATACACTTTAACACAATTTATACATTTGTTAATATGTGAAGGGATTACATCACTTTACAGATGAGTCCACCACTAGTATTTAGTGAAAAGTATCCAATAACTATTTGTCATGTGTCAAAATTGTGTCAAAGTGTGTGGCTTAGACTTTTTATATTTGTATACACTCTTCATCCCAAAATAAGTGAGAGTTTGAAATTTAGCAAAAAAAGAAAAAGTGAGAGTTTGTAAATGATACATTCTTTAATAAAATAAAATAATGAAACAATTTTCTTAAGAAGGATTCATGTTTCAACAAACAGGTTTAAACTTTAAACTTAAGAAAATTCAAAATGGATATAATTTTTTTTATAAAGAAAGTCCCATATATTTTGTAATTGTGCCAAAAAAAAAAAATCCACTATATATTTTTGGGACGGAAAAAGTCACTTGATGTACCTTAGTACCTGGTTTCGTCGTTATTTTCCTATTCCAAGTGAGAGGGCTCACTCTCTTTCTCTCTTTTCATCATTATTGAAAGCATATAGACAAATAAATCATCTGATTATGGAGGAAAGTTAGAGAAAATAATTAATTCTTTAATTGTCAATTCTCAGAGATTTGTCAATCATATGGTTTCCTATATATAGTACTTTTGTTAATTTTGAGGGATCAACATGTATCCATGCATGTTTATACATTTGTATTCATGAGGAACATAATAATAATAAAATAGTAAATATGAGAAGAAGTATAATGAGAGGAGGAAAATTAAAATAATAAAATGGTAACAATAACAACAATAATAATAATAAGAGGAAGAAGATGAAAATTGTAATTGGTTAGTTTAGCAAGGGGTGTATATGGATTGGGTTAATTTGAGGTATTTCTCAAACTCAATCCACCCAAGCTAACCTCCTTGAGTTGAGAACTTAACGACCCAACCTAACTCATAAATTACATATATTTTTAAATTGCATGGGTTTAGTCAGGTTACTTAAATTTAAAATCTTGCCAACACGAACTCAACCAAACTCAATATCCACAAACAAAAAATAAATAAATAAATAAATAAATAATAATAATAATAATAATAATAATAATAATAATAATAAATAGAACCCAATCTAACCCATCAACCATTAAATAACCAGTTTGGCCATTGGGTTGGATTGAATTCAGTTGAATTGGTGGGTTAAATGCACATCCTTACTTTTTAGGAATCTTTCTATATGAATTAATTATGAGACTATTACAAGCCTTGTTAGGTTATACATTTTGATTTTTCCTTAAATCGACATATTAATCTTAATAATCAGTAACTTTTTTAATTGCAACTATTAGGAAAAATTGGTGGATGAGAAAATTAATAAATAAGAAAATAAAATAACTTGACTAAGAAATGTGTAATTAATGAAATGAATAAAACCTCTTCAATCTTTTACTAAAATGTTGAGAATTTTGAATAGTAAGGATTATGAACAGGAAAGAATTTCAAGAATTGAAGAGGTAAAAACCACCACTCATATTGATTCAAGTCAACAAATTCTACATGGAGTACTCTTTTCTGGGAAAGGATCACCTCCAATTTAGAAAACTGCAGTTTCCTCCCAATTTAAAATGGATGAGTGACATATGGAAATAAAATGATCTAACAGCTAGAAAATAAGCAATTTGTGTTTTCAAAAACAGAAGCAGAAGCAAACCTTCAGGCCACATTCGTCAGAATCAAAGCAATAAAAAGGCAGTGACTTGTGCCACAGTCAACGGCAACAACGCGTAGATTAATGGTCAAAGTGCATGCCGCGCATGATAGAGACGATGGAGGCTGGAGTCTTGGGTTTTGCATATCGAAGGCCAACGAAGAGATCTATGGTGTTGGTTTCTCGAATCATCCCCAGTCGATGGCGAATCTTAGGCAGCGCATGTATTGATGGTTAAAAATTTTAGGACGTGAGTGGCGACACGTGAGGTTGAAGATGGAGACAGGATTTTTGGGTTTTGTATATCGAAGGTCGATGAAGAGATCTGTGGTATTCATTTCGCGAAGGGACTAAAGAAAACTCACAAATCCGAAGGGAGGCTTGGACTGCTTGATGGCTCAGATCTGTGGCTTTTGATGGTGGTAAGGGATTTGTGAGGCCTTGTCTAGGTGGTGAAGGCAGCGTTAGTCTTGGGTTGAATGATGGATGTGGTGAAGGTAGGGGTGATTCAGAAATGGTGAAGGAAGAGGTAAGTGAGAAATAATAAATTGTTGGTTTTTTTCTATCCGTTAGATCGCTTTATTTCCACATGTCACTCATCCATTTTAAAATGGGAGAAAACTGCAGATTTCTAAACTGGAGGGGATCCTCTCCCCTCTTTTCTCTGCCAATTTACTAAACCTTTATTATTTAAATTACACACTTTAATTCATGCATCCAATCGATAAGAAAGTAGTTCACAATTTCTAATCTCCTTAGTGTTCCATTGGAAGAGTGGTTATTCAAGCTTATGTATAACTTTTCTATTTTTCTTAGGTATAATTATACTTACTGTTAGGTTCTAAGTAATTAGGAACTAATGTATTAGAACTCTATTTTGTAATGTTGGCAAACCATGAACAAAACATATGTTAGTCTTGTTTAGACTTGCTCAAAGTATAGGTCTTTTATGTAAAGTTGGAATCGAGTTAACTGCAGAATTAAGTGTGCAATTCTGACTGGCTCGATCGATCAAGAATTAGACTTGATCGATCGAAAGTCAGGCAAAATGTTTTTTCTGCAGAATTTCCAACTCAGCCCTAAGTCCATATGACGTGAGGGTTTTATGTTTTGCCCTAGGTATAAAAGGGAAACCCTAGCCACGTTTTTTAGGATGCTCTGCTTGCTGTGTGTGTGAATCTTCTGTGAGATCTGAGAGGCGGTTGCCTTCACACATGCTTAGGATTATCAAGAAGGAGATTTCATTGAGAGCTTGATGATCATTTCAGTTGTTATAATAAGAACTTAAAGATACACAAGCGGGAGTGCTTGTACTTGCTGGGAATCCAAGAAAGAAGGAGTCCGTGGTCTCGGAGCTTGCACGTGGTCGTGTCAGTAAGTTTTCTACATGAGATAGCAATATGATGTTAGTGGTCTAAGTCACTATTGTATAAATTTCGATTCTTTCATAGTGGATTCGATTTTACCTTGAGGATAATTAGGTTAAATCCTCTCCAGGTTTTTACCGGTTTGGTTTCCTGAGTCATCATATCTTTGTGTTCTTTATATTTCGCACTTTACGTTGATATGATTATATGATTGTGTTAACCTAGATCTGGAATTTGGACTAAGTAATAACTTGACTAAATAACTAGGTTAATTTGGTTGTGTTTTAAGGGGCCTAAAAACAAACAAGTGGTATCAGAGCAGGTTTCTCTCTTGTTGTAGATCTTTTGATCTCTGAGCTGATCCTTAACCCCGGTTGTCATGGAACATGGACACTCTCTTGTTATTCCACCTCACTTTAATGGGAATAACTATACTTATTGGAAAGTAAGGATAAAAGCATTCCTGAAGTCCATTGATGAGAGAGTCTGGAACTCCGTTAAGTATGGATGGGAGAAGCCCACTACTCCTGTTAGTGAGTGGCAAACTTCTCAGAAAGAAGTAGCCGCTTTTAATAGCAAAACTGTTAATACTATTTTTAATGCTGTTTCTACGAAGGAATTTAAGAGAATCTCTAATGTTGAGGTTGCTCATATTGCTTGGAATATCCTCCAGACTATGCATGAAGGCACAAAGGCAGTTAAGATTAATAAGTTGCAGCAATTAACATCTAGATTTGAGAGCGTTAGGATGTCTGATGATGAATCCTTTGATGAATTCTATACTAAGTTTAATGATATTGTTAATTCTGCATACAACTTGGGTAAAATCTATGATCAACCTAAAATTATTAGGAAGATTCTTAGATCTTTAACTGAAGATTTTAGACCTAAAGTGACTGTCATCACTGAGAGCAAGGATGTGGACTCCATCCCTGTTGATGAACTTGTAGAATCTCTTCAGTCCTATGAGTTGGACCTACCTAAGACTAGCAAATCCAAATCAATGGCTCTTAAGTCTATTAATGATGTTGATGTGAGTGGATTTGATGATGAGCTCTCTACTACAGAGATTGCTTACCTTGCCAAGAACTTTAGAAACTTTCTTAGGAACAATAACAGAAGGTCAAGAGGTAAGAACACTGCTGAACCTAGAAATTTTAGGAGGAATGATCTCAATAAGGTTAATAACACTGAAAAACCTAAAGAAAAAGTAGGTCAACCTTCTAATAATACTATAGGTCAACAATGTTTTGGGTGTCAAGGGTATGGTCATATGAAATCTGAATGTCCTACATACTTGAGGTCTAAAGGTAAGGTTATGGTTGTAACCCTTAGTGATGATGAAGTTTCTAATGATGAGTCTGGTTGTGATGAGGATGGAAACTTCATTGCTTTCACTGCTACTGCTGTAGTCAATGAAAGTGTGTCTACTGAAGAGAACCTTTCTGATGGGGAACTCTCTGAGGATGCAGATCTTCAAGAAGCCTACAATAAACTTTGCAAAGTTGCTGCAAAGGATGCTATGAGTGTTGAACTAGGCTTAAAGAAAATTGCATCTCTTGAGCTTGATAAGAAAAATTTGCTTGTGAATTTGTTTGATGCTACTGAACTTTTGAATAATGTGAAGACTGAGAACATGCTTTTACTTGAAAAAGTTAAGAATTTGGAACTTGAATTATCTATTGCTAAAGAACAAACCGATAGGTCTGCAAGCTCCAAACTTGATCACATCCTGAGTGTTCAAAAGTCTCCCTTTGACAAAACTGGCTTAAGTTTTGTAGAAAGCATCTCTGTGCCTTCACCCCATTCCACAAACTTTGTTCCTTCTTCTTCTTCGAACCCACTGTGAGTGAGGTTGTCAAACCCTCTGTGAGTGAGGCCAAATCTATAGAAGTTACACCTCCTAGGAAGATTAGGGTTGATCTTCAAAAGTCTAAACCTAAGGCTCCTAACCCTCCTAAGGGAAAGTTGCATGATAAGCCTACATGGGTTTGTCATTTTTGTGGAAAGTCTGGGCACATTCGTCCAAACTGTTACAAGCTGCAAGCTGCTAAGCGAGCAAACAAACCAAAAGTACTTGTGCCTCAAGCACAAGATCCTATGGTACTTATTGGTGAATTGGTAAAAACTCTAAACCTTTATTCCAATCCTGGAATTAGTAATCATTCTCATGTGAATAAGAACTCCAATGCTCGAGGTGCATCTAAAACGTTTTGGATGCAAAAGGCTCAATCTAATTGAGTCTTTCTGACATGGTCCTTGTACTTCATTGCTCTACTTTTTGTGACCATTATTCTTTGGTTTTTTGTTTTCTTTGTTTCTAGGATTTGCATTGCATAACTGAAAGCTCGAAAATGTGTTAAAAACACAAGAGCTGTTTAGACCCCCAAATTAAAGTTACGGCTTGATAGATTTAACACTAACTTAATTCTAAGTGCGGAATAGTGTAAATGCGAGCGGATAATCAAACAAGCTACTCTAACACATATTCATATAATCACAACAGTAAAATGAAATGTAAAAGAGTAGAGAAGAAGAATGCAAACACAGATAACACGCCGATGTGTTATCAAAGAGGAAACCGAAGAACTCGGTGAAAAACCTCTCCGCCGCCCTCCAAGCGATAATCGATCCACTAGACAATCAGTTGGGATACATGGGTTAGCAAGAGACCCTCCAAGCCTAATCTACCCACTGTACCTAAGCCCTCCAAGCTCCTACTCCAACAAGGCTTCTCGAAACCGTGTCTTGTCTAGCTCTCCGGATCCTGCAACAAGCTCCATGTTGCATCTGTCATCCTTGGCTTCTTCCAATGCTTCCCAGCAGCACCAAACTATCACTTGTCACTCTGAAAGAGTGTGATAAGTGTTTGGGCTATCAACCTCTCAATGGTATGGAAATTGAAAGGTAGGAGTTGAGAAAAGCCCACAAGCTATTGTGTAGAGGATTGTGGGTATAACAATCTCTAACTCTTAAGGTGTTTGGCTAGGGTTTTCTCTCAAAAGCACTCCTTAACATTTGTGGGTAATATGGGTATATATAGTATGGATACAGAAAGTGTGTATCAGATAGCACAGTTTGACAAAATAGAATGTCTCGCGAGTGTCTCGCGGGAAGGCCTTACCCGCAAGATACTCGCGAGACACAGCTGTCTCCATCTATACTGACTTTTCGCATTCCAGTCATGTACAGGGCACATACATTACTTCATGGGATGCTAAGTCACGAGCTACCCTCGAAAACCTCTTCAGTCTTCAATAGCTTGAGTCTTCACACACTCTCTCTCTCTATTACACAACCCTTACAATCAAATCCCACAATAAATACAGGGTACAAAAGATTGAATAAAATAACAATCAAATTTGGCACAAATTAAAGCCAACAAAACACATAGTTGTAAATCACAACTTTACAATAACATTCATGCATTTCATTCTAGGTTGTTTTTGTTTTCTTTTTATAAAAATATATAATAATAAAAATAAAATAAAAAAAGGAAGCAAATTATGTTTTTGTATTATCTTCTTGGTTTTTGAAAACAAGGTTGGTCAATTTATTTTCACATAACATGTCTTTGTACCTTGTTTAGCTTGGATGAGCTTATTTATTGCACTTTACTAGTTGAAGCTTTGAAGTGCATGTTGTGTGGGAAGATGTTTATATTCTTTAATCACTTTGTCTTGATCTTAAAGTCACGTGTCTTTATCTGTCGGACTTGAACCTTTTAAGAAAGGCATAAATAACCATCTCACCACTATTCACTAGCCAATCATGAACACCTTAGTGCATATCGTAAGATTTTGTACTCGAAAAAGTGTAGCACATGCACAAAAAGAACATAAGGTGTAGCCTCGGTTAAATACTTAAAATTGGTGTGTACATTATTGGACTTAAAGTTAAATCAATCAAATAAAATTGGTGTGTACATTATCCTGGCTATTTTAATAAGTTTCTGCTCAATTAAAATTGGTGTGTATAATATGAGGCAAATCAAAAAACTTACATGATTGTTAGCTTATGATCTAGGAGATGTGGGAGTTATATGATGTAACTCTTTAGGTGATAATCTCTTTCAAATTCTATGTGATGAATTTTGTAGACTTTGTGTTTGATTTCTATTCACATATCACCTCACATGTATCTCAAGTTTTTAATAGTTGCACACACTACACAAATTACTCTTTGCTAAACTTTGTACATGTTATTGTGTGTGTCTTTGGTTTGACCAACCAAGTTTGAAAAATTCCTTGAGTTTTATGCATAACATATTTGATGCTTGAGAATTTAAGGAGAATGGATTGAAAATCTTAATTTTGGGAAAATTGGGTTCAAAACTTGTGTTTTTGAAAAATATTTCATCTCATACTTATGCATTTTATTCATAAAATTCAATACTTTAGGAGTTTTTGCACAAAATTACTTTGTTTTTCAAAAATTTGTTTTTTCCAGAATTTCGATCGATCGAACCTATTTTTCGATCAATCGAAATTACATTTAAAATCTTTGGTCAGCCTCTATTTGTTTCGATCAATGCTCGATTGATACTGGATAAATCAAAGCATTTTCGATTGATCGAACCTAATTTTCGATCAATGGAAAATCGTATAGAGAGTTTTTAAAAAAACCTGATTCTCACGTGATCAACTTACTTTTCAAAAAGCTTTCAAACACACTCTCTCTCTATTCGATCAGTCAAGGCTCAAATCAAATTTTTTGTCGTTTTCCTCCAATTCTTTTGCAAGGTTTTTCTCCCCTAAGGCCAGTAAGACTCTTTTACCCTTCTTTTGCATTTATTTTCAAGTTTCATGCATTTTTTAGGGAAATTTCGAACCTATAAATTTTTGGGGTTTTTTGATGATTCAAGCTTGTTTTCTTCAAATTGATCAATGGTGTTAGGTTCTAAAGACTTAGGATTTTATGTATTTAGAACTCTAATGTGTATTGTTGGCAAACCATGATCAAAACAATATGTTTAGTCGCGTTTAGACTTGCTCAAAGTTGATTCATTTATGTAAAGTTGGAATAAGCTGATGCAGAAGGCATTTATGCTTCTCGGCCTGGTTCGATCGATCAAAGCTTAGGCTCGATCAATCGAAAATCGGGTCAGAGACGTTTTCTGCATAATTCCAACTCAGCCCTAGTTTTGTTTTAAAACGTTTAGGGTTTCTAATTTGCCCTAGGTATAAAAGGCAAACCCTAGCCACATTTTAGTGTTGCTCATATTGCTGTTTGTGTAAATCTCTTGTGAGATCAGTGAGGAGCTTTCCTTTACACAAGCTTAGGATTATCAAGAAGGAGATTCATTCAAGAGCTTGATGATCATTCAGTTGCTGCCATAAGAACTTAAAGAAACACAAGCGAGGGTGCTTGTATCTGGTGGTGAATCCAAGAAAGAAGGAGTCCGTGGTTTTGGAGCTTGCACGTGGTCGTGTCAGTAAGTTCTACTGGTGGGTAGCAATAAGAAGTCGAGCATGGGGGCTTGTAAGTCTTATTGTATGAACTTCGATTCTTTCAAGAAAATGGATTCAAGTTTACCTTGAGGATAGCTAGGTTAAATCCTCCCCAGGTTTTTACCGGTTTGGTTTCCTAGGTGATCATATCTTTGTGTTATTTATCTTTTCTCTACTTTGCATGATATAATTGTTTGATTGTGATAACCTAGATTTGGAATTTGGACTAAGTAACAATTTGGCTAATTACCTAGGTTAATCCAATTGTGTTTTTAAGGGGTCTAAAAACTATCAAATGGGTTTTTGTTCTAAGATGCTATATAACTGTTCTTGATGGTTTAATTTGATCTTTTTGGTGATTTGTGAAAATTTGAATTTTCTAGGGCTTGAATATACCCGAATTGGGGATTTTGTTCAAATTGAGCTTAATTGATGAAATTGGCTTGTTGGGTTGATTGAGTTGATCATTCTAAATTGTTTTCTAACTTGTGTACTGATCAATTGGTCAATTTATTACAAATTGAACAAGTGGTTTCTCAAATTTTGGGGGTTTTGTTATAAACTCTATGCTCAAGCCAATTTTGTGATTCTAAACTCAAAAGTGAACTTATTCTCACTGCATTAGAGCATGCATCATGACATTCTACTGTTTATGCATCATATAGATTGTTATTTCTATATTTTTTTGTGCTAACTTGCTGTCTGCCCTTGGTTTTTCTTTTTGGTTCTTTTTCTTGTGTCTTTGTCCTTACCCTAGCACCATGTCTAGGAAGACTAGAGCCAATAGGAAAGCCTCCACTTCTTCTGAGCCTTCTTTTGAGAGTGATAGGTTTCCGAGTGTGGAAAACCAAAAGTTGTATGGGATGCTGAACATTAAGAGAAAAATTTGGGTTGAGAGAAAGGTTTTGTTAGATGAGCTTGATCCAGCCATTAGGGCTAATTTGAGCGTAGGGGCTGGTTGCCACTGTTGTATATTAATCATCCACCCCCAGCTGCCCTGATTAGAGAGTTCTACTCGAACCTCTCTATCCACGTCTATGATTCCAACACTCAAGTTAAGTGTTGGATACGAGGTGAAGAGTACACCATTACTCCTAGGATAGTGGCTGATGCTCTTGAGGTACCATTGGTCCAGCACCCTGTCTATCCTTATTCAAAGTCTCCACCCCTTGACGACATTATGTCGTACATCACTGGGTCTTCTATCCAGTGGGGTTCTGATCCTCGGATCACTACTGCTGAGCTTACTGTGATTCACTATCTTTCCTTTAGGATAGCTTGTCATTCTTTGTGGCCTATCTCTCATCTGCACACCATTCCTTTGGAGCATTGTGCATTTTTGTATGCTCTTGTTACTGATGCTTCTATTTTTTTTTCCTCATTTGTTTCTTTGTTCTATGAATGAGATTTATAGGAGTTCTTCTACCGCTCATGCTCTTTTCCATCCAGTTTTCATTCATCGGATTTTGTTGTTTTTAGGTTTAGATGTCTTTCCCGCTTCTGAGCCCGTACACATAATTGCTCCCATAGGTGCCTCTTTTCTTCAGCAGAGGGCTGCTCGTATGAGAGCTGGCTCTAAACATCCTAGGGATGATTCTTCTGGTGTCGTACCCCCTCCTCCCACTTCTATAGACGATACTTTGGCTAAGGCGTCTATTGATCCTACTGCTGTTGCTGCTGTTCCTCCACCATCTACTTCGGATGATTTAGACATTCGTCGTACGTTGGAGACTGTTATGACCGTTCAGGCGGCTCATGGTCAGCTTTTGGTGGACTTGCTTGACGAGATCCATGCTTTGCGAGCAGATCTGGAGCATTTTAGACGATCACCTCTGCCACCTCTTTTTGATGATGGATTCTAATTGCTCTTTAGCATTCCGTCACAAAAAGGGGGAGTACATTTGGACATTTGTAGAGGATTTTTTTTGTTAGGGGGAGATTTTTGTATTTTGTAGAGCTTGTGGAGCTATTAGATTGTATCCAGGTGCTTCATTATGTATTTACCATTTTTGGCTCATGATGTATTCTTTGTTTTGTTTGGGTTATTCATGATAGGGGGAGATACATTATTTTGTATATGTTTCTTGTTTCACATTGCTTATTGATTTATATTTATGAGTTATTCGTGATATATGTCTTTATTTTGTGTTATGTAAAATCAAGAATTTAATTTTTGTTTACTTGTATTTTCCACACATGCGTTTATGCGTCTGTTGAGTGTTTCAAGAAATATACAGGTTGATTTAGTCATGCTGCTGTCTACACTTGCAACTAATGGATAGTAGTTAGGTTGGATTTTTTGTAATGGGCTTTATTGTTTGGAAAGGGCTGTTTTCCTTGTAACTTTGAGCATTGTGTTTGTGTTTTATCACAGATTGCCAAAGGGGGAGTATGTTAGGTTCTAAGTAATTAGGAACTAATGTATTAGAACTCTATTTTGTAATGTTGGCAAACCATGATCAAAACAGATGTTAGTCAAGTATAGGTCTTTTATGTAAAGTTGGAATCGAGTTAACTGCAGAATTGAGTGTGCAATTCTGACTGGCTCGATTGATTGAGAATTAGACTCGATCGATCGAAAGTCGGGCAGAATGTTTTTTCTGCAAAATTTCCAACTCAGCCCTAAGTGCATATGATGTGTAGTGTTTTATGTTTTGCCCTAGGTATTAAAAGGAAACCCTAGCCACGTTTTTGAGGATGCTCTGCTTGCTGTGTGTGTGAATCTTCTGTGAGATCTGAGAGGCAGTTGCCTTCACACATGCTTAGGATTATCAAGAAGGAGATTTCATTGAGAGCTTGATGATCATTTCAGTTGCTGCAATAAGAGCTTAAAGATACATAAGCGGGAGTGCTTGTACTTGCTGGGAATCCAAGAAAGAAGGAGTCCGTGGTCTCGGAGCTTGCATGTGGTCGTGTCAGTAAGTTTTCTACATGAGGTAGCAATAGGATGTTAGTGGTCTAAGTCACTATTGTATAAACTTCAATTCTTTCATAATGGATTTGGTTTTACCTTAAGGATAGCTAGGTTAAATCCTCCCCAGGTTTTTACAGGTTTGGTTTCCTGGGTCATCATATCTTTGTGTTCTTTATATTCCGCACTTTACATTGATATGATTATATGATTGTGTTAACCTAGATCTGGAATTTGGACTAAGTAATAACTTGACTAAATAACTAGGTTAATCTGGTTGTGTTTTAAGGGGTCTAAAAACAAACACTTACTTTAGACAATTAATTTTCAAGTTCAATAAACCAATGAACATAAGCTCTTCCAAACAAGCACTCAGCAGTCTAATAGAAAAATGGAAGATGAAAATGAATCATTATTTTTGTAATAATTCTTCTTCTTATTCTTTATTATAAAAGAAAAAAAAATAAAGCTTCCACTTTTCATGAGGGCAATGTGTTGGAAAATGAAAACATGTACACAATAGTCTCCCTGTTACCACAATGATCAAAGTACCATACCATATTTGGTTGTGGGTTCGATGGGTCATCAACTGTTGATTTCATCCTTATAGCCATGTTCATTATAAAAGAATAAAGCATGAATCTCAATCTTTATCACTGTTAGGGACATATTTATGTAATTGGCTAATCTTTTGACAAAACACATTTTACTTGTAATTGGGTAGATCTAGAATGGGTTTAGTACTTCAAGAAATAAGTGTTCAAGTTAAATATTGAAGCCATGCAAGTCTGACCAAGAAACAAATGAAGGAAGTGTTGTTCATTAAAGCTCGACAGCAATCTCGAGAGAAAGACTTCTATCGAGATTTAATATTGAAGCTCGACAAAAGCTCGACACAAGCTGTATCAGTCGAGAATTACGAAATCATACTTTTTAGATCTAATTACACGCATATTCCTATGTATTTGTGTAGGATTTTCTCACAACCCTAAACATATATAAGGATTATTTTAAGAGCGATCACAAGGTGTTGCAAGAAATATACATGCATATTGTGACCGGAGGCAGAAATTGCTCTAGTTCATCATTCTCTCTGTAGAAGCTACTGCGTCTTTACGCCAAGGGTTTTATGACCAAGGAGCTTCCTGATCTTCATTATTAATGAATTGAAGAACTTTGTAGCCAACATCTTCTTCAAGTTGGTGAGTTAGTCACGTATTAGGATCCGTGCATCATTAATTAGTCATGTACTGGATTCGTGCATTGAAATGAGAGATTGCCGCTACAATACAAGTCCAATTGGGTATTGGGGTAAGGGTTCAACTATAGATTGGTATTTCAGGATAGGCCAAAGGGTTTGGTAAGGTTCCTTATACTTGTAACCGTTTGTGATTGATAATAGTGGATTCTCAAGAGTGGTGACCTTAAATTCACCCGGTGGAGTTTTGCCTCGGTGGTTTTCCCCATTCATAAACAAATCACCTGTGTCAAATTTATTTTCCGCTGCATTAAGTTATTTGGTAATTTGTTTGTGGTACCATGTTATTGCATGTAATTTGACTAATTAATTAATTTGGGTAATTAATTAATTTGCAAGGGGCCAATTCATTTTAACCCAACAAGTGGTATCAGAGGGGACACACTCTAATTATGTTTTAATCTTTGCTGTGTGATCGATTGGCCCCTATTTGCCATGGATAGAGGACAGTCTCTTATTATACCTCCTTTATTTAACGGCACTAACTATGCATATTGGAAAGTACGCATGAGAGTTTTCTTGCAATTTTTAGATGAGAAAGTGTGGCAAGCTGTGGAGATCGGCTGGACTAAGCCAAAGGAAGCACCGGCTGATTGGGATGATGCAAAGATCAAAGCAGCAAACTTTAATAGCAGAGCATTGAACGCCATTTTCAGTGCAGTCACAAATGAAGAGTTTAAGAAAATATCCTCGACTGAAACTACAAAAGAAACATGGATCATTCTCTAGACAACCTATGAAGAGACTAAGGCTATCAAGGATTCAAAGCTCCAAAGGCTTACTATTAGCTTTGAGGAGATAAAGATGGAGGAGGATAAGTCATTTGATGAGTTCTATACCAAGCTGAAGGACATAGTCAACTCAACTTTTAATCTTAGGGAAACTATTTCTGAACCTAAGGTTATGAGGAATGTGCTCAGATCTCTCCCTGAGAGATTCCATGTCAAGATCACAGTCATTGAAGAATCAAAGGATATTGACTCCATTTCTTTGACAGAGCTAATTGGCAACTTGCAAACCTATGAATTGGGTTTGACTAAATTTGGGGGAGGAACCAAAAGTAAGAGTATGGCACTAAAGGCCAAGAGTAATGAGACTGATGAGTCTTTAGATGATGAAGATTCCAAGATGAAGTTCTACATCACTAGGCAATTCAAGAAGTTCATGAAGAGTGCCAATGTGAAAAGTTTTGACAAGGACTGTAAGCAATCCAGTTCTTCTCAATTCAAAAGTCAAAACAGAGGGAAGAAGGATGCTAAAAATGGCGGTCAGTACACTATTCCCTCCAGACCAAAGTGCTTCGGATGTCAAGGTTTTAGACACATGAAACAAGAATGTCCAACATATCTCAAGTCAATTGGGAAAAGCAACGCTCTTGTTGCTACCTTGAGTGATACCGAGCCTAAAATTGAGTCAGATGACAGTGATGACGAGGGAATCCTGAGTGCTTTCACTGCCACGGTGGATCCTACTGAGGGGATCGTAGAAGCAAGGGATGAAGAAAAGGACTTGGTGGAATCCAAATTTGAGAAAATGGACGATCAAAATGACATTCATACAACCTATGCTAAATTGTACAAGGTTTCCGAGAAGCATGAGAAACTGTACAGGCTGGCCACCAAGAAGCTGAGTGATGTTGAACTAGATCGAGAGGAGCTCTCTACCAAGGTTGATGAAGCCAATAAAGTCATTGGAGCAATGCGATTTGAGAACAATTTCTTGGCCGAAAGGACCAAAAAGCTTGAAGCGGAGCTGTTTCAAGTCAAAACTCAATTGGAGAGGACTTCCAATGCAAAGATCGATGAGATGCTAATGATAGGCCAAAAACGAATTGACCCCTTGTGATTAATTAATTGATTAATTAACCAAGTTTATTAATTAATCAAACTAACATGCAAACGTCTGGTAGCACAAACAAATCACCAATTAAACTAAGTGCAGTAGAAAATATTTGTTTATGAATGAGGAAAACCAACATGGCAAAAACCCCACTGGGTGATTTTAAGGTCACCACTCCCGAAATTCCACTATTATCACAACAAGCAGTTACAAGTAAAGGAATCCAAGTACCTTATACCAACCTACAGTTGAACCCTTACCCCAATACCCAATTGGACTTGTTCTGTAGTGACAATCTCTCCTTTTTAATGCGCAGCTCCTAGTATGTGACTAACTAATTGCACGGATCCCAGTACGCGACTTCAAACACCAACTAGAGACGGTTGTTGGCTACAAAGTTTTTCAATTCATCCAAACAATGAAGATCAAGAAGATGCTTGGTTACAAAATCCTACGGTGTACAAACACAGCAACTTCTTCACAAGAACGATGAATTAGGGCAAATTCTGTCTCCAGTTACAATTTGCTTGAACAAACTTTACTCAACACTTGTACAACTTGTGTCTCCTTTGACGGCCCTTAAAATAATCCTTTTATATGTCTAGGGTTATGAGAAAAGAAGGCCCAAACACATAATCACGGATTAGAGTCAAAACAGATATGAAATTCTATTTTTCATAAACCTTGACAAATGCCTATCTGTCGAGCAGCTGTCGAGCCACGGGGCTGGAACAGCTTTTCAAGCTTAATAAATGCTAGCTGTCGAGCTAGCTATCGAGATTTAATGAACTTGCACTTTTCAGCTTGAATCTTAGACAGACTTACATGACTTCAACACTTGATCTTGAAACAAAGTTTCTTGAAATATTAAACACATCCTAAATCTACCCAAATACAAGTAAAGTACGTTTTGTCAAAAGATTAACCAATTACATAAAATAGTGACATCTGTTCCTAACAAGTGAATCACATATGTCCTAACAATCTTCCCCTTTGGCAATCCGTGACAAAACCATAACAAACAAATGATCATATAATAGAAGTCATAAATCACTCAACTCATATTCACTTGTTGAATACAATAAAATCTATCCTAACACAAACTCTTGAAATACTTTGCAAGAAGAGAGTTTATAGCAAGAAGACTTTGACAACCTGTATTTCTAAAACACTTTAAACAAGACTCATCAAGGCATCTTTGTGTGAAACAGAAATAATAGATTGCATACAAGTAATAAGAAGCATGTGCAAAAAGAGAGAAAAGAAACAACATATGTAAGGGTAGGTGAAAGAAACATACATCAACATATAAAGAAGATAAGTACAATGTATGTCAATAATGGTCACAAGACCCATGTACAAGAAGAAGGAAGTAAGCACTCCCCCTAACAAGATGAAACACATCTCCCCCTTACAAAGGAATGTATATCTTCCCCTAACATGTAGAATCTTAAAAAGAAACCACATATTCTCCACAATTTCTCCCCCTTTTTGTCATGATTGACAAATGGTACAAGAATCTAAAAAGCTTTACCCGAGAAACATAAAGATGATCAAAAGGGCACAAGAAATCCATATAAATGCATGAATGTACTGAAACAAGATGCTTTAGAAGATAATCAAAAAGATGCAAAACATGTAAAAAACAATGCATGCAAGAGGATCTCGATAGATCGAGGAGGTGTCGAAAAGCAATCAAGCAGACCTCGATGGATCGAACAACTATCGAGAATCTATCGAGGAGATAGAAACTTTCTCAATCGATTCACCTAGCTATCGAGAGGTGTCAAGATTGCGATAAAAATCAACTGAAGAGCTCGACAGATAAGCCAGGTGTCGAGAGGCGTCAAGGATCTATCGAGGTTGCTTTAAAACAGTTTTTCAAGAAGGGAAAAACATAGATATGAATGCAATCAAGCATGCAACACAACCAAGGATCCAAACAACATTTTAAACTCTCAAAATCATTTCCCAACCAAAAAATTAAGCACATTGATCCCAAAAACACACACACACACACTAAACAAGTCTAACCACTTTTATATTTCAAAAATAAGTCAAGACAGTTTAGTGAGTATACATTAACACATGTAAACCTTGTGATGGCCAAATCACATTCTAACTGCACATGTATCAAGAGTAGCAAAGAATATTGCGTGTTGGGTGTGAAAAATATCGCAAGATTGCATAAGCGTCTACATGTTATGACGATTTGAGATATGAGAAAATCACTTTAACTCACACACAATCATAACTGTTTGATGGGAACTATCACCTTCGAGGTACATCCTATAATTCTTACATCTCCTAGAATACACGCTTGCAATCATATATAAAGCATTTTGATCTTTTTGCTTTTTATTTTTCTTTGCATATATATATATATATATATATATATATATATATATATATATATTTTTAAGAAAATCATGCATGGGCATATAAGAGATAGAAAAGAAATACCCAATTATGTTAAGTATTTGACATTCCAATTTTGCTATGCCGAAGCACACAAATGTCATTGACGTTTTACTTTTGCTATGTCGAAGCATACAGATGTCATTTCATGATTGGCGGGCAACAGTGGTAAGATAGTTATTTATGCCTTTCTCTTAGGATTTACTAGTCATTCCCGTCAAAAAGAGTGATACGAGTGTTAAGTACAAGAGATGATTTAATCTTACTCATCACAAACACGAGCCACAAAGCTCACTTGCTTAGTTGTGCATAGAGATGCTCATCTAAGTTACAAGAGATACAAAGTTTAGAAAATTTTGTTTCAATGGCCATACAAGGTATACAAGTACTAATGTACACAAACACACACTATTTTTGTATTTTTCTGATTTTTCAATTTTTTTATTTTAGATGAAAAACAAAATAAACAAAACTGAAAAAAAAAAACAAACAAAAACATGTTAAACAAAACAAAGCATAAAACTAGACTGACTCAAAAAAAAAATCAAAACACACAAGTGATGCAAAAACAAAAACACGAAAAGAGAGAAGAAAGTGATAGAATCACTTAAAACCATTTTCCTTCCACACCTTGGAAGAGTCTTTCCTTTGATTAAACCCTTGAACCAGCGGTGAGGGGGAAGAATTGAAACCATTCAAGTTCGAAAGGAACATGAGGGCTTTGAGAAGATCTCCAAGGGGAGCAAGAGAGGATTGAAGCTGATTCTGGCTTCCAGATGCTATCATACCATTGCTCTGTTAAGTGGCTAACCACTTATAACAATTTAGTCGTGTATGACCAGCAACTCTACAATGATGATAGAGATGCTGCTTCTTCTATTTAGGCTTTTGAGAGTTAGTCTTCTTAGCCTTAGGGCTTTTAACATCTTTCTTATCCTGTTTAGGGGGTGCTCCTAAGATAGATTTATCCTTGTCTAAGTTCTCACTAGCTAATTCATTTTTAACAACATTATTCTCAATTTCAACATTATTAGCAGAAGGAACAAAAACAATAGTACTAGTAGAAGCAATACTAGAAGAAGAGAAATCATACCCTAAACCAGTTCGATCAGAAACAAATTTCTAAATGCTTAGCATCTCGACAAGCTTCGTACTTGAAGCCCTCTCCAATTGAGTTCTGACTTGAAACAGCTCCGCTTCAAGCTTCTTGGTCTTCTCAACCAAGAAATTGTTCTCGAACCTCAGTGCTCCAATAGTCTGATTAGCCTCATCAAACTTTGTGGAAAGCTCTTCATGATCAAGTTCCACATCACTGAGCTTCTTGGTGGTCAGCCTATAAAGTTTCTCGTGTTTCTCAGAAAGCTTGTATAGTTTCTCATAGGCTGTATGGATATCATCTTAATCATCCATCTTCTCGAACTTAGAATCCACCAATTCCTCTTCTTCGTCCACATCCTCAACAATCCCCTCAGTAGGATTGACAGTGGCAGTGAAGGCATTTAATATTCCGTCATCCTCATTGTTAGAATCATACTCAAGCTCAATGTCGCTCAAAGTAGCAACAAGTGTCTTGCTCTTCCCAATACTCTTAAGATATGTAGGACACTCCTGTTTCATGTGACCGAACCCTTGACACCCAAAGCACTTAGGTCCTGAGGGAACAGTGTACTGATCGTCATTCCTAGCATCCTTCTTCCCTTTATCTTGGCTCTTGAACTGAGAAGAACTGGATTGCCTACGGTCCTTGTCGAAGCCCTTCCCATTGGCATTCTTCATGAATTTCTTGAATTGCCTAGTGATGTATGACTTCATCTTGGAATCTTCATCTTCTAAAGACTCATCTGTGTCACTGCTCTTGGCCTTCAGTGCCATGCTCTTGCCTTTACCCGACTTGCCAATTCTAGTTAACCCTAGCTCGTAGGTCTGCAGATTGCCAACCAGCTCTGTCAAAGGAATCTTGTCAATATCTTTTGATTCCTTGATCACAGTGATCTTGGTATGGAATCTCTCGGGTAGAGATCTGAGCACTTTCCTCACAATCTTGGGTTCAGGAATAGTTTCCCCAAGATTGAAGGCTGAGTTCACTATGTCCTTAAGCTTGGCATAGAACTCATCGAACAACTCATCCTCCTCCATCTTGATTTCTTCAAAGCTTGTAGTGAGGCTTTGAAGCTTTGAATCTTTGACAGCCTTGGTTCCCTCATAGGTTGTCTAGAGAATGGTCCATGCCTCCTTAGTAGTTTCAGTAGAGGATATCTTCTTAAACTCCTCATTAGTGACTGCACTGAATAAAGCATTCAATACCCTACTGTTGAAGTTTGCCGCCTTGATCTTGGCATCATCCCAATTGGCTGGCGCTTCATTTGGCTTAGTCCAGCAAATCTTTACAACTTGCCACACATTCTCATCTAGAGACTGCAAGAAAGCTCTCATGCGTACTTTCCAGTATGCATAGCTAGTACCATCAAATAAAGGAGGTATAATGAGAGACTATCCTCTATCCATGAAAAACAGGGGTCAATGGATCACACAGCAAAGATTAATCCTAATCAAAGTGTACCTGCTCTGATACCACTTGATAGGCCAAAAACAAATTGACCCCTTGTGATGAATTAATTGATTAATTAGCCAAGTTTATTAATTAATCAAATTAACATGCAAACGCGTGGTAGCATAAACAATTCACCAATTAAACTAAATGCAGCGAAAAATAAATTGACACGGTGATTTGTTTATGAATGGGGAAAACCAACACGACAAACATCCCACCGAGTGATTTTAAGGTCACCACTCCCGAAATTCCACTATTATCACAACAAGTGGTTACAAGTAAAGGAATCCAAGTACCTTATACCAACCTACAGTTGAACCCTTACCCCAATACCCAATTGGACTTGTTCTATAGTGACAATCTCTCATTTTCAATGCACGGCTCCCAATACGTGACTAACCAATTGCGCAGATCCCAGTACGCGACTTCAAACGCCAACTAAAGAAGGTTGTTGGCTCCAAAGTTCTTCAGTTCATCCAAACGATGAAGATCAAGAAGATGCTTGGCTACAAAACCCTACGGTGTACAAACACAGCAACTTCTTCACAAGAACGATGAATGAGGGCAAATTCTGTCTCCGGTCACAATTTGCTTGAACAAACTTTGCTCAACACTTGTGCAACTTGTGTCTCCTTTAACGGTCCTTAAAATAACCCTTTTATATGTATAGGGTTGTGAGAAAAGAAGGCTCAAACACATAATCACAGATTATAGTCAAAACAGATGTGAAATTCTGTTTTCATAAACCTCGACAGATGCCTATTTGTCGAGCTGCTGTCGAGAAGCTGTCGAGCCACGGGGTTGGAACAGCTCTTCAAGCTCGATAGATGCTAGCTGTCGAGATTTAATGAACTTGCACTTTTCAGCTTGAATCTTGGACAGACTTGCATGGCTTCAATATTTGATCTTGAAACGAAGTTTCTTGAAGTATTAAACACATCCTAGATCTACCCAAATACAAGTAAAGTGCGTTTTGTTAAATGATTTGTCAATTACATAAAATAGTGATATGTTCCTAACAAGTGAATCACATATGTCCTAACAGCTAAGTTTTCAGAAAGCTGCTTCTGACAAAACCGGTTTGGGGTATGATTTCTCTTCTCCTAATATTGCCTCCTCTAGTACAATTGTGTTTGTCTCACCTGCTGATAATGTTAATTCTAAGAACAATGAATCTAAAACTGAAATAGCTAGTAAGAACTTAAACAATGGCAAATCTATTCTAGGAGCACCCCTAAGGTTGAAAAGAAAGAGACTAGAAATCTTAGGACTAAGAAGGCAAACAACAAAAAGTCTCAACAAAAGAAGCCGCATTTCTGTCATCACTGTGGAGTTTCAGGGCATACTCGTCCAAATTGCTATAAGTGGTTAGCCACTCAACAAAGCAATAGTATGGTCTCATCTAAAAATTAGAATTAGTTTCCATTCTCTCTTGCTCCTTTGGGAAATCTTCTCAAAGCCCTCATGTTCCTTTCGAACTTGAACGGTTTCAATTCTTCACCCTCTCCTCAGGATCAAAGGTTCGCGCAAAGGAAATGTTCTTATAAGGTGTGGAAGGAAAAAGGCTCAAAGTGATTCAGTCACTTTTTCTCTCTCTCCCTTTATGTGATGCACTACTTGTTTGTTTTGCTTTCTAGCTTTTGAGTCGGTCTAGTTTTATACTTTGTGTGTTTCTTTATGTTTTTGTTTGGTCGTTTTCAGTTTTGCTTTATTTATTTATTTTTTTCATAAAAATAAAAAAAAAAATTGAAAAATTAGAAAAATACAAAAATAGTGTGTGTATGTGTATATTAGTACTTTTGTACCTTGGATGGCCATTGAAACAAAATTTTCTAAATTTTGTATCTCTTGTAGCTTAGATGAGCATCTCAATGCACAACTAAGAAGGTGAGCTTTGTGGCTTGTATTTGTGATGAGTATGATTAAGTAATCTTTTATACTTAACACTCAAATCACTCTTTTTGACGGGAAGAACTAGAAAATCCTAAAAGAAAGACATAAATAACCATATCACCACTAAAACCCGCCAATCATGTATAACATCTATGTGCTTCGGCATAGCAAAATTGTGATGTTTTGGCTTACATAATTAGGCATTTCTTCTCTCTCTTATATGCTCATGCATGATATGTTCAAAAAGAAAATACGCAAAGAATATAAAAGCAAAAAAAAAATCAAAATGCTTTTAAAAATGGTTGTAAGCGTGTTTCTAGGAGATGTGGGAGTTATATGATGTACCTCAAAGGTGATAGTCCCCATCAAATAGTTATGATTTTGTGTGAGTGTATTAGATTTTCTCATATCTCAAATCGTCATAATATGAGAAACTTATGCACTCTTGCTATGTTTCACACACAACACGCAAAATTCTTTGCTACTTTTGATACATGTGAAGGTACAATGTGATTTGGTCATCACAAGGAATACATCTGTTAGAATATGTTCACTAAACTGTCTTAACTTGTTTTTAAAATATAAAATTGGTTAGATTTGTTTTGTGTATGTGTGTGTTTTTGGATCTATGCTTTGCATATATGTTGAGAGATGTTTTAAGAAGCTTAACATGTTGATTGGATCTTTGTTTGAGTAGCTTGCTTGTTGCATTCATATCTATGTGTCTTTCCTCCCTTGAAAATCTCCTTTTCTTCAAGCTCAACAGTTTCTCGACAGATCCCCGACAGACTCATTTCTATCGAGCTTGCCTTCTTCAGTCTCGATAGAAACCTCGATAGATTCTCAATCCATCAAGATTTCTGGGTTTCTTCTCGACAGTTTCTTTAATCCATTGAGCCAAATTTCTGAGCATTTTGTCTGCCCAATAGCTTCTCAATAGATCTTCGATCCATCAAGGTGAGTTTTGCTCGACAGATCCTCGATAGCACCTCGACAGATTCACTTCTGTCGAGATTTAGTACTCGACAGATCCTCGATAGCATCTTCAATCCATTGAGATGCGTTTTATATTTAAAGGCTGAGGCACGATTCAGATCTCACTTTTCTCATTCTCTTTCGACAGAAAACACTTCTCTCTCACCCCAAACACTCTCCTCTCACTCAAATCTCTCTACCCACCCCTTTTTCGGCCTAGATCAAGCTTCAATATCTTGGTAAGTGTTCTAAATCCCTTCTTTTTCATGCATTCATGCATTTTAGACCTAGGTTTTGGGTTTTTGAAAATTTTTGGGGTTTTTGAGATTTTTGTGAAATTTTTTGGGTTGGGTTGTGTTGTTTTGGTAATGTATGCTCATGCATTGCATTCTCATTGCTTTATAACAATGTTTCATGCATTTTAGATGTGTGATTAATTGTTATTGTTTGAGTGTTGGTAGGTTTGGATTGGGTTTTTACCCATGATGCTTTTAAATTTTGCACGTCATATGTTCATGCATTTTTCATGCATACATTATATCTTTTCTTTCCTTTTTTGGTTTGGGATGTGTTCTGCTTTCTTTCTCTCTCGGATAGACTGCACTATGGTACCCAAACAGCGCAAATCCACTCCGGCTCAGTACCCTCTTCGTGGTTCCGAGTCATCCTCTTCTGATCCTCATATTCCATCTTATATCTGGTTCCGTAATGAGAAGGCCAAGACGGACTTCTTTGAGAACTTCCAGAATCGTGCCGTTCATCCGGAACGCCAGGTTATTTTGTTAGACTTCTCCGACACTACTCTACCTGAAGTCATTCGGACTTGGGAATGGGGAGTCCCTCTGTGGGAAACCCGAGAGGTGTCTAGTCATGTTCATTCAGGAGTTTTACTCCAACATGCACGGCATCGATACCTCTATAACTGCTTGTGATTGATAATAATGGATTCTTAGGAGTGGTGACCTTAAATTCACCCGGTGGGGTTTTGCCTCGGTGGTTTTTCCCATTCGTAAACAAATCACCTATGTCAAATTTATTTTCCGCTGCATTTAATTATTTGGTGATTTGTTTGTGCTACCATGCTATTACATGTAATTTGACTAATTAGTTAACTTGGGTAATTAATTAATTTGCAAGGGATCAATTCATTTTAACCCAACAATCACCCTGGCGGGAGAATGTATCTTAAGACGGCTATAGTGACAGCTTTTAGGCCATGTCTAAAAACGCAACGTTTAGGTCATGACGTATAGCCATGTTTTTAGGAGGGTTATAGCCGCGTTTTTAAAACATGGCTATAGCCCGCATTTTTTGTAGTGCTTATAAATGAATATTGTATTCTCTCTTTCACAATGTGTTGAGCTCATTTAATTCTGGGATTCACACATGGTGAGAAGGAATATGCATATATTTAATGCATGAAATAATTATTGTCCCTAAAAAAATAAACAAAAAGAAGTTTCTAGAAAAGAATTTAGTGGTTATTGAGTTGCTATAGGAACAAAATTTATTCCTCTCTTTTCCCTATATTTATTAGTCATTTCATTTGGATGAAATTATTTGAACTTTGAAGAGAAGATTCGAATTACAATCTTTACTTTAAAATTTTGAGAGAGAGAGATGTACCGAATAAAGAATCCTTGGTTCCTCTTATGCCGGATAATGCTAGGTGGGAAAGTCCGTTTAGGAAATAAAATCATTGGCTCGTTTGAAGAAGAAACTTCTCCTGCAGAACAAAACAGTTAACAGCTATACAGAAACCAAAAAGACCGAACAAAATAATACTAATGACTTAATTGGTGACCCAACCCCTGAAAACTCTAGCCTTAAGTGTTCTTGAATATGCCTCTATATAACAGCTTCTATATTGCAACAATTACCACAATGTTCAAGTAATGCAGCAACCCTTTTGAGGGCTTAAGAAAAGAAAAAAACCGCATCTATATTGGCTAGTAATGAAAACAATTGGTTTTGCCAGAATTAACGTGGACTAACATCTTCCTGCCATATATAGGAGTGAAAAAAAAAAATCCTCCACCTGCAAGAGCAGGGGATATCATTCTAGATGATATTATTTCCAGCACAGTACATAAGTCACTATGAGCATCAGAGAAACAAGAGCATAACTTGGATGACACTACCACCTAAAGTCTGAAGCCTGCTACTTAAGTCATCTTTCATCAAAAAGTAAACACATTGGCAATCAGGATAAGCACATCAGCATCGACATATCATTCACCACAAAACAAATCTTATTGGGTTTATCATGTTAATCAGATAAATTCATGAGAGGAAATACCAGAAGCACTATCTTAGCCACCTAAATCTAGTTAATAACTAATAGTAAGTACTTCTATATCATAATCTTTGAAGTTTGAAGCAAGAGAGCCCCTCCATAGGGATTTTTTTTTTTTTTTTTTTTTTTTTTTTTTTTTTTTCCTTTTGGTATGCCCTACATGAGTATTGTGGTTCACAAATTTTCAATATTTTCCAGGTTATAATTAACTCATGTCTAGTAGCAGTAAATTAAGACCATACCTAACAGTTATCATCATTTATAATTTATCTTGCCTATAGAGATTCTGCGCATAAGCATCCCCCACTCAACCAATTTTTTACTCCAAACCACAATTCTATATTGCTAGTTATGTTCTTAATGGGACATTTGGCAGAAGTTGGGCATAGTTTCCAGGATGCAATCCGTAATAGATACTAAAGTTATGAGGCCTTAACTGGACTATACATCTAGTTACTGGACAAATGAGCAAGCTGAAGCTTCTATAATTTCAATGTTCTTAAAGAAGAAAAAATGAAGGTTTAGAAAAAGACTTTATTTTTCTTTGAGGCACCAAAGAAAAGAATGCTTTGTAGAAATTTAATTTTTTTTAACATAGTCATATGTCCATAAACAACAAAGTTAGTTGTAGCCTAAAACTACAACCTTACTCATTATTTTTTATTGAAGGTAAATTTTTAAAAATTCACCATTGGATTATATTTTCTTCTTATATCCTTCATGCATACTTGCAAAATTTCTAGAAAATTAAAAATCAATACTTATGTTATCAATAAATTGTTTAAATTGTAAATTGTTTAAATTGCAAGTTTTTGTAATTTAAAATTATGCATAAAATATAAACTTATAGATCATATAGTAAATAATATCCGATTGACACAAAATTTGACATGTGTATTAAGAGCATAAAGAATATACAATCCAACGATTAAATTTTCAAAATTTATAGTAATATTAATTTTTTTTAAAGGAAGTTGTAGCCTTAGGCTACAACCAATTTTGTAACTAAATTTTGTCCATCCATAAATTCATATATATTCACAAGGGAAATGATAGAGACCAACGGATCAATTGGAATCCTTGCTGATTCGAATTGGGGTTTTACGCACCGCCCGCAATTCCATTTTTGAGCTCCATGATTTGCTTAGATTTTTGGTCTAATCAATATATATATATATATGTGTGTGTGTGTGTGTGTGTGTGTATAAAGTAGAGACCTCATGTGGAAAAGCATGAAGTTCTACCAAATGGCACATTGTATAACATTTTTTTCATTTAGGCTTCCACCTCATCTAAATTTAGCTTTTATGTCAAACTATTAAGTAATGTTAAATGCATTTATTTCAATGTATTAATAAAATTCAAAGAATTTGTATACATTTTATAACTTTACATGTTTTGAATAAATATGGATGGATCTAAAAAGTCATGGGAAATGTAGGAATTAAGAAAACTTTTCAACTTCCTGCATAAGACTAACTTCAGTGTAGAATTGCAAGAGTTTGATTCAATGAATTAGGTAAATATTATTTGTCTCCACATTTGTCTCATATAAATCCCCGTTTCCATTGGACTTAAAAATTAAACTTCCATAATTTTTCTCACAATATCTTTGTTTTTCTTTCTGAGAGGTATGTTAATTTTCAAAATATTATGTTCATCTTAAATATTTTGTTTAGATTTTATGTATACGTTTTTACTTATGTAACATTGTAATGTATTTAGGGTCATTTTTTCATATTATGTGCCAATTTATATTTTTGGTTTTCTGTATGATGCATATACTTGGTAAGGATCTGTTTTTAGCTATTTTAGTTCAATTATTGTTTTATCACTCTCCTAATAAAATGTTTCTAAAAATGGTTCCTAAATCAGTGCCCTTAAGGTATTGGTTAACATTTCCCTTATACTTTAGCCAACTAATTTTTAAATTCAATAAACCAATGAAAATAAGCCCTCCCAAATGCACTCAGCAGTCTAATAGGAAAATGGAACATGAAAATAAATCATTATTTTGTAGTATGTTTATTTTTTCTGTGTTTTTTTTTTTAACACAAAATAAAAACTTCTACATTTCATAGGGTTAATGTGTTCGTAGCAGGTACAAAATAGTCTCATTGTTATAACTTCAATGATTAAAGTACCTTATTTTGGTGGCAGGAAATGGGCCATCAACCATTGATTCCATTCTTATCCCTATGTTCATTATTAAAAGTTTCAAGTATGAACCTCAATCTTTATCCTCCTCGGCATGAGAATGTATATCTTATATATTGGACATATGCGTCATCTCTTTCACGGATAAATCCCATTTGATTATAGAGTTCACGCACTATAAAAGAGAATTTGCATATATTTGATGCATGAAATAATTATTATCGTGATAAAAAAAAAATTAAAAAAATATTAACGTTCTCGAGTTGCTACAAATACAAAATTTATTCCATATCTTTTCCCTATACTTTTTAGTCATTTCGTTTATATGAAAGTATTTGAACTTTGAAGAGAAAATTTCAATTTCAATTTTTAGTTTAATTTGTGAATAAAGTATGGAATGACAATTAAAAGAAAATTATAAATATATTTTAAATTTTCTTATGTGGATTATAGTTTTAAACTTTTATTAATATATTTCTCTCAAAAAAAAAGTTTTATTAATATGTCGATTTAAAATTATAGGATTTAAATTTGTATTATATGGATTATAGATGAACTTAAATTTTTATTAATATTTCTATTTAAAATTAAAGGATGTAAATTTATTTCAAGTTCATAATATTAGAAGTATTTGTATTACAACAAAGCTTTATATTCTCAAATCCATGCATATATCAAGTACTTTATATTTACAATTATTCTTCAACCCCTCATTTTATGGCCTCAATTATTGCAAATATAACTTTAAAGAATTTGAAATGAACTAAAACATGTTTTCTGATTGAGATAGCACGATTTTATTTTATATGTATATATATGTCAATTTTTACAATAAGTCAAAGATATGGGATTTTATTTTATATATATAGGATTTGAATCTTGAATCTACTCATAAGGAAATTTGATTGTATCAATAAACTGCTTTTGATGAGATAACACAATTTTTATTTATTTATTTATTTTATGAACAAACATCATTCATTGAAACAAAGAAGGAAATCAAAAAATAATAATAATAGTGGGTTCTAATTAGCTCAACTGAAAAAGTCTTTGATTGTTAAATAAGACATCTGAGATTCAATCCGCGCTTACACCAAAAACTGATTGGTGCTTTGGTTTAATGATAAGGAGCTATCATCAGGAGCGGACGTCATAAATTGAAATTATCTCAAATAATAATAATAATAATAATAATAATAATAATAATAATTACAAGAGGGAATCAGACCCTTCTCTACCCTGTGGCCTAAGGCAAAAATCTGGTAATAATAAAGAAATCAATGGGAATCATTCCCCCAATTTCAAACAAAAGTGCTAATTTAACAATATATTATGGGCAACAAAATTAGCCTCTCAAAAGATGTGGTTAGCAAAACACTCAACCAAAGAGTTCAAAATTAGTAAAGTTCAATTTGTAATATGATTATTCGCCCATCAAGGAAGGGAAGATAGTTTTTATAATGAAGTTAGTGCATCTCCTTCACCAATCACATGCTTGTACCTAGGGGTAGCAAAGTTGGACACGACCCACAAACCCGACACGACATGACACGAAATTAGTAGGTTATGGGTTGAGGCTTAATGAGTTCGTGTTATATTCGGGTTGACACGACTGACTCGTTTAATAAATGGGTTGGGTTAGTGTCCATCACATGGAACTCATTTGACATGTTTGGTCTATTTAATTAAATGACATTTTATCAATATACCCTAGGTATATACCCGATGTACCTAAGCCCTCCAAGCTTCTTGCTCCAACGAGGTTGCGCCGAACCTTTTTCTTTTCTAGCTTACCGGATTCCGCTACTAAACCATAGCATCCGCCATCCTTGGCATCTTCCAATGCTTCCCAAAACTCCAAGAACACTCAACACTCTAAATGGGTGTGGGTAGTGTTTGGATAGAAATCTCCTCTCAATAGGTATGACAATGAGAGAGGGAATGAGAAGAGACTACAAAGATTTCTCTCTAAGAATGAGTAGCTCTCTCTAATTGGGTGGGTGTTTTGAAGAAACCTCTCTTAGGGTTTTTCTTTCTGAATAGCCACACATATTTTGTGGGAATGAGGGGTATTTATACTGGTGTGAGAAAAGAATGCAAAGAGTCAGTTTTTCCAAAAACAGGGTTGGCTGGCTACTTGACCTCGCGACTTAACTGAGTCGCGAGTTCAAGTCGCGAGCTAGCTAAATGGCCAGTCTGGATTTTTGTCCTGTAGTGCTCCAGGTGGCGTGACTGTTCAGCTCCCCTGCATGCTCTGCACGTGAGCAACTTTTGGCGGCTTGCAAGCCGCGAGCCACCAGCGAGTCCTAGCCGCGAGTCTCTGCTTCACTGCACTGTCTTGAGCATTTCTTCACACTCTCTCACACACTACCCTTACATGATTCCCACCTAAATACAAGGTTTCTAAGTGCTATATTACAAGCAAATTTGTCATGGAATAAAGCCAACACATGGTTGATTAAATTCAACCTTACAATCTCCCCCTTTGGCTATTCCATGACAAAACACCCTAAAACAGACTCTAGACTTTAAACGTGAGTTTGGGAACAATGGCAAAACTCACTCACACCTAAATCTAGAAACTGTGCAGCTCTTGAATCATATGAACATGAATCTCCTGAAACACAACAACACACCATGATTATTGTATGCAGAAAAGCATGAAATGCATATGAAGCAAGCAATATGTGATCAAGCAAAGATGGAGTTAAGAAACAAACCATGGCTTGATCAAACAAGCAATCACTACAAGGTAGTGATCACAATGCTCATTCACACTTGGAATGAACACTTGAACATACAAGCTAACAAGAACAATGCAAGTTACTTGTATGCCCAACACTCAACCAATGCATAATACACTAAGTATATGCATCTAGGAAAAATCCTACAAGGGCACAAGAGTGACAGTACATAAATCAAAATGCAAGATATTTAGATAGAGGTACTGATTTCAACATAGCATAAAAGGCTGCATTAAGCAAGGTACAAACCATAAAGCCTACAAACTATGCATAAAACATAAACCCTAAAAGCTTACAAAAGCACATGGGTACAAACCACATTATATTGAATAAAAACTTAAACAATATAAACTAAAAGTGCTTAAAGTTTCTTCCCTTCAAAATGATGAGAAGCTGTGATGCACTTGGAACATATATACTTGTAACCTGAAACACTTGCACAAAACACATTAGACCCTCAAGGTAAAGCAAGTAATAAAAGGACAAGTATAATGTAACAAGTAAATTGCGATCAAGTAAACATGATGTGAAACATGTGAGCAACTTGATCATACACCAAAACAGTCATATAGAAATGACTACAATGATCACATAGCAAAGCAAATGATCATCTGAACATGCATTCAAAGAAGCACAATAGCATAGGGATATATGCATGTCCAAAGCACAAACATGATGCAATGAGAACAACAAAGCATAACTCAAAGCACCATAAAGCCAACAAGAAAACAAATAGAACAAAGTTTTCTAGTTAACACAATGTCTTCTCCCCCTTGGTATATGCATCTCCACTATGGAAAAACTCTCCCCCTACAAATGTGCACGAGAAATAGAATTTCTCCCCCTAAGGATGTGCACAAGAGTCATAACAAGAGTCATATAGAAATGACAAAACACTCTGGTATACTCTCTAGAGTATACTCTCCCCCTTTTTGTCAGGAATAGACAAAGGGTCATGGAGAAAAGAGGGCAAGAGATGAATGAACGAACAATGATAATGATGCATGAGGGGTGCGAGATGAATGAGAAAATGAAACTCAAACCTAAGACAAAGTAACATGCTACAAAGCATAAGGTAATCATGACATGCTAGGATGAAGAAATAAAGTAAAGACCAATGCATGACAAGGGTAGCAAAGGTGTGTGCAAGAGGTGGCTAAATGCAATGCATGATCAATGCATGAAAAATACACATGTGGGGCAAAGTGTGCAAAATACACAACTAATGAACCAAACATGTTCCTAATGAGGAAACATGAGAAATCCCAAAGTTTGGTACTCATCGGAGTCCAAACAAGCGAGAAAATGTCTAAGAGGCATTTTATCAAACACCTAGCATGCACACTATGAACAAAAATGTGAAACAATGCATGAACATCATGAAATCCTCCCTTAATACATGTTCTTTCTGCCACAAGAGGCCAACATCCAATGCATATCAACAAAAGAAACCAATCCCATGAAGAAAATTGACAAAAAATAAGTTTTCCCAACCCCTATGATGAAAATCCCAACCAAGAGCACAAAACTCTCCAAAACATAATCTAAGGATCAAAATCAATGAAAAGAGTTTATAATTACCTTAGAGATGTTAATGGATTGAAAAACCATTCAAATTGGTTGGGTTTTGATGTAAAAATATTGAAAGAGGGGTTTTAGAGAGGATGGGAGAGGTTTAAAACAAGTTTCCCACGAAAAAGCTCTTTAAAAAGCTGATTCTGGGCGACTCGCGACTGGCGAGTCGCGAGCCAAGTCGCGAGTGAGCCGCGAAACCTCTCTGTATGAACTCGCGGCTTAGACTCGCGGCTTGCAAGCCGCCAAACCGAGTAGCCAAAACTGGCAGCTTGCTGGCAGCTCGCGCAAGTAGCCAAAATGAGTGGCCAAAAATTCTGACACTTGTTTTTCAAAACAGAACATGTTTAAACATTGAAAAACAAAGTAAACACTAAACATGAACACAAAGAGTGATAAAAATCACTTCCAAAAACATATAAAATGATCAAAAATCTTTTTGGATTAATCCATATAAGATTGAGCACACACACATCACATTTAGACAAGTACAATCTAACAAATGAATAAGACATTCATTGAACATTAGGCATGTGTGTTGTGTGTGTGTATCAAATGTGGAATAGTCCTTAGTCTAGAGTGAAGCTTCAATGATCAATTCAATCAAGTCATACACAACTAGTACTAAGTCAAGTGGTCTATCTCAATTATAGAAATGAACATATATGACCTCCCACAAGAAAATGATTACATAAGATTGAAGCTTTTCATTTGGCTTCTTTACAATTCATAACATTTGATCATTTTGAATCAAAACATCTCATTTTGAGATTGATGCCTGAAATTTGTGATATTTCAATTTGATGAACAAGCCTTTGGCTTTTTAGGCATCATATATTTTCATATAAGTCGCTTTCCCTTTTTCCTAGTCGAATACTAGTATATGCGACGGCTTTTGCAGCTCATTATCTCTTTTCATTTTGAGATTTACATTTATTGAGCTCTTTAAGCAATAAAAATAAAAGAGTGGGAAGAGATATAAGCACAAGTCTACGCATGTATCAAAACCAACATGACTATTGACTAATCATTCATGACAAGTTTGAAGATCGATTTACAACAATCACACAAAGATGTCAAGATTTTTCCCACAAAGATATAAGTGCAAAAATAACAAGCTAAGCTCGTAAATGCACAAAGCCATTTGTACAAAGGTACAAGGCCAAACTCACATGTGATATGTGCTCAAACATATACGATCAAACTTTTTGAATTTTTCACTTTTTATGTGGTTTTGGATTTTTTACTCACACAAAACAGAAATATAAAAGTAAGATCAAAAACAAAACAATGCATAAAAATGAATGCAAGATGCACAAAATGCATGAAGATATGACATTTAATGCATGAAGGGTCCTACAAAGATCGAAAGAATTAGATCAAGGACCAAAAGAGCAAAAACTCAACCATAGGAATCCTTCCTCATCCAAACAGAACGATTGTTTGGAATGAGTGTCTCAAGAGAAGTGAGACGAGGGTTGGAAGAATGAGAATCGGAGAAGCACATAGTCAAGGAGTTAAGAGCATTAAACATTTTCTTTAACAACATGCTATTTTCACTCAAAACCGGTTTACTCTTTTTAGCACTTCCAAAAAGCTCAAGTTTCTCTTTTCTTTTGATTCTTTTAAAAGCATGAAACTTAGAGCATTGAGGTCTTAGATGACCAAAGGCACCACAATGGTGACAAACAATGTGTTTAGGTCCACTAGGCTTTTTGGGAAGGGATCTAGCAACATGGTTTTGTTCCCTCTTCAACTTATGACATTGAGGTCTTATATGACCAATCACACCGCAGTGGTGGCAAGTTGGAACAAACTTAGATCCATTCAAAACCTTAGGTTGAGACCTAAACGAAGGCTTTGACTTAACAGCCTTTCTCTCCACCTTTTGATTTCTTTTATGTGGAGGAATGTACACCGATTTGTCCTTTAAGGTAGAACACACACTAGGCACAAAATCGGGTACCACAACATGATTGCAACAAATATTATCATCCTTTTTAGCAATAGGTTCAGCAATCAAACACTTGGCATGCATCTTAAAAGATTCATTTTCACATTTTAACTCATCAACAAGTTTGTTAGACAAAACAAGTTTAGCATCCAAGTCCATATTCAAACATTCAAACTCTTTAAGTTTTTCAAGAGAAATTTCAGCAAGTTTTTTATATTTCTCAATCAATTTGTTGGATTCATTGAGCTTAGCAATCAAATCATCCTTTTCACAAAATAACTTACTCAAATTCTTTTGAAACTTCTTAGCATTTTTCTTCAAGAGTTTGTCAACAACACCCATAGATTCAAATAACATGTCATCACACTTATGAGGATTAACACTCATAGAGGCATTTTCACAAACACGTGGCATGTTACATTCATCACCAACCAAATCATGCAAAGAGTCATACAAAGCACAATCCATGGCAAATAAACACAAGGGGTCAAGGATCACACTTAGGTATTTAAACCACAACAAGTGTACCCGCTCTGATACCAATTGAAAGTTCAAATATGTGTAAAAACACCCTTGAACGTTTAGACCCCCCAAATTACAACTTAACCAATTCAAGCTTTATGTCAAACAACTAGTGTGCGGAAAATGAACATAAGCTATAAACAGAATTGGAAATCAATCTAAGCCAATTAAAAACACATCCAAGGCAGAAAATAAAAGGCAAAGATAAAGGGAAGAGAGATGCAAACACAAGGACAACACACGATGTGTTATCGAAGAGGAAACCGAAGCCCTCGGCGTAAAACCTCTCCGCCGCCCTCCAAGCGGTCAATAATCCACTAGAAAATGTAGTTGGGATACATGAACAGCAATAGACCCTCCAAGCCTAATCTACCCGATGTACCTAAGCCCTCCAAGCTTCTTGCTCCAACGAGGTTGCGCCGAACCTTTTTCTTTTCTAGCTTACCGGATTCCGCTACTAAACCATAGCATCCGCCATCCTTGGCATCTTTCAATGCTTCCCAAAACTCCAAGAACACTCAACACTCTAAATGGGTGTGGGTAGTGTTTGGATAGAAATCTCCTCTCAATAGGTATGACAATGAGAGAGGGAATGAGAAGAGACTACAAAGATTTCTCTCCAAGAATGAGTAGCTCTCTCTAATTGGGTGGGTGTTTTGAAGAAACCTCTCTTAGGATTTTTCTTTCTGAATAGCCACACATATTTTATGGGAATGAGGGGTATTTATACTGGTGTGAGAAAAGAATGCAAAGAGTCAGTTTTTCCAAAAACAGGGTTGGCTGGCTACTTGACCTCGCGACTTAACTGAGTCGCGAGTTCAAGTCGCGAGCTAGCTAAATGGCCAGTCTGGATTTTTGTCCTGTAGTGCTCCAGGTGGCGTGACTGTTCAGCTCCCCTGCATGCTCTGCACGTGAGCAACTTTTGGCGGCTTGCAAGCCGCGAGCCACCAGCGAGTCCTAGCCGCGAGTCTCTGCTTCACTGCACTGTCTTGAGCATTTCTTCACACTCTCTCACACACTACCCTTACATGATTCCCACCTAAATACAAGGTTTCTAAGTGCTATATTACAAGCAAATTTGTCATGGAATAAAGCCAACACATGGTTGATTAAATTCAATCTTACATGACCCATGTGGGTTGGGTTGGGTTGGACTTATGTGATGGGTTGGACTGAATTTTTTTTAACCCATCATAGTAGGTTGGGTCAAAAAATCCCCTTAACCCGACCCATGCACACTCCTATTTGTAATACAGTTACTCGTTAGTTTTGAATTTTATATTAAAAATATTTATTTGTTTGGTTTTTCATAATTCATATCAACTTGGTTAATACTAAAATTAGGTTTTTTTTTTTTTTTTTTTTTATAAATCTGATAAACAGGTCGACACGACTGACCCATTTAATAAATGGATTGTGTTAGGATTAAGGAATTCTGACCCATTTAATAAATATATCGGTTTAGGATTGACCTATATAGTCGAATACTCATGAGTCAACACGACACAAACCCGATATGCAAACATGAATTGCCACCCCTACTTATACCCTTTTTTTAAAATTAAAACTTTTTAGATATTTTATATAGAATTTAAACTTATAGCGTTTGCTCCATAATAATTACTCTTTATAATCAGACTAAAACACGATTCAGTTTTTAGTATAGGCAGTATTCAAATACAGATCTCTTATTCGATAGCAAGAGACTTTACTGTTTGAGCTAACTTGAATCTTACCTCTTTCATTGCATAGAATAATTCACTATATAGCTAAAACTATTTGTAGTTGATCAAAGTGGGGACGTTCTTCTTTCTCCTTGTAACCAATTATTGGTAAATCAAAACCTTCTAAAATGTTTTAGTAATATTATGTTCACAATATTTTCATAATAAATCATATGTGTCAATTTGTTATCGATGACTAAAAAAGTAATATCAGTGGTGAATCAAAATTAGAACTATTAACAATCTATTACTTAAGATTTGTTAGAAATTATTATGAAAATATTGTAGACGTGTAGCATTACTCAAAATATTAACTTAAAATTAAATATTGTCATTCTTCTCTTTAGTCAAAGCTAAGAATTGATGTTTATTTTAGCCCGTTCCTCACCTTGCTCTCCAAAAATGCATACCAAAACAAAAATATATATATATATGGAATATTAGTACAATGTTTTTTTTTTTTTTTTTTTTTAAATACAAGATAGAATTCTACTCTAACATAATCTAAGTGTATATGTGTGTGAAGCTCCCTCCTGAAGACTTGAATCCCGGCCCTTACCCCCCACACTCCACAAGTACTTATACTTGTGGAGTGACCATCGCATCAAGGGTGTGCGGTGATAATATTAGTACAATGTTTATTTTATGCAAATGTGTACAATATTGTACAATTTTCATTTGTTTAATCTACAATATAAATCTTACATCAATTGTAAAATATAAATCAAAATAATTGTCCAAAAGTAAAAGACTTTTGAGTTCAATACATACACTGCTATATACAATGACTGAATGACATCTGTGTCGTGATTTTAAATACCCTTAATCTTGCAAAAATTTCTAAAGACAACCTTGGACAATATCCTGCTAAGCTTACATGAAATTGCCTCTCTTTATTTGCACAGCACAAGCCACCATATACATACAAAACTTGCTTTACAAACAATATGAGCTAGACAGAAAACAATTAAACAACTCAAGCAATTGTTACTTTCTTTTTTCTTTTTTTTTCTTTTTTTTTTTCTTTCTTAAACCTACCATGCACCCTTATCTTTTTCCTTTGTTTCTTGTTCTTACAATGGATAGACGTTAAACCAAAATCACATATAATAAAACTGAAATTTACAGGCATTGTAACTACAAACTTTAGCATAACCAAGCCTTGAGTAACAAACCAAAAAAATTCTTGGAGGCAAATACGGAGTATAACAGAATCTAATTGTTTTACATTTCAAGTTCAATAGAAGAAAAGAGATTATACGATTTGTATTCAAAGGTCTTCTAGACCTTAAGGATACACTAATCCACCACAAAAGGCAAAGATTCGTTCCAATTCACAGTCTAACCATGAAGTCCGGCAAGCTTATTCAGAGACTTGGTTTGATTCGAACCAGAGGCAAGGACGCTGAGCCGTAATTCTTGACCAGCCCTTTGCTATTCTTCGAGCAATGACTCTCCTCCCACCCTTGGTTGCCTTGCTGTTCACGTGAGAAAGTGCATTAGCAACGCGCAAATCCAACATAGTTTTGTTCACAACTTTCTCAGCTAAGAAAAATTCATAAAGCCGTACTAGCTTAACAATCAAGTGGGAGGAAAACTCCTAACAATCTCTGCCCCTAGTCCTGATATAGAAACTCAATGATGTACCAAGCAGTCCAACTATGACCAACACGAAGTAAACGTGGTCCACAACTATGACGCCATTGTTGTGTTTGAAAAAAATGGTCAATTGAGTTGGTTCTGCTAAAACCCTACACACAGTGAGTGAGTGTGAGAGTGGGAGAAAGGGATGGGGCCATTGGGGCATATTTGAAAATTAAAATTTCCTGATTTGGGTCGATGTCGGGCCGCATGTGGTGGAGGTGGACTAGGCTTTTGCACCATCAACACTTTAAATTTAAATGGTACCAAAATAGTACCATTCAATATTTTTAAATATTAAAAAGGTGGAAAAATTTTAATTACTTATTTATTTATTTATTCATAATTCAATAATTGAGAGAATGATTTAAATCATAAATATCACAATTGAAAACACAAAAACGTATCAATTAGTTAAGTTACAAGGTTCTTGACTAATGCACTTATCTTATAATTGATAAATAAGATTTTAAGAATTCTACAATGTATTTAATATTTTGTAGTTATAAGAACAAGAAAACTATTTTAACAAAAAACCTAGGATGTTGGTGAACAATAGTACCATTTGAAAGACAATGCGGGATTTTGTATAATAGTTGCATATAACATCTCTATGGGGTGAATCACACACTTATGAGATCTACTTTTATGTAAGATGGATATTAGCAAAAATTCATGTTTATTTTAACATAAGAACATATTTTTTCTATTTTACATACTTTTTAAAATACCGCACATCAAATTATTTATTTTACACTACATTTTACTTAAATATAAATTTTTCTTGATTTTTTTAGTTGTTTCTTTTTCTTCACACACAACAACCACCATCCACTCCTTTCCTTCATCCTCAACATGTGTAAAAAAAAAAAAAAAAAAAAGAATAAAAATTAAATGCGAAATTAATAGTGCTAGTGTAAGCATGTAATGCAAAATGAATAGTGCTAGCTAGTATAATCATGTATTTTTACACTGTTTTTGTATTAATCATATATTTTTACATAATTTTGCATGATCTGATACGAGTAAATTTTGTACTTAGTTGGCTAAGAGTTTCTATTATACAAATTCTTATTGATTTCTCTAATTGCTCTTTAATCCTTGAAAAAAATAGTCAAATACGTCAAGTGGTGCAAATGATAACGGGCTCTTGATTCAAATAGTATGTCTTCTTCTACATTTTTCAAATAAGTTTTAGGAAGCCCAGTTAAGAGGCTTGTATATTTTTACATAACTTTGCATGATTTGATATGAGTAAATTTTGTACTTAGTTGGCTAAGAGTTTCTATTATACAAATTCTTATTGATTGCTCTAACCGCTCTTTAATCCTTGAAAAAACATTCAAATACGTCAAGTGGTACAAATGATAACGGGCTCTTGATTCAAATAGTTTGCCTTCTTCTTTATTTTGCAAACAAGTTTTAGGAAGCCGGGTTAAGAGACTTGTTTCTTTTGGGCCACATATCTAATTTCATTGGGCTAATGTGGCCACAGATACAAATGAAATGTCACAAACCAAGTACTAAAACTTTTGGGCTGATTGGGTCTCCACGTTCCAATTCCCACGTGTTTCTTTGCTACAAATGCTAACTCTGGCGTGATACTCACGTGCTTTCGAGTGAACTTAAAGTAACCGTTAGTCGTACGTACCTGTCCATGGTTTGGGCTTTTCTTATGATACAGTAATTTGGGCTTTACTTTAGTCTAAGCCCATCTTTAATATTTATGAATTTGATTTCTTATGATATATAAGGTCCGTTTGGATACAACTTATTGTTGCTAAAATTGAAAACTGAAAACACTGTAGTAAAAAAATTTAAAATATGTGAATAGTACCGTGAGACCCATTATTAATATTTTTTTTCTGAATAAAGTGGCTGTGGGTCTCATGAACAGTGCTTGAACAGTGATGAACAGTGTTATTTAAAAGTAGAAAACGCGTGAAAAAAAAAAAAAAAAAAAAAAAAAACACAAACGCAAACGTGAATCTAAACACTCACATAGTATCTGTTTGGATACCACTTATTTTGCCGAAAACTAAAAACTTATTGCTAAAAACACTGTAGCAAAATAATTTTTAAACTATGAATAGTGCCGTGGAACCCACAACTAACTTGCTTATGCGCGTTTTTTGAAATTTGGCTGAGTCATGAGTAGTGTCGTGAGACCCAGCCAAAAAACACAAAACGCCTAATAATCCTTAGGCAAACGCATGCATACTGTATAATTTTCATGCATCTACAGTTATATGATAGTCTAGTCAGTAAGTGAAACGATTAATTCTAATTTGTGCCGTTCTTTAATATCAAAAAAAAAAAATTTAACTACCAAAATTGTGGAGCAGCTTGTAGTTGTGTAATGAGAAGAAAAAAGACGCATGAGATATTGTAGATGGAGTAGAAAGTGTTACACTTAAGGGTGTGATAGGATTTTTATTCAAATTTAGAATTGGAGTAACCATGTGACTGGTGATAAGTCTTGAGTTTGGATTGAAGATAGAACTTGAACAGATGGGGGTAGAATATTGTTAATTTTTAGACCCCTGAATAAACAATGTTTAACAAGTTTTAAGGCCAAGTTATTAATTAGGTCAATTAAGCATGCCTTAAGTTAAACATAGCTAGATCAAACATATCATGTAGCGGAAAACTAAATAACACAAGATATGATGACTCAAGAAAACCAATGAAACAAACCAATTTCCAGGTAAAAAATCTAGGAGAACTTAATCTCAAGAAGAACAATTCAATATCAAATAAAAGTATACAGTCAAGAATATTTAGATCATAGTAAACTTAACTATGATTATCAAACTTAACTCTAAAACCCTTAAAACTTCTTTTATATGAATCTGCTCCAACGTGAACCTTCAATTTATACTTTAGATCTCCAATGTAGACCTTTATTCTACAACTCCAAGACTACCCTTGAAGGTTTAGATCCACACCTTTGATGACAATTTAGCAGTAACTTCAAATCTACCGATTCAGATTATATATAGATTGATTTCCGATAGTAACTTTGAAAGGAGAAAGCACAAAACCTTTTACGTCTCAAAAGAACAACTCTAAAGTCTTTTCAAAACATGCCTTAGGGTTTTCTTTATATGCTTAGTGAAGTAGATCCAAAACCCTAATAACTGATGGGCTTTAATTTACATTCTGCAGATTCAAAATTCCTGAACTTATAGTTTCTTTGTTCTTGTATTCTGACTTGCAACACCTTGAACATTGTCTAATATGACTTATAAACTCTATGATCTATACCTAGATAAGTTTGTGTTTTCAGTTTGTCAATTATTCTGAACATTTATAACCTAACAAATGTGACTGAGAATATGAACAATAATTCAAGCTTTGCAAGCAACCTAAATTCTTGCAAACGTGGGACAACACAGCCTGGCAAACTCATTAGAGAAAGACACTTAGCATCATAACTGTTAGCACATCAAGTATAAAAAGATGACCTAATGCTACCAAAAAAAAAAAAAAACCCTTCAACAACAATCAATCAAACACAACTGAGAATTTATTCATAGTACAAACAAAGCACTTTTAGAGATCATTAGTAAGATTCTTAAGTTTGTAACCTACAATCAATTAATTATTTAGACTTGTACGAAGATCTTCATTGTCTTATGCTTGTAAATTTATATTTCCTTGTGTATATGTACTTGTGATTTCAATCATGTATATAAGTTTGATGCAATCTGTTGTTGTTAATTGTAGTTTGATCTGATTTATTGTTTAATTCTAAGTAATTTTGTGTTAATGCATTCCAGTAGGCTTGGATACTTTAATTTTCTGTGAATTAGCTTTAATCGAGATAAATTGTTCAAATGTGCCTTATATCGAGATGGCTGATATTGCGATAGTTTACATCGAGATGCTTTATATCAATTTAGTGATTCTCAAGTAAGCACTCTAGCTTAGTGAAGAAGGCCAATTTAGTTATTGAGGATATTTCATTCTCAGTTATTAATTGTGCATATTTCAATAGTGTGGTTAAGTTAGGTGCTTCCAAACCTTAGACCCTAATCCACAAAGTCAAATAATCGCTTCAAGATAGAATTAATTGTGTAAGGTTTATTTCAAATCATAGAAACCTTAGATACTAATCCACAAAGTTAGATAATCAGTTAAAGATAGAATCAATTGTGCAAGGTTTATAACAACTATATGGCTCAGCTCATATAGTAAATCAGGGAGTTTGTGCTAGGGGCTAGGGTTACTTAAAGGCAACTCTAACAAAACATCTAAATAAACGAGTAATCTTGCTTGAAGATTCATAGTCTCTTATTTCTTGGTTTATCCTAAAGTTTTTACCGATTAAGAATTTTTTTTTTCTACTAAAGTTGTATAGAACAAGAAGAGCATAGGAAATAATTTTTTGGGTAAAATACTATTTTGGTCCTTAAACTTTGCCAAAAGTTTGTTTTTTGTCCCTAAACTTTAAGAAGTTCTTTTTTATCCCTAAATTTTGTAAAGAATTTTTTCAATAGTTTAGACTTTAGAGACAAAAATAGGGATGAAAAAAGAACTTTTTTCAATAGTTTAGGGATATAAAAAAATAAAAAAATAAAAAAAAATAAAACAAACTTTTGGTAAATTTGAAGGACATAAATAAAATATTTTTAATAATTTAGGGACGAAAAATGAACTTTTTAATAATTTAGGTATGAAAAATAAACTTCTTAAATTTTAGGGACGAAAAACAAACTTTTGACAAAATTTAGGAACCAAAATAGTATTTTACCCTAATTTTTAAAAAAAAAATTATGATAAAAGATGATTTTTTGTTTCTACTATTTAATAGAAAATTATGCTAACTTCAACTTTTGCACTCATGGTACCAGCGAACAAAAATTAATTCATGTGGGAATATAATATGTTAGTGAATATGCACGAGAATGATGGTGGAGGTGACAGCCACGTCTTGGGAGTAGGTAAGAGAAAAAGAAATTGGACTTTTTGGAGAAGGATGCCTCCAAATGCCATTATATCACAATTAAACTAACTTTTCATTACACTCCAAGCGTGAAAATCGGGAATTAATAGAGGAGTGTCAAATGAAACAAAAGCTTGCTTGTTGGAAATAAAGCTACCCGCGGGCGTTAGGGAGACATTTGGGGCAGGGGGGCCAATGTGATACTTTGACTCCAATGAATTAAAAATTTTCCCTCAAAATTTTGACTCATTCAGGGGACCAAACACCAACACAGGCCCCTACACTAAAACACAATAACTGTAGAACTCTAGAGACAAGAATGTGATCACAGTTATTTTGTTGATCTATCCAACAAAGCACCATTTTGACAAGCAGGGACACCAAGAAATATGGTAAGCAATTAAGATTTTTAATAGTGATGGTTTTAAAAAAAATAGTTTTTAACAACTCAAAAAGTTATTTTATTTATTTTAACACCTCACTTTACAATATACCAAATATTATTAGTTTTATTTTTTTAAATCTTCATTTAAATTTTTTTTTTTTTTATTCTTCCCCATGTCTCTTCCTCTCTCTCTCTCTCTCTCTCTTCCACTCCGTCTCTTTCTCCTCCCAAGCAAGAACAATAAACAAACACACCAAAATCACGGTTATCATCAGCCACCACCAATACTAGCAAACCCAAAATAACCACCACCACTACCACCCACAATCAAAACCAAATCACAAACCCACAAGTCACAACCACCTATTCAACCTAGACATAACCACCACCTACTACACAACCTAGAAAAACCCTTCAAACAAATTACCCACCAATGCCACAAATCAAAACCCACCACAAACCGAAACCCACCCCCATCCACCACCACAAATCGAAACCCACCATCAGTCACCACCGCCACAAATTGAAACCCACCCACCTTTCAAACCCAAACTCAAATCAACCAATAATCAAACATAAAGTAGGAAGGAGAGAAATTTCCAGCCATAGCAAAAGAAATTTTTAAAAAAATAAAAGAAAGGGAAGAGGAGCGGCAAGCAGTAGCCATTGTAACCTAAAACTCCACCATCACCAATCTCAACTGCCACCACAAGCCCACTTTGTGCCGATCTCAACTGTCATGAACTCACATTTTGTTGACAAAGTTTGAGTTTTAGTTTGATAATTTGAATTAGAAAAAGAGAGGGAAAAAAAATGGGGAAAGCTAAAGAGGGAAGAAAGAGAGAAAAATATTTTAAGAGAAAAAGAGAGAGAAACAGAATAAAGAATTGATTTTTTTTTTATAACTAGTAGCTACAGTGAGCTGCCATCTTGTAGCTCATTTGCAAATCTTTTTTAACTATGTACGTTTTTAGACCCCTTAAAACACAACCAGATTAACCTAGTTAATTAGCCAAGTGATTAACTTAGGTAAATTATGCAAGTCTAGGTTAACACATATAAATCATATCATTGAACAGTGCAGAAAATAAAGAACACAACGATATGATAACCTAGGAAAACGAAACCAGTAAAAAACCTGTGGAGGATTTAACCTAGCTATCCTCAAGGTAAAACAAATACACTATGAAAGAATTGAAGTTTACACAATAGCGACTTAGATCACTAACATCTTATTGCTACCTCTAGTAGGAAACTTACTACCACGACCACGTGACAACTCCGAGTCCACGGACTACTTCTTTCTTGGATTCCTAGCAAGCACAAGCATTCCTGCTTGTATATCTTTAAGCTCTTGAATCTGCAACTGAATTGATCACCAAGCTCTTGGCATCAATCTAGATCTTGATAACCCTAAGTGTATGTGAAGTATGTGAAGACAGACACTTCTAGATCTCACAAAAGATTCACACACACAACATAAAGAGCCCACACAAGACGTGACTAGGATTTTTCCTTTTATACTTAAGACAAAACATAAAACCCTACACGTCAAATGGGCTTGGGCTGAGTTGGAAAATTCTACAGAAAAACAATCTGCACGAGTTTCGATTGATCGAGTCTAATTTTCGATCGATCAAGCCAGGCAGATTTACACATTAAAACCTGCAGTATACTCGATTCTAATTTTACACTTAAACACACTTTGAGCAAGTCTAAAATAAGACTAAACGTTTTGATTATGGTTTGCCAACATTATAAATTAAAGTTCTAATACATTTAAACCTAAAGTTTTAGAACCCAACAAACTATACCAACATTAACGTGGCCTTCTTTTTAGTGTTTTGGTTGGTATAATAGCAATTTAACTATTACACCACCATCATTGTGAATACTCTAAGTGCAAAGAATAGCAATAGAATATAATCTTAGATTCACATATATACCTACATGCACCAAGAGTAGTGAAAAGTCTATAAATAAAACTAAGCCTTACCCTAATGACATTGCTACTACAAACTATGTAGGCTACTTCTAAATGCTTGACAGATGATGCCAATTTCCAAAGTAGCGCTGAAATATAGAAATTTTTAGGAAATTTCTATGGTGCACATTCGTTTATTTGAACTGAAATTGTGAAGGAAAATGCTAAGATCACAAAGAATAAGACAACTTTTGACACAACTCGTCACAAGGCGAGTTGTGACGAGTTGTGAGTGGTGGAGAAAAAGTTGTAAGTTCATGTGTGTTTCACACCTCCACCACTCACAACTCGTCATGTGACAAGTTGTGACAAAAATTATGTTATTCTTTGTAGTCCTAGCATTATTCAATTGTGAGTCACGATTTTTAACTGAGAGTTTGCGACTTCAAGTCATGGTTTTTGTGCAAAAGTAGTGTGTGTACTATGTGTGTGTAAGTGTGTGAAATAGACATTGCTCAAGATTTTTCATTGGCTGCTATACGCAGTACAACCTCTTTTTTCTCCAAGAACCAATAGTGGCCATCTTAACATATAAGGCTTTCAACATGATACTGCTCATGTCATCTTAAGTCACCAAGTCGTCTGATATACATAAGACCAAAGAACACTTCATTGAAACGACTTAACATACCAGAAGCATTTTAAAGAGATTTTAATTTGGTGGGTTTTCAATTCTGTCTTTTTTTGGATTAGTAGGGTGTTTTTTCAATTCTCAATAAATGTGAGAATCTAGAACCAAATGCACCCTTATTTTTTACTCTTCCTAATTGTTTGTTGTTCAGACAGGGAGAATAATAAAGGCTGCATCTATTATTAATAACTTTGGAGCTTCCTCAATCCTTATACCCTACATGGTTCTCCCTCCTCATAACCTTCGACAGCAATCCCAAAAGATACGCTAGCTTCAACTTCACCTTAACTACAATTGGATTTGCCCAATGAAAATATACCCCACATATACCTATTGAGTGAAAACAACAATAACCACGACGGTAAATAAAAAACTAGTCATTCATTGAAGAGAGCAATTCTAGTGCTTTACTATGGCCAGTATTATATTTTGCAAAACACCTGGTCAAAGTTCAGTGAGCATTACTATCGTTTTTCAAAACAAACTTTCAATTAGATACAAGTTAACAGCCTATTTTCTTAACACTTTATTCTTTAGAGATGCGAAGCTTGTTTGTCATAGGGAAGATGGAATCTCTATACAGACAGAAACTGCATCCTTAAAATCATTTTCCTTTCTTTTATCCTTCTTCCTGCAATACATTATTTCACCAAAGAATTACTTATCAAGTCACAATTTCAGTGATATTGACAATGACGGAACACCACATATTAGTGCTTCACTAGCTCCAGCAACAACACCCAAGTAAAACCTGATCAACGTCTCAGTAACTAAAAAATAAAAAACCTGATCAACTTTATAGTCCCTAAGAGGGCTTTTGAGGCCATCCCCAACAAAAGTTTCGAGGCATATGAATGTATTTTGTAATTTGTAGTACTTGGGTGGAGTTTTGCAGCATCCCTTAAATCAGAAACCACCTTGATCATGTTGGCAAATACTTTGTTTCATATTTCCTTGGAACTTTCACAAAACCCTAGCACAAATCCATATAATAATTGTCTTATAAAGTGATGTGGCTAATGCAAATTTAAATCAGCTTCAACTATAGTTAGACAATGCAAAAAAATAGATTTCCACTTTAGCACCTTACATCCTTGAAAATAAGTCAAGCTTTTAATTAGGAGTATATATTCACTTCAATACCAGCCAAGCAAGATGAGTCCAAAAACAGTTATTTTATTTCAGTACTATATGATAGCTGAAAGTTCAAGAAAATGTTGAGGCACTTTTTAAGGATATTGCTTTTCAAATTATATGCAGCCACGTACCACCCTATTCACAGAAATTTTGCTCTTCATAAGATTCTCTACCCTGTAACATTGTCCCCCATTAGTACCTTTAGTGAAGTGCTTTGTCCGGAACACTCTGAAACACATTTTTAATGAACTTTGGCCATTTATACGTCGACTTATGCAAAAATTAATGTCTATTTTAATATAAGAGCCTATTTTTTCTATTTTACCTAATCATTTTTTCAAAACACCAATATCAGATTATCTAATATTTATTCTAAACTCAATTTAATTAAAATATCAAAAAAAAAATTTAATTATTTCTCCCTCTTCACACACCACAATCAACATCCACTATTTTCTTGCATCCTCAAGAAACACAAAGAAAAAAGAAAAAACTGAAATACACAACAACAATGCTTCTATAGTTTTGCACAAGTATTATAAGAAAAATATTTTTGCACAATTAATACATAAGCTGATGTATAGGTTTTTTAGAGTTGATTAGACAAAATTTGATCATTATACTACTTTACAAATGCGAATGCTCTAAAGTTTCGCTGTTTGACACGTTGGAATTGTCATTATTCAATTAAGTCATTAGGCTTAATTATTCTTTGACACCGAAGCCTGTTATAAAAGGTCATATTTCAGGTCCAAAGAACCAAAAAACTAAAAAGGGAACCGAGTGAATTAGTGCAACACTTCTAATACCGACGTCTCAGTATATCATTTCATTAGTCCTCGTCTAGTCATATATCAATTCAAAATGATTCTCCAAAAAAATATATCAATTCAAAATAATACTTCAGTTGAATTATGTAACTTAAGCGACACTCCAGGAAATATTCTAGATTCATATCACTGGATATTGTATATGATTTTTTTTCCTCACTTGGATTGTATATATGACTTGTTAACAAAATTAGACATAATCACATAAACAAATACACACAGAAATTGCCATACTTTTGAATAAATCTATTTGTAATTGTAAGTTATATTAATTGATTAGGGCCTTCTTTTTAGTGCTACACCCTATAAATGAGCCGAATATTAAAAAATCAATTTTGTTCATTTACCCTTTTTTTTTAAAACGAGCCAAGCTTAAACTTATCACCAAACAATATTTTATATTCAAGTTTAGCTCATTTTTTTATCAAATAAACTTGAACTTATTAACAAGCTACTTGATTAATTTATTATTCTTCTATATATTGTGTAACCTTGACTAAAATGTTTTACCTATTCACAATTCTATAAACGTTTACTACGAATATACTTTTTATATCATTAATAAGATACAAATAATAAATTAACATCATATGAACCTATTGATAAATTTATATAATTCAATTTGACAAATATACATATAAAAATTATATATATATATATATATATATATATATATATTGTTAAATCGAGTCCTCATGTTCACAAGTATGTTCCTGAACGTGTTATTATGTTTGAGTTTAACTTGTTTAATAATCAAGCCTAAACTTAAGGCTTGAATTTGGTTTTTTTTTCTAAACAAATGAACATAAAAGGTTTTTTCTTGAGCCGATCTCGAGTTATTAGTAAACAGTTTGGTTCATTTACAGTTCTACATCTTTTACTCTGAAAATGAATAAAATTGGGACTTTCTTTTTCTTTTGAGAAGAAATTGGAACGTTCTTGTTTTCTTTTTTTTAGAAAGTTTCAATTTATGGTGTCCGCTCCTGATGATTGCTCTTCATCATCAGACCAAGACACCAATCAGTTTTTGGTGTAGACGGGAATTGAACCCCAGATCTCTTATTCAACAATCAAAGATTTTACCAGTTAAGCTAACTAGAACCCACGAAATTGGGACATTCTTAATTTAACTTTTATAGGAACCATTTCCATGACCGTTCTTAGAATAAGTTCATTAACCATATATTGTCATCATCATCAATATCATTTTCATCTTCAATTAATTACCATTCTTCATATCAAAACTACACCTATTGCACATGTAATACTTCCAAGTCAACCAGTTCTAGAGTAGCAAAATAATAGACCTTAAATGTTTGGTAGATGTGCTACGTTATTCCATTTATTCTATCATGAATTTATGTGACTATTGATATATATATATATATATATATATATATATATATATATATATATGGGTTGGATTCGAGTTACACTTGGTGTAACTCAAAACAATGTTACACTACCCAATAATTTATTATTGAATTCATGTAATGAAAATCTAACCGTTGAATTACATGTTTTATATGTTCTTAATATGCATGTCAATTTTCATGACGATCAGATGTAATTTACCATTCGATCTATAAACTCAACTTTTATACATTATTTCAAACTACAAAAACTTGAATTTAAACAATTGATTGTTAACATGACTATTGATCTTTGATCACCTTGAAATTTTGCAAATATGGAGAACATACAAAGATAATGTAATTTAACGGTGGATTTGTCAAAATTTGCATCCAATTAAAAAATATTGAGTTGTGTAATATTGATTAAAGTTACACAATGTGTAACTTGAACCAAACCCTATATATATATATATATATATATATATGTTGTTAACCAGTATTGAGGCCAAGTTTTTAGTTAGATTAATTATATATTATTTTTTGTTAACGAAATAATCACCAATATTAATAAAGTCAAGCATGTAATGCAAAAATAAAGCAGTACACAACAATATGGCAACCCATGAAAAACCAATGAAATAAAAATTCCACAGTAAAAGAACTGGAGGGATTTAACCTATACAATCTTAAGGTGAAATAAATCCACCAATTAATTAAAAGTTTTACAATAACTAAATAACACTATTCTTAGTAAAATTAAATTTACAAACCTTTCGAAATGCAATTCAGAGTCCACAGACTTACTTAGGTATGGAGATATTGCAACGTGAATCTCTAGTTCACAACTTGAATAATTCACTTGAAGATTTAGATCTATTTCTTATGATGATTGGACTACACCACCAATTTAGATTGTGCTTTGAATGATCTCTGTAGAAGCTTTTGAGAGCAGAAAGCACAGAACCTTAGATTTATAAGAGAGCAACTCCAAAATTCTTTTGGATGTGTATTAGGACTTGCTTAAATACATTTGGCTTGTTTGCATGAGACCCTAATCACTGAATGGGCTAAATGAACGTTTCTAAAATCGCGAGTTTCGATCTGTGAAAATACAGCTCAATTTGGTGAGATCTAAGCTTCTTGATTGGTCGAGTTGGTGTCAAGCAGCACACTTTTGCACGGTAAACTCCAGTACCTGGGCAGCAATCTTGACCACACTTAAAGACTTTATAATTACTAAAACAATACACTTTTTGCTCATGATTTGCCAACCTAAAGTAAAAAACCTAAGAGATATCTATATATAAAATCTTTCATTATAAACATCATTATCTTCGATCCTTGGTACTGGGGAAACTTAGAAAGCATACATGCATAGATTATCCTTAACATCAAGCATAAGTTAACATGACTAAGAAGAGAGTTCTTCATTAATTTCACCTTTGTTGTTCTTCATCCATGCATGTAAATCTAAGTCTTTCTATTAATTTAGCAAGAACGCCGATCCTAAATTTCCTTCTTTGGTACATTATCTTTTTAAATCTTTAGTTATGAAAATCATCATTGATCATCATCTAATCCAAGATAATGATCCTTTAAATTTTTAAGAGTGATATTTCTATTTTATAGTTCTTAAAACCATAATTATCTATTGTAATATAGATGAATTGGATTTTGTTACATCATTAACATTTAAATAAACATTAACTAGTACTATACGTATACCTATTTAAATTATTAACCACATGATAAAATAATCCATTTATTCCACAATGAATTCATATGATTCTAAAAAAACTCTATAGTATGAAATTACCCTAAAAAATTTAAAGAATATTAATCCACCTGATCCCATCTATCAACATTCTCACCCGTACTGCTGCTGATTTTTGCCAATCCCATCCATCAATCGAAGCACAAAATCAAGCAGCAGTGGATGAAAATTACCAAAGCAACGTATTTATTACTTTTTTTTTTTTTTTTTTGGTTTCCCACAGTGTTTCCTCGAGGCTTTAAACCAGAGACTTTCAACCAAAGACTAATCACTGTTCGTACCGGGTGGACCCACGAAAGGGTAAAGCACTGGCCCAGGAAATTCTTTTCAAAGTGCAGGTAGCAGGACTCGAACTAAGGAGCACACCTAGTCGAGCCTAGTACAAACACTTTGAGACTAAGAGCTCAACCAACTTGGTCAACCCCTGAGTTACTTATTTATTACTTAAAGTTAAAAAGAAAGCACTTAAATGAAAAGGGAATAACCTCCTCCAACAGAACTATTTTTGACTGAGACTTCACATCTTTTTAGCATGGCCCTACAATACATGTACTAGATTCGAATTCCTTGCCAGCATTGTTGAAATTTTGAAACCCATGTGCACATTAAAACCTTGAAATAAACGTGCCAAAGATACATTAAATGGTTAATATATCTTCTTTTGACTGCATTTGATAGCGTTTCTCTCAGAAATTATTGTATTGAGAATATTCTGATATTTTCAAAAAGACAAACTAAAATAATATGTAGGAGTAGACGAGTAGTAGTAGAATTGTCGAATCAATAGAATATTAAGCCCCCTAAAACGTATTCTGGACCTCACTATTGAGTCGAATTATGAGATCATATCTATGATAATCTCATTGCCTCAATTATTAGAGAGAGTGGAATTTGTTAATGTAATTATAAGGAATCAATCATCAAAAGAAGTACTCTAACTATGGAGGAAGCAATAATAAATTAAAGAGCGTGATAGTGGTACACCTTTAAACTTGTAAATTTTAATATGTAACAAAAATATAAATTATGATGATTTTTTTTTTTGAGAAATTATAATATTTATAATTGAGATAGTTATTAATTATGATGATGTTAATACTAGTGATGTGAGACAATAAAAAAAATAAAATAATAATAATAATAATAATAATAATAATAATAATAAAGAGCCTATATAGGGTTTGAATGCTTTTTTTCCCCAAGTAAAAAGAATCTTGGGAACATTTGGAATTATCCACATATATATGCCTTATCAATTTTTAGAGTTTATATATATATATATATATATATATACAAGATAGAAATTCTACTTTAACTTAATCTAAGTGTATATGTATGTGAAGCTCTCTCATGGAGACTTGAACCCCGACTCTTGCCCCCCACATCACACAAGCACTTATACTTGTGGAGTGACCACCACACCAAGGGTGTGCGATGCATTCATTTAAGACTAAGTTTTCATTAAAACAAAATATATGATAGTAAATTACTAGAATAATCTTAAATTAATAATAAAAGCTTTTAAAAATTTTAAACATTTTGATAATAAATTTTAATTAAAGTAGTTTTTTAAACTTTTTGAAACTATTACAATAAAAATTATAGTAAATGATTGATTAAGTTAAAATAAATAATTAAATTTCATTTAAATATCTTTAAAAATTTTAATAATTGAATTTCAGTTGAAGTATTTTAAATTTACAAAACTTTTGAAAGAGTATTTCAAACTTTTTGTAAAATTTTAATAGAAAATATAGTAATGCAAAAAATAATTTAAATTAAATAATGAAAAAAAAATAATTCTTAAAATTTTTAATAAAAATTTTTTGATTGAAATATGCTGATTCTATTATAATTTTTTTTAAGAATTTACTTAGGTTGCATTTTGTTTAGAGGAATCCACATTAACAGGGGCATCTAAATTTCTAGAAATGCGATACTTGACAATTTGAAGATCTAAAAATGTAATTACCTTATAATAATTATTGAGAAATATGATAATAAAAAACATATTCATCTATAAACGTGTAAAATAAGGCAATAAAATTATTATATATATAGAATAATATATAACATGATATGACATAAAATTATTGTTCTTCTCTATGCAGTGAAATCTACTTCATTCCCAAGTACCTAGTTAGCATTGAGCCAAATTAAAGACTACGCTTGAGAACCCTTTTTCACTCAAGAAAAAGTTTCGAGAATTTTTTGGTTTAATATGCAATCATGATTCATGAATTCATGATTAAGACTGTACCACCACTCCCATTCAATCAGAACCGATTAACTATCAGCTCAAAACCTCATTATTGCCCAATGCCCATTCTTAATAAGTCTAAGGTAGAGGGTAAATGCTCTACAATCATACATTGCACGTGTGACAAGTAAAGCAAGCCCAGATCTGAAATAACGAAAGAAGCAATATAGCTCTTTGCTACATACCCTAACTGGGCCACCATGGTGCAGCTCTTACATCAAATTCGTAACTTCAGTGTACTCAATACTCACACTTCCAAATCACCCATTTCTCTGTTCTATTCTTCTGATAGTTCCTCTTTCACTTTTGTTTTTTTGTTCTTTTAGGTGTAATGTGACCTTTTCTAGCTAGCTCTAGACCTAGTGCTGCCTTCTTTATTCTTTTTTTTTTCTTCTTCTTCTTCTTCTTCTCTCTCTCTCTCTCTCTCTCTCTGATCTTTTTCCTCTTTTTAAACCTATTCCCCAATAGTACTACTTTTAGAGAGAAACATGAGAAATCACTCATGCTGCAACAAGCAAAAGGTTAAGAGAGGACTATGGTCACCAGAGGAAGATGAGAAACTCATCAACTACATTACAGCCTACGGCCATGGTTGCTGGAGCTCTCTCCCAAAACTTGCTGGTAACGTTATCTCTCTCTCTCTCTCTCTCTCTCTCTCTCTCTCTCTCTCTCTCTCTCTCTCTCTCTCTCTCTCTCTCTCTCTCTCTCTCTCTCTCTCTCTCTCTCTCAACTGCACTAGATTTCATATATTCCTACTATCGTTTCTCAAATTTGCTTTGTTCTTCTTTTTTGTCCTTTTTCTTGTACGGTTCTATGAAGCAGGCCTGCAGAGATGTGGAAAGAGCTGTAGACTAAGATGGTTAAATTATCTCAAACCTGACTTAAAACGTGGGAGCTTCTCTCCCCAAGAAGCTGCCCTCATCATTGAACTCCAGGGCATTCTAGGAAACAAGTACCTTCTTCTTCTTCTTCTTCTTTTCCAAAAATGCTTATATTATTACCAATTCAAAAAAAAAAAAAAAAAAAAAAGTGAAAATTAAATATCATGAGTGACATATTAACAACATAATAAACGATTTTTTTTTATTTACCTTTTTATATTTTATTTAACACATGATACTCAGTTTGTAAGTAAATCTTATCAAGTAAAATTTATAATATTTCTATCATTACTTTTTTACTCTTCTTATTATCGATATTATCCTTATCATGTATATCATTTTTTTTTCATGTAAGAGGGACCTTTTTCTTTTTTGGACAGGTGGGCTCAGATAGCCAAACAATTACCAGGAAGAACAGATAATGAGGTTAAGAACTTTTGGAATTCAAGCATTAAGAAGAAGTTGATTTCTCATAATGCTCATGCCATAACCACCTCTCCTGATATGCACTATAACGGTAACTCTGAGGAAGGTTTTTTCTCTCTAAACGCAAACCCTAATTGGATCCTAAGTTCTCAACAAGACCAGGTATACCTTCCTACTCCAACCCCAATGTTGCATGGCTTTGATCATGGTGATCTTAAATTAGACCAAACCAATTATGGTGCCAATTTGGTTCAATTTCCAACCCCGCCCCCAATGGCACCACCATCGAATTCTTCTTTTTATGATCCACTATGGTCACTAGGCTATCAACCTCATGAACAATTTGATCCTAGTCAAGAACTTCAATATTTCAGCACTAGTGGAGCAACACAGCATTATATTGGTAATAAACTTATTGGACCAAGTATCACAGCACCACATTATGATGAGGATCCATTATCATCCATGATTCCAAAACCTTGTGAAAATATTAGTGGTAATTGCTGTGGCATGCCTTACTTATGTGCTTCACAAGACCTTGATCCACTTGCTAGACTCCCATATTTTCCAGCTAGTTGTGATTATCCACATGATCCATACGTGCCCAACAATCATATGGAGTATATGGATATGCCATCATGTCATCATCGTACTTGATACAATTTGTCACAAACCCTAATCTTCCTTCAATTTGGGAGACTTAGGCATGGTGCTCTGTTGGAGTTAGGTTCTATCTATTAATTGATGGACCTAATTGATACAATGCATTTATTGCTTGTTATGTGCACAAGACATAGGAGAACCTTCTTTGGGAAACCTAAAAATGTTTCTAGTTAAAGTGAGTAACGCTGGCTGAAGTTCAAAAAATATGCGTAGATTATTCAAGTTTGTCAGCTTAATTAATAAATTTTATGAATTCCTACTTCCTGGTGCCTAGCAAAGTTGAAAGTACTGCTCCATATTTGTACCAGTTCTTCTGTGGACATATAGTGTGCGTTTGAATTAGAATTAAAAATTAAAATTATTTTACTATTTAGCTTATTTTTGTTACTATTTATGGGCCTCACTGCACTTTTTGGCACTATTCATGGGCCTCACTGTACTATTTCAACTAACTTTTACTTTTATCTACAGTATTTTCAGCAATAATTTTTCAATTTTAGCAAAATAAGTAGTATCCAAACACACCCGTAGTACTTGTCTATACACTTTGACACAATTTGTTAATATGTGATAGGATTACATCACTTATAGATGAGTCCATCATTGATATTTAGTAAAAAATAATTCAATAACCATTTGCCACGTGTTTAAGTTGTATCAAAGTGTGTGGCTTAGACTTTTTATATTTGTACACTCTTCATCCCAAAATAAGTTAGAGTTTGTAATTTGGCAAAAAAGGAAAAAGTGAGAGTTTGTAAATGACACATACTTTAATAAAATAAAATAATGAAACAATTTTCTTAAGAAGGATTCACGTTTCAACAAACAGGTTTAAACTTTAAAATTAAGAAAATTCAAATGGATATAATTTTTTTTTTTTTAATAAAGAAAGTCCCATATATTTTGTAATTGTGCCAAAAAAAAATCCACTATTTTTGGGACAGAAAAAGTCACTTGATGTACTTTAGTACCTGGTTTCGTCGTTATTTTCCAATTCTAAGTGAAAGGGCTCACTCTCTCTCTCTTTTTCATCATTATTGAATTCATATAGACAAGTAAATCATCTAATTATGGAGGAAAGTTAGAGACAATAATTAATTCTTTAATCGTCAATTCTCAGAGATTTGTCAATCATATGGTTTCCTTTAAATAGTACTTTTGTTAATTTTGAGGGATCAACATGTATGATGTATCCATGCATGTTTATACATTTGTATTTATGAGGAACATAATAACAAAATAGTAAACATGAGAAGAAGTAACACGAGAGGAGAAAGATCAAAATAATAAAATACAACAACAACAACAACAACAACAACAATAATAATAATAAGAGGAGGAAGAAGAAGAAGAGTAGTATAATAAGAAGAAAGGAGGAGGAGGGGGAGGAGGAGATTGTAATTGGTTAGTTTAGCAAGGGTGTATATGGATTGGGTTAATTTGAGGTATTTCTCAAACTCAATCCACCCAAGCTAATAACCTCCTCTTTTCTTTTCTTTTTTTCTTTTTTTGAGAAATTAACGACCCAACCAAACTCATAAAGATTGGGTTAGGTTGAGTTGGAACGATTTTGTGAGGCCTAATAAAAAAAATGGTGTGCATTTAATTATTCAGGCTCCTTATTTAATAAATTATTTTAATTTACACAATAGGGGTTTGACTTAGTAACATAATGTTATCAATACCTTGTGATGCCCTATGTATGAAGTTTGAAACCTCCTTTCCCTATTTATCTAGCAAAAGAAATTACAATTTACACAATGGAGTCTAATACTCCAACTTCATAAGAAGTCTCAAGATACAAAAATGAATCAACAAAAAAATTTTAATTACATATATTTTTAAATTATTGATAGCATGGGTTTTGTCAAGTTACTTAAATTTAAAATCTTGCCAACAGGAACTCAACCAAACTCAATCTCCAAAAAAAAAAAAAAAACAATAATAATAATAATAGAAAAAAAAAATAGAACCCAACTCAACCCATCAACCATTAAATAACCAATTTGGCCATCGGGTTGGATTGAATTCAGTTGAATTGGTGGGTTAAATGCACATCCTTACTTTTTAGGAATCTTTCTATATGAATTCTATATGAGACTGTTACAAGCCTTGTTAGGTTAAACGTTTTGATTTTTCCTTAAATCGACATATTAATCTTAATAATCGGTAACTTTTTTAATTGCAACTATTAGGAAAAATTGGTGGATGAGAAAATCAATAAATAAGAAAATAAAATAACTTGACTGAGAATTGTGTAATTAATGAAATGAATAAAGCCTCTTCAATATTTTACTGAAATGTTGAGAATTTTGAATAGCAAGGATTATGAACAGGAAAGAATTTCAAGAACTGAAGAGGTAAAAACCACCACTCATATTGATTCAAGTCAGCAAATTCTCACAAATTAGGTCTCAAGTACATGAAGTACTCTTTTCTTTGCCAATCTACTAAACGTTTATTTAAATTACACACTCTAATTCATGCATCCAACAGGTAAGAAAGTAGTTCACAATTTCTAATCTCCTTAGTGTTCCTTTGGACGAGTGGTTATTCATCATATTTAGCTTATGTATAACTTTTCTATTTTTCTTAGGTATAATTATACTTACTTTAGACAACTAATTTTCAAGTTCAATAAACCAACGAATATAAGCTCTTCCAAACGAGCACTCAGCAGTCAAATAGAAAAATGGAAGATGAAAAAGAATTATTATTTTGTAATAATTCTTCTTCTTCATTATAAAAGAATACAAAATAGAGCTTCCACTTTTCATGAGGCTATATGTGTTGGAAAATGAAAACAGTTACACAATAGTCTCCCTGTTACCACAATGATTAAAGTACCATACCATATTTGGCTGTGGGTTCGATGGGCCATCAACTGTTGATTTCATCCTTATAACCATGTTCGTTATAAAGCATAAAGAATGAATCTCAATCTTTATCCCCCCGGTGGGAGAATGTATCTTATAAATGAATATTGCATCCTCTCTTTCACAATGTGTAGAGCTCATTTAATTGTGAGAAGGAATATGCATATATCTAATGCATGAAATAATTGTTGTCCCTATAAGAATAAACAAAAAGAAGTAGTTATTGAGTTGCTATAAGAACAAAATTTATTCCATATCTTTTCCCTATATTTATTAGTCATTTCATTTGGATGAAATTATTTGAACTTTAAAGAGAAGATTCGAATTTCAATCTTTACTTTAAAATTTTGAGAGAGACAGAGATGTACCAAACAAAGAATCCATGGTTCCTCTTATGCTGGATAAAGCTAGGCTGGAAAGTCCGTTTAGGAAATAAAATCATTGGCTCGTTTGAAGAAGAAACATCTCCTGCAGAACAGAACAGTTAACAGCTATACAGAAACCAAAAAGACCGAACAAAATGATACTGATGACTTAATTGGTGACCCAACCCCTGAAAACTCTAGCCTTAAGTGTTCTTGAATATGCCTCTAAATAATAGCTTCCATATTGCAACAATTACCACAATGTTCAAGTAATGCAGCACCCCTTTTGAGGGCCTATGAAATGGAAAAAAAATCTGCATTTGCATTGGCTAGTAATGAAAACAATTCGTTATGGCAGAATTAATGTGGACTAACATCTTCCAGCCATATATAAGAGTGAAAAAAAAAAAAAAAAAAAAAAAAAAGCCTCCACCAGCAAGAGCAGGGGATATCATTCTAGATGATATTATTTCCAGCTCAGTACATTAGTCACCATGAGCATCAGAAAAACAAGAGCATAACTTGGATGACACTACCACCTAAAGTCTGAAGCCTGCTACTTAAGTCATCTCTCATCAAAAAGTAAATATATTGGCAATCAGGATAACCACATCAGCATCGACATATCATTCACCGCAAAACAAATCTTACGGGGTTTATCATGTTAATCAGATAAATTCATGAGAGGAAATACCAGAAGCACTGTCTTAGCCACCTAAATCTAGGTAATAACTAATAGTAAGTACTTCTATATCATAACCTTTGAAGTTTGAAGCAAGAGAGCCCCTCCATAGGGATTTTCTTTTTTTTTCTTTTTTTCTTTTTTTCCTTTTGGTATACCCTACATGAGTATTGTAGTTCACAAATTTTCAATATTTTCCAGGTTATAATTAATTCATGTCTAGTAGCAGTAAATTAAGACCATACCTAACAGTTATCATCATTTATAATTTATCTTGCCTATAGAGATTCTGCGCATATCCATCCCCCACTCAACCAATTTTTTACTCCAAACCACAATTCTATACTTGCTAGTTATGTTCTTAATGGAACATTTGGCAGAAGTTGGGCATAGTTTCCAGGATGCAATCCGTAATAGATACTAAAGTTATGAGGCCTTAACTGGACTATACGTCTAGTTACTAGACAAATGAGCAAGCTGAAGCTTCTATAATTTCAATGTTCTTAAAGAAGAAAAAATGAAGGTTTAGAAAAAGACTTTCTTTTTCTTTGAGGCACCAAAGAAAAGAATGCTTTGTAGAAATTTAATTTTGTCTAACATAGTCATATGTCCATAAACAACAAAATTTAGCTACAAAATTGGTCGTAGACTGAAACTACAACTTTACTCATTATCTTTTTATTGGAGGTAAATTTTGACAAATCCATCATTGGATTATATTTTTTTCTTATATCCTCCATGCATGCTTGCAAAATTTTTAGAAAATTAAAAATCAATAATTATGTCATCAATAAATTGTTTAAATTGCAAATTTTTGTAATTTAAAATTATGCATAAAATATAACTAATAGATCATATAGTAAATAATATCCGATTAACACAAAATTTGACATGTGTATTAAGAGCATAAAGAATATGTAATCCAGTAGCTAGATTTTCAAAATATGTAGTAATGTTAATTTTTTTAAAGGAAGTTATGCTACAACCAATTTTGTAGCATTAGGCTACAACCAATTTTATAACTAAATAACTTTGTCCCTCTGCCTATTTATTAAAAAAAAAAACTATATATGCACAACCTTAAGGTCACCAGTGATATGAAGACATTAGGTTAATTTGTTAATTGGTTATTAGTTAATTAGTTAACAATTTTCTCATGGTCAAAGACTGAAATGGCAAATTTAATGGATTTTTATTATTATTATTGGTAAGTTACACATACAACAGATGGGTTTGAACTTACTACCTTACTGTGCACTTATAAGGAAAGGAGATGTTGGTTGAGCTAGAGCTCATTGACAACAGATATGCACATTAGCTTTTATAGCAAGTAGTTGTCAAAAACTATAATTGATCCATCCATTTTATGTTATGATCCTAGTGTCCCACATGGATTAAATATAAGATTAACTATGTATTTATAAACTCTTGGGCACCCTCTCCTTGCAAACCAGTTTTTAAAGGATGAGTTTTATTCATAGGTTCCTAACATTTGGTATCAGAGCCAACCACCACCCCAAGTAATCGGGTGTAACTCGAATAAGTTGGGGCTTTGTGGTTGGATCCCAGAGGGGGCGACCTAGAGGCTAGATTAAAATAACTGATAGGTGAGTGGAGCCACCTTGCAAGCCGGTTTTTAAGGATGAGTTCTACCCATAGGTTTGTAACATTTTCTCGTACATCAAACAAAGCATACATACATAATTACATTTATACACACTCTTAACCAAATTTCATAAATAAAGGCATAGTTTAAAAGTTGAAGGATTACACACGTGTTTTAGAGGTAATCAGAATTTGACAATATCAACTAGCTAGCAGTCGTTAATCACCTCACCAATCTGAGCAAAACTAGCAGCTTCACCCCGTAACTAAACAATGACAATCTGAGCATCACCCTCAATAATCACTTCATGTATTCCAATTTCTGCAGCAAAGTTAATAGCCCTGCGACAGGCCATTGCTTCCACGTCTTCAACAAAAAACAAAAACTTGTTGGTGAATGGCGAGGAATGGTACTATTTGAAAGACGCGGTAGTATTTTGTGTAATAGTTGTATATAACATCTGCATATATGGGAAGGAATACACACTTGTGATATCCGCTTTCATGTACAAAATTATAAATCGCGAAGAGTCAAATAGGCCCCTTTACATGTTTGTTGTGGTGCAAATGATAACGGGCTCTTGATTCAAATAGCATGTCTTCCTCTACATTTTGCAAATAGGTTGCAGGGGCTTAAGAAGCCGAGTTGAGAGACTTCATCTTTTGGGCCCCATATCTAAGTCATTGGGCTAATGTGACCCCAAATACAAATGAAATGTCACCAACCAAGTACTAGACTCTTGGCTGATTGGGTCTACCGTGCATGTAAAGCTTGAATTGTTGTCCTGCTGCACCGCCAACAACAGCAAATTACCATAATTGTTACATGTTTCAGCAAAGTTCATATTCAATCACCTTCTACACCCATTTGTTCAAGTTCTATTCTTCAGTCCAAACTCAAGACTTAACACCAGTCACATGATCACTTCGACTCTAAATTCGAATAAAAATCACACAACCCTTAATGTAACACTTTTTTTTTTTTTTTTTTTGGTTCATTTTAAATAGACTTTATAAAGGAAAAAAAAAATAGGATGTAACAATTTATTACCATTGATGAAGAATAGAGTGACATTCAGAGTTAGATATATGATTTTTATTCGATTAGAACACCAAATCCCTCCCTTCATTTAATGACATTGCTTGTCTTAATAAACCTACGAAGTAAAGAGGATGGTGAATAGGAAAACACAAACACACTAAAACTACTTTCTATTGATAAATCACAGTGACAAAATCCCAAGTCAACGAATATGTGATTGATTAGAAATTAGACCAATGAACCCGTCCATTACAACTACAAGCAACTCCACAATTTTGGTAGTTAAAAAACAACCGTGTTCCCCCAAAAAAATAAATCCAACCGAAGAGAAAAAAAGAGGCAAAACAAGACAACAAACTGGCATTTTTAAAACATGCCGAAAAGTTTACAAGAAGCAATTGCTCCAGAACAGAAATATGAAAATGAAGAACTGAAACAATGGAGAAAAGGATTAGGTGGGAAAAAAATATTGATAGAAAAGAACGACACGAATCAGAATTAATCGTTTCACTTAATGACTAGACTATCATATAACTGCAGACGCATGAAAATTATATATATCAGAACTCCAAATGTACACTAAATCATATGCTGGACTGAGGAAGCTTTATTGCTCTGCAGGGAGTGCAGCAGAGATCCAATCTGAGGTAGCCGTTTGAATGCCCGTCTCAATATGTGGCGAAAGAGAAAGAGGAGTTATTGCAACCTGTTGCTCCAAACGAGACACAAATCAGAAACCAAGGAAGCTAATAATAATATTGAAAAAGACATGAAGCAAAGTATCTAATACTTCAATGAAAGAAAAGTAACCATCTCCAATCATAATAAAACGCCCTATTTCAAATATTTTAAAAGAGATACCAAACCCTACCACCCAAGAAATATGTAACAGTTAGGATATTATTTCAATTAATATGCGGATGCTTACAGGCAAGCCTAATGTCCAATAAAAATCATATTGATCCTTGGTGTTTTATTGTAAGTCTTAAAGAGATTTAATCACTGACATTGGGACCCAAAACATTAGGTATGAGCCATAATGATATATGAAAAAACTCACAGTAACATTTAAGTCAAAGGATGATAGTATGCAGTCCTGCAATGACCACACACTTTATTACTTTTACCTTTACATGCTACGTAAAACATACCAAATTTTTTTTATGATGGCCTCTTCTGTTACTTTTTCTTCAGTTCTTTTGTAGTACAGTCACCAATCACAGGCAAGTGGAATCCACTCTTTAAAACAGGACCCCATTTGCAATTATTACAGTTGTTTGAACTGACAGTCATGGAAGAAAAACCTACCGGGGGAAAGAGCTGACCCCACAAAAATGATACTACTGAAAATTTAGATTCATTCATTCCATTTCTATACGATCGAGTGACACACAATGACGAGAAAAAAATAAATAATTTCAATGATGAGGAAAAAAAAAATATTATAGGTACTTACATATCCATTTTCAAGTGCTCTGAAATCCAGATCCTCGTCCGTCTCTTCTTGCTCCTTATCCAGAAACTGCAAATGTAAGCATGCCTGAGCCTTAGTTCATCACTTCATGAAACAACTACAAATATCTTCAATTTTTTTGGTTAATCAAGCCAATGAAGACTTGCAATTTGCAGTACAAAAATTCAGACTTTTCTATAGGTAAAACTTTCAAAGATTTGTTACAAGCAACTTAAGATTCATAATTTGATATCAACCCTTCTTATAAAACTACAAAATGTCATAGATCTTCAAGCAATTTCATTGATTATCCTAAAAGGAGAAAGTATAACTGCTTTCTTGAAGCTGCTTCTAAAAGCATTCTCACAGCAAGTAAAAGCTGCTTCTAAAAGCAACCTTAATTGCTAGATTTTTTTTTCATACCTCTAGCCGGAAGTACTTCTTCACTCGGTTGGAATCAGATTTTCCAGCAACACCAACTGATTCAATTTCCACATGCTTCTTTTGTGTGTTCAAACGTCGAGCCGCACCCTGAAAAACACCCACCAAAAAAATGAAAACAGGAAAAAGGCAGTATAATCCTTCCATGAGCCTTTTTTTTTTTTTTTTGAGTAATTCACAGTGAGCACAACTGACCGCAGCAGAGGCATCTCGGCCAAGCTGTGCAAGCTGAAGGCCAAGGCTTTGTTGATTGGACATGAAATGTCCAGCAGGATACCGGTTGGCTGAAACAGCTAGCCAGTTAGGAGTTGATCTCCACATACTTTGCTTGGTCAATTTAAAACCCTGTCAAGCAAAACATTTTCACGCATATGTAAGAGGGAAAAGAATGTCTAGGAGAATTTAAATATTGTGAAGGCAAGGATTTATATCAACAGTTTTTTTTTTCCAAACAAAAGCACATGAATGAGTAAAATCAGTAGTTCAATACATGACCAACAAAGTGAGACCAGCTTCCCAGAAGAGGATCTAAATCAAGTAGAATTTTCCAATATACCAACCATATATCTTAGCTGATACAGTTAATCAAGGGTTTGAGCCAAAGCATCTAACACAGCATCTAACAATTAAGCACTTGCTTGAATTGGGAGAAAGAAAAATGTGTTACCTAGGAAGCGCAGACACAGGTACAACACAATGACATGAGCAATTTCTGAAAAATTATAACATAAAACGGCCAGTACGACACGAGTACGGTACCCTAAATGAAGTGTCCGTGCTTCCTAGGTTATCACTGACCGAATTGTAGCACATTTTCCATATATTAAGCATAAGATACTTTGGCTCCAATGAGTTAAAATTTTCCCTCAAAATTTTGACCCATGGGAGCAACACAGGCCCCTACGCTAAAGCACAATAACTGTAAAACTCCAGTCCAACGGTGACAAGAATGTGATTACAATTATCACACTTGAGTTTGTAGATCTATCCTATAAAGTCAGCATACATTCTAACGAGCAGAAACACCAACTAATATTTTATCGTTAGCAACTAAGCGCCAAGAATAGCAATAGAATATAATCTTAGATCCACATACCTCACATGCACCAAAGTAGTGATGATTCTATAAATAAAACTAAGCCTTACCCTGATGACATTGCTATTGATAACTATCCAGACTACTTCTAAATGCTTGACAGAGGATGCCAATTTCCAGAGTATGTGTTGATAGCACTAAGATTTTTCACTGCCTGATTACCTAGCATAACCTCATTTCTCCCAAGAACCAATATTGGCCATCTTAAAATATAAGGCTCTCAACATGATACTGCCCATGTCATCTTAAGTCACCAAGTCATCTGATATGACCAAAAAACACTTCAGTGATACACTAACATACCAGAATCATTCTGAAAAGTTTTTAATCTGGTGGGTTTTCAATTCTCTTTCTTTTTCTGATAAGTAGGGGTCTTCAGTTATCAATAAATTTGAGAATCTGTAACCAAATGCACCCTAAATTTTTAAACCTTCCCAATAGTTTGTCATTCAGACAGGGAGAATAATAAAGGCTGCATCTATACCCCACATATATCCATTGAATGAAAACAACAACCACAATGGTCAATGAAAAAACTAGTCATTCATTAAGAAAGCAGTTCTAGTGCTTTATTATGGCCAGTATTATATTTTGTAAAATACCTGGTCAAAGTTCAGTGTGTATTACCATAGTTTTCAAAACAAACTTTCAATTAGAAACAAGTTAACAACCCATTTCCTTAACACTTTAGAGATGCGAACCTTGTTTGTCAAAGGAGATGTGGGTATCTCTATATTCAGGGAGCAGCTTTTGGGGAAAACTCCTTTTTCAATATCTCTGATAGCTGCATTTATTAAAGGTATACAGACAGAAACTGCATCCTTAAAATCATTTTCCTGACTTTCATCCTTCTTCCTGCAATAGATTATATCACCAAAGAATTACTTCTCAACATTAAGAAGGAAACTATATATATATATATATATAAAATTTTTATAAGAAAAAATCTTCAAGTCACCAGTTCAATGATATTGACAATGATGGAACACCACAAATTAGGGCCTCTCTAGCTCCAGCAACAACACCCGAGTAAAACCTGATCAACGTTTCAGTCATTAAAAAAACTAGTCTATTCAAATAAGGACTAGAAGTCACTGGAAAAAAATAGAAACATACAGCTTTAACTGATATTACTAGTGTAAACATATCAAACACTGATTTCAAATATTGGATGATTCCAAAGTTTACCCTGCTTGACTTAAACAAGATAATATAGGAATAAAAAAAAGCAATAACTAACAACTTACATGTGACGGCCACAGCTTGATCCCCGATTAATTCCACTAATCACCTGAAAATGAGACCATCTGTGATTTTTCTGGACCCCAAAATGTATATGCATAATCATACTGATGACATCATATAAATGCTAACCAGAAGAGGCTTTGACCAAGAAAACAATGCCCCAGATAATGCCAATGAGACACAATCCACAGGAGTCCCTGAGTAAAAAGAATCACGTCAAAGCCTGTTACTATCAGTAACCATGATGAAACCGCAAAATCCAGATCAACTTCACATAAATCTTTCAAGCATACATTGATGCCAATTTCAAAGAAAATATATCAATAACTAAAAATCACTGAAGTTTTCCATATATAGAGTGAATGAATCTGGCTAGTAGTTAAATTGAATATCAAAAAATCCACATCATATCTACCCAATTTCATAAACATAAACAAAAGCCAAAATGCAAGGAATGATGAATCCATTAAATAAAAGATAATTTTTATAGTTACAGAACCCAATACATAGATATCGGTCATACCTGAAACTTCAAAAGCAGTAGAACCATTAATCTCGGTGGAACTCACAGCAACCGTTTCTTGGAGAGTCACAGAATGACCTGACACTGATTTGTCCCTAAAAGCACCAAATCACAAGCTAACAAATCAGAATATATTCCCAGCTTCAATACCAATACTTGAAATGAAACAAAACAACATATCTATATACAAATAGTAATAGGCAAATAAAAAAAAACCTTCAAAATCCCACAACCATAATAAGCAATTAAGAGAAACATGCACAAAAGGTAAGTTATATCAATAATCACAAAGAAGCCAGATACTCAGATGATGAAATTAACAGAAAAAAACAACAAAACATATTAAAAGAATTAAGAAATGAAAGAATTTCACATACCAATACAGGAACACAAATATACACGCCTAAACAATCAAAAACAATGTAATCCCACATACCCAGATGAGAGAATCAAGGAAATAAGATATAAAACGCAAACTACGACCTATAATCAAAGACAACCCGGAAAATCAACAAGCAATGAATGAAACTCACATACCAATACAGGAAATGAAAGAAGCCCACATAGCCAAATATCAAAATCAATCAAAAAACACAAAACTTTACAGCTAAGTAATCAAAAACAATAGAACCCGCATAACCCAGATGAGAAAATCAAAGGAAACAAGCAATAAACCACAAAATACAACCTATACAATACAGGAAATGAAAGAAGCCCACATAGCCAAATATCAAAATCAATCAAAAAAAAAAAAACACAAAATCTACCACTAAGCAATCAAAAAACCCACACCCAGATGAGAAAATCAAGGGGAACAAGCAATAAACCACAAAATACACCCTATAGAATTCAGGAAATGAAAGAAGCCCAGATAATCAAATATCAAAATTAATCAAAAACCAATGAAAAACCCCACATACCCAGATGAGAAAACCACTGGAAACAAACAATCAAACACAAAACACAACAAAATAGCTGAGCAAAGTGGATGGAGATTGAACCCACGATTGCGGAGCGCAGACATGGACATTGTACAAGCCTTCACGAACAAGCGCTTCAACGAGGAACACAAGGCCAGGGGAGTCAATCCCGTCTCCATTGGTGACCAAAACAATGGGCTTGGAAGTGTCTACGGCCTCAGAAGCATCGGAAACCGAGGTGGAAGAAGAGGGCTCGGCGGATTCAACATTGTCGCTTTCTTTTGATTCAGCTTCACTGTTACTAACGTTGTCATCATCATTGTTTTTGTTGTTGTTGTTGTCGCCGTTTTTTTTGCTTAGAACTTGTTGGAGATTGGAGACCAACCCCGGTGGCAACAAGTTGTTGTTCTTCACAGAAGTGGAAGTCATAGCATAAACTCAGAGAAAGAGAAAGAGATAGAGAGAGAGAGAGAGAGAGAGAGAGAGAGATTTGGGTGTTGAAGAATCAAAGCAGAACCCTAGAGAGAGAGAGAGAGAGAGGGAAAGGAAGAAAAGGAAAGAAATAAAGGATGGAAAGAATGAAAAGGATGGATTGATAGATTATAGATATAGAAAGAGAGAGAGAGAAGAAGAAGAGTTGAGTAGATGGACCGGTTCATACGGCATTATTTTGAGAGAGAAAAGTAAGATTTGGGGTAAAAGAAAGAGCAACAATTGGTGGCTGCATCATTAAACACATGAGGAAGAAAGGAACAGTGATCTAATTGAAAATGGGGATTTCCAACAGTCTTTTTTTTTTTTTTTTTTTTTTTTTTTTATCCTCAATAGAATATTACAAACTTTTTATTGAATAATAGATGTTAGAGAATATTATAAATATCTTCTAAAAATATCCTTTTATAAAATGTGTTACTAATTAAAAAAATAATTTAAAGTGTTTGTTGATGAGAAATCTTATGTTCGTAATATTTTCACTACAAATGATAAGTGGCAAATTGTTACAAGTTGTTATAAGTGAGAAAAAAATAATTTTAGAAGTATGTTTAAATTAGAACCAATAACAACTTACCGTCTATAAATATTATGGAGGTAGCATTTCTTTCTATTGATTAAATGGTGTGGTTAAAGTTAACCAAATACATTTATTGACACATCAATTTGTTAGTTTTACATAATAAGATTTATAGATTTTTTAATAGTTTCTTTCATTAAATAAGTAGAAAGTGATTTTTAAAATTGTGCATTTGGATGAGCTTATTTATTTATTTACATAAAATATTATTAAAAAATTATGGAAAGCCTTTTTTTTTCTTTATGCCATCAAAATAGAGCTAAAAAGAGGTTTTTTTTTGCTTGCCAAGCACACTGGTAAAATTTAAAAAGCTACTTAAGATCTATTATTTTACACTTTGTTTGTTATGGGATATATATTGGTGAAGAAAACAAATCAAAAAAAATTTCTTATCTATAATGATGTTTGATTGTGATGATGAAAATAATTCCCAATATATATATAACTCACATTAAAAATCAATTACACTTCATGTATGCACAAATCTTTTGCATTAAGGTGCGGTTTGGATTAAGCTGAAACTGCATTTACGTTTGCTATGGTTTTTTTTTTTTTTTTTTTTTCCAGCCCGCATTTGTTGACTTTTTTACAGTGAATAGTGTATTTGTGCACTCTTCACGGACCCACAAATTCCACTTTTCAGCAACTTTTTCATTAAAAATGGGTCCCACGATACTATTTACACATTTAAAAATTATTTTGCTACAATGTTTTCAGTTTTCAGTTTTCAGTTTCAACAAAATAAGTTCTATCCAAACAGACCCTAATAATGTGCATTGAATCTCTCATAACATGTAGAACTTATGCATCTATGGAGTTCACATATTGTGATAGGCATGCTACACAATACACACTGTCAATTACATAAGATAATTCTTAGAGTACTAGCACAAGGTTTTGAAATCCGGACCGGACCGTACGGTCCGACCGGAAAAACTGTGAACCTCTCACCATCACGGTTCTTTAAAGCTTAAGAACCGACCTATGCTCAAAAAACAGGAAACCGTTGGAACCGCGGTTTAACCGCACGGTTATGGGAACCGTGATCAGACCGCTTCTCACGGTTCCCTTTGAATCTGAACCTAAAAAAAAAAAAAAAAACACACAGAAACACAACTGCAGGGATGAGAAAACGTCTGATCTTTGTTTCAGTCTCTTTGCTTTACTCTCAAAAAACGTCTCACATAATCTAAACACAAAACACGAAACAAAATCCAATTCTTACAATAAAGTTGAATCAGAATAAGCAAATATGAAAAAAAAAAAAAAAAAAAAAAAAAAAAGAACAAGAACAAGAACAAGAACAAGCCGATCTGACCCAGTCTGGTGGTGGGGAGGAGGACGAACGGCGGTGGGGCGGCGGACGAGGTAGTGCTTCATGGTAAACGCCGATCTCCACCGGCCTTCGATCTGTGCACCACGATCTCCACCGGCCTTCGATCTGTGCACCGATCTCCACCGGCGCTTCAGATTCCCCTCTCTCTCTCTCTTCTCTTTTCTCTGATGTTGTGAATTTGTGAATAATTGGTCCGTATGAAAATGTGCGGTAGTATTTATCCTTAGTTTTTTTTTTTTTTTTTTTTAACGTAGTTGTGTGGTTTTATTTTTTTATTCAAACGTGTGGTATTTAATATTAAGAAACAGCAATTAAGAAATATTACTACAATATTTTCACAATAAATTTTAAGTAAAATATTATTTTTTTTTTAGGGAAAAGTAATAGATTGTTATTAGCTAATATTGGTGAGTAAAAAAATAATTTCAGTGGTAGATTCAAATTAGAACTAATAACAACTTTCCTCATAAGATTTTGATGTAATTCTTGTAAAAATATTGCGAAAAATATTATGGATATAACATCACAATTCTTTCTTCATCTGCTTTTGTTTGTATTGCTTTTTTATCTCTTCCTTTAATTTCATTCACTTTTGTTTCTAGTGCTTTTTTAAGTTTGTGAATGTGAGCTAGACAACTGGTCACGTGAGCATTGGAAAGTGAAACTTGGAAAGACAATCTGATGCTTTTAATTTTCTTTTTATAAAAAAATGGTTATTATTATTATTATTGGATAGATATTTCATATTTGGGCTATAGATGGATATATTAGACATAGTTAAAATATGGATTTATAGTTTTAATTTGACTATTTTAGTTAATTTTTATATTTTTTACTAATTTAATATTTTTATATATATTTAAAATAATTATTAAATTAATTATGACGTCATCACGGTTCGACCCCGGTTCGACCTCGGTTCGACCTTAAAAACCTTGAACCTCTCCCTTTTACGGTTCAATGAACGGTCTGGGTCTGAAAACCTTGTACTAGCATACGGGAATACAAAAAATAATAATAATAATAATAATCTATTTTGCATCCTCAAATACTTTATCTATTTTACCAACTTATTTTACAACTCACCCTACATTCCAATTTTTATTTTTACATACAACCCAATAAAATAATATAAATTACCTAATAAAATAATAAAAAGTATTCTCCTCTCTCTCTTTCCTCTCACTATCATTTTCTCTTCACACACAACCACAATATTAGATTTTTTTTTTCTTTACAACCTATGAATAGTAAGGTTGCAAATATGCCCTTACTATATTCATAGGTTGCAAATTTTTTTAAGTATACAAACTCATATGGAGTGGGTTTTTGCTGTCTTGAGTGGTAAAATAGCAACTAGGGGTGTTTATATCTCCCAATGCTAGTGTTCTAAGTAATGGTGACAACAACAACAATAGGTGGCAGTGTTAATGGCAAAGAAGGGAAAGAGATTTATGTTTTGTGTTATAGAGAATTAATTTAACCCTATTTTGTGGTTTTCTTAATTGTAAATGGGTATCTCTATGAGTAGTAGATTAGTTTCTTCTTCATTGGTTATAAGTTATAATTTATGGACCTAGTTCAATCAGATGTAGGTGCTTATTTTATGAGAATGGGGGTTTCTTTCCAGGGTTGAGAGGATGAACCTGTGTGGTTTATTGATAGTGAACAGTTACAAGACTACAATTTTTATTGAGAAGTAAATCATATCAGCACATGAAAGCTTGTAACCAAGATCTTAGTGGGCAACATTAATTTGCTTTTAATTCACTGGTGCTTATTCTTAAAGACAAATAACACGTATTCTTTTGTTGTAACTTGTAAGTTAGATTGTTAGAGTTGATATGATCAACTTTAAAAAAATGAGGGCAAGTAAGATTAGTTTATGAGATTAATATAAGTAAAATTTTAAAAGAGGAGCTAATTTGTATTCTTCAAAGGGCGGTGACATATGTCGAAAGCTACAGTCAAAGAACTCTTTTTTTTTTTTTTTTTGCTGGGTAAGTGTTTATGCAGGGCTAGAACCCCTGAACTTAAAGTCACTGGAATGACTAGGTACCACTTGGGCCAACAGGCCCGGTGGTTACAGTCAAAGAATTCACAATAGGATAAGTTTGAATCATTGATTCATAAGTATAATTTTAGATGAGGACTGTTTTTTTTTTTTTTTTTGAGAAAGAGATGAGGACTGTTAATACTTAATATAACACATCAATTTGATTAGCTGTAATGATATATGTTTTTGGATATTAACAAATTATAAATCTGAGTCAATTTTTACTGTAATATTGTAACATTAATTTCGTTTGGTAAATATGGGTTAGTGTTTGATAATTAATTAAAGTATTCAATGAACATATAAGGATTAAAGACTACATCTTACGTTTAAATAATTAAACACGTGAGGAAGAAAGTGATCTAATTGAAAATGGGGATTTCCTACCCTCTTTTTTAGCTTTTAGCTTTTTGCTATGGTCACCTTTTTTTTTTTTAATCCTCAATAGAATATTACAAACTTTTTATTGAATAAGTGATGTTATAGAACATAATAAATATCTTCTTAAAAAAAATCCTTTATAAATGTGTTACTAATTAAAAAAACAATTTAAAGCATTTATTGATGAGAAACTTTGTGTTCATAATATTTTCACCACAAATCATAAGCGGTAAGTTGTTACAAGTTGTTATTGATGAGAATAAAATAATTTTAGAAGTAGGTTTAAATTAGAACCAATAACAATTTACCGCCTATAATTTGTTAGGAAAATGTTGTAAAAATATTGTGAACGTAACATTTTTCTCTATTAATTAGATGGTGTGGTAAAAGTCAACCAAATACATTTATTGACACATCAATTTGTTAGTTTTATGTAGTAAATTTTATAGATTTTTTAACAGTTTCTTTCATTAAATAAGCCGAAAGTGAATTTTAAAAATGTGTGTTTGGATGAGCTTATTTATTTATTTACATAAAATAGTATTAAAAAATTATGGAAAAAGCCTTTTTTTTTTCTCTCTCTCTTTATGCCATCAAAATAAAGCTAAAAAGAGTTTTTTTTTTTTTTTTTTAATGCTTGCCAAGCACACTAGTGAAATTTAAAAGCTACTCTATTAATTTACACTTTGTCTGTTTTGGGATATTTATTGGTGAAGAAAACAAATCCAATTTTTTTTCATATCTGATGATGTTTGATTGTGATGATGAAAATAATTCCGATTATATATATATATATATATATATATATAAAACTCACATTAGTGTCCTTTTGGAATAGCTTGAGTAGCAGAGTAGTTTGTGGGTCAATTTAACCCTATTTTGTGGGTTTCTTATTAGTAAATGAGTATCTCTATGAGTAGCAGAGTAGTTTTTTCTTCTTTGGCTATAACTTATGGATAGTTCAATCAGATCTGGGTGCTTATTTTATGAGAATGGGGGTTTCTTTCCAGGGTTGAGAGGATGAATCTGTATGGTTTATTCATAGTGAATAGTTACAAGAATACAATTTTTATTGTGAAGTAAATCATATCAACACATGAAAGCTTGTAACCAAGATCTTAGCGGGCAACATTAATTTGCTTTTAATTCACTGTTGCTTATTCTTAAAGACAAAATAACAAGTATTCGCTTTCTCAAAAAAAAAATATATATAAATAAAATAACAAGTATTCTTTTGTTGTAACTTGTAAGTTAGATTATTAGAGTTGATATGATCAACTTAAAAAAAATGAGGGCAAGTAAGATTAGTTTGTGAGATTAATATAAGTCAAATTTTTAAAGAAGAGCTAATTTGTATTCTTCAAGGGGCGGTGACATATGTCGAAAGCTACAGTCAAAGAATTCACAACAGGACAAGCTTGAATCATTGATTCATAACTAGAATTTGGATGAGGTCTGTTAATATAACACATCAATTTGATTAGTTGTAATGATGTATGTTTTTGGATATTGACAACTTATAAATCTGAGTCAATTTTTACTGTAATATTGTAACATTAATTTCGTTTGGTAAAAAATGGGTTAGTGTTTGTTAATTAATTAAAGTAACGAACATACAAGGATTAAAGACTACATCTTAAGTTTAAATAATTAAAGATTGGAAGTTAGCATATAAATTCAAGTCATTTCCGTGCGCTTGATGTATTAAATCTGAACACCAAATTTATGTTCACATATATATCGTTTTTGCAAATAAAACTTACATTCATTATGTTAGGAAAAAGAAAGACATTTGTTAAACAAGCCACATTAAAGGAGTATATGTATTTTGTAGATCTCCTTCTATGTCTCTAGACTCTTTAGCTCTTAAATGAGAGCATATAATTAAGATGTCCCCATTTATGCAAAATTAGTTGAAAATCGTTTCTAGAAAACAAAAATAGTGAAAATCTTTATCTATTTATAAAAGGAAAAGGTTTTGGTGCATACTTGTATGTGGTAGTAAAAAGAAAGCAACATGTGCATATCACCACGTGGACTTTAGACACTAGTCCATTTCTTTTTGCTGTTACATACCTCCTCTACATACAAGTATGCATCAAAACTTTTTCCTTCTATAAAATTATGTTTGTAATTTTTATTGACTTTAAACCTACAAACCCTGGATTATCTTAAACTTTCACTAAGAAAAATACTATCATGCTACAAATCAATTGAATTTTTTCTCATGAAAAAAACTATAAAATGGTGGGTTCTAGTTAACTCAACTAGTAAAGTCTTTTGTCATGAAATAAGAAAACTAGGATTCAATCTTCGCTTATATCAAAAACCAATTGAGTGTTTTGATTTGATGATAAAGAAGCAATTATCAGGAACGAAAGGCATAGGTTGAAACTCTCTCAAAAAACATTATAAAATGAATATATGTACAATAATCAAACATGTTTTAATATATTGATTTACTTGATTAAAAACCTGTCTTGGTTGTCATTTATAAAAATTGGGATTAAATAAGATTGAATTTAGGATCTAAGATACCAATCTTGTGACTAATGTGCAGTCCATAAATCTAGACAAAAACCAACACCTCTTAGCGTTTTTAATGAAGATGTTTAGGATTTAAAACCTCATCCCCTAATTATCATATTATATATAGCAAATTATTATTATTATTATTATTATTTTTTGTGGAGAATCTTATATATAAAAATAAAAATAAAATTCTAGACAGAAACTAAGAGAACTTTGGGAAGAATAAATAAAACAGAGTAAAGAAAGGGAAATGCATGTCGTATAGTGCTTGTGAGATACTATATCCAGACAAAATCTACGATAATTAAGAACGTGATTAGCGTAACTTAGAGAATCGTTCTACAGGTTGTGTCTTTTAATATTTCGACAATATCCTTTGAACGTGGCAAAGTACCACTTGACCTTAATGTGGGGTCTCTTAAATTTGAATGGAAATCTCAGACCAAATAATGCAACTGATGTAGAAGTTAGTTTCAAAGTCAATCATATAGTTTCCTTTGGGCTTAACAAAATTCTTTTGAATCAGTCTCAATAATTTTCACCTAAATGGGACTTTAATTTTGAATCATACACTTAGCCATAGGAAATCGAGTCAATTAACTTTTCTGTGCGATTTTCTTCAAGCACTTGCCAAAGAAAATAAAAGGAAATAGAAAGTAAAATTTAACTCAAGCACACACTAGTTTGTTAATTTTTGGAAGAATAGCATAAAACTACAAGTAATTGGGACTACTATATGGTTTATATCATCACAACAATAATCTTTTAAAGAAGAACGTTGAGGATTTGTTCAAGTGAGTTTATTCAAGGATTCCTTATGCACATCTTACATTTTTTTTTATATTATCATAGAATATTAATTTCTATTAACGACCAAAAAAGAGTTGGGACGCACTCTTCTATTATTTATTTATTTATTTACATCAATCAGTTTTTAGTGTAGACAGGAATTGAACCTCGGATATTTTATTCAACCATAGACTTTATTAATTGAACTAACTGAGACCCACTACTTTATAAGGTTTAATATGAACGGAATGACTGCATTGAAAATATAAATAAGTTTTATTAATTTTTACACATATATATATATATATATATATATATATATATATATATATATATATATATATAAAACAATTTTCCATTGTAGCAATGTTGGTGGGATTGGTAACTACACAGCCCCTGTGGCTGTTGTTTAGCTTTTAGTATATTCCATGTTTACCCACAAAAAAAAAAAAAAATGTTGGTGGGATTGGTAAATGGTAATGCAGATTTTGGGAGTGACGCCAACGTGGTAGTAGCTCAACTGTTGTACATTATTAGATGCAGTACTATATCATTGTTTTTTTTTTTTTTTGCTAAAAGAAAAGGGGGGGGGGGGGGGGCGGGCGCGACCATTTGTGACTAACCTCCCAGGGCGTGACTTAATAGGGGCACCCCCCCGCTAGAGAATGTTGGATTGAGCCATAGCTACTGTGACCGGGACGCCACAGACCTCACCCTAGCACCTCAAGAGAGCCAGCAGGAGAGGCACAATGCAAGCTAGGACACCCTCCTCCCACACGGTACCCGCCACGACTCGAACAAGGGACCTTGTGCTTGCATGTGGGATCTCTCCCAACTGGGCCACCCCTCTTGGGGCCATTGTTTTAAAGTCAAATTTCAAAACATTTAATTTTCATGTCCCAAATGTTTATCGGATTCCATTTGGTCTCCAATAATCCATCCACCTGTTTTACTTATTGTGACTTGTGTCGGTGCCTGGGGGCAGGTAGTTTTACCAAGAAGAAATGCATATTAATTATTGGTTGTAACTTGTAACTTGCAAAAGAAAAATGTAAGGATTGGAAGATTAACATTAAAAATTTTGAATCCTTAATCCTTGAATAATAATGGGTTTCATTATGACATTGTCCTCAAATCCCATAATTCTCTTTGGCTATTCATGCCATTTGTAATTTCTTGTGTGGAATCTCATAGTAAACTGTCGGGTTGAGATCAGTTGCAATATCTAGAGTATTGTACTTGATGCAACAGTAATATACGGTTGAGATTGAAAGTTTCTTTTTTTATACTTTCAATTTCAACCATTAAATAAAAAAAGTTAAAAATAAGTTGAAAAAAATTAAAAAGTTAAAGTTAAAAAATAAAAATGGTAAAAATTAATATGAGAATATGTGGTATAATTGCACATAGTGGTATTGCACCTGATCCAAATCCGTAAACTGTCTTATCAATGAGGTCGCAAATAAAATAAGAAACTAGTTCGGACAAGAGAGAAAATGGAGGCATTGTTAAAGCGTAGAGTCTTTGACATTCTAGCAGAATGTAGACTAAAGTTTTCCTTTTAAGATAGTCTATCTTTTCGAAGTCTAAAGAGGATATAAACCGCGTAAAAAGGGGTCTCCTAGCAAATTTACTGTGGAAGTATTAACATATTGAAAAGGGCCAAAGGGGTACTAATCTCAAAAAGAAAAAGATAAAAAGGGATACTTTGGTGACACATTGCTTTTGATAACTGATGCAAAGTTCATGATAATAAGGAATTCTGAAGAAAATGTAGTTATGTGGAATAGGATTGAGTAACTATTTTTGGTATTAATGGGGTTATTTAGAAGGTAGGAATGTAATTTCTTTTTTTTTTTTTTTTTCATTCTCAAAAATAACTTTTAATTAAATTTTAGAGCAATTTTTTTGAAAAACCAGCCAAATAGAACCTTACAGAATAGATTTTGTCTGTTCCATTGGGATGAAGGGGAGTTTTAATTAAGGAGAATAAAGACTCTGCCTCGATATGGTCCATTAACTTAAGAATTTATTAAATTATAATTGTAAAATCGAAAATTTGAGATATTGGAGTGAGCCGTAATGAGTTACTGTGTAATAGCAATGTTAAAGATCAAGAAATATGTCTTAACATTGTTTTTTCGAATGACTTAGGAATGGTGTTACCAAAACAAATATATGGACTCATGGAGTTTAATATTGCCTTTTGAAAGAGTGATTTATGGTGCCTTAAACATTCACTTAGCTATTGTGTTATAATTAGGGGTGTGTATTCTACTCATCAACCCGACAAACCCAGTTTAACACCCTTTGCCCCCCAAGCCCAACTAGGCTTGGAGTTTGAGCTAGCAAAATTGTCAGTCCATGTAAATAGATGTAATCCATGCTATTAATAATATATATATATATATATATATATATATATATATATATATATATATATATATATATATATGTATGTATATTAATGTGTTAGTTTGCTTTACTTTTGATATTGAGATTTTGTTTAAATTTGCTTCTTTGATTTATTTTGGTATTCTAGGACTGATTTTTTATGACATTGAAATATTAAGATTAATTGTGTAAATTATAATGATTTATTGAATAATAAGCTTAAATAGTTGAATAAAAATCAATTACTCTTAGACGTATCTAGTTGATTCTTTTTAATAAGAATGATTGAATTTCTTAAATAGTTATTATAGATATCATTTTTTTAGTTAGGCCATCAATATGGCCTCTTCAACCTGAAGACTAAATCTAACCCAATCCAATACCTACAATTTTGGGTTAGGTTAGATTGGAGATTTCACAACCTAAGGAAGTTGCATTGAGTTAAAAACAAAATACATCTCAAACCCAACCCAATCCAACGTATATACACCTCATAGGCCATTTGGACAACTACAAATTCAAGTATGCAACAAAAGTTGTTCCTCTTTCTTGTGTAAATAAATTTCAGGGTGCCCTACTTGTAGCTTTGTAATACTTTGATGGGTTTGATCCACGTGTTGTCCATCATACCACTCCCACTCTCTCCCACAAAAAGAACAACTTCACAAATTTTTTAAATTAATTTTCATATCACAGAATCTCCCAAACTATAGTTTACTTGGAAATTTTAAGAAACCCAAAACATGTGACAATGAAATGTTTATTCCAAAACTGGTCTTAAAGGAAGGTTTAGATCTCAAAATATAAAATGAAAAAGAATTTAACGATGACAAAAATTAGATGATACATGCATTAGTTTAGTGAGTTTTGGGAAAGCTTTGCTGGGTTGAATTGAGTTTTGGCTGAGAGTATGAAGTGGATGTTTTAGGATGCAAGGTTTTGAGGAATTTTTGATGTGTTTGTGAGTTTCAATTGGCAAAAAGATGTTAGCTCAATTGTGAAATTGGGTTTGAGGATTGGTTGCTGTGAACTGTGATTACACTTTTTCGTGGAGGTCTGGTGATTTGGCTGGGGGGGGGGGGGGGGGGGGACTAGAGTGGACAAGGGTTTTGGCCTAAAACCTAATCAATTTGGTTATTAAGGCATTTGGGGTGGTTGATAGGAAGTAGTCTATTTAAAATTTGAAGCGAGGACAATGGTGGTGAAGAGTGGAGAAGACTAGGAAAGGTGAAAGAAGAGAGAAAGAAAAATTAAAAACGAAAAAAGATTTATGGGTAAAATGGAAAAGAAATATAATCAAGAGTTAAATAACAAAATAATCTACAAGTTCACAGAGGATTAAACAAAAGCCACACCTTTTGCTAATTTAAAACAGAGGTGCAATTGAACCTGCAACAAGGAGAGATGATAGTGTGCAAATCGTAAATCCATTGGTGACATAAACCATATCTCATATCTATAACAAAGAGGACAATTTCTATCGCACTTTTAGCTATATTAGTGAAATTTATTGTAGCTAATAAAATAAGCAAGGGATGAAGGTGTTGGGATGGGCATCTCCTTCAAGATTATTGTTGGGTTATAAATTGACCCCAATTCAATTAACTAATTAGTTAAATAGATCAATTGATTCAATTACATGCAAATTCCAATTATAGGCATAATCATATCGCCAATCTAGAGTATAGTGCAGCGAAAAATAAATTGATATAGCGAGCTAGTCACGATGGGAAAACTATTGTAGTAAAAACTTCAACCGATGATTATGTAGGTTACATGTACAACTCTCGAAAAATCTATTAATAAAAAATCAAGATTACAAGGGCAAGGAATTTTATTCAATCCCAAATATCTACCTAAAATAAAACATACTAATACTAACTCAAATCTGACTCATTGGACTTTGATTAACAGAAGACTTTTCAATTTGCACGGATCTCCTATTGATGTGACTGACAACGGTTGCACAAATATCTTATCAACATAGCAACCTTACAACAACAACAAATTGATTGCAATTGTGTAACTTTGCAGTAGTTTCATGTAAAATACCAATAAGATATTCAATGGTTGGAGTTGAAGACTTTCTTTGGTACATAACCATTAGTGCACAAAATTCGCAGCAAGATCCCCTTCCTTTCTTTTCTGAACTCACAAGTTCAATATGTGGAGATTATGATTTTTCTCTAAAAAACTTTCAGTTTCTATCTCAACAACATTATTTAAAGTGGGGCTTAATAAGCCTTTAAATAGGCTCCAGCTATGTTACAAAAACTTAATTACAGTCATTTTAACTAAAAGCGTTTCAAGCTAATTCAGAATTTACAAATCTTGATCTATTGGCTGGTGTTGAGATTTAATTAAGCTTGATCAATTGATTTGTAGTCAAACCTAGTATTGAGGCAACAAATTCAGTAGTTATTGAGCAGTTTTCTTGTGTCTTCCACATAGATATTCAACACTTTTGGAAGCTAAAAATTAAGACTCAAAATACACTTTAAATATAACCTTTGGAAGCGGGTATGCTAACACCTAAAAACATAACCTTAAATATTTTCCTATCAAAATCAGTTTCAAAAGTCGGCAATTAGCCTTGTTCTATAATTTGTGTCATTACTCATTATCTTTCTAAGTTTTTTCACTAGTTCATAAGATGAATTTTTGACTTTTTTTTTTTTTTTTTTTGGTTGCTACATTAATAAGTTAGAGCTAGGGATTGAATCCAAGACATCACTATCTTACCGTATGCAAGATTCTGTCGTTGGAGTGTCATTATCTTTATAAGCTTTTCACTAGTTCACAAAATGATCTTTTGACTTTTTTCCCCCTCCTATATTAGATGAAAACCAATGGTTCATTGACAATTAATCTCCTTGAAAATAAATAAAAAGAAAGAAAGAAAGAGATTCAATCAATAAGCAAGGTTACACATAAATATGAGATTATAATAATAATAAAAAATTTATAGGTAAGAAATCCTTGAAGAAAAAAATAACACATTATAATTTCATAGGCAATTTTAATACTTGTTGAGATAATAAATTATGATTAATCCACAATAATCACACTTTTTTTTTTCACCCATCAATCATAATAACCATCAATCATAATAATAACTTTATTATCTCAAATAAGTTGTCAATAAAAACAACCTACTATATAATTATCCAAAAATATATGAAAAGTGAGCACACATAATAGACTGGCTATTGGAAAAAAAAAAAAGAAAAAGAAAAAAGAGCTTCTCAAACTCAAAGTGGCGCCGTTTCCAAAGCTACAAGTCGCTGCATCTTTAGTAGTTATCGATCCCTAATTAAACACTACCCTCCAAAGAACTCTGTCGTATTACTGTTTCTATGGCGTTGAGGGCCTTCCAATTTTTGAAACCCTAGCCTAGGGTTTCAAATTTCAATTTCTGGAGCCAATTGAAGAACCCAAAAACCCAGGTACACTTTCACTTTCTTCTTCATCTTTTTTCATTGAAAAATTCGTAACGAATTGGACGGCTACGATTGTGCAAGATTGTGATTAGACGCCCAAAAAAAAAAAAAATTTCAAAATTTTGCCTATTATTAATAAAGGGGAAAGAGTAAAGATCTGGGCTTGAAAACAAAGCACGCGAGAATTTGTTGCAAGCTGTGTTTGGCTGCAAAGAAAATGTTGGGAACGTTTCATAAAAATTGAATCTTTGAATATTTTATAAATGTTCCTTATTGTTGTGAATTTTTGTGCATTTTAAATAAAATTTGTTACCTTTCATAAAGGAAAAGAAAATCATTGTGGGTTTATGAAGCTGCATTGCTTAAAATTGGGTTGAGCTAAAAAGCATGACACAGTTACAATTTACTTTGATTAGCTTCTATGTAATGCTTTTGATTTTTCAAAAAAATTAAAGAACAAAAATTGTAATGTGTGTTATTTGACAATTAGCTAACTTGAAAGGAAATGGTTTATTGAACTATTGAACCATTTTTTCTAACACTATCCCTCATGTGTGGGTTCATACTCTCTTAATAAGTGGGACCCACCATTTGAAATTTTTAAAGGGTTAAACTCAAGACTAATGATAATATCACTGTGATAAATTATCACTTATCCTAAAAGCTTTAAGTTGCTAGGAAAATGTTCATTTAGTGATTTGTCCATTTTTCTAACAGTTTAATACCTGCTTATACATGTAAAACTTTTGTGACTTGAATGCAATTTGTGTATATCTAATGGCAGATTTGTTGATGGAGGGGTCTTAAGAAGTGTTGCAGTACGAGACTTGCATGAGAACTTTCGGTGTTTTTGTTGAACAGAAGTAAGTTATGGTCATGATTTTTGGGATAAATGAAGGTTTAGCTGATAGGGGATTTGTGCCCTGAGTAAAAAGTTTGCTAATTATAGATATAGCTAACGAGATCATTCCTTAGTCATGAATGTCTCAAAGGCCAGTTTAAATTATTCAGTGTAACTATTGAGTGTTTTATTTCCTTTCTAGAAGGTATTTTTCTATTTATATGGGCCATTAAACTTGCATTGCACAATGCTTTGAAGTTTGAAATCACCTAGCTTTGTGAGTACTCGCAATTGAATGTGAATGTTTGGTTGTAGCTTGGGATAGATTTGTCCTAATATGTGCTGCATTGTTGGCTGTAGTCATGGACCGAGAAGAGAGAATTAAGAATGCATGCATGAAGATTGTGGAGTGCATAAACGCCATGTCTTTTGTAAACTTGGATGACCAACGGGTGCATTCACTAGTGATGATGCGAGAAATAGCACGTGGGGTTGTTGAAAATAAGGATAGAAAGGTAAGAGAGAGAGGGGAGTATGTGCAAATTATTTTGATTATCATGTTGATCGCTCTCATTTGTTGCATTTTTACTTTATAGGTAACTAAGAGTGATGTGACTAGGGCTTTGCACTCTAGTATTGAGAAGATGGTAAGTACTACTTATATCATGATAAGTTGTTTTACATTATGTTATCATTATGTGATGATTGATGGCAATGCAGGCCAGTTCATGCAGGGATATTGTGTATAAATTAAGTAAGATGTCATATAAAGGCTTAGATGACCAACGGATTCAATCATTATTAAGGGTGAAAGAAATTGCGGCTAAACATGCTAAAGTTGCAAGTGTTGAGAGTGATACGTGGATTAAAGAAAGCTTGGCAGGTGAGGAAATGCAGCCAAGCAGTGTGGATGTCCTGGTTGGAGGTGCAGAAATTATGGTGGTTGAAGAATCGCTGGTGGAGGAAACTGAGCTAAGAAATGAAGACGGTCATAATGTGGTGCAGAAAAGGCCTGTGACTAGGGCAAAACTCACTGGCAAAAAAGATATGCAGATTGGAGAGGTACAAAGTAAGATGCCTGAAGATGAGCCACCAGAGGTGGAAGCTCAGTTAATAAACGAAAATGGTAAAAATCAGTTGCAGGAGATTTTGTCACAACCACCACTTCTGCAATCTCTTATATGGCCTCCAGATGACTGCATTACCTTAGACTGGGTCTGGTCATTGATATCCACAATTAAGCAGTTTTCACAGAATCATCCCCCCTCCAAGTTTCAATTGGTAATGCCAATTTCTGTGGTGGATAAACTAGTTGATAATGCTTCAAGTATCCTTTCCAAAGAACCAAACTGTGTGAAAATTGATTGCCATGGAGTGGAGTCAAGAGTTGTTGTAGTGGGTGACATTCATGGCCAATTCCATGATTTGCTCCATCTTCTTGAAAATGCTGGTTTTCCCTCTGAGAATCAGTTCTATGTTTTCAATGGTAACTATGTAGATAGAGGAGCATGGGGTTTGGAGGTATTTTTGCTCCTATTGGCTTGGAAGGTATGTGATATGAATGATATTTATAGTAGTTGTCCATTTGCTTAATGCTCATTTTTGTTTTTTAGAAAAAGCAAAAGAATGGAGGCAAAAAAAGCATATGTAAACAATTATGTATCATGTACTTATTTTGGTGGCTAAGTAACACAATTATATTTTTCTATTGTCTGTTGTATGATTACTTTGTATTCATTATTTTGATTATGCTTATTGTCTCATCTTAGTGATTATCATAAATAATATAGTGTTTTCTTCATTGAAGAAAAAGAGCAGATGGTTCCCCCCCCCCCCCTGCATAAGTAATACCCCTCTGCATAAGTAATATATAGTCCACTTATTTGTTGTTGATTTTTATGTGTATTTTTTTCATTCTATAACTTGTGATGATTATACTGCTTTTATGTTTGTTTGTTTTTGTTTTGTTTTTCATTTTTAACTCCTTGATGTTTAGGTATTGATGCCTCACAGAGTATATCTACTCCGTGGGAATCATGAGTCAAAAGAATGCACACTGGCATATGGTTTCGAGAAGGAGGTGAAGACCAAATTTGGAGATCAAGGTGAATACGTCTATAATAAATTCCTGGATTGCTTTAAAGAGCTTCCTTTGGCCTCAGTTATTGCTGGATCTGTTTATACCACTCATGGAGGGCTTTTCCATAGTACACGCATTGCATATTCACGAAGATCTAGAAGAAAAAGGACACAGAGGCTAGAGCTTGGTTCTTTAGAAGAGTTATCTGCAGTTAAAAGATCTCTAATAGATGCTCCATATGAAGGCCCAAATATGATATTAACTGATGTGCTATGGTCAGATCCATCACAGAGGCAGGGTATATGTAAAAATCGAGCTCGAGGACGGGGTTTATGGTGGGGTCCTGATTGCACTGAAGCTTTCTTGAAAATGTCCAAGTTAAAGGTAATAATTTTCTATGTAGCTGTTGAAAAATTAAGTTGAAGTTTTCTTGTCTCAATTGAAGCTACCACTAACTTATTTTGTCACAATAGAAATCATATTAGATGTCAGTCATTTATGGAATTAATATCACATATGGTCTCTTAAATGGTCTCATTTTTAAAACTCTTTTTTGTTAACTTTGGCTAAGGCTTTAGCTAATTTTTTTCCCCTATTTTAGGACTGCGTTTTCAACGCTATGCTGGAATAAAAAATAAAGTCATTATGGAATGAAACGTTTCAAATGTTATTTTGTTTGGTTTTGTGGACTTTTGATGTGACTCATTGGATAATTAAATGGTTTTGTGAATTGTATAAAAAAAAAGGATCAATCCCTAATATACTAGAGCCTGAAAGGTTAAATAGCAGCCTTTTCTGACCTCTACCATAGCAATTAGTCCATAGGAAGCTTTAATATATATATATATATTGATATATTGATAATTGTAGTAAGCTTTAAAATTAAATATTTAATTAATAGCCTTAAAAGTTTCTAAAATTATGTTGCACTGATGCAAAGAGGACCCATTTCTTAAATTAGGAAGGATTTGAGCTCCTCGCTTCAATCCTTCACAAGATATGCAATTGACTCTACAAGAACCCTAAAACATACTAAGGTTGAATATGATATGATGGAGGTTGAAATCAAAGGATGCCATCTTTGATGTGCTGCTTCTACCTAAAATCTCCTTTAGCAGAGAAGAAGCGTTCCACCTCCACTAACTGACCCACATAAAGATTTCTTGCAGAGCATACCATTACTGCTCCTACTGGATCCAAAAAGATTCTCTTCAAATATTTCAGCCCCTTGTGCAACCTGACCATTTCTCAAATTACTTATAGATATATAAATTGGTAACATTCTGATGATTCAGCACTTCTTTACAGGTAGTAAAAGTGTCTATGTGAAACTTATTCTATAAGTGGAACCATAATGGCCCATTCTGACACCAGGTACTTGATGAACCTCATCACATCTTGTCCCACCATCCAGCTTTTTCCATGAAAAAGCCTTGGTCATACCATCTGGATCCAATGCCTTGTTCCCACTAGTATTTTGAAGAGTGAGGCTAGTAAAAGCTTATTACTTGGTATTTGCTCAAACTTTCAAGATTATTAACATACATACAATCATGTACACCAATTCGGTTCTAAGCAAATATTGAGAAAAAATTAACTGAGGCAATAATTTTAGCTCTTGGCTCAATTATCTTTTGTTAGCTCCATTTTGTGAATTATTTGTTCATAAAGACTCACTTTCCAGATCCCCTTTTATTTTTTATTTTTTCTAATGCTTGTGAACACTGCCTCTTCGTTTCTACTGTAGTTGATCATAAGATCGCATGAAGGTCCTGATGTGAGGACTGGTCAGCATCTTTTTGGTGATATGCTATGTGGGTACAGCTTGGATCATGAAGGAGAATTAGGGAAGCTGTATACGCTGTTTAGTGCTCCGGATTACCCTCAGGTTGAAGATTTATCTCTAAGACTTGACCCTTAATTTTTTTGGTATGTTTAATTTTGAAAGTGACATTTCTTAGTCCTATGTGATAATCTTTGCAACTAGCTACAGCTTTGTATTTCATTTTTCTACATCTGAAGGGCAGTCTCTGTGTGTGTGGACTTACATTTAAATAATGGAATGCTTCTATTCTGTTTATATGACAACTATCAACTTTATACTTGGAAAAAAATAATGACAAGTATAAACTTTGTATGTGAATATTGTTGATGGGACATGACTTTGGAATTGACCAGTATGAGCATTTCACCTTATTTCTCATATGAGAAAGTAAGCATAATTCTTCTGTACAAATAGCAACATATAACCACGACTAGAATTTCTGACTTTGATTGCATTATGTGTTATAAAATAATAATTTTTCTTCTTAAATAAAACATGTCTTTTAATTATAGGATTGAAATTTGTGTGCTTTGGCTAACAGGTTGCAAGGTTCAGATTTATTCTATGTCCTAATTCTGTCTTTTGGTTGCTTTAACATGAAGTATCTTCATTTCTTTATTTAGTTGGTATGCATCCAACACCTGGAGAGTGGATTATAGATGTTTATTCTATACATTATGAATGTGTAGACATGTTGCAACACGGCAAATATTGTCGACAAGCAGGCCTTTGTATCCCTTACTAAACTAAGATTTGACTTACACTGGAGATTGTTTTGCAAAACTTAGTAATGTGCCACCAATTAGTATGGTCGTGTGCGTCAAGATTGAGAGGCCGTGACTAAGATTAATAGAAAATGAGGAATCCAATACACTTGTGGTCTGCTCTTTTGGTGTCTTTGCATCCCAAATGAGGGTTTCTATAAATGACTTCCATATAATGGAATGTGCAATTTGTTGCTAGCTTGCTAGTTGGTGTATTTTCTGGATAGTAGTTCTTCTACTTCTCTTCCTTTTATGAGCAGAAATTTGTGAGTATTTTATTTGGATTTTACATTTGAAAAGAAAATTAAATCTATTGGACTTTCTACAGTATGCATTATTAGCAAAACATGGTAGCTCTTGATGTTCAAAGAAAGGAAGTTAATGTCAACTGCTACGGAAGTATTCTTTTTTGGGTACAGAAGTTGTATTCTATCTCAGATAACAGTTTGCGAATTATGCAGTTCGGTAGAAAGATATTTACCAATGAAGGAGCATATGCTGTACTTCAGTCTCCTAATTTTGAAAGTCCTTCCTTCCACTCATTCAAAGCTGTAGAAAAACCAAAGGTATGGATTCCAACCATTGATTTTGGCCCCTTGCCGATGGATAAGTTTGCACTTGTATGCTTAGAACACCTGCATCTAGCTGCAGGTTGGGGAAATGACATTAAAGCTTTTTGAAGGGTTTCAGTTTCATGTAACTCATGCCTGCATGAATGTATCCAATTAACTTGATGCAACTTGCTTCACAGGCAGATCCTTTTGTTGATGTTGATGACTATGATAAGATAGCATCATCTAAACGTGAAGATCAGATAACATCAGATGAAGAAGATGAGATAGATATTGGTGAACGAGACCTCACATCAACAGTAAGTTGTTAACATTTTCTGGAGGAAAAGTAGCCCTTAATTTTTTTTTAAATTCTGGTTTCAAGTGAAATATATGATGCTCTGACTAATGTATTGGGTCTTAGATTCTTTGTGTTGTTCACAATGGTTGTTTTAAATTAACTTTTCCTGCTGCCCTTGTTTAGTAAAGAGAAATGCAGCTTGAACAAATAAGGATAATGTTGATCTTTATGGTGCAATTAGGGTCTGATTCCCGAAGACCCAACTCCACTTTATTTTTACTTTTGGGAAAAAAATTCTTAAGTAGGTTTGTCAACAAGGCATGAAGTTGGATTTCTTTTTTTAATTGATCTTACAAATAGGTACTTTCTTTTATTCTGGCTACTTCATCTCTTTAATGAAGTAGTCTTTTCTTAATACAATTTTTCTTACTTATCAAAACAAAAGAAAAGAAAAACAATCAATCTTACAAATAGGTGATTCCTCTGTCCAATTTTGAAATGATATATATATATATATATATATATATATATATATATATATATATATATATATATATATTTTGGGGGGGAAAAATCAATCTCAGGTTAGGTAACTTTTTCTTTAAAATGGTTTCAAAGTAGGATTTTTTTTGCTTTATATCTTGCTTATATGGAAGATGGAATCAATGTGACATTATCTTTAAGTCGGAAAAGATTAACCATCTTTTCTAGAAAGTTGGAAGTTTAATATGTCTAAGAAATTCCAAAAGAAAATTTGAAAGCTGTGAAATGCGTGTAATTTAAGGCAGATCAATTCTTGTAGCATTACATTATAGTATTATATGTTTGCACTTATTACTTTTTGGTATAATCTGGAATGTCTAATCATTAGAGTATGCAGTATTATGTTTTGTTACATTTTCCCTGCTCACGTGCTCAATTGGGATTTCAGTTGCTATATGAAGGGTTTATGTTACTTATTCAATATATATATATATATATATATATGAAGGATTTATGTTAAATGCCCATGGCCCTCACACTTGATTTTAATGCTCCTAGCAGCTATTCTCCATTTTCCATAATATCATTCTCAGAAATGGACTTTCTTTGTTAATCAGCATGCACAGTCCTCAACGGCCGCCGCCATCTCATCGTTGCAAAAATCTTCTCCGGTTGTGATGGCTTCTGGGGTTGACTTTGGGGCACTGGGCATTTCTAATCCTCCTTCTTGGAGTGTTCTTTTGCCGAATGATTTGGGTGGCACCCAACTTGTTCAAGTTCCACAGGCTCCTGAGGTGGAAGGACTACCACTACCTCCCAACTTAGAGGTAATAACATCTTTTTGGATTACCCATTATTATCATCTTCGTCAGAGGTCTAAACCTAAAGTGTGCAGGAGCCTCACAAATCTGCTTACGAGTACTTGTTCAAGCTTGTTGCTGGCCTAAAGCATATGCTTCAAACAAGGGTGAGCCATTTTCACATTTATCTTCTCTATTCCTCTTACATGAGAAACTAACGCGATATTCTTTGAGTAGGAAATTGAGAGTAAGGGCCAAAAGAGGAAGCGAGACGATTAGGTCAGCTTGGAGCCAAGGCAGCTCTGCCACAATGGCTTGATATGTCAAGCATCACTAGAAAAAAGATTTTCTGGAGATGTATCCAGATGGAAATGTATATAATACCAAGTAATGTGATTCATTGATTCTATGTTTATGTAGATAAACACTCGAGCATTTTGTATCAAATTTACAAATGAGTTGATTTAGCATTTGGGATCTTTATTCAGTACACTTTCTTAGGAATCTAACCTTTGTCTAAGTCTGTGAGAGATGAAAAATAGAGAGAAAAATGCGCAAAGAAAAACAATCAAACACAAGAGTTAAGTGATTTGGCGATGTGCCTAGGTTCACGAAATTGCAACAATTTCACTATATCAATAAGATGAATACAGAGGTGGCCATACAATACAGTTTATAAAAAAAAGTACGAAGTCGGCATGCCTTTGCTCTGTGGACTAAATCTAAGAAAATCTTTCATTTAAAACTGTAATGCTTCTATATGCATTTTTACTTTGTGTAGATGGTCTCTGCAACACCTTTTTTATTCATTTATTTATTTAGTCCATGGTCAGAAGTCAGACTTAATGGAAAGATAGCAGATTGTCACTCCATAACTGAATGAGCTACATGGTTCACAGGTGGTAAGGGGGCCAGCTGAGTTTGGGCTTACTCACTAATCACATAGAAGATTTATCTCAAAAATTACTTAACACTATATTAGGAGTAAATGATAGTCATAATGACAACATTTGTTATCTAGGAAATTCTTTTGAGGATAATGATGGAAGCTAAAAGGTCTTACTAAAGCTAAAAGTTGCAAACCTAGGGGGTTGGCCAAGTTGGTTGGGCTTGGTCTCAAAGTGCTTGTACTGGGCTTGACTAAGTGTGCTCCCTAGTTCGAGTCCTGCTACCTGCACTTTGAAAAGAATTTCCTGGGCTAGTGCTTTATCCCTTCGTGGACCCACCCGGCACGAACAGTGATCAGTCTCTGGTTGAAAACCTTGAAGAAACACTGTGGGAAACCAAAAAAAAAAAAAAAGCTAAAAGTTGCTTTGCTTCAATAAAACCGAAAAATCAAATTTAAATTAAAGACAAGTGTCATGGACTATCTAAAAGCTTCATTTTCCATGGCAATTAAAATAACTATACAGCCCACAGCTCATTTGATACTACAACCGTTCCAGCACTGCTTGTTATAGACCAAGAACTTCATAAATTCAAGAGAGAGAGAGAGAGAGAGAGAGTCTAGCCAACACCAAATCCATCCCAGCATTGAAAATTGTAATTCAGTGAAGAACTACTTGACATCTTAAATGAAGAATTTTTTTACACATTTCATAATCATACAAGGCGACCATAGGCTATGCACTACAAATCCCCTAAAACTAAGTAATAATAACCTACTTCCTAGAAGTGCTTTACTAATGACCAACGAAAAGAAAATCACATCTTAGCCACTTTGCCAAATAGATTTTTTTTAGGGCATTTTTATCTCAATGAACAGAGCTGTGTCCACATGATTAATGCATCTACAACTCTTAACATTGGCCATCCTCGCAAATCAAATCATCCTTCCGCTTACGTTTCTTAGTACTCTTCATTCCAATTTTTTTTGGTGAATCTCCAACTTCATCCATCAAATATTTGTGCACAATATCCTTGACCTCATCAAGTAACTTCCTATCCTGGAAATCCATCCCATCTTCTGAAAACTTACTTAGCATGTCTGCGATTTCATTCAAAGCTTCAACCTGTAAAATTAATAAAAACCAAATATCAAGAAAAAAGAAAAGAAGAACAACAAATTAAATAATATCTATTTGTTGAGATTAGTAAACATCAGATAGCTGGTTATGCATAGCCTTACTTTTCCCTTAAATTCAGACTCAACAGATGTAAGCCTCCCTACAAATTTACGAGTAATTTTCTCGTACCACTGCATGTACTCCTTTTCGTCCACATCATCATCACCTTCCACGACATAAAATCTACGCATTGCCCACTCATCAAGTTCATATTGCATTTTACCCAAGATGTCAACACCATGATCATATGCACGGCTCTTTCTCTCCCATCGATGAACATCATTTGGAATTCCTTGAAGCATGCCAAATTGCCTAACGCAACGATCTGGGAGGTGTCTTTCTGCCTTTTCAAAGCAAATGAGCATAGTCCTTGATGCCCGCAAGGTCAAAGTATTTTTAATATCTTCTGGTATTACTGTATGGTCGATATCTTTGTAAGGAAGCCACTCTACCTGTACGTCAAAAGCACACCAATTGGATCACATCTTCTAGACAATACATATAAGAATTGACACTGACTAACATGCATATAAACTCACATCAGAAGGTTTAAGAGAATCCAAGGCTTTCCGATAGGAGACTATATTACATTTCATTCTGGAACCACTTTGTTTTCCTTTCCACCAGAGCACCAATGGGAAGCAACCTTGGTTTGGCTCCTGATTGAACCTTGGTCGGCCAACATTCAGGCGATAATAACTCCAACACTACAGACACATAACAAAGAATTGAAGTCAGCATTATGACTGAAAGTCATCAACATAGCCAAATTCCAATTGCTTCACCAATCAATATTTTAAATCACAACCCTGCCCCCCCGACAGTTATTTATCCGAAACAAAAAGAGAAGCAAAGAAAACAGTTATTTATCTGAAACCTGGAGTAAAGTCAAAGAGCCGCTAATGGTGCTTTGAGACTTTAGTGAAGCATTGCCAAGTGCTCTATATAAGAATGCCAATGCTGCTGCACCCCATGCAAACTTTCCCGCTTTGTCAAAATCCTCAAACAATGAAAGGTACATGACAGGCACTTTGTTACCAGTTGTTGTGGAAAATATTGTACTGCCTACCAGGTATAGAAGGTAGGCACGTGTTCGGCACTCAATCTCTTCCACTGGTGCATCTTTGGAACATTGAGAAAAGAACTCTTTCAACCAGGTAAGCTTCACCATTCCACCAGTTAGGTCCTCTGGTACTCTTCCTAGTAATTTTTCACACAACAAGCTGGGTGTGCTGCTTGTTACACCTATAACAGGCTCTCCATCAATTGCTAGTCCAAGCAAGAGTGCTACATCTTCAAGGGTTATTGTCATTTCTCCAACAGGCAAGTGAAAGGTGTTTGTTTCTCTCCTCCACCTCTCAACTAGCGCTGCTATGAGGGCACTGTCAAAATTAATTGCAGGAATCATTCGTAAGTAATGAAATCCAGCCTTCCCAACCAACTCGATTTGTTCAGCTGTAAGCTTCCATTGGTCAAGCAATGAAGTGTGTTCATGACATCTAAGCACTCCTCGCTCCTTTAAATGTTGCAATGAAATTATAAGCAATTGCAGTACTCTAAAATATTGGGAAAAAACAAATTAAAACAAAAGGAGAGATATGATAGATATTGTCAAACCTGCCCATCCCAAACTGCTGAAGAGACATGGCTATCTTGATCATAAAGTACAACATTATCAACTGGACCGGGATCTCCAGTGGTCTCCATTTGAGCTTTGTAACAGACTACAAGCCAAAAAAGGGAATGCTAAAGTTAGCTCCATAGAGTAGTAGCTCAAGAGCAGTAATTCGAGCTAAAAAAAATAACTTGCAGTAGCATTAAACTAGTTTCAAGTTGATTTTCAGACAACAAATATTTTGGCCAGTTTAGACCTTGAATTGACAAGACTCACATTTGCATGACCCTTAATACATAGTTGAACAGATAGAGACTACAAAAAAGACAAACAAATGGTTAAGGCCATTAAAATCAATGCTCTCTTCATTGTACACTACCCTTACTTCAAAAGACACAACAGTTTGAATTGGAGTGTAAAGCTGAGGCTCCTTCCAATATATACAATAGCAAAAAGGATTAACAAGTAAAGAAAAGCCTAACTTCTATTTAATTTACCTGAAATTATTCACTTTCCCTAACCAAAGCAAAAAGTAAGAACATTTACAACTAAAAAAATGAATGAACACCACAAGAGTAAAGTCATTTTAATTTAATGCTACTTTCTTCACTGTACATAAAGCCGTAGTTCCATATGCAAAGATCAATAGTTAAACAAAAAGCCTAACTTCCATTTAATTTGTAGCAAACACCCAATTTCTCTAAATTTTAGCTCTCCCTTTTGAATTCTGTCTTCTGTGTCCAAAAATATAAAGATTAATTTCCCAGATAACAAGGAAAACAGTAAAGAATTCAAGACTGGGTTTTTATTGAGCAAATCCTAAAAGCACTTTCCTTTCCTTTATTTCTTACTTCTTACTAACAAAAATGCAATTACTATATTCTTCCTTAAACAGCTTGATTAAACCATGTTTTTCATCGAAAACTTTTCTGGGTATTTTCCCATAGGGGCAAACAGAGCTTTAGCAAGCAATTGCAGCACCCAAACCCACAAATTAATTAAAACCCAGATGATAAGATTAAAAACCCAGATCAAATATAATATTTAATTTAAAAATACTAGGCCAATTAGTGGTAAAGGTTCAAGCTTTCAAATTCAGTAACGAGAAAAGCAAACACACAAAAATAAAACCTTGACGACATATAGGAGAAAGAAGAGGAAGAAGAAGAACGACATGATTAAAGAGTAATTCACATTCACTGACCTGAAAAATAATTAAAATTAAAAAAATAATGGTATATTTGGCGAAACGACGATGTACAAAGTGGGAAAGTTGTCGACGACGGCCACGGAAGTGTCGTACTTTGTTTTGAATTGGGGAACTCTGGATTTTTAAAAAAAAAAATCTTTAAATTTCGAAAGTGTTAACTGATAAGATGATTTGAAAAAGGCCGAAAGAAAAAGAAGAAGAAGAAAGGCTCGGATAAGAATAATACTAGATGGGTTTGGACCTTTCTCAGCTCGGCCCAATTCAAAGTCCAAAGTACAGTACTCAGAGCTTTAACTTTTAAACTCACTTTGATATTATTTTATTCTAATTATTATTTTGTACTCTCATGTGGCGTTTGGTACGGGATAATATTTTAAAATTCTCAAAAATGTTTAAAAGTTCTCATATTTGGTTACAAATCACACAAGGAAATCAGATACCGAGGGAATCTGGATTCCCCCTTTAAACCCTTCTTAGTAGGAATGTGGACAGGTGAGTATCCAGATTCCCAAACTTAAAGGAAATTGTATTTTTTATAAATTGATAATTTTAACTCTTTTCCTTATCATTTAAGCAATTAAGATAAAATATAAAACAAATTATTAATATTTTTTCCCTTGTCTTTATCTTTTCCCGCCAAAATGACATAAATAGGATAGACAACTTTGTTGATATATTCTTTAACAAAGTTCTATTTAGATTTCACGTGTGGAAAAAAAAAAGTTAGAAGGGGACCCTTCATTATTGTTAGGTATTCACTTTTGTTGTTGTGTGTGTGTTGCTCAACAAATTATTAATAGTTTATATTTTGTTTTTTATTATTTATTTAGGGGAAGATTTTTTTTAAAGGACTTGATAGTTCACATTCAAATCTAAGGATAGAATGAGAAAAATAAATAATTTATTTAAGATTCTTGGGAATAAATTAAATATTATCATTTCACATTTCTAGGAATTTTAAGAGATTTCCAATGAAACCAAACATAAGAATAGCTACATTCCTAAGCATCCAGATTGTAAGAAATCACATTCTTAGGAATCTGGATGCTATGAGTAATGTGGATTCTCTCGTACCAAACGCCACATCAAAATTTTAATTTCTTTTGCTTCTTTCGATCATTTGATAGGGGATGTGAAGGTTATAGAAGAATTCTTTATTGGTTTTACTATTTCTCATGTTAAGAGACAAGGAAATTCTGTTGCTCACAATCTTGCTAAACATGTTAGTGATTTAAAGGTGTGAATGAAGAGTGTCCCTCCACATCTTAATGTTGTAATTGTTGCTGACTTGACATCCCTTATTTAATAATATTAGCTTATAACTCCCTACATATGCATGGATATACTTAAAGATATACAATAAAATGCATAATATAATCTTTATATATATAATTTAAATACTATTGATAGTCATTTTTATATTTTGTTAACTCTTTAAAAAAATTTGTAAGGATATTATTAGGTATAAAATGTAAATTGTCCATTTTTTTTAATTATTATTGTGAAGCATTTTTTTTAATGATTCATTTATTTTAGACTCTTTGATTTTTGTACTTAATAACTCACTTAGATAAATATTTATGGTGTGGTCCAACATTTAATTCTAAAATTAAGAAATAAAACTCTTTAAAAATAAATAATTTAAGACACATGGCAAAATTGGAACTCTAATTTGGAGTTCTAATTTGAATTTCTTTCAGTTTCACTTATTTTATATATATATATATATATATATATATATATATATATATATATATATATATATATATATATATATATATATAGATTACATCTTTCTACTTCTCAAAAAAAAAAAAAAAAAAAAAAATTACACATGATGTGAAGAGTATGAATACTATTGAAGGTAAAACAGTCAAAACTCACAATTTTATGGTTCTCAAATTTGGCTGGAGCTTTTTCTTATTTATTATTTTTACTTGATAAATTTGATAGTTAAGAATGGAGATATTTAAATTTTGAATGTTTTCATTAAAAAATATCATGAGGTATCAGTTAAGTTACAAGGCTCTTTACAATTTTATGGAGCTTGAGTAGCATGTGGATCTCACTACAACAAAATGTATTTTTGGTGATGAAAATTTTTGTCACCAAATGTCCTCATTTCTTCACCTATAACATTCGGCGACGAAACTACTTTTTGTTGAAAATACTCATCACCAAAAGGTTCAATTATTTTAAATTTTTTTATTTTTATTTTTGCAACAAAACCCTTTTGTTGCCTAATATTTTCCTCACTAAATACATTATCCAACAATGAAATAGTTTTGTTGCCAAATGTATTTTATTTTTTATTTAATCATATTTGGTAACAAAATATTTCGTTGTCAAAACCAAAATTTTTATTTATTTTTTAATTTTCCATATTAGGCGACGAATAGTTTTGTTTCCTAAACCAATATTTGTTTCTTTTTAGTTCATTTTATTTTAAATTTTACCATGTTAGTCGAAAAAAATTTTCATCACCAAATGTTGTTTACGTTTGCTGTTCAATTTAATAGCGGCGAAACATTTTGTCACCAATTCTTTTTATTCCATCCTATCCAAATTAATAATGACGAAATATTTCATCGCCAAGTATTTATTTATTTTAGTCTAATTTTCTACTTTTATTTATTATTTTGATATTAACCTATCATTATATTATTAGAACCTCACATTTGAACAACAAATTTATAAGCAAACTATCTATACAATCCAAAAGTAAATAAAATAAGTATTAGATTTAATCCATCTATATAAGTTGTTTGCAACACAATTCTAACAAAAGATGTCTTATAATAATAAAAAAACATATTAAAGATTGAATTGATGTCATTATGTAAATAAAATTTGTACTTGACATTGTACTAAAAAAAAAGTTGGACTTGACTTAACTAAAACTTATTTTACCCTATTTATTTATATTTTAAAATCTCTTTCTTGAATTAGTCATTCGAGTTGAATTATTACATTGTCACATAATTGAATATATATATATATATATATATATATATATATATATATATATATATATAATGGAGTCAAAGACATGACTTAGAATCTGTTTGGATAAATGTTTTCTCCTGTTTGAATTAGCGTTTTCTTGGACAAAAACCATGATTAAATCTCAGTTTGGAATTTTAAAATCATTTGGCATTGTGTTTTTAACTAGATTGTGTTTACAAAATTGCAAAAAATTGCGTTTTAGAAAAGCAACTCCCAGGTGCTAAACCCTAGAATTTTGATAAATATTTGTTGGTGCTACAACAAAACGACAAGGATGTTTCTCTTTAGGATTTGAAGTTCCCTTATGCTAGTTGTTAGAGATATATTAGACATATTAGCCCAATGTAATAGGTCCAAGCTCACCTAGTATGTGTGCAAGAGAAGTCTCCTACCTGTACTAATAGTCTAGGGTTTATTCTTCTATAAATACTCATGTTATGGTTCATTGTAATGCAAACTTTGTACTACACTCTTACATAATAAAGATGTAGCCTTTAAGGGTTTCCTCTGTGGACATAAGTTGTCAAGGCTAAACCATGTAACCCTCGTGTTCTCGTGTTCCTATTCTATGCTTCCTCTTCTGCATCTACTTTAATATATACAACATGGTATGCACATCAATGCTAATATTTAACATGGTATCAGAGCTAAACTTCATTCTTGGCATTAAGCAAAATATTTCTACCCAACAAAGAAGATTCCCACACACATAGCACAGATCCACAACAGTTCCTATGCTTGGCTTCAGATCTGGACCCCACGGCATCACACGGCTCCCACGGAACCACCGTCACTGCATAACCAATGACCGAGCTGGAGGTGGGAATACAGATAAATATATATGTATTCTTCCTTTGATCTCCGCAAAAGGCCGGATTGATGCAATTTTGTAATGGAAATCGTAGTGTCGCTAAGGTTGTCGTTCCACCAAGAAAAGGAAAACAAGAACATGTCAAAAACACTAATAACATATAGAAAAATATGATTGAAACTTAGGAAAAATAAAGTTTGGTAAAATTCAATAATTAAAATTACTAGGGCGTTAGGGTTTGTCCACCAATATTGTTAAGCATCCACTACTAGTTCAATTTAGTACACAGTTGGGTAAGTAAACACATAAACTATCCGATTGAATGATTTAGAAATAAGCTTTATTAATAAAACTCTCTTTGGTTGATAATATTCATCAATTGTTCCAACAATTTAGTCTAGAAAAAAATAATTTTGTTAGAAAACTCAAGAACATCGCATACCCTAGAGGCAATACTATGGAAAAAGTAATATCTAACAAGATTACCACGTTTTGCTAGAGAGATTATAAAGCTCTATTCTAATAATAAGAAGATTCAAGAATAGACTCATGAAAGAATTAGAAATTAAATATCAATCTAGAAAAACAATTATGAAAAGAGAACAATTGATTTCAATACTTGAGGCGTTTTAAGGTGGAGATGTCCTTGTTGATGACCTTATTTCTTGCAAGAGGGTCAAAGGAGATGATTGTCTGGACCTTGGCTTCCTTGGTTGATTGAGATTGAAGTTGATTGTGAGCTTTAGGTTGGCTACAATTGATTGCATCAATGCAGCTGTTGGTGGTAGCCATACCAAGTTTAACTGAACTAGCTATTGTTGAAGCTTGAATGTTCTGGCTAGAAGCCATTGAAGCTGTTAGCAAGACAATGAAGATTTATTTCTTTGAAGGAGAAGGAGATAAGAGACAGAGAGGTCCCATAGGGCGTGCAAGAATTTGTTAACAACTAAATTTCTAATTTGAAATAAATTAAACAAGTAAAATAGTTTCACAACTATGAATTTGTATTGATGATTATGTGGTAATTCTCTGAAATTACAAAAGAATAATCCTTTGATTCGATCTTCTTGAGGTGGTTGCTTATTGGAATTGTACGTGGTAATGTGATTTTGACTCGAACACCAAATATCCTTCAATTGGGCTGAAGGATGTATTGAAGACCCTTGAAACGAAATTACAACAAATCTCTAGCTTTGAGCTTGTTAGAAATTCTTTATTCTTCATGTTCTTTGTGTGTTCTTCGCGTGTTCTTCATCTTTGAAGGTTTGTGGTGGAAATTTTTCGGGGTTTTGGAGGCTTGTAGCCATACAGCTTCACTGATTTGTGGTTTCTTGAAGTTTCTAGAGGCTTTTGAGCTTGATTCCAGTGAACTTTGAGATTTAGGAAGATGATTTGAATGATTCTGTTTCGAATGTTCTTCGTATTTGAGGTTGAAATTCTTGAAGTTCTTGGAGGCTTTAGGCTTAATTCCATCAAAGCTTCTATACTTCTAAATCTTCTTTGATGCTGCTTGAAGTGCAAATGTCTTGGTGTGTAGAAATGCCTTAGGATGACTTCTAATTATAGGAGTTTGGGTGTGGGTGAGTGACATGTGGTGGAGTTTGATTGGTGACACATGTCACAGCTTGATTGGAGGAGCTTTAGGACTCTTCCTCCAAGACACATGGCATAGTTTGATTGGTCAAAATGTCTTAATTTTCAAGGTGACACATGTTAGCACCTGATAGGGATAAATCCCAAAGTAGACAGATCCAATTAACAGAGACAATCATAAGTGACAGAGTCAATGGCTTGGTAATTCTTCCAACTAAAGAACTAGTAGACGGGCTCATGACCTGGACGGAGGGGCAAGACAACGAATGTGCTCCTTAAAGTGGACGGGTTGAAGGGAGACGGTTTGTTGAAGCCAGGTAGCACTTACGTGGCATGAATGGTCTCTAAGAATCCTAGTATGGAAATATCTTGCATCCTACGCCCAACCACAATCAAAGGAAATCCCTACAAGGAAAGGATCCCATAAAATACGAGTATTAATGAGAATCTTCACTACAAGGAAATACCTTCTCCACCAAGAAAAAAAGATCAGCTCTACACTACTATAAAAACCCCAAAGCCCTCATAAATCAAGGTACAGGTAATTTTCCCCAGCTCTAGCACTCTAGAGTTGTAGAAATTCTCTCTAACTTAACCTTCAAAGGGTATTTGGCCGGTACCATACCGATACTCTCTATAAGGTCTTCTATGTTTTTGCTTCGCAGGTTCTGTCAAGAGCGTGTGAGAACCGTGTGACTCATTGACGATTTTTGGCATCATCACACCCGATTGGATCACTTATGTCATTGCTTACATGCGCTGATATGTGATTGAAAATTTGCATGCTTTTTATGTTTTTATTTCAATGACACTTGGCAAATCTCTATTAGTTTTTGAATGGTGATAGTAGAAACTAGTAGCAATACGTGGCGTTTTGTAATTTGCCATATGTTCTGAATTTGGTAGTAAAATGTGTCAGCTTGTGATAGGTCAGGAATTTTCCCCATCTACACTTAGCGATTAAGAAACTTTTTTATTTATTTATTTATTTATTTTATGAAAGCTTCACTTGACTTCATTATATAGTTAATAAAAGTTGAACTTAACTTAGCTTGATCTATTAAGGTAAACAAGTTCAATTTCAAACTCAGATTTAGAATAATATAAAAGAAAAAGAATTTCAGAAGATATTTATAAAAAATTGCTAATAAAGTATAAAAACTAAAAATCATAAAATTATAACAAATATACAAAGGAGCCTTTAAAAGGAGGGGACAAAAATTGATACAATCATAACAATGCTTATTTTATTTTATTTTTTAAAATTCCAAATTCTATAACAACCTATCAAAAGAGCCTAGAAAAGGACAAAAGGACTACCGGTGTAATATTTTTAGGCATATATTGCTGAAGAGTCCTTTGCTGCATTACACCTGTCCGTTTACACGTCCCACTCAGGAGTTTGGAAAGTTTTTCGATATTGCTTTTCAAATTATGATAAAAGACCCCTTGTCCCCTCATTGCTCATTAGTACCTTTAGTGAAATGCTCTAGTGTTTGCCTGTTTGCCATTTTTGAATCGTCGACGTTGAATTAAGTCATTGTACTTGATTATTCTTTGATAACAAAAGCTTCTTATAAAATTCTATATCTTTGCGGTTTTTAATTGGCTCAATTAGCAAAAAATTTTGTTTCCAAATAAGATATTTGAGATTTAATTCATTTATACTAAAAATAAATTGGTGTTTTGGCCTAAAGAGCAACCACCATGGAGCAAACATCACAAATTTAAAATACTATCATATCTAAAAAAAATTATTTAATTTTATTCAAAAGAAACATGTAAATAAAGATATATTACTTAAAATAGTGATTGTCAATTTTATGTGAATAGCTAAATAGTAATTTTTTTAATAAATAATTCAATTTCTCCGATCAAAGTTGCTTTTTGGATTGAGAAATACTTGTTTCACATACCTTGTTATGCACATCTTTAATGTAATTTTTTTGCATGTGTGAAGCAACATTCTGACAGTTAGTGCGTGATCCTTTTTTCTTGAGGAACCGATAAGAAAGATTTTATAAATACACATATTCAGCTTGGAATACAAGCTTAAGCTTAGAAGAAAGATCTTTTACCTATACATCAATTATCTACCGTTAGAACTCGTCTTCTAGCAAGAAAATGAGCAAGCAGGTTACATTTACGAAAAGCATCCGACAAAGACCCACAATAGTGTTATTTGACGGATTTATTGTTGTGATATGATGTACTTTTTCGTGTTTTGGATTTTAATCTTCCTTTTTTTTTTTTTTTTTTTTTTTTTAACAAAATAAAAATTCTACTCTAACCTAATTTAAGTGTATATGTGTATGAAGCTCATTTCTGAAGACTTGAATCCCGACTCTTACACTCTACACCTCACACGTACTTATACTTATAGAATAACTATCGTGTCAAAGGTGCACGGTGGTGGACTTTAATCTTACTCCACTTGTATTTTTAGATAATAAAATAATAGACCATCTTATAATTGGAAGGCCCAATTTTCTCAGCCAATGTGTATGAGGGTGTATGTTTTTGCTTTTACCTCAAATGTTTTCTTTTACCCTAAATGTTCTCCTCCATGTCCGAAAATTGAGTAGATATTTTTTCTTATTCTTTCTCTATAGTCTATAATCAAAAGTCAGATAGATTATTAGAGTACTAGTATCAGTTGTGCCAAACTAAATGTTATTTTAACACATCAAAACTTACTTTATCTATTTTACCACACTGTTTTACAATACATCATACATCACTTTTTTTTTTGGGTAAACTTTACATCACATTTTCTATTTTAAAATTCTATCACATTAAAATAGTACTAGCCCCACCACCTTTCAAGAATTAAAAATAAAAACAAAAAGCCACTGTTGACCCTTCTCTCTCCCCACCAAATTAAAAATCCATTGAACCCTAAATTAAAATCCCACTTCTGAAACCTCAAACCAAATACAATCCCCACAAAATCAAACATAAACAACCAAACAAAGAAAGGGATTCTTGGCTGGAGAAAGCAAAAAATAATAAAAGAGAAACAAAAAAAAGGAAAGTAGAAAAGAATTAGAGATTGGTTGTGAATAGAGAAAGAGATTTGGGAGCTTGACCATGGTGGTCTCGGCTTGGATAGGTTCGGCCATGGTTAACGGTGGAGGAAGAGCTTGTGAGCTTCGGCTATGGTCATGGAGGCTTGATTATCAAATAATTCAATTTTTCCGACCAAAGTCGCTTTTTTGGATTGAAAAATTCTTGTTTTACATACCTTGTTATACACATCTTTAATGTAATTTTTTTCGCATGTGTGATGCAACATTCTAATAGTTAGTGTGTGATCCTTTTTTTGGAGGAACTAATAAGAAAAATTTCTATAAATACACTAAATCAGCTTGGAATACAAGCTTTAGCTTAGAAGATAGATCTTTTACCTATACATCAAGAACTACCGTTAGAACTAGAAAATGAGCAAGCATGTTAAATTTATGAAAAGCATCTGATAAAGACCCACAATAGAGTTATTTGACCAGATTTATTGTCGCGATATGATGTATTTTTTGTGTTTTGGACCTTAATCTCCTTTTTTTTTTTTTTTTTTTTTTTTTTTTTTTTTATACAAAATAGAAATTCTAGTCTAGCCTAATTTAAGTGTATATGTATGTGAAGCTCCCTCCTGAAAACTTGAATCCCGACTCTTGCACCCTACACCTCACACACATTTATATTTATAGAGTAACTATTGTGCCAAAGGTGCGCAGTGGTGGACTTTAATCTTACTCCACTTGTATTTTGGGATAATAAAATAATATACTATGTTATAATTGGAAGACCCAATTTTCTCGGGCAATTTGTAAGAGGGTGCATGTTTTTGCTTTTACCACGAATGTTTTCTTTTACCTCAAATGTTTTAGGAAATTCTTCTCTGTGTCCAAAAATTGGTAGATATTTTTTCTTTTTCTTTCTCTATAGTCTATAGGCAAAAGTTGGATAGATTATTAGAGTACTAGTATCAACTGTGCCAAACTAAATGTTATTTTAACACATCATAACTTACTTTATCTATTTTATTACACTGTTTTACAATACGTCATACATCACTTTTTTTTTGGTAAACTTTATATCACATTTTCTATTTTAAAATTCTATCACATTAAAATAATACTAGTCCCACCGCCTTTCAAGGATTAAAAATAAAAACAAAAAGCCACCTTTAACCCCTCTCTCTCTCTACCAAATTAAAAATCCACTGAACCCCAAATTAAAATCCCACTTCTGAAACCTCAAACCAAATACAATCCCCACAAAATCAAACATAAACAACCAAAGAAAGAGAGGGATTCTTGGCCGGAGAAAGAAAAAAACAATATTAAAAGAGAAATAAAAAAGGAAAGTAGAAAAGAATTAGAGATTGGTTGTGAATAGAGAAAGAGATTTGGGAGCTTGACCATGGTGGTCTTGGCCTGGATAGGTTCGGCCATGGTTAACAATGGAGGAGGAGCTTGTGAGCTTCGGTTATAGTCATGCAGGCTTGATTATTAAATAATTCAATTTTTCCGACCAAATTCGCTTTTTTAGATTGAGAAATACTTGTTTTACATACCTTGTTATACACATCTTTAATGTAATTTTTTCGCATGTGTGATGCAACATTTTGACAGTTAGTGCGTGATCCTTTTTTTTTTGGAACCAATAAGAAAGATTTTATAAATACACTAAATCTGCTTAGAATACAAGCTTTAACTTAGAAAATAGATCATTTACCTATATATCAAGATCTACCGTTAGAACTCATCTTCTAGCAAGAAAATGAGCAAGTAGGTTACATTTATGAAAAGCATCCAATAAAGACCCATAATAGTGGATATAGGCGATATTTTTATTTGACCGGATTTATTGTCGCGATATGATGTACTTTTTTGTGCTTTGGACTTTAATCTCCTTTTATTTTTATTTTTATTTTTTACAAAATATAAATTCTACTCTGACTTAATCTAAGTGTATATGTGTGTGAAGTTTCTTCCTGAAAACTTGAATCCCGACCCTTGCACCCCACACCTCACATACACTTATACTTATAGAGTGACTATCATGCTAAAGGTGAGCGGTGGACTTTAATCTTACTCCACTTGTATTTTGGAATAATAAAATAATATACCATATTATAATTGGAAGGCACAATTTTCTAGGCCAACTGTATGAGGGTGTATGTTTTTGCTTTTACTCAAGATGTTTTAGGAAATTCTCCTTTGTGTCCAAAAATTGGATAGATATTTTTTCTTTTTCTTTCTCAATAGTCTATAGGAAAAAGTCGAATAGATTATTAGAGCACTAGTGTCAACTGTGCCAAACTAAATGTTATTTCAACACATCAAAATATACTTTATCTATTTTACAACACTATTTTACAATACGTCATACATCACATTTTTCTATTTTAAAATTCTATCACATTAAAATAATACTAGCCTCATCACACGTGATCTGCATGTGCGATGAGGCTTTTTTTTATTATTTATTTTAAATTTAATGTAATTTTTCAATTTGAATTTATCTATTGTTAGTAAGGTTACACAAAAAAGGATTTTTATAAAACTAAAATTTAGAACATGAAATGGAGTAAACTGCTAGGTTTAGTGTGTGCAAGTTTTTAGGACAAAAAAAAATGTAGCAAATGTACATGAGATATGTTTAGATAGAAAGTGTGCTAATTTTTAGGAAAAAAGTTTCTCTGGTATTTTTTTTTTTGAATTTTGTTGAATTACAATTTTACCCCTATTATTTATTTATTTATTTTTTAAATAAGGATTATCTAATTAGATTAGAGGTATTTTTGAAAATTTTAATCCTTGTCCCTTCATTACTCATTAGTACCTTTAGTGAAGTTCTCTAGTGTTTGCCTATTTGCCATTTTTGAATTGTCGATGTTCAATTAAGTAATTGTGCTTGATTATTCTTTGATAACAACCCATATCTTATAAAAACCCATATCTTCGTGGCTTTTAGTTGGTTCAAATAAGAAATTTGAGATATAATTCATCTATACTAAAAACAAATTGGTGTCTTGGCCTAAAGTGCAATTGCCATGGAGCAAATATCATAAATTTGAAATACTGTCATATATTTTTTTTTAAATTATTTAATTTTATTCCAAAGAAACATGTAAATAAAGATACATCTCCTAAAATAGTTATTGTCAATTATGTGAATAGCTAAGTAGTAATATTTTTAATAAATAATTCAATTTCTCCTACCAAAGTCTCTTTTTTGGATTGAGAAATACTTGTTTCACATACCTTGTTATGCACATCTTTAATGTAATTTTTTTGCATGTGTGATGCAAGGTTCTAACAGTTAGTGTGTGATCTTCTTTTTTTTTTTTTTTTTTTTTTTTTTTTTTTTTTTTTTCAGGAACCGGAAAGAAAGATTTTATAAATACACCAAATTAGCTTGGAATACAAGCTTTAGCTTTGAAGACAGATCTTTTATCTATACATCAAGATCTACCGTTAGAACTCGTCTTCTAGCAAGAAAATGAGCAAGCAAGTTACATTTATGAAAAACATCTGATAAAGACCCACAATAGTGTTATTTAACTAGATTTATTGTCGCGATATGATGTACTTTTTTGTGTTTTGGATCTTAATCTCTTTTTTTTTTTTTTTTTTTTTTTTACAAGATAGAAATTATACTCTAACATAATTTAAGTATATATGTGTGTGAAGTTTCTTCTTGAAGACTTGAATCTCGACCCTTGCATCTCACACCTCACACCCCACACACACTTATATTTATAGAGTGACTATTGTGCCAAAGGTGTGCTTTGGTGGACTTTAATCTTACTCCACTTGTATTTTGGGATAATAAAATAATATACCATATTATAATTGGAAGGCACAATTTTCTCGGCCAATGTATACGAGGGTGTATGTTCTTGCTTTTACCCGAAATGTTTCCTTTTACCTCAAATGTTTTAGGAAATTTTCCTCCAAGTCCAAAAATTGGATGGATATTTTTTCTTTTTCTTTCTCTATAGTTTATAGGCTAAAGTTGGATAGATTATTAGAGCACTAGCATCAACTGTGCCAAACTAAATGTTATTTCAACACATCAAAATATACTTTATCTATTTTACTAAATTATTTTACAATGCATCATACATCACATTTTAATTAGAAGGCCCGCTTTTCTCGGGCAATGTGTATGAGTGTGTATGTTTTCTTTTACCCTAAATGTTTTAGGAAATTCTGCTCAATGTCCAAAAATTGGGTAGATATTTTTTCTTTTTCTTTCTCTATAGTCTATAGGCAAAAGTCGGATGAATTATTAGAGCACTAGTACTTGCTGTGCCAAACTAAATGTTATTTTAACATATCAAAACTTATTTTATCTTTTTTACCACACTGTTTTGCAATGGGTCATACATCCTATTTTCTATTTTTAAATTCTATTACTTTAAAATAATACTAACCTCACCACCTTTCAAGAATTAAAAATAAAAACTGAAAGCCACCGTTGAACCCTCTCTCTATACCAAATTAAAAACTCACTGAACCCCAAATTAAAATTCCACTTTTGAAACCTCAAACCAAATACAATCCCCACAAAATCAAACATAAACAACCAAACAAAGAGAGGGATTCTTGGCCGGAGAAAGAAAAAAAATTAATAAAGGAGAAATAAAAAAGGAAAGTAGAAAAGAATTAGAGATTGGTTGAGAATAGAGAAAGAGCTTTGGGAGCTTGATCATGGTGGTCTCGGCCTGGATAGGTTCAGTCATGGTTAACGGTGGAGGAAGAGCTTGTGAGCTTCGGCTATGGTGATGGAGTCATGGAGGCTTGGCCGAAATAGAGAAAGATTTGAAGAAAGAGAGAAAAGAAAGGCGGAGAGAGAGAGTTGAAGCTCATAGTGGCTATTGGTGGTGCCATGGAGGTGCGGCTATGGAGAAGAAAGAAGAAGAAAAAAGAAAGAGAGATTGGCAGAAGATAAAATAGACAGGCAGAGAAGAAAGTGGAAAAAAGAAAGAGCAGAAGAAAGTAAGTCATACAAAGAGAGAGAAAATGAAAAAGAATCTTAATTTTGGGGCCTACATTTTAGTCCATAGAAATTTATTTTTTTATTTTATAAAAGAATACGTCCGTGGAAATTGAATAAAAATGATTGAGGGGCAAAGGAAATCACATTGTGTAATGTTTTGAATAGCATCTCCGGAGAGTCGCATTGAGAGATGGACAGAAAAAGCAAAGGCAAGGCCGTGTTGACAGAAAGTGATACCGGTTTCGATTATTCTCCGGTTGGTCTGAGCATTTTGGTCGTGGGTCATGATCAGAAAAGCCTCCAAGAAGTTGTAACAAATCTTCGGAAATGTAAGCACCAATACAAAGGTCTGTTCTGGTCTCCTTTTTGACTTTCTTTTCTTTTTGACGGGGTGCTAATAGATACCAGTCATATTTGTGAAAGGAGTTTCTCTTTAAGAAAATTCAAAAGGTTTTTTTGATGACTTTCTCATCTTACACTGGTGACCACAGCCCCCTCTTCACCTTTTGCATGTTGCAGCATGAGTGATGTCTCATCTCTCTCTCTCAGCACTGTCTAAGTGAGAGAAAAGGGCATTCCTCGATGCTGATGACGTCCTTTTGTAGACGCATTGCGCAGATCACCTCGCGAGAACATGGGTCACCCTTAATTTCTGTGTATCATGTTAGGGTTAAGGGTGATGGATGTCCTAAAGTTTTTCCTTCTGGTTATCTTTCTCTCTCCTCTTTTCACGCTCAATCTTCTTCCGTCCTCAACATTCCTTTTAAATGGAGGGAGATGACAATCATCAACAAGAAGGAAAGAGAAAAAGAGGATAGCATTTGTTTTGTTTGTTGTTGCTGTTGTTTTTATTTTTAAAATTTTTTATCATTGCTTATTAGAGGGAACATAGGAAAGGATGAAAACAGAGAGATGTGTTTGCTTCGTTTGGAATAGAAAAAGCTGAATATTAAGAGACTGAAGGATGTTGAGTTTTGACTTAAATTTTTTCAATTTTGGACTCCTATATAGTTGTTACTCACCAGATCGAGTAAGTATACTTATTTGACTCACTGGACTATTTCAGGGAAGGAGATCATCTGCTACCTGTTCAGTTAAATCCAGTGCAATTAATTATCTTGACTAAGTTCCATATTGCCTAGATAGGGGAGGTCCTAAACCTTATATAGAGGGTCTTTAATTGGTACGAGACCTTTTAGAACTTTTAGTCTCAAGTTTGAGTCAGTAATGGTGATTGGCATGTTTTAAGGTAGGGACTATTAGGCCTTTGTATATATTGGGATTGTTTTGTCCATGTGGGATTTGTGTGTCTTGTAAAATGTGTTTTTTCGTGTTAATAAAATTCTTCCTGATTTTTTTTAATGGGCAATAACTGAATGCAAAATATTTACATATCTCAAATATGACACCTAAACATGACACGTATCCATTTGCACCCCATGGATGTTACACTGAAAGCAAAAATACTTTTCAGTTACTGAATGCAATCAAGTGGAGGAAGCTTTGACTCTACTTAGGATGGACTTCAGTGGTTTTGATATTATAATAACTGAGCAACGCCTGCTTGGTATAAGTGAATTAGAGCTTCTTCGTATTGGTAGAGAGAGGGGCTTGCCTGTCGTGGGTAAGTATACACAGCTTGTTCAATTCCTTCAATATGTTATATATATTTTTAATGATATTTATACCTTTTACTAAATTATATATGCATTTGTAGTTTCATTAATATTTAGCATGTTTTGTGAATCTAACATCTCACTATTTTTAATGATATTTAGTAACATCGGAGGATGATGGAGTTGACACTATTCAGAGGTGTTTGGACTATGGAGCTTGTGCCTATCTGGAGAAGCCTATCCCAATGCGTGATCTCAACATGGTGTGGACACATGTGTATTCCAGCAGAAAAAATAAGTTGGCTCAAGTGCAGAAGCTGGCAAATGATATGTCCAGAGCGAAAAAATGTCGAATGTCTTGGAAAATGGACAGTCAAGAGAAGTTTGTAGAAAGTGTGCAAGAAATGGGCATTGATAGTATGAATCCTTTTCCTAATCTTAGCTACATTACTTTTTGTTCTCACACTCTGGTCATTTATCTGCTCATGCTAAGCACTTTTGTCCATTGCGTTCAATGGTGTAAGCTGGTGAAGTCAAATTACTATCAACTAATTCAATCTTTCATTTATGAAAAAAAGAAGAGAGAAAGGGTTTGCTATAAATGGGAAGGAAAACATATGCATTGCCATGATACGGCAGCTACTATGACTATATAATTGTAATTATAATAGGGTCATGCTATAACAAGTGTCCTTAAGTCAATGATTAACAATTCATTTTAAAAAAATTTTGACACAATTTTTATAAAAAATAAAAAAAGTTATCAAAATGTTAATTTTTTTTTTCTATAAAAACTTTCTTTAAATAAATTCTTAACTATCGCTCTAAAAATATCTGTTAGTATTTTCCATAACATGTGATAAGTAGAGTATATTGCCGTAGTTGGCAAGATGTTAAAAAAGCTACGGCTGCTGATTAGTTAGTTACAGGAATTAGTAGTTAGTAATACGTTGGAACAGAAACAATTAGGAGTTTGTTAGGCTTATGCCACATGGCAGCGGCCTACACATTTAATTAGTCTTTTTCTTTTTTTTGTTGGTAAAAGCACATTTAATTAGCTAAGGCCTGGGGCAGTTAGTACTTGAGTGCCTAGCTATAAATAGCCCATTGATGTACTTGTAACTTAGTTTTTGGATGATAATACTGATCTAGCCTAAGTACTAGCTAGTTTCCAAAAGGATGGTGCTCTTGAAAAGTTGATTTCCCAATCTTGTATTTCTAAGCAACTTAGCCTTCATTTGTTTCAATAGAAAATTATATGTGAAGATTGTTTTTTCATATAAAAAAATGGATTAAACTAAAGAAAAATGATCTCTTAAGTATCCTTATTTAGCTTGGCTTGAGGTAGAGTTCTTTTCTAATAAAATTTTCTAAAAAAAAGTATTATCTTTACACAAAGCTAAATAAAGAAAATAAATTTATATCACATAAAAATATACAAGGAAAGTTAAAAGATAGTTTTTTATTTTTAACTTTTTTTAAGATCGCTATAAAACATAAGATAATAAGATAATTTTCTATAAAATTCATTTTGGAAATAGTTATCATGTATGTCTCGTACTTGTATCTCACTTCATGCGAATGATATTAATTTGGAATCATAAGTTTGTGATTACTTCTATCATTTTATTGGTGGTTGTTTGGCCAAGAAACTGAAAATGTAAATATTTTATTTTGTTTGTTTCTCTATATTAGTAATATTACAGTATGTCATGTTGATGTAGAGGCTACTCCCAAGAAAGTTTTGGAACGCATGAAAACTAAGGGTGTCCGAAATGTTTCTAGAGATCAAGTTTCTAGCCATCTTCAGGTAATTGTTATTGCGGCTAATGTTTGTTACACACTTTTTTTGAATTGAAATTATGAGTTGAAGACAATTTCAATTCCATGATTTCAGTTCATAAAAAGTGTGTGCAACAACTTTTATCTATTTCTTAAATAAAAATTTTCCTCACAAGTAAAAATCTAATTTAACTCAAACAGTTGTATTTAGAATAATCATTAAAAATATGAACATCATTTTTTTTTTTATAAATATATTAAATTTAGGACAAGTGTTAGTTTATCATGGTAGGAAGTTAGATATCTTTTTTGATAATACTGGTTTATCAAGTCAATGAGTTAGATTCCTTAATGGTAGTTTATGAAGTCGGATTCCTTTTCTTTGTTGGTGAAGGACTCTCACAACTTCAGTGTATGATGCAGAAACACCGTTTAAAACTTCAAAAACAAGCTCGTCCATTACATATGGAAGGGTACAAAGACAAAGATGGTACTAGTTTAGGGCATGTTGAATCTAGATATGAAATGGAGCATCCACCAATGACTCTGCTCAATGGATTTCTGAACACCCCGGATCCAAATCAGCTAGATATATCCTCACAACAGCAACGAGCTCCAGCAGCAATAAAGAACACTCATGGCTTTCAAAATTTACCATTGCCTGTTGAAGCCAACTTCTGTACCATTGAAGGTAGTACTATTTGTGCAAACCAAAACTACACATTGATGACTCAGATGGCTCAAGCACCGTTAAGTGAGCAGATATGCAATCAACTCACAGGATGTCAGCCTTTTATCTACCACTTACCCAATGATGTACCAGCGAATGTACTTGTCAATGAGGTTGGATTGCCCAACTTTGATACTCTTCAGGGGCGAATTTCTGGAGATCCTGGTCTCTTCTCCAATTATACTCATCTTCCCAGTTCTTCTGAAGATTTTGGTATTGATTATAATTATATCCCTTTCGAATATTGAACTTATAGATTCTACTGGAATGAGAGCTGCCCGGTTGGAATATTTGAACATTTTACTGGGGAAGATATAGCTCATGATCATTCTGAAGACCTCTTCTTTGATGATGATACTGGTTCGTAAGATGATTCCATTCATGGTTGCTACTTGCTGGTAAAAAAATTGTATAACTTATTTGCATTCTGGTACAAGTTATAAGAATTTCTTCTATCTAAAATAACTGAGATTTTTTAGACAAATAGGAGAGCTTTATTTATTTATGTTCTCTTGCAGCCAGCCACTGGATTATCTGAAGCCAAAGTCTGAGTCTGGTGAGGTCATCCCAAATTCCAAGGAAAATGCTTCTCTGTTGAATACTCTCTGAAGAAGAAGAAGACAAAGAAGACAAGGAATGAAGATCAAAGCAAAGAAGAAAAAAGTAGTCGTGTTAAGTTTAATAAAGCTACTGTTGTTTTGGTACTAGCATCGTAGCATGGTAAAGATAAAATGAGAAATTATACTTTATCATCTTAAATTATAATCTTGATTACATTTTGCACCTCAAATTTTGAAATTTTGTCTAAATTAACAGTAAACTTAATGTCATGATATAAAATGTATCAATGGTTATAAATTAGGATGAAAAACTTGCATTTGAAAAGTTTTAAGGTGCAAAGTGTAATATGTGAGTATAGTTTAAGGTTATAAAATGTAATTTTTCCTTACTATTGAGTCTTGTAAACACTATTTAGTAACATGTGCGCAGGTGTCTTACTAACACAGCTGTCTTGTTTTTATTGGTTAGCTTCATAACTGTATTTAGGGAATTAGTTAGAGTTAGTTTCTTCAGTTAGTGTTCATTGTTGCTATAAATAAAGAACAAGGTCCCTTGTAATTAATCAGTTAGTGAAATAAGATTTTATTTCTACATCTTCTTGATTTTGTTATGGTATCAGAGCATACGTGTTGATTGACAGTAAAACCATTTCTATGGCGTCAACAAACTCAACAACCTCTACACAAATCACCGCCATTGATGAGTCTCATCCTTTCTTTCTACACCAAGGAGAAATTGCAGGTGCTATACTTGTGTCAAAACCTCTTCTAGGAGGAGAGAATTATCCAACCTAGGCACAATCTATTCAAAGAGCGTTGAGTGTGTAGAATAGACTAGGGTTTTTTTATGGCACTGTTTCTCTCATTGCATCAATGTTGCAAGGTTGGCCATGTTGTAACAACATAATTATTTCTTGGATCTTGAATTGCATTGCTCCCAAGATTACTACTGGTGCGGTTTATCACAACACCACATTGGGAATCTAGAATGATCTAAAGGATCGATTTTCTCATGGAATGGGCCTAGGGTCTTTCAATTGTAGAACGATCTTGGAACCAATTCACAATCTGAGCTTTCCATCACAGATTACTTCACTCAATTGAAGGCTTTAGTTGACACCCCTTTTGCAACTTTCATTAACCTCACTTGTATTGCATTGTTAAGAAAATGCTAATACTATTATTAGTTTTGTTATGGAAAATTTACAAACTGATGTTATAAAATTATAATCATCCCACCATCATTTTTAATTTGTTGAATCAATTACATTTAACATATCTTGAGTTTTACTAAACATCTGAACCAAACGAAGGTAATTCCACTAATGACTAAAACAACCTAATATTCGTAAGAGACCACAACCTTGGGTTCCCATTGTAGAATGAGATAGGACCCATATAAATGGGTAAGGTTGTGTTAATTTCCCCTCAAAGTGTGCGGGTTGACTACTTATCATATTTGATGTTGGAATTTTACCTAGAATTTATTTCAAAAGAATCAAATATAATACATTAATCAATTAACAATTATCATGACCAAATATAACAAAAATCAACTACAAATTATGAGAATTTTCTTACAAAATTATGTTACTCAAGAACCTCACAAATGATTAGTATGCTATCCCTAGCTAGTTAAGATTAATAAGAACTCTCCCTAAAGGGTTCGTTGAGGATGGTGATAAATTTCTTACGAGTTTGTGGGGCCCTAAGAATACAGCTTTGTATTTATAGCTTGAAATGGGACCAAAGGAAAAAAAAAAAAAAAAAAAAAATCTAGCTCCAATAGACCTTGGGCTTATATTATCTCATAACTAGCTCAAAATTATCATTAATTATAATTTTTTTCACTATAATTAAAAATATAATTGCTCTCTAGGTCTCATTGAATTACACAAGGTTTCCTTTGACTACCTAAAATTTCATTAAATACCTCCATCATTCAAAGTAAAATAATTGGGAGAGTTTGAGTCTTGCTTAAGTGGGTGGATAAATGAGTTTGAGTTGATTTTGCTACTTCTAATATTAAAAAGTAAAACATGGAACAACATAGCCTCATAATAGCACAATGTTGAATATGAAAAGAGTGGTTGTAGGATTATAGACTGTTTCAGAACTTTTTGCTACATCTCTAGTGTAGCAGATTGTGAGTAGTTGTCTATCACTTATGTAGACCTATCATTTTTTATTCACTATTCATAATCTACCCAATTACACTTACGGCATAAAAATTGAGTAATAATTTATGGTAGTAGATTTTTTCTCTGAGAAGTTCGGAGGAAAAGGAAAACTAAAAACTGTAGTTAAATGTGGAGCCCTCTAGTTCCCTGTGCACTAGTTCCTGTACTTGTTGGTGCTAACATGCATTGTTCATATCATTAGGATAATCTACAATTGATACGAATATCAAACCTGTGATTCATATCAAACAAATGATACGTCAAATCTTTTTGACATTCTTTATATACTGACATTGTATAGAGCTTAATGCTGTACTAATTTTCTTCTTCAGTCTGGTTTTAGATTTAATTAGTTCAATTTCTTTTTTCTTTTTTGCTTTAGGGTTTCATCTCTTCTTCTTCTTGTTGTTCTTCTTCTCTCACAAACAACAGTCTGAAGAAGCTTCAGTACACGACGCCCTGTACCTCGCTGTATTCTAGAGAGAGAAAGGAAGAGAGAAAAAAAAAAACACTTTTAATTAGTTCAATTTCGACAGATTAGGAAAATGAAAAGCGCATTGGAGAAGAGTGATAATACTTCCAGTGAGTTCCCAGCTGGAATGAGGGTTTTAATTGTCGATGGGTATCCGGAAAGTCTCCACCTGTTGGAAACGATGCTTAAGCAATGTGATTACGAAGGTATATATATGCACTGGAGTTTGGTCTCATTTTTCTTTTCCCCTTTTTTTTTTGTTTGGATGTGAGGAAAATAATGGAATAACAAATAATAATATTCGTGACCCCGTGTCACTAGCTAGCTTTGTCCTTGTCTCTAATGTGTGCTACTTTACCACCTACATTGTTTAGGTTTCTAAATCACACACCATGTTGTGATGTTGTGTTTGATATTGAACTTTAATCAAACTTTTTATGTGTTCTTCCAATATATTTCTTCACCCCTACTGTGTTACATTAAAGTGAACATAAATAATTTCAGTTGCCAAATGCAATCGAGGGAAGGATGCGTTGAATTTGCTTAAAAATAGCAGAAGCAACGAATTTGATATTATTTTGACTGAAAGATGCCTGCCTGACATGGATGAAATTACGCTTCTTGGAAAATTGAGCAAGGCCACTGATTTGCCAGTCATAAGTAAGCATATATACAGCTTGTCTTGTTCAATTCAATTTACTATATTCTTTTGCCTTTTACAATGATATATTTAAATTGCAATCTCATTATTTAACAGCATATGCTATAATATTATGGCTTAAGAGGGGCAAGCTTATTGTCAGGCCATGTCTAACATCCCAGTATTTGTTATTTTACAGTTATGTCCGAGGTTGGAGATAATAGCACCATGGTGTATAGCATAAAATATGGTGCTTGTTATTATCTGGTGAAGCCTATCCAAATGGATGAACTCAAAAAGATTTGGATTCATGTGTTAAAGCATAGGATAAGTAAGTGTTTTGAAGTGCCACCGCAGCGGAATGAAGAGAAAAAAGAACGGATGATCTGGACACGTGAAATGAGAGAAATATTTCGCCAATGTTATCTTGGGCTGAGACCTGGTGTGAATCCGTTCCCGGCCCTAATCTTAAGCTTCAATAATTTGTTATTCTTACAAAATTCACAACCCAATCAACCCAGCCCAATATACATTATCAATAATATTTAAAACGGACAAAGTTTAGTTTGCAGCTCACTAAACAAATTAACATGGTTGTAAATTTTGAAATTTAATTATTAAATTACATGCTTTTTATATTTTTAAATCACATGTTTTTTACTATTTGTTTCAAAAACTTTTTTTTTAATATATAATTTTAGACTACAAAAATTTGAAATTTAAACATTTAATTGATGATATAGTTATTAATTTTTGATTTTATTGAAATTTTGTAAGCATGAAGATATAAGAAAATAATGTAATCTAATAGTCAATTTGTTAAAATTTACATCCTATTAAAAAATATTAAGTAGAGTTAAAAAGTTTGTTGACAAACTTTGTCAGTTTAAAAAAAAAAATTAAAATTAATTATTTTTATTTTATTTTATTTTTATTTTTTCAGACTTGTTATACCCATCACTCTGTTTTTATGGACTACCACATATTATGAGTGTGGAATAATTATCACTTTGATATGATTAGTGCACATTATTAATATTGTTATTTTTCTAGTCAATGTAGAATTCCAAAGCCAATAAATAAATCTCTATAATTCTCCCACTAACGTAACATGTGTATTAACTCCCAAGAATAGAATTTTGTTTCTTACGAAGAGAACTAAACAGTAAATAGAGCCATTGCGATTGTTTGAGCATCCCATCCTTTCTTCTCTAATACTAATATTCATGTCTGTATGACAATATCTTGTGTTGCTGCAGAGGATACTCCCAATAAAATTTTGAATAGAATGAAAGCACAGGGTGTCCAAAATCTGACTAGAGAACATGTTTCTAGCTATCTGCAGGTGCTTGTAATTTCTTTAGCTGGTTTTTACCTCTATATTATCAAGTTAAACCGTCTTATTAATTCCTTCTTCGGTGAAGGACACGTACAACTTACAACTTCATGTCCAAAATACAGAAATACCGTAAAAAAAAGCGGGAATGACGAAGTCCTGAACACCAAGCAGCTTGAATTACCTAACATTGGAACTCAAGCCGTTGGGAATGTAGTGTTCCGTGACAGGTCAAGTATTACTGAAGGTAGTACTAGTTATGGAAACCGAAGTGACACTTTTATGGCAGAGAATGTAGCTGCCATGGGAGGCAAAGGCCCAACTTATTTTCCTGCGTTAGAGTTGTCTAACCATGATAATTTTCTTGGGGACAATCCTGGAGATTCTGCTGGTATCAGCTTGGATCAGTTGGATGATATTCTTTTTGATTATGATGCTAATATATAAGAGGAATGGATTCATGAAGGTTAGTTTGCTGTTTTTTCCAAGTCTTTTGGTACAAGTTATAAAAAACTTTACTGTCTAAAATATTAAGAACTAAATCACATATTTTCCTTTTTGTTCTCTTGCAGCTAAATGCTGGATTTCCTGAATCCAACTCTGACTGTCCTAAAAAGCTTTGGAATGAAACTTTGATCCTTCCTCCAGACAGTGGAGATGGTCTAGGCCCATCTGCTCTTTGTAGTTCCTTTGTTGTATACTTATGTTTTGTAAAAAAATTAGTTTTATATAGCAACACACACAAGCATGTGTGAATTTTCTTTAAGCATTTTCTGAATCCACTTCCCTTCCATTTTACCAACCGATAAGTCTCTTTTACACCAATACTTATTAGTGTTCCCTTTAGAAGCATGATTAAATCCTTTGCATATACCCTCAGCTATTACTAGCAACAATTAGATTGCGTTTAGTATCTGCTTAAAAAGTCCTCTCTTTTTTTTTTTTTTTTTTATAACTATTTAGTTTATTTTATAGTACCCAAATGAGATGTCATGCTATTGAGGATGTGAAAATTTTGGTGCCCCTACAAATGTTGTAAATCATATGATCTTTGTGTGAAGAAGTAATAGTAGAACACAAAATTTTTATGTAGTTAGCGTGACAAATTATGATTGAAATAAAATTATTTTTATATGGGTAAATTATTGAAATTTTTTTTGGAAAACTCAATTGGTGTTGTATTTGATTGAATATAATTCGTTTTCTTTTAATTTGTTTTTGATAATTCGATATTTATGAGTTTTCTAGTGTGTGGTCCACAGAAAATAATTGGTTTCTTTCAAAATTTATTTTTTTATATCTTAATTATTTACTTATCATTATAATTAATTATTTCTTACTACTAATAATGATGAAATATAATTTTTCTAAAAAAAAAATTATTTATTTTTTAAATAAGAAATTCAAAATTTGTAAGAAAGAATGAATTTAAGTATTTAATGATCATTATTTTAGAAATGAATTTAAGTATTTAATGATCATTATTTTAGAACCGTTATTATAAACTCTTTTACCATCCTTGTAATTGATTCCCCAGCCGCGCCCCCCCCCCCCCCCCCCCCCCCCAACCACCTTGTACTTTCTATGAACACATTCAAATTCACCACTACCGTCTTCTCCCCCTCTTTATTATTATTATTTTTATATGTGACCGAATTGCCTAGTTCTGCTCTGGTCTTCATGTCTCTGCGCTTTTGTCGGCCCTGTGGCTGTGCTGTGGGCCCTTAAAGTTTTTCTTCTCCGTTGAAATTTATTTGCTATCCCGATTCATCAAAAAAGAAGATTAAAGAACCAAGAAAAAAAAAAAAAAACAGCAAAATACCATTCTTATTTAGAAAGAAAGATGCACTCTTGTTTCCAAAAGTTTTGAAGAGGATTTTTTGAGAGCCTACTTCTTTATTTCTCTTTTTAAGCAAAATAATTTTATTCAGTTGTGTCTAGCAGCAGTGGAATTTGGAGAAAGGGATATCACTTTCAATAAGTCTCCCGGTTATAATTATATTCTAGTGAATTGAGAACAGACCTTCCAACTATTAACTCTAGAGAATAAGAACAGAGGAAAGGAGATAGACAAAAATTTCAACGGGCATGCATGGTTTAGACTTACGTGCATGCATGGTTCATGTTTAGACTTACGTGCGTGCGTGGTTCATATTTACACTTACTAGCATGGTTAATGCTTTTTCATTTTTATTTATTTTTATACTTTTTTTTTGAGAAATGGCTAATGTTAGTTGGACATTTAAATTGAGTTGGGGAACAGAGAACATTCAATACGAAAATGTTCAATTCTTTCTGTTATCAAAGAGAATACGAATGAAAGAAGAGAGGAACCTCTACCTCATATTTTAAGTTTTCAAGTCACACACATACACATGGACCAGCACAGCAATTGTGCGGGGCAGAGCAATGACGCTTGCTTGGTACATTGGCAAAGGGGGTCAGATGCCCAAAACCCACATAATGTTTTGCATTCGAGGCCACGAGCACGCTCACGTGGTCCACAACGGCAACACGGAGGCCACAAGGCACGCATGGGACACAAGGACGGCTTCGAGGCCTTGCCGACACCCACGAAGAGCGTCGACTAGGAACGAATCAACTAGTTGGACGAGTGCCTTCAAGGCAGGTATGTAGCACAGGCACCCGAATTGCGTCCGAGGCATCGAGTGATGCTCGAAACAACGCTGATTGGGAGCACGCTAATCGGGAGCACACTGATTGGAACATGCTTTACCTAGCAATGGATGAAACTAACACCATCCGCGTTGCGATAGCATGCCTAAGCTATACCAAGAATGCATGCATCCCACCACCACACAGCTACTGAGATCATCAACCTCTTGCCACTAGGCATGAGTGGGCGTGGCTTCGAGGAAAAGTGCCATTGGAGAGAGCTTTCACAATACGTTTGATCATCACCTTAGGCTTGCTTTGCATGGCAATGAATGAAAATAATACTGTCCGCCTTGCAAGAGCGTGTCGCAGCTATACCACTTACACGAGAAATGCTAACCCGGGTCCACCTAGGTGATGCATTTAGGGCACACCTCACACCATGGAGCATGCGAGGTTGGGTCCTAAATGGTGTGTCATGCGAGGTTGGGCCCAATAATCATATTAAATAGATAGCCATAGGTTAAAGATGTATTGCTCAAGGGACTGAATCAACCTAAGGTGTGTGGCCTACATATGGACAATGGTAAAATGAAAGTAAAGGAGCATAGTTGTTACCCATTTATTAGAAATTTAATTTTAGATTAGTCTTTGTATTTTGTACATTGTATTTTTCTTTGCACATTTTCCATATTTTCAACATGTGGATTTATATTTTACATGCACATGTGATTTTAAAGGAATTAGTTAGTTAATTTGTTAGTGATATTTTCTTAGGCTAGCTTAATGGGTGACACCTAGAATTATTTTCAGGGTGGCCGCTAAGAAACTTAAATTATACAAAATCTAATAAAAAGAAAACTTTATATATAGACAAAATAAATAAATAAAATAAATAAAATCTTACAATTTCCTTTTACAAATTTTCTTATTTTGAAATTGTTACGTGATAGTCTCATTATCAAAATACTGCAAGCTACATATATATTTTTCAAAATTTTAGTTGAATAAAATTTTTCTTGGACTTTTTCTTTTTCTTTGTAAGGATCTAATATATTGTTAAAGGAATCAAAGTTTAAGGACAAAATTTGGCTGCAAACTTAGGCTACAACTCTCACTAAACAAATTAACATGGTTAAGTATTTTGAAAATCTAACCATTGAATTGCATGGTTTTTATAGTCATAAAAAACATGTCAAACTTCATGTTAATTAGATGTGAAAGCTCGGATTTGTGTGAAAACGCAAGAGCTTGTTTAGACCCCCAATAAAAATTATGGCTAGATTGTCTTTACTCTAACTTAAACTAAGTTCGGAATAGGAGTAAATGAATGCAAATAACCGATAACACTACCCTAAGCCATATTCATCCATTATCAACAATAAAAGAAAAGTTTAAAGAGTAGGGAAGAGAGATGCAAATACAAGATACTATTGAGACGTGTTATCAAAGAGGAAACCAAAGAACTCGGCGAAAAACCTCTCCGCGATCCTTCAAGTCGAAATCGATCTAATAGAGAAAAAAGTTGGAGTACACGAATAACAAAAGACCCTTCAAGCCTAGTCTACCCAATGTACTTGAGCCCTTCAAGCTCTTGCTACCAACTAGCTTCTCAGAACCTTGTCTTCTCTAGCTTTCCTGAATCTCACAATTCAACCCGATTGCATCCGCCAATGAAGGGCTCCTTCCAATGCTTCCCAGCAGCACCAAAATCTCACTTAATACTTAGATTTGGTGTGGTAAGTGTTTGAGCTATCAACCTCTCAAGAATTTAAAGATTGAGAGGTAGGAGTAGAGGAAAACCACAAGAAAATGTGTAGATGATTGTGGGTATAACAATCTCTAATTCCCAATTGTATTTTCTAGGGTTTTCTCTTTGAAAAGCACTCCTTACAATATGTGTGTAATGAGGGTATATATAGTATGGGTAAAGACTTGGTAAAACAAAACATGACATTTTGCCAAACAGAACGTTTCGTGAGTATTTCACGGGAATGCCTTACCTACGAGACACTCGCGAAATCCTCCAGGCTGGCATGACTCTTTGCCTTCTAGTCATGTGCTCTACACTTGGCTATTTCGCGGGTAAACTTCTCGCGAGACACTCGCGAAATCTACTTGTTCATCGTTTTAAGCTGTAGTCTTCACACTCTCTCACACTCATCCCTTACAATTAAAAACCCACATAAATATAGGGAAATATGATTAAAGAAATTACAATCAAATTTTGTACGGAATTAAAACCAACACAAAATAGTTGTAAATTACAACTTTACAGGATGTTATTTACTATTTAATTCATAAACTTATTTTTTTATGTATAATTTTAGATACAAAATCTAGAAGTTTTAAAATTTGATTGATGATATAACTGTTGATCTTTTATTTTCTTAAAATTTTTCAAGTATGGAGAATATAAAAAAAAAAAAATGTAATCCATTGATTTGTCAAAATTTACATCTAATAAAAAATATTGAATAGAGTTGTAACCTTAGTCTATAACCAAGTTTGTTGCTAAACTTTGTTCAAAATGTAATTATGTTGGGTTCAAAAGAATTTAGGATACAAGAAGTTATTTATTATACACTCTATATTTTGACCTGTTATCAAGGCATATTTAACTTCTTGGCATCAATATCATCTTTTCTTTCCTTTTGATTTTAAGACTAGCACAACAAGTTGATTTCTTTATGAGTTTTCATATTTTGAAATCGTTATATAATAGTTCATTATCAATTGTAAAGATAGTTTATTATTAGTTGTTATTATTTATTGTTAATGTGTGTAGATGTGACCATTTTATTTTGTTAAGTTTGTACAACATTTTTATTTTTATGTAGTTATCATTATTTATTTGGCATTATTTTTTATAAAAATATTGTAAACTAAATGACAAAAATCAACCCACTTGCCCACACAATCACACTCATCTGTATATAAATAATACACTAAGTGTATTCTTGAATAATTACTAACTTTACTGTTTTTTTCTTGAATCACTAATTTTATAACAAAAAGTTATTATAATTGGATAACAATATACACATTATAACAAACTCTTTGTATTTTCTAATTATTAAATTATATATAATTATATTATATTTGTACTATATATATATATATATACACATGTGCACATTTACATACATTACAACTCACACAAATTTATAACATTATAACAAAAATAAAAAATAAAAATAATGCACACAATCAGTATCATGCGTGAAAGAGATATTTGTGATTTGTGTTGTTTGATTTTGAAATAGGCTTATTTGTGTTGCTATTTGATTTTGGCCTAGGTTGATGTGTGTGCAAAAATGTTTTTGAGAGTAAATTTAATTTGTAAAAATATACTTTAAATATATAAATATATATTTTTTAAAGTTAGGGGACAACCCTAAAGTATATGTGCACCCGCCATTATCTACCAGCTAAAATCCTCCCCCGCCTTTCACGCACGGGTGGGGTGGAACACCTATGTCAGACCTATGAGTGAAGCCCACTCCCTAGTCATTCTGATAGAGTATTGTGCGTGATAAATCATATGATCTTTAATTTGTGTGAAGAAAGAATCTTCATAAATGTAGGTTTGAGATCATGTGCAATACCTAAGACATTTTACCTGGCCTGATGCAATATCTAAGGTATCTTCACTTGATGCATAACAATGGATGGTTGAGATTGTTCAATCTCAACCATTAAAAAAAAAAAAAAATAGATGCAATAATAATGAATGGTTGAGATTGAAAGTTGCTTTTGCAACTTTTAATCTCAACCTTTAAAAAAAATAATATTAAAATAAAGTAAAAAGTTAAAGGTAAAAAATTTAAAATGTAAAAAATTTGAGAAGGAAGTGAAGTAATTGCATGAACCTGATCTCAATCTATAAATGTAAAACACGAAAAAGAAAAGTGGAGAGAGATATAGAAGAATATGTTTTCCAGTTTTCCGTTTAAAAAGAATGGAGCATAACATCTTTTTTTTACTTTCGACGAGTAGAAAATGAAGTGGGAAAAGAAAAGGGTCCCGCAAAGAAAAATTAAACATCTTTTTGTTTGTTTGTTACTTTTGATGAAAATTAAACGATTTCTTTACCACCACCTCTTATGACTTCCTGTTTCAGAAAAATTAAACGTTTTTTTTTTCTTCTTCATTTCAATTAATTTAATATAGCCAAGTTGCCACCTAATCATTACTAATGGGTGCCCACTGTCCACTCCCAATCAGCCACCCACTGACGTTAACGTTTTTTTTTTTTTTTTTTTTTTTGGGGGGAAAATTTTACTAACACGTGAGGTTTGGACTAACAATTTTTCTTGTTTGTACCAATCTGAAAAAATAGAAGCCCATGGTCAGGTCTAGTTATGTGTATTTGAGAGACAGAGAGAGAGAGAGAGATGCCGATACCCATTGCCGACCTATTCGTACAACATTATAAAGTGGCACTGTTTTAGCGCAAGCACTGGGGCTTTCATTGGCACCAATTCCGTAAAAGAAGCCCGGGATGCTTTGTGTAGATGTGAGGGAGAACAAAAGTGACACTAGGCCACTACCAGAGGACATTAGTATTGAATTGCATCACAAACTCTTCATAAATTAAAGATCCCTTTGATATATGTGTTTAAATAATAATTTTCAGTTTTTTTTGAAAATACATGTGGATAAAAAAATGTGTGAAAATATGTGTAATGTTGTTTAAAAACTAAAAACATGTGTTTGAACTTGCGTACCAAACGGAACCTAATGATCCGTTTAGATTGAGGGGAATGAGGGGAGTGAAGTAAAGTAGAATTTGTAAAAAATTAGTCTATTTTTAACTAATTCTACTTTACTTCTCTTCACTTTTTCTCAATCCAAACAGACCATAAAAGAAATCAAATCCACAACTTACAGCATGTGTGCTGTGACATTCCTAGCTAGGTGCACTAAATAATTTCTCCCAGAAAAGTCCACGTTAAACTTCAGAAATACAGTACTGTGTGTTAATACTTCGCCATCTTAGACATATTGCTGAATAGCAATAGCATTAAAACCAAAGTATTCTTACAGCCCGAATAATGTCGCTACACTGAATGGAAGCTTAACCCTCACCCATGATAGATACTTATGTGGAAACTATCATGGGAGCCCACTCCCAACTAATTGTGACAAATTCACGCACGAGATAAGTTATAGTAAAAGTGTCACAGCCTTTTGTGTTGTAGTGTAGTCATTGGAATTTACATTTTTGGACTAGTTTTTGTATTCTGTAGTGTAGATTGCTTACATTTTTTAATATTTATTACATGTGATTTTGTAAATCCTTAGAATTAGTTTGATGGTTATATGGTTACCTCTTATATATAAGAGTGCTTAATGATGTAATTAACACATGATAATATTAATAATTAAGTTTCTTTATTACTCACACTAATTTTTTTATAGTACCCAAATGAGATGCCATGCGATTGAGGATGTGAAAATTTTGGTGCCCCTACAAATGTTGTAAATCACGTGATCTTTGTGTGAAAAAGTAATAGTAGAACACAAAATTTTTATGCAGTTAGTGTGATAAATTATGATTGAAATAAAATTATTTTTATACAGGTAAAATATTGAAAAAATAAAATGAAAAACTCCATTGGTGTTGTGTTTGATTGAATAGAATTTGTTTTCTTTTTAATTATTTTTTTGTTGATAATTCGATATTTATGAGTTTTCTAGTCACAGTCCACAGAAAATAATTGGTTTATTTCAAAATTTATTTTTTATATCATAATTATTTACTTATCATTATAATTAATTATTTCTTACTACTTATAATGTTGAAATATAATTTTTCTAAAAATATATATATTTTTTTTAATAAAAAAGCAAAATTTATAAGAAAGAATGAATTTAAGTATTTAATGATCATTATTTTAGAACCGTTATTATAAACTCTTTTACCATCCTTGTAATTGATTCCCCAGACCCCAAAAAAAAAAGAAAAAGAAAAACCATCTAGTACTTCTCCCATTTTTTATTATCATTTGTTTTTTGTATGTGACCAAATTTCCTAGATCTGCTCTGGTCTTCATTTCTTTGCGCTTTTGTCGGCCCTGTGGCTGTGCTGTGGGTCCTTAAAGTTTTTCTTCACCGTTGAAATTTATTGACTATCCCGATTGATCAAAAAAGAAGATTAAAGAACCAATAAAAAAAAACACAGCAAAATACCATCCTTATATAGAAAGAAAGATGCGCTCTTGTCTCCAAAAGTTTTCAAGAGGATTTTTTGAGAGCCTACTTCTTTATTTTTCTTTTTAAGCAAAATAATTTTATTCAGTTGTGTCTAGCAGCAGTGGAATTTGGAGAAAGGGATATCACTTTCAATAAGTCTCCCGGTTATTATACTCATGGGCGGAGCCATGTTGATGGCCCCCCCAAAATTTTGAAATTTTTTTAAATATATATATATATATATATAATTATTTTAATGTTTTCAAAATTTAGTCTACAAAAATAATAGTTGGCCCCCCCTAAGTATTTGAATTAGTCCAATGATGTTTTTAAAAAAAAAAATTGGTCTAATAGTTATAGAGACAACTTATTTTTCGCAATTCTATTTTTTATTGTAAAATATGCTTTTATATCTGTTAAATATTTGAAAAAGTTTGGCACCAAATATATTTGAATTTATCTTTTTCAACCTGTTATACTTATATGGCGATTAACAAGTTATTGACTCATTAAAAAATTATTGTCACTAAAACTACATATGAAATGTCTCTTTAGTTGCAACATAATGGGTCAAAGCAAAATAGTTTCAAATATGTTTGGAGTCTAATTTGTTCCTCCAAGTTTTGGATCATTCTTGTTTTTGAAAATTACATTAGTTCAATTAAATAATTTTACTTACATTAGTATAAAATTTGATAATTTTTATAGAAAATGAAACTTTTTAAGAATTTCACTATGAAAATTATGAAAATGTATTTTATTAATTTTATGAAAGATAGCCATCAAACATAATTTTGATTGAAAATATTAAGCTCTTTTTTTGTTGGGTGTGTGTATATATATAATTTATCAAATAAAAAAGTGTGTATATAATAAAAAATGCATGTGTATTTATGTGTGTGTATGGGGTTGTCTTAATAAATATATTAGTGTTGTAACTTGGCCCCCCCCTAAACGAAAATTCCTGGCTCCGTCCCTGATTATACTCTAGTGACTTGAGACCACACCTTCCAACTATTAACTCTAGAGAATATAAGAACAGAGGAAAAGGGAGAGACAAAAATTTTAACGGGCATGCATGGTTTAGATCGACTTACGTGCATGCATGGTTCATTTTTAGACTTACGAGCGTGCGTGGTTCATGTTTAGACTTACGTGCATGGTTAATGTTAGTAGGACATTTAAATTGAGTTGGGGGACAGAGAACATTCAAGACGAAAATGTCTAATTCCTTCTGTTATCAAAGAGAATACGAATGAAAGAAGAGAGGCACCTCTACCTCATATTTTAAGTTTTCAAGTCACATCACTTCTTTGTTATATCTTCAAATCATATCTCTCAAAATTCAAATCACAGCTCTTCAAATCATATATATAAAGAGCCAATCCTTATAGCTACAGTGTTTGATTTATTCAACTGACGTTGTTCGCTGGCCTTTTTTTTTTTTTTTTTTTTTGGTAACATCGTCAGTTGAACTTTTTTTTTTTTTTTTTTTTTAAATATAATTTTTTATGGACATATGAATTGTTAGTTACCCGGTTTACATATAATAGGTTAGTAATATAACAAATTGACATAATATTTTTCTCTACACATTTTCCATATTTTCAACATGTGGATTTATATTTGACACGCACATGTGATTTTAATTAGTTAGGAATTAGTTAGTTAATTTGTGAATTATTTTCAGGGTGACTATTAAGAAACTTATATTATACAAAATCTAATAAAAAGAAAACTTTATATATAGACCAAAAAAAAAAAAAAAAAACCACACAAATACATAAAATCTTACAATTTCATTCTAAAAATTTTCTTTTTTTGAAATTGTTATATGATAGTCTCATTATCAAAATGCTGCAAGCAACACATATATCTTTCAAAATTTTAGTTGAATAAAAGTTTTCTTGGATTTTTTCTTTTTGTTTGTAAGGAGCTAATATATTGTTAAAGAGACCAAAGTTTAAGGACAAAATTTGACTACAAATTTATGTTGCAACTCTCACAATACAATGACTATATATTTTAAAAATTTAACTGTTGAATTGCATATTCTTTATATTCTTAAAAAATATGTCAAATTTTATGTTAATCGGATGTTATTTACTATTTACTCCATAAACTTATTTTTTTTTAATGTATAATTTTATTACAAAATTTAGAAATTTTAAAATTTGATTAATGATATAACTATTACTATTTGATTTTCTTAAAAATTTTCAAGTAGGGAGAATTTAAGAAGAAAATGTAATTCATTGATTTGTCAAAATTTATATCCAATAAAAAATATTGAATAGAGTTGTAAACTTAGTTTTATAACTAAGTTTGTTGCCAAATTTTGTTCAAAGTGTAATTATGTTGGGTTAAAAAAAAAATTAGGACGGTCACAGTTTAGGATAAAAAAATCTTAATTTTTTTAAAAAAATTTACATATAATAATTTTTTTTTTCAGCAGGTTAGGATGGTCCTATGACCTCCTTGAACCTAGAGTGGAGCCGCCCATATATATATATATATATGAGTGCTTAGTGATGTAACATACACAACAATAATACAAGAAGTTATTTATTATACTCCCTATATTCTGACCTGCTATCAAAGCATTTTTAACTTCTTGGCATCAATATCATCTTTTCTTTACTCTGGATTTTAAGACCAGCACAACAAATTGATTTCTTTATGAGTTTTCATATTTTGAAATCGTTATATGATAGTTTATTATAAATTGTTTTTATTTATTGTCAATGTGTGTCGGTGTGACCATTTTATTTCGTTAAGTTTGTATAAATTTTTATTTTTATGCAGTTATCATTATTTATTTGTCATTATTTTTATAAAAATATTGAAAACTAAATGACAAAACTCAACCCACTTGCCGACACAATCACACTCATCCATATATAAATAATACACTAAGTGTATACTTGAACAATTACTAACTTTACTGTTTTTTCTTGAGTCACTAACTTTATAACAAAAAGTTATTATAATCGGATAACAATATACACATTATAACAAACTTTCTGTATTTTCTAATTGTTAAATTATATATATATATATATATATATATATATATATATATATATATATATATATATATATATATATATATATATATTTGTATGCATGTGCACATTTACGTACATTACAACTCACACAAATATATAACATTATAACAAATATAAAAATAAAAATAATGCACACAATCAGTATCATGCGTGAAAGAGATATTCATGATTTGTATTGTTTGATTTTGAAATGGGCTTATTTGTGTTGCTATTTGATTTAGGCCTAGGTTGATATGTGCGAAAATATTTTTGAGAGTAAATTTAATTGGTAAAAATATACTTTAAATATATATATTTTTTAAAGATAGGGGACAACCCTAAAGTATATGTGCACCTACCCTTGTCTACCCGCTAAAATCCTCCCCCGCCTTTCACGCACGGGTGGGGTGGAACCCCTAAGTCGGATCTCTGAGTGAAGCCCACTCCCTAGTCATTATGATAGTCTTGCGTGTGATAAATCATATGAGCTTTAATTGCGAGGAAAGAATCTTCGTAAATGGAGGTTTGAGATCATGTGCAAATGTGCTAGGTATTGCACTTGATGCAATAACAATGAATGGTTGAGATTGTTTAATCTCAACCATTAAATAAAAAAATATTAGATATAATAGCAATGAATAGTTGAGATTGAAAGTTGTAAAAAACAACTTTTAATCTCAACCATTAAATAAAAAATATTAAAAAGAAATAAAAAGTTAAAGTTAAAAAATTAAAAATGTAAAAAATTTAAGTAGGAAATGAAGTAATTGCATTTACCTGATCTCAATCTGTAAATGTAATACACGAAAAAGAAAAGTGGAGAGAGATATAGAAGATATGTTTTCCGTTTAAAAAGCATGGAGGATAACATTGTTGGTCGCAGCTGTTTTACTTTCCAAAGTAGAAAATGATGTGGGAAAAGAAATTAAGGGCCCCCCAAAGAAAAATTAAACGTCTTTTTTGTTTGTTTGTTTCTTTTGATGAAAATTAAACGATTTCTTTACCACCACCCCGTATGACGACTTTCAGTTTCAGAAAAATTAAATGTCTTTATTTTTTTTTTTTGTTTGTTTCTTCATTTCAATTAATATAATATAGCCAACTAATCATTACTAATGGGTGCCCACTGTCCACTGCCAATCAGCCACCCATTGACGTTAACGTTTCTTTCTTTCTTTTTTTTGGCAAATTCTATTAAAACATTTGAGGTTGGGCCTAATGCTACTACAAGAATTTTGGTCTTTTGCGACCAATATTTTAGTGACGACCAAAAAGTCGACACTATTAGGCATACATTAGCGACGATAATAAATATTCATCGCTAATAAGTGTATTGTAGCGACAACACTAAGGTAGTCGCTAATAAGTCGTCGCTAACGCCATGGAGGGAATTTTATTTACTTTTGGAAAATGGAGGGAAACTTTTAGCAACGACAATAAATTTTGTTGCGACGACATTTACGTCGCTAAAATAAGGTTTATTTTAACGACGACATATATCGTCGCTAATAATCATCTTTAGTGATGACCTTATGTTTCGTCACAGATATGTGGCCAAAAATATATAGTAAGTATATTATATATATGCTTTATTTATCAGTGATGATGCATTAGTGGACGCTATTAGAAGGCTATTAGCGATGACACAACATATCGTCACAAATATATCTACCTAAATATAATGGAGGGTAAAATTTTCACTCTCAAAAAGTGGTGGGAATTATTGGAGGGAATCAGATTATATATTAGCAACGAAATAGGTCGCCGCTATAAGGGATCTTTTAATGAAGACAAAGATTGTCGTCGCTAATATGTGGCTAAAACAATTTTGATATAATATGATTTTTTTTCCTTTTTAATCAAATCCTTCAAATGCCTCTTAAAATATTTTAAATGACATAAATTCCTTTAAAATATTTGAAATGATTAAAATATCATTAACCTCATCAAAATGACCAAATACCCCCAAACTTATATAATGATCAAAATAAACTTGAATCCTCCAAAGTAAGTTAAAACTTTCAAATCAGTTAAAAAGAAAAAGAAAAAATGAGACAACGAAGGGCTTGTTACTTCAAAATACTCTCAAATCATAATGTTACCCATTTGAAACTTGAAATCGATAAAATAATAAAAATTGAGAAACTTTTGATTCCACTCAAAATACTGACTAATTCTCATAATTATCAAAATGTGAATCGTATCATGAATCAATTTTTGATTTTTTTGTATCATGTGTCATAAGAAAGGTATTCGTCAATATTTACAAAACTAATAAATTCATTATAAATATATGAAAGGTACATTCATTATAAATTCATAATATATTCAACTAATAACCAATTCAATCATCAATTATGTAATAATATTTACCAAAAGTAAGTAAATAAATCAAATTAAAATATATTTATAACATACATATTCAAATGAATTAAAATCATAAGTGATAATACATGATATATGAGCGAAAATAATAAAAATTTTCATCATTTTTCCTAATCAACTTTATCTAAGTTAATGTTAACATGATGTTCATCATCTTTCAAAATTATTTCTTTATTAACATTTTGTAACAAGTACTCCAATATCCAATAATCCACTGAAAACCTTCCCACTGAACCTAATTTCACAAAGTCTAGTGGTCTCGAGACCATCTATTAAGTTTGACCGGGTTTAACCAACTTTAACTAAACTTTGACTGTGCCTTTCTCTAGATCTAATAGTTTGATTGTGACCATAATTTACTAGAATTAACATTTCATTACACTCTTCAAATCCAACGGTTAGATTTCAAATCTAAGTATGGCGTGAGATGGACATATGTTGTGTATTTGTATGGCTATATTCTCTCAATCTAACCATCTAATTGGTCTCAAATTTCACCAACACCAATATGTCACCATATTTTTCAATCCCAATGATGAAGATTTGAATATGAATTTCACCAATTCCAGTGGTCACAGGACCATCTATCAAGTTTAATCGGGTTTGCTCAACTTTAACTAAACTTTGATCGCGCCTTTCTTTAAATCTAGCCATTTAATTGTGACCATAATTTACTAGAATTATCATTTCATTACACTCTTCAAATCCAACGGTTGTATTTCAAATCTAAAGATGGCACATGATGGATATATGTTATGTACCTTTATGGCTATTTTCTCTTAATCTAATCATCCAATTGTTCTCAAATTTCACCAACATCAATATGTCACCATACTTTTCAATCCCAATAATCAAGATTAGAATACTAATTTCAAAAAGTCCAGTGGTCTCGGGACCATCTATTAAGTTTGACCAGGTTTGACCAACTTTAACTAAACTTTGACCGCGTCTTTCTATAAATCTAATTGTTTGATTGTGACCATAATTTACTAGAATTATCCTTTTATTACACTCTTCGAATCCAACAGTTAGATTTCAAATTTAAGGATGGCACGTGATGAACATATATTATGTACCTTTATGGCTATGTTCTCTCAATCTGATCATCCAATTGTTCTCAAATTTCACCAACACCAATATGTCATCATATGCCTCAATCCCAATGATCAAGATTCAAATATGAATTTCAAAAAGTCTAGTGGTCTTGGGACAATCTATTAAGTTTGACCGGATTTGACCAACTTTAACTAAACTTTGACCATGCTTTTCTCTAAATCTTGCTGTTTGATTGTGACCATAATTTACTAGAATTATCCTTTCATTTCACTCTTTGAATCCAACGGTTAGATTTCAAATCTAAGGATGGCACGTGATGGACATATATTATGTACCTTTATGGCTATGTTCTCTCAATCTTATCATCCAATTGTTCTCAAATTTCACCAACACCAATATGTCACCATACTCTTCAATCCCAATGATCAAGATTCGAATATGAATTTCACAAAGTCTAGTGGTCTCGGGACCATCTATTAAGTTTGACCAGGTTTGACCAACTTTAACTAAACTTTGACTGCGTCTTTCTCTAAATCCAGCCATTTGATTGTGACTATAATTTACTAGAATTATCCTTTCATTTCACTCTTTGAATCCAACGATTAAATTTCAAATCTAAGGATGACACGTGATGGACATATATTATGTACCTTTATGGCTATGTTCTCTCAATTTGATCATCCAATTGTTCTAAAATTTCACCAACACCAATATGTCATCATACTCTTCAATCCCAATTATCAAGATTCAAATATGAATTTCAAAAAATATAGTGGTCTCGGAACCATCTATTAAGTTTGACCGGGTTTGACCAATTTTAACTAAACTTTGACTGTGTCTTTCTCTAAATCCAGTCGTTTGATTTTGACCATATTTTACTATAATTATCCTTTCATTACACACTTTGAATCCAACGGTTAGATTTCAAATCTAAGGATGGCGCGTGATAGACATATGTTATGTACCTTTATGGCTATGTTCTCTCAATTTGATCATCCAATTGTCCTCAAATTTCACCAAGACCTATATGTCACCATACTCTTCAATCCCAATGATCAAGTTTCGAATATAAATTTCACAAAGTCTAGCGGTCTCGGGATCATCTATTAAGTGTGACCAGATTTGACCAACTTTAACTAAACTTTGACCGCGTCTTTCTCTAAATCCAGCCGTTTGATTGTGACTATAATTTACTAGAATTATCCTTTCATTTCACTCTTTGAATCCAATGGTTAAATTTCAAATCTAAGGATGACACGTGATGGACATATATTATGTACTTTTATGGCTATGTTCTCTCAATTTGATCATCCAATTGTTCTAAAATTTCACCAACACCAATATGTCATCATACTCTTCAAACCCAATGATCAAGATTCAAATATGAATTTCAAAAAGTATAGTGGTCTCGAAACCATCTATTAAGTTTGACCGGGCTTGACCAATTTTAACTAAACTTTGACTGTGTCTTTCTCTAAATCCAGTCGTTTGATTTTGACCATATTTTACTATAATCATCCTTTCATTACACACTTTGAATCCAACGGTTAGATTTCAAATCTAAGGATGGAGCGTGATAGACATATGTTATGTACCTTTATGGCTATGTTCTCTCAATTTGATCATCCAATTGTCCTCAAATTTCACCAAGACCTATATGTCACTTGAATACCAGGTTAAATTTAATTATTAAAAAAAAAAAGCAAAAAAGGAAGGGAAAAAAAAGCCCTCATCAAAAAGATATGGCTAGATTACAAAAGCTATGAGCTCAGCTAGTGGCCAAATTAGGATTTGATTTTTGGAGACAAAATTAAGAACGTACCCACATGCATAACTATAACAACACAACTTGTTCAAAAACTCATTTTACAATCGGTTGAAGTGATAAATTGTAAATGACAAAAAATAAAAGTTTTATTAATGATGAATCTATGTGAAAGTGATTGTTCATCACTCACAATTTGTCATCCCAATATATTGTGTAATTTTTATAACTTTAAAACTACATCATGGACTACATCTTCGTGCATAAAAATTCAAATTTAATCTAAAAATAATATTAAAAAAAAATACTAAGTCTATTATGTAATTATTCTCATAATTTCTCTAGACAATTTTTTGAAAAAGAATAAATTATTACGTAAAGGATTTAGGAGTCTATTTCAATTTTATATTATCAATTCTGGTAATAAAACAATAATGTTTTTATTTAATTTCTTTTTTTAATTAACATTTCATTAGTTATAATATAAAAGAAGTTTATTAAGAATAAATGCACGAAGAAATTATTAAGGAAAAGGAAAAGTAAAAATAAAATAAAATTACCGTATAAATTATTAAGAGAAAAGGGGGTAAAGAAATTTGAACTTTGTAACTTTGTATTAATTTCTTAGGCAGGGAATAAAGACAACAGTGCAGTAATCTACACCCTCTGGGTCATCGTCGACTCTTCTCAAATACCACCCACTGGGTCATCGGCGACTCTTCTCAAATTATCTACACGACTACACCCTCTTTCAGATCTTCTCAAATCTCAATTCTACCCCTCTCAATTTACACAAATTCCCAATCCCACCCCTCAGATTCAATTCCCATTTTAATTTCAATTTCTAGGTTTTTGCTAATCCCACCGGTGAGTGAATGCAAAAAAAAAAAAAAAAAAAAAATTAAGCATAATTGAGCATTGAAAGTGTTTTTTTTTTCTGTTGTACTTTGCAGGTTAGTGATTTGGGAAACGTAATTGTGTTGCCGCTACAAAGTGTATAAAGGTTAGATATTCATATATATATATATATATATTATCTCCATAGTTATTTTGTAGTTGAAGGGAGTTCAATTACCATATTCGCATTCGTTCAATTTCTACGTTTTTTGAATGTCTGTCTATTAATGACAAGTAGAGATGAATATTGGAAATAGTGTTTATTTTTGCTACCTTTTTCATACCGGACCGAAATACAAACAAAAAATTTTAGATCTAATAATCTCTCTCCTTTCTCAATAACTTACACGGTGCCGTTGTCGCCACCATGTTGCCTGTAGCAACCCATTTGGCGATCTTCTCTTCAGCTTCTCTTGCTGTTTCTTCTTCTCCTCCTTGTTTGTCTGCTCAGACATATGTTTCTTCTTCTTCTTATTCTGCCGTTTCTTTTTATTTTAATCTTTAACTTTTGTTGTTTTATGTGCTTGACAATTGACAAGCAGTGACAACCCACGTGAACTTCATTCAAAAATTCAAACTCTACTTTTTATTATTATTATTTAATATAACATTATAACTATTTAATACTTACTCGATTTGTGTGCTCTGCCCACACATCATAACACTACTACAAGTACAATGATTAGGACTATTTATTTAGGGTCTATATTAGTATTATTATTTAATACATCAATAACAGTGTCTTTTTTTAATAGGTACTTGCATGGAGATCATTGATTCACGATCAGATTGAATGGGTTGGGTTTTTTTTTTTTTTGGGAGAATCGAATGGGTTGGGTTTAATGCTTGTTTGTGACGTTGGGTATATTGGACATATATTATATAAAGTCTAAAGATGGGCTGTCATTGGTTATTTGGGTTTTGATTTCCCTGTACTGGTGGAGGGTCTTTTCAAGGAAATCTCTAGGCCTCTTTGTTTAAAGTCTTGTCAATTAAAAAAAATCTTTAACGATTCTTCTCACCTTGATACTTCTATCTACTTTAGGGGTGTGCATGGGTCGGGTTGGGTCGGGTTGAGGGAATTTATTGACCCAACCCACCATGGTGGGTCAAAAAAAATTCAACCCAACCCAACTCATCACATAAACCCAACCCAACCCAACCCAACCCACATGGGTCGGGTTGAACCCATGGGTTTGACAAATTTTTTTTTTATTATTATTAAATTGAGTAGAAAAAAATATAAATATTAATATATTAAAAAAACTCAAAGATTAGTATCAATGTAATTCCTTAAAGGCGAATAACACTAATGACTAAACAACAATAGTAATTTATTAGGGTTTGTGTAACCTAATTAGCTTTTATATAAGATAGGAAGAACTAGTTATTTTAAAAAATTTATTAATTATATAATATATTATATATATATATATATTAAATTAGTATTAGTAGGAGGAACATAGGAAGTGCTGCTCTACAGCTAGTTTTTTTTTAAAATTAGTATATATATATATATATATATATATATATAAAAGTGCCTTGGTTTTAAAAAAAATTTATTAAATATATAATATATTTTAAATATATATTAAATATGGGTGGGTCGGTGGGTCGGGTCGGGTTTGACGGGTTTGTAATTTTATGACCCAAACCCAACCCGACCCACTATAAAAAAAAATTTTGTAACCCAACCCAACCCACCAAGCCTGAAAAACCGACCCAACCCGGCGGGTCGGGTTGGGTTGGATCGGGTTTGGCGGGTCGGTGGGTTTTCTGCACACCCCTAGTCTACTTGTTTGTAGGGGATGGCTTTTTTTATTTATTTATTTTGGATGCAATATTTCAGACACAATAGTCATTAGAGACTAGAGGACACAAAAGAAGTAAATAAAACAAATATAAAAGATGGCTAAGATAGGAGGAGCTGTCACAGCAAGAAAAGTCCCATTATCATTAATGGTTTTCCATATGTGGTGTGGATTGTAACTAAAACCCGGTGATTACATTGAAACTGAGAAATTTTGCTATTAATGTCTGTCTAAGTTGTTAATTGTTTGCTTATTTATTTACTTTCATTCAGATCTTGCGGTTATTCAGCAAATCCATTGAAAGTATAGCTGTCTTAAAGGTTGATTTGGCTAATGCAAAGAAGCGTCTTAGTGCCCGCAATAAACAATTGCATCAGTTGTGGTATCAGTCAGTAGTGCTGCATCACATAATTTACCTGTTAGATCAAATTGAGGGCATAGCTAAGGTTTGTCCAACCTATTTCCTTCCAGCTTTAAGATAATATCAGATCCAATAGTATTGCATGCTTTTGGTCAATGTTACATTTCAATTACTTGATTCCTGCCCCACCCTTTAATTCTACATCTATGCTGCTATGTTTGGATCTTTTTGTACTAGAGTTGCAGTTGCATATCATATCCATACAAACATGCAGACATTTTTTAAAGTAAGTTATATACATGCGAGCATGGATGCATAAGTGCATGCATTAATATACACACATTAATGCATGCTATGATATGTCCTTAACGACTTGTTCTAATCATTACTTAAAAAAAAGAAAAGAAAAGAAAAGATAAAAGAACTTGTACCTTGCTCAAGTGGAATTTGGGGTGTGTAGTAAATTATTAATGGAACTTCTTAGCATTTTATGGGTATTGCAGCTTTTAGTGTGTTTTGAAAAATTAACTCCACTATATTGTTTGCAGCTTAAAAAAAGTCTTTTTTAAATGAAGGAAAATGGTGTTTTAGGGTATTTTCCTTGTAAAATGAGCCACTTAAACAAAAAGCATCAGTTCACTGTGCTTAAGATATTTATCGAAGAATATATATGCATCACTGTCATTTGCTTATAAACAGTTTTTACTTATAAAGCAAGAGTATTGCTGAAAATAGTCTATTATGATTGTTGTTGTTTCAATATCTAGCAATTTTGTTTATATTTTTTAATTGGTTTTATTTCTGAAGAAAATTGGGTTATACTTAGTAAGTAGTTCACTTCTTTTACATCTATGAATTATGGTAGGGACATCAAGATGGATAAAAGTTGGATGCATGAAACTGATAGAACTAGTACACGATATAGTGAAGGTGTTAAGCAATTCATTAACATGGCACGTGGTCATGTGGATCGAGTTGGTAGGATTAAGTGTCCATGTCGTAAATGCACAAATCGGTATTATCACCATATAAACGCGGTGGAGACTCATTTGATTGTGAATAGATTTGATTTGAATTACACCGAATGGATATTTCATGGGGAAGAAGATCCATTTTTTAAACATGTGCAAGCTGAGCATAATGATGATAATTCACAAGCACAGGACATTGATGACGTTGGAGAAATGTTAGATGACATTTATAGGGGGACATTTCCAGATGCAAATATAGGTGAATCCTCCACTTCTCCAGATCCATCAAACAATGATTACAAAGCAAGACCTTTTGATCAGTTGTGGGAAGATGCCCAACGTGAGCTTTATCTAGGTTGCAAGAAGTTTTCTAAACTCTCTTTTTGTATGAAGCTGCTTCATATAAAGACACTTTGCAATTGGAGTGATAAGTCGTTTGATTTGATAATTGACTTGATAAAGCAGGTGCTCCCAGATGGGGAGTCATTGCCAAAATCGTATTATGAAGCAAAGTAGTTTAGGCGAGACTTGGGTTTTAGCTATGAGTTGATACATGTATGCAAAAACGTCTGTACGCTTTTCTGGAAGGAACATGCTGATAAAGAAGAATGCCCAAAATGTCATATTTTAAGATGGAAAGAGGATAACGGTAAAGGTAAAAAAATTCCTTGGAAGGTCTTAAGGTATTTCCCAATTAAACCAAGGTTGCAGCGATTGTTTATGTCGAAAGATATAGCTAAAGACATGAGGTGGCACAAAGATGAGCGACATGAAGATGGAGATTACCTTAGACATCCTGCCGATTCAATAGTGTGGAAGGAGTTTGATAAAAAACATGCTTGGTTTGCTGCAGATTCCCGTAATGTGCGACTTGGTTTAGCAAGCGATGGGTTCAATCCATTTGGTAACATGAGTACATCATATAGCATGTGGCCAGTAGTACTTATGCCATATAATTTACCTCCATGGAGGTGTATGAAGGATCCGTATATGATTTTGTCCTTACTTATTCCTGGACGTAAGGCACCTGGAAACAAAATTGATGTGTACTTGCGGCCGTTGGTGGATGATTTAAAAGAATTATGGAATGAAGGCATCAAGACGTATGACGCATCAATGCAACATTCATTTAAGTTGCATGCAGCGTTATTATGGACTATAAATGATTTTCCTGCATATGCGAACTTATCTGGGTGGTCTACCAAGGGAAAGTTAGCATGTCCCATATGTAACGAGAATACAGAGTCGAGTTATTTGAAGTCTAGTCACAAATTGTGTTACATGGGTCATCGTCGATTCTTACCTCTGGAGCATAACTGGCGCCAACAAAAAGAATTTTTTGATGGAACTGAAGAGCATAGGATAGCCCCTAATGAATTATCAGGATATCAACTGTTACAACAACTAATGAATGTTCCAGAAGTGCAATTTGGAAATGATGAAGCTACAAGAAAAAGAAAGCGCACGAAGATTGAGTTGAATTGGACAAAGAAAAGTATTTTTTTTGAGTTACCTTACTGGTCAACATTAAAACTAAGACATAACTTAGATGTCATGCATATTGAGAAGAATATATGTGATAGTGTCTTAGGTACACTGATGTATGATAGTGGAAAAGGGAAAAATAAAGATACTTCTAATGCACGAAAGGATTTAGAAGATATGGGCATACGTAAAGAATTGCACTTACAGAAAATTGGTATGTCTACAAAAATGCCACAAGCAAAGTATACATTGACAAAAGCTGAGAATACAAGATTTTGTGATTGGTTGAAAAATGTGAAGTTTCCTGATGGGTATGCATCTAACATTAGTAGATGCGTGAACACTAATGAGGGTACAATTTCAGGAATGAAAAGCCATGATTTTCATGTACTCTTACAACGATTACTTCCTGTTGCAATTCGTGGATATTTCAATGATAATATACGTACAACATTGATTGAATTGTGTTTATTTTTTAAGGACTTGTGTTCACGAACATTAAAGTTAGATGTCTTAAATCAAATGAAGGAAGACATTGTTGTGATTTTATGCAAAATGGAAATGATATTTTCACCTGCTTTTTTCGATATAATGGTACATCTAGCTCTTCATTTACCTCGAGAGGTAGAGCTTGCAGGCCCTGTTCAATTTCGCTGGATGTATCCAATTGAAAGGTTTCTTGGTAAATTAAAGCGGTTTGTCCGAAATAGAGCACGTCCAGAAGGGTCAATTGCTGAGGGATATTTATCTATTGAATGTTTGACATTCTGCTCCATGTATCTTCGTGAGATTGAGACAGTATGGAGTTGTGAGGAGCGGAATAGTGATAGGTGCCAGGGGGAAAAGGATTTAAGCTTTTCTGTTTTTTCACAACCAGTACGTCCTTTAGGAGCAGCAAAATATAGAAGACTTGATGATACGCATCTCACACGGGCTCGATGGTATGTGCTTAGCAATTGCTCAGAAATTGATTCGTACAAAACGTAAGTGTTTCATTGATTTTTTTTTTTCAATTTACATGTTACTTAGCAATAAAATGAAGTGCTTATATGTTTTTATTATGTAGTAAGCATTATTTGAAGATCTATTGATTTTTACTAAAGAAAATTTTCATGTTACTTGAAAATAAAATGAAGTGTTTTTACGTATTTATAATGTAGTGAGCATTATTTGGAGATTCAGGGAGAAGGCATCATTGACATTGATCATAAGCATGAAGTTGAATTCGAAAATTGGTTCAAAAATCGTATATGTGGGAGTAATGCGACAAATGTGTCAAAAGAATTATATAGTCTTGCATGCGGATCTGATGCTCTAGTTGCAGTTTACCAAGGTTGCATTGTGAATGGTGTTAGGTTCCACACAAAAGACCGTGAACATATTCGTCGTACTCAAAATAGCGGTATCTTTGTTTCGGGTGAAGATGGTGGAACAAAAACTGACTACTATGGTGAGTTAAGGAATGTTTTGGAGCTAACCTACTTGGGCAATAATCATGTATATTTATTTGAGTGTGATTGATGGGACACTAGGGATGGAACAGGAATGCAAAGGGATGAGCATTGTACCAGTGTGAATACATCTCGTACATGGTATCATACTGACCCATTTATCCTAGCATGCCAAGCTTCACAAGTTTTTTACTTGAATGATACCAAATTGGGTAGTAGTTGGCGAGTGGTGCAACATATGACACATAGAAACATGTATGATATTCCCACAGGCACAGAGAAAGTGCACGAAGAAAATGAAGAAGATAATGGTGATGTGGTATACCAAGAAAGTGAATGTATTGGGGTTAATGCAACAGTTCAACAAGAAAATGATGAAGACTCAACTTTGTTACATAGAGATGGTGTGCCAGCAATAGATTTGGGGGACTTAATTCCTGTTGATGATGTATATGTGCAACTTGATGAAAGTATGTTCATCAATGATGACTTGTCTAATGAGGAATGGGATACAGATTCCAACAATGAAGAAGAAACATATAGTCATGACGATGTTTCAAGCTCAAATCAGGAAAAAGATTTATCTAGCAATGATGAATCTATTGGAGATCTTGGGGATGAAGATTAAATTGAGTTTTGATGCAGGTTAAGTTTTGTTAAATACATAAAGCTTTCATATCTTCTCAGCTATGGTATTTTTGAAAAATAAAAATGTTAAAGTTTTACTTGGATGTTAAAACTATTTTGTACATATTTTTGTCATCTACTTTAGTTTACCTTTACATTGATTTATTTTTTTTTTATTTCAGGTTAAAATGTCACATGCCTTGGGCTACTAATGATGTTAAAGGGAGGTACTTTTCATTGCAAACTTGGTTGTATATCTTCTTGAGGAATTTGTCATTATTTTATTATTATTTGAGAGAGTAAATTTGAATTTAAATTATGTATATGATATAGAACTTGGGTATTGTTTTTCCTTATTAGTAGTTATTAATTGAGTAGTTGTTATGCTTATACGAGTATTTGTGATTGAAAATTTGTGAAGTGTGGAATTATGGTTTATTAAAGTCAGACTATATGGCAGCAACCTAATTGCCCTTATCATGTTTTCCTCTTTTTTAGCCCAATTTAAAACTCCTATTTATAACATGCAAATAACACCTTGTCTTCTACATCATGGCAATCCATATGGCAAAATCTAATTCACAAATGGCTAGCATGTGATCCCTGTAGAAGATCCAGCTACTTGACCCACTCATGTTGTGAAACTTCTTGATTCATCTGCAAAATATACTACACAATTGTCTGGTATTAAAGCACATTGTTTATGTGTCATTCTACATTTTGACAAGTGCCTGCACTTTTGGAACTCATTGTTGTATTTGTTTGTTTGGATAGGAGATTGAGAATGAGAAACTTAATTTGGAACATGTTTAGCTTTCAGAGGAGAATAGTAGGTTATGTGTGTAGAATAAAAAATTGGCTAAAGAGGCTTTTTAAGCAAAAGAACTGGCTTCCGCTGCTGTTGTGGAGCTGAACAATTTGGCTAGTGAAGTGTCAAAGCCTTCTAACATTTCGGTTTCGGGTCTCTTGGTCTTAAAAGGTTGTGAGTAGTCTCCCTTTCTTTTCCATCCTTTTGTGTTTACTTATATAATTCAGTGTTATTGTAAATTATTCTATATAAATCTAAAATTTTATTGGCACCATTTAGAAGCTTTTTTTCGTCATTGATGAGTCTTAGCAAAATGCATAATTTGGCAAATTCAAGATTTACTAAAATGGGAATTAATTGGCTATACCAAGCCCATGAGTCTTCTTTTTTATTTTCAAGACCTTTTTCGTTTAATAGTTTTTATTTTATTTTTTATTTTTTAAGGCCTTAGATAACCAACCAAATTCATATAGAGATTGAGAGTTTAAGAAAACTTTAGCAGCTTTTCTTATAGCTTTGTGGGTGTGATTGCAGATTGAGAGTTTAAGAAAATAGATGAACATTTTTGACATCTTTTAATGAAAAATTAAATGGAAAAAGAAATGATGGAAAACACTCTTTGTGATAATTGAACTATCATAACATTTTAAATTGTTATTTTTCTTTCACCTTCAGTTTAATTTAATGACTTTATTGCCTCCAAGCCATTTGCTGAAGATTTAACTTCTGTTGGGTCTTGTTTTGAAGGTTATGCTGAAAGTACCAGTGGTGGTTCGTCTTGAAGGCACAAACGTGGTAAAAAAAGAGCAAGATCTCACTCTTTTGTTTAACTTCTAAGTCCAAGGCATTTACTGGACACTATGTGAAAGAAGCAAAGTTTTGATTTTTATTTTTTATAGAAGAAGAAACTAAAATCAAAGTTTGACTCTTCAACTTGGGGAGTGTCAAAGTTCACATCTTTCCTGGTTGTGTTAAATTGAGGTACTTTTGATGATCTCTCTTCATTTTACCTTTTGGGTATTCCTTAATTTTGGTAAACAAGTTGTGAGTATCTTTGAAAATTAGCAATTGTTTCATGGTTCAGTTGTGGGTCTTTGTATCCTAGAGTTTCATGGGTTTTGAATGATTTTTGGAGTTTTTGTGTGTTTTGATTGTAATTGATTGGTGAATTGTAAAAATGGTCTTAATTTAATTTGAGTTGTGGAGTACTTTTTAAAAGGAAACTAGTTTGGAAATACTGAGAAAATTGGATATGGAATTTTAGCAGTAACTTTTCTTTTCTTTTTCTTCTTTGTCTTGTTCCTTGTTGGCTCTTGTTTTGTGTTTTGTTCATTGCAACAAGTTTTTGCTTGGTTGCATATCTTCATAAGGAATTCGTTATCATTTGATTAGTATTTGAGTGAATAGATTGGAGCTTTTATTATGTATATGATATTGAACTTGTGTATTATTTTCCCTTATTAGTAGTTATTGATTGAGCAATTGTTATGCTTATATGAGTATTTGTGATTGAACATTTTTTATGTGCATAGGATTGTGCTTTGTTATTTCCCAACAGGTACCCATGTAAAATTCAGAATGTAAATTTTAAAGAAAAAAAAAATGTAAAATATTATTAGCGACGACAATGTCATCGCTAATATTTTATCATATCATTAGTGACGACAAACAATATCATCGCTAATATGCAATTTTTAGTGATGACATGTTTGTGGTCACTTATATATTATTATCTGTGACGACAGCAAGTGTCGTCGCTAGTAATGACATATTAGCGACAACAAAAATGTCGTCGTTAATAATAATCTACTAGCAACGACAAAAAAATTCATCACTACTAATGGCTAGTAGCGACAACATTTCGTCTTGGGTTCTCAAGTTATTTATGACGATAATTGTCACTATTAGTGATGACTTTGTCGTCGTTAATAGTATTGTATTTGCGACGACATTAATATCGTCACTAAAAAACTTTTTTGTTACCACTTTCGTTTAACGAAAGTTTGCGACGACATTTTTCGTCGCCAATATAATTAGCGACGATATTTAAAGCATTAGTGACGACTATATGCCGTCACTAAAGACCAAATTTCTTGTAGTGGCTAATTAGGTCTAAATTTTTTCAAAATTTATCAATTTGGTCCTTAAAATATATGCTATGTTTGGAAGTTTAGAGGGAGAGGAGAGGAGAGTAGAGGAGAGTAGTGGGGAGGAGAGTAGAAGGGAATGATTATCCTCTATCTTATTTAGATGTTTTTAAAATTAAATAAGGAGGAGGGGAATAATTAACTTTTTCATAGTTTGTAATTTTGTTAATATGGTAAGGGTAAATTTGGTAATTCATTTGGTCAAGCATTCTATACTTTACTCTCCCTCCAAATCTCTCATATTTGGAGGAATGAAGAATTAGGGGTTAGAAGTAGTTAGAACCTCTCCAAACCCCTCCCCCTCCTCCTTTAAAAAACATTCAAATTAGGTAATTTAACTTATTCTCTCTCCCTCTACTCTACTCTCCTCTACTCCTCATCCATCCAAACAAGCTAATAGTTTCTAAAAACTGTTAGGCCAATTAGTCTTTTTTCTCAACTGTTTTAGGTATTAAGTTGGCTTTAAGGACCAAATTAATATATTTTAAAAAGTCTTAAATCTAGTTAGTATTAGTTTAAACTTCAAAGTATGTTAATTAAATTTACCATTGAAAAAAATGTTAATGTCTTTGCCATTATATATATATATGTTGTATGATGTCTTAACTCTTAACTCTTATAAAATTTTATATTTACTAATTTAATTGATTGTAGGCAATATTTTCTTATATAATAATTAAAAAAAAAACTACGTAATATGGATATAATAGCAAAAAAATTATATAAACTATTTTTTTCTATCATTTTTTTTTTCTCAACCAAACAAATAAAATTTATATTTGTTGTTTATTCTTCTACTTTTCCATATCCCAACCTTTTTCATCCTCTCTAGGTCTCACTTTTCCATACTTTTAACCAATCAAAACAATGTCAGTTATAATTATGGGAACATTATAGGTACATTATTAATACAATTTTTTATTTAATACTAATCACAATATGTCATATTAATAATTATGAGGAAAAAAAATATGATATATGTTATGTCTTTAGACTTATTGTTGTTCAAAGAAATTGAAAATGAAAATAACCTTATCTTTCCAAAAAATTTGACAAATTTAAACCTAACTACCATACAATGATTGGTTGAAGATATTTGATGCTGAGTTTGATTTGGAGTGAAATCATTTTCTTTTATTAGTTTTTTAGTGTTTGGTTTGGGGGGGGGGGGGGGGGCGGGGGAGTAAAGGCAATATAGAAAATAAAGAGTTTGGTCAAATGGAAAACTAACCCTTTGATTTGGTTCATTTTAAGATTAATATTTGGACCCTGCAATTGAGTTATTAATATAACATTTATAAACATCACTTGACCCAAATGGTTCAAACCTATAAGTTTGGGCTCAACTATTTTCTATTAAACACTCTCTTCTCATTATTATTCAATGTGAAACTTTACTCACATGTGTATACTCAATAATCTCCCTCTCACATGTAAATATTTGCCTCTTTGTGGTTCACGAATGAGTCATACTCACTCCCCCTTGCCTATGAGTTTTTTCCATCACCAATGTGTCATCTATGGGTATAGACACCCCATCGTAACTTACATTTAATCTCATAATGGTTGCTTCACATCTCAGAGGTAAAAATGTAATTTTGACTATTTTATTTCCAAATGCACTCTAAAAAATAAATCTTGAAGTCACAATGATCAAAATGACAAGTCGTGGGCTTAATATGTATTTACATGAATTGAATCCCGACCATATGTGATTAATGACATGTTGTAACAATATTGATTAAGGATATGATTTATTGTGAAGTTGCATGCATCTAATTTAATTTGAGGGAGAAAGCATTAAATAAATCCTAAAACTTTGGTTGAAAATAATTGATTTACTTAGGGTCCGTTTGAGATCCGCTTATTTTGCTGAAACTGAAAACTTTTGTTAAAAGATTGTAAATAAAGGTAAAAGGAAGCTGAAATAGTACAGTGGAACCTATAAATAGTACTAAAAATAAGCTGAATAGTAAAATAAATTGACAAAAATAATCTTTGCCAAACCAACACTTAAGGAAGTTAGAAATTAATTGGCCAAACTTGATCTCCCAATGAGAGTCTGGAATAGTTGAAATTTGGAGAGAATCAAAGCATTAAAGTTAGAGTCACACAAAAATGGATAGAAATTTACCACTGCTGGGCCAAAGTTCCAATCAGCTTTTGCAGTAAGCAAATTCTTCCCTTTTTCGGTTTTGCTTGCTCCCCCGCTCAGGTCAGACCTTCCCTACTCTAAATTTCAATCTAAATTCATATTTTCCATAGTTTCATATGTTGAACAATCATTGTTTTAGTTGTTCGGTTATGCTCTTCAAAATGATTGAAGATAGTTTTCAAAGGGAAACTTTTTGGTAACATTTTTGTAGTGTTTATCTTTTTCATAACCAGGAAACATAAATATTAGTGTCAAAAATTTTCTGAGCAAATGCATTATCAATATTTGTGTCTCTGAGTCTCCAAGAAGAGAATTTTATTGCTTAAGAAGAGAACTAAACAATGTATAGAGCTCTTGTGATTGTTTGAGCACTACCCCTTCCCGCGCTTTCCCATTCTTCATGTCTATATTACAATGGATCCATTTAATTAGGCATTTTGGAAGCTTAAAAGAGCACATTTAAAACCCAAAATTCTGTTTTGCAACCACAATTCTTTATAACTTTTTTTACAAACGTTTATTTTAAATTCAAAACATCGTTTTCTGACCGCTTATATAAATACATACAATATTTTCTTTGTTAATGCAAGGCTTAAACCAATGAAATTTTGAAATGCATGGCTGCTAATGGTGTCCAAGGCCTTAAAAGAAAACATGTTCCAGACATCGTCGGGTATTATTTATATAACTAATTTCCCAATCAAGTTAAAACTGTCAGATTCCTTCTTTGATGAAGGACACTCACAACTGCATCTCCATGGTACAGAAATACAATGAAAAAATGAAAAAAAATAAAGTTTTTCCGTTAGATATACGGGGGCACGTAGACAAAGGTTTTACCAGTTTAGTGCTTGTAGAATCTAGATATGAAATGAAGGAACATCTGAGCAAAGAATAATGCATCAGAAGATTTATTTGATGAAGTCCATAACTCCATAAATCCAAATGAGCCAAATTTAGCAACATCACTTTAACAAGCTCCAGTGTTAAGGAACATGAGTTTGCAACTTAACATAGAAACTCAAAACTTTCAAAATTTATCATTGCTTGTTTCATCTAGCTCACATACCGTTGATTATAATGTCATGTATGGATAACAGAGCAACACTTTAATGACCCAGATGGCGGTTTCAATTCAGGGCAGTTTGAATTGAGATATGAAATGGAGGAACATATAAGCAAGAACCCAGAGCAACACTTTAATGACCCAGATGGTCGTTTCAATTCAAGGCAGTTTGAATTGAGCTATGAAGTGGAGGAATATATGAGCAAGAACGATAAACCAATGAATTTACTTGATGAATTCACCATTTATCAAAGTCAGCCAGATTTGGCAACACAACTGCAACGAGCTCCAGCAGCAAGAAACATGAGTTCACAACTCCAGACTTTCAAAATTTACCATTGCCTGTTGTAGCCAGCTCATGTGGCATTGAAGGTAGTAGTATTTATGGATGCTAGAGTAACACTTCGATGACCCAGATCATGACTCAAACTCTGTTAAGTGAGCAAATATTCAACGAGCTATCGAAAGGTCGGCCTTTTGTCTACCACATATCCAATGATAAACCAACGAATTTACTCGCCAATAATGCTCAAGACCAGGCCTTGGATGGGAATGTGGTAGTCAAGGTAGCCAATGACCCAACGCGCTGCCTTCTCCAGCATTGCTAACTTTGATTCCCTTCTTTGGGGTAATTCTGGAGATAACAGCTTCATGATCTCCAATTATACTTCTCTTCCAAGTTCTTTTAAAGATTGTGGTCTCATCTTCAACTTTGATGGTACAACTATAATCTGTGATGATATTCCTTTTGATATTAATACTAGAAATTATAGTTCCTTCTTGAATGACAGGTACCCTAGGGAAGAAGAGTAATTTTCTGTCCCACTTTTAACATTGCACTTTATTAACGGCAGCATGCATGATACATGTCTATTTGTTCTGTTCCTTATAAAGTAAGTACAGTATGGCATTAAAAAAACATATATAACATACTGCCGTTGATAGAACATGAAATACTAACAGTGAAATAAAGAATTTTTATTCATTAGGTTACTTTCTTGCATGTCTTTTGTTATAAGAATTTCTACTACTAAAATAACGAGAACTAATTAATTTTGATTTGGTTCTCTTGCAGCTAAGCGCTGGATTCCCTGAAACCAACTTTGACTGGTGGTCATCCCAAGGATTATGCTTTTAGGATACAGTTTTGTCCTTGTTTATTTTATTTTATTATTTATATCTTTTTGAGATAATTATTTTGTCCTCTTTGATTCTACGCAGGTGCGCATTGTTTCTCTTAAATTTTCTTTCCAGAGACACGTTTCTCCTAACTTTTTTTTAATAACTAAGAAAGATACATGTTCAAAAGGCTAGTTTGTGCAGGAAAAGCACAAGGCAAACCGAAAATTACAAACAAAAGAAGAAGAAAGGGAAAAAGAAAACGAAGAAGAAAATTAATTACAAAAGAGGAGGGAAGAAAGGAACAAAGGGAGAGAGTCATTAGATGTGAATCCTCAAGTCCAAGCCCAATCAAATAGAGAACCACTAAAAATAGCAAGCAATTGATCTCCGGTGCAATCCAAGTCCTCAAAAGTCCGCCTATTGTGCTCCTTCCATAGACACCACAATAAGCACAACGGAACAAAATTCCAAATGTTAGACGAGTGTTTCCCCAACTAATTGCACCCAACAAAAAGCAAATCTATGACCGTTCTAGGTAAGACCCACGAAATCCCAAAAGATTTAAAAACAAAACTGCATAACCGATAAGTCTTCTCATAATGTAGCAATAAGTGGTCCACAATCTCCCCACAGTGATGATACATAATACACCAGTCAACAAAATTGAAACCCCCAGGTCTCAAATTATCACCTATATGAATCTTACTCCAAGCTACTGTCCAAACGAAGAAGGAAACACATCGGGGGCCTTAACTTTCCAAGGAAAGACACTAGAAGAAGAACCTCTCAGCTTATTGTAAAACAAGCAGATGTCAAAATCTCCATTAGGCTTCAACTTCCATCTATTTGTTGAAGGAATATTGGATTCCAAGATGCGGAGAAAGTCGTCCCCTGAAGCCATCTCCCAATCATTAAAATCTCGAATGAATTGAACATCCAAACTTCTCCTTTCCCCCGCCCCTAGTCTTGTCAAAGAAGACTCAAAAAAGGCCTCCCTATTAGTGGAAATACCATACAACCTTGAGAAAGTCAGTTGGAGAGGTTGAGTCCCACACCACCCATCTTGCCAAAATCTCACTCTATTCCCCCCCCCCCCCCCCCCCCCCTCCCCCAAAACAACAAACTGGGTATTTTTTCTAAAATCCTCCCAATCCATACAAATACCTCTCCATAAACCACACTCATGAACACCCATACCCAATTAAAAGTCCATCTCTCCCACTCTTCCCCAAACTTTGAAACTGCCACTCTCTTCCAAAGCCGAGTCTCCTCATTCCCAAACCGCCAAAGATATTTGCCTAGTAAGGCTTTGTTAAATGTAGTTAACTTCCTTATACATAAACCACCATTGGCCATAGGCGTGCACATTTTGTCACATCCTACCAAGTGAGTCTTGTTATCATCCCACAAAAAAGTCCCTTTGAAACTTTTCGATTATATTTGCCACATGAGTAGGAATAGTCAAAAGTGATAGGAAATAAGTACGAAGACTGGATAACATACTTTTGAGCAACGTCAATATACCCCCTTTTGATAAAAATAGCTTCTTCCACGCGGCTAACTTTCGCTCAATTTTTTCCATAATAAAATTCTAAATTGAAAGAGATTTATGAGAAGCCTCTAACAACATGCCAAGATAGGACATAAGCAATGTACCAATCCTGGAACCCAAAATCTTAGCCAAAGCATGAACATTATTTACCCCCTTTATTGGAATCGTTTCACTCTTCTGCACATTGACCTTCAAGTCTGTCACAACTTGAAAACAAAGTAGCAACATTCGAACATGAAGTATTTGCTCCACATCTACATCACAAAATAGAATTGTATCATCTGCAAATAGAAGATGTGAAACACATTCTCCACCACCCCGCCTACCAATAGCCTTGAAACCACTAATTAAGCTAGCACCCTCCACTTTGTTCAACATCATACTAAAACCTCCATCATAATCAAAAACAGGATAGGAGATAGCGGATCCCCTTGTCTCAAACCCCTTGAACTACCAAAGAAATCAACTTGTTATGATCCTAGTGTTTCACATGGATTAAGTATAAGTTTAACCATGTGTTTATAAGCTCTTGGGCACTTTCCTCTTGCAAGCCGGTTTTTAAGAGTGAGTTCTACCCATGAGTTTCTAACATTTGGTATTAGAGTCAATCCCCACCCCAAGTAATTTGGTGTAGCTCATTGAGTATGGGATCAAATGAGTTGCGGCTTTGTGGTTGGATTCCCAAGGGGGTAACCTAAAGGCTAAATTAAAACATTTGATAGGTGAGTAGAGCCACCAAAAGAAAAAGGGTTACCATCGGATTAGTGTCGCTAGAGTAAGCATTCATGGACATCGACTGTTGAGCGTGGTGGTATGTTATGATCCTAGTATCCCACATGGATTAAGTATAAGTTTAACAATGTGTTTTTAAACTCTTGGACACTCTCTCCTAGCAAGCCGGTTTTAAAGGATGAGTTCTTCTCATGGGTTACTAACACAACTGAAGACCCATTGATCAAAACATAAAATTGAACTATGGATATACATGTTCGGATCCACCTACACCACTTCTCCCCAAAGCCCAGTCTCTTTAACAAATCTAGGAGAGCCTCCCAATTCACTTGGTCATATGCTTTAGTAAAGATTTTCTTAAAAGTTTGATATTTTCTTCCTTCAATAGCTTAATTAAACCATGTTTTTCGTTGAAGCTTTTATGGGTATTTTCCCATAAAGGTAAATAGATCTTTGGCAAGCATTTACAGCAACCAAACCCACAAATTAATTAAAACCTAGATTAAAAGATTAAAAACCCAGTTCACATATCAAATTTTTTTTTTTTTTTTTTTAAAATCTAAGCCAATTAATGGTAAAGGTTCAAGAGGAAAATTATTGAATACTTCGGGAGTATCATAAATGCGTACTCTCCCATCTCACATAAATTATGAGTCTCACCATAAATTTAATTAATTATGTGAAAATGAGAAGTACACATTTATGGTACTCTAGAAGTACTCAATAATTACCCAGTTCAAAAACTCAAATTCAATAATGAGAAAAACAAATACAAAAATAAAACCTAGATGATGACAAATTAATGACTTTACACATAATTTAGGACAATAATTACAAAACAATGTCGGTTAAAATTATGATGCTAGAAAATATGGAGAAACATTGGACAAAGAAACCTTGATGTATTTGGAAAAAATGTTGCTTTCTAGTTAAATTAAATTAACCATTAACGTTTCCACAGTCGACAAACAACAAAATCATATAATTCAATGGAAATTATCTGCTACTAATTAATTTTTTATGTAAAGTTTCATTAAAAAAAAGCTGAAAGGCGCCAACCAAGTACATAGACATTCACAAAATGTGGGAGTACTTAATAACAAATCCTAACAACTATAAGAATTACTAATGAAAGAAAAAAAAAAAAAAAATTGAACTTTCTTGTTTAGATTGATTCAAAAGTTCTTCAAACTCTATTTTCACAATTTCTTATTCTTATACAGCCATCCTAGTTTTACTTTTGCTTTAAGGGTCCATTTGGATACAGCTGAAAGTTGAAAACTGAAAACTGAAAAACGCTGTAGCAAAATAATTTTTAAATGTGTGAATAGTACGTTGAGACCCATTTTTAATGAAAAAATTGCTGAAAAGTGAAATTTGTGGGTCCGTAAACAGTGCACATTGTGCACTATTCACGGGAAAAGTCAAACATTTTGGCTCAAAAAAAAAAAAAAAAAAAAAGCTAAAATGCAAAACGTGCGTCCATAATTCTTTTTCTATTTTTTGGTAGCCAAACAAACTTTTATTAAACATGGAATAGTAAAATATAACAACACAATGACAAAAGAAAAAATTCTAAGTTCCACTGAAGCTTTTAGAACCGCAAAAAAAAAAAAAAAAAAAAAAAAAAGGGAAGCAAATAGAGTGATACAAAGATAAAATTCTCTAGCACAAAATATTCATCCAACAAAACTAATGTATTAAACATGAAGATAGAAAAATCAAGATACTTTGGTGGCATCCATTACCTCTAACTTTTTTTTAGCAATTACTCCATCTGTAGTTTGCTTAGAAATCCTAGCATTATTAAACATGTAACATTTCAGTTAAGTCCATATTTAAATTCTTGGCCAATCACAATGATCATTCATTAATTAATCATTACTTATTTCATGACCATGTTTAACAAAGAAAGAGGAGGAGTTACTCATGCCATATATCTTACTTTAAATTAGAATTCAAATATATAGAGATGCAATTCATTATGGCACCAAATGGAAAGATCAACCAAAAGTCCAACATCTTCGGTTATATATAGGAAATCTAAAACCATATTGTATGAAAACTAATATTTTTCACTATTAACAATCAAAACAATAAAAAGGGTACTGGCTGTGCAGTAAGCATCACCAGCAACAATGAATTATGACACAATTAAGGACACCAAACATGCTTAGAATAACCACGTTATGAGTTATATCAAACCTTTACCAACAGTAAATTAAGACAAAATATTGTACCTGTAAAAAAAATCTGTCTAACTCAATCAAAATTATCCATTGAATGCATACCTTCTCACAATGAGTTCTCTGCATACCAAACCTCCTTAGAAACCACCTATTCTCTTTAAACACAACTCTACTAAGCCTAACACAAAGCTCAATTGATAATCCACTCCTTAAAATTAAAAAAGAAAAACCAAATAAACTAACAAATAAAAAAAATTAAAAGATTTTCTTTCCTTTTCTTCTCTCATTTTCTTTAGCAAGCAAACTAAAAACAAAACCGAATAACTTTGAACTAGTATAGCATCAACCATTATGCCAAAATTTTGATCGAACCCATAAACAAAAGCTATTGCCTGCATAGAGTGTCATGCCAATGGAAATATTTTTTTTTTCCTTCTGCGAAATAAAATTCATTTAGATCTCCTTTCGACCATAGAAATGCAAATATACGTTTCAACCATGCCAGATAATATTCATGTAGATTTCCTTAAATCATGTCAATGCAAATACACAAATCAAGTTCAAATTGAAGAAAATCAAGATCATTAAAATAAAAAAATAAAAAAAGTAATTAGTGCAAATTAGGGTTTTTAGACATTTTTCTCCCTATTTATATGTTTTGTAGCCGTTAAAAGCAAATTAGATTATTATTAATAAATACAGACTTTTGTCAAATTCTTTTTCTGATGGATTTTAGTTTTTCTCTTCGTGGATTCAGGGAAACCATTTTTGGATTCGATGTTTACTACTAGAAGCTAATAATTTAGTTTCTGTTTCATCAAGAAAGTATCGTGTATGCTTTCTTTAGGCTTCCACGACATCAAAATTCAGAAAATTAAATAATATGGATTACAACTGAAATCAAATAGAAGCATTTAAAGAAAAACCATTAGCTAATTACTCTAGCGAATAGTGTGTTTTATTTTTTTATTTTTTATAATGAAATTACTGCAACCGATAGTTAAATCTATCCATTTGAATTTACTTCTATGGTAGATCCTCTGGGTTTGTAGACAGGAATTGCAAGTTGGGTTGGTAGGAAATATGTAAGGCTCACATGTATGTTTCAGTGGCACAAATGATGACTTGTGTGCATTTTCTGTCTACTCAAATTAAAGGATGATTAACATTGTAACAATATGCAAAGTTAGCAGTTAACATTACACTATGATAAGAACATCAAGGGCCAAATAGAAACGTACCCGAGAGTTGGATAGAGTAAAATGTAATAAGGCCTAACAATATATAAAGCATTCTCAATACTTTGAAAAAATATTCACCTTAATGACTGCAGAAGAAGAAGACGATATTGAACATAGTAGCTGCACACAATACATTATCAAGTTGGCATATTGAACAAAAAAAAGGAACCAGTTTCTTTAAGGTACCTGATCCTCAAATATTATTTGTTGAGCTTGTTGGAAGTTGAATTTCATTGGGTTTCCTTTCAATATTGTGGACACTTACACTACCTGATTGCAATTTATTCCTTTGGATCATTGACTTGGTCCCTACATGCACTCTTGATTGACCTTAATTTTATATTGAGAAATAATTGCATGAATTTTTCTGCGAATTTCAGCTGCATTCATAAATAGTGAGTGCATATGCTTGTCGAACCTTGAACATCAGGCTAATTCTGAGCCCTAGTCTTCCTTAGAGTGAACCATAGAGGACCTAGCAAAGACCGTCCAAGTCTTACTTGAAAGGGTAGATGGAATAGGTACTCGACTTGAGTCAGCTGAGACCAATAACTATGAAGGAGAGATGTCCCACACAGGAGGAAATAATGAGCTTAGACGCAATAAAAAATAGGGTCTCTCTACTTATCAAAAAAAAAAAAAAAAAAGGTCTCGCCTAATAGCGCCTTACTAGTCCAAGAGGATAAAGGAAAGAGAGTGGCTAGCGAACCTTCAAAATAAGGATCTTGCCTCTGATGTTTCAAATGTAATGGAGTTGGTCATATTGCGGATAACTGTCCTTCTAAGACCCTTGTCATTCAAGAAGAGGAAGAGAAGGTAGAAGATACGGAAGAACTTGTGTATGACCCAAATGTTGAAGAGACGATCCTAGGATGTTGAGGCAGAATGGGAAGACGATCCTAGCTACCTCGCATGCATTAAAGTCATCCTTGGTGTCCTCAAAGTGAATGTAGTAAGGTGTGCTTTGACACAATAAAAGGACAAGGATGATTGGCGGAGTGCCATCTTCCAAATTTACACTAAGTGTGGGGTCAAAACTTGCAAGGTTATTATAGATAGTGGGAGTTGTATTAAAGTAGTGCCTACTAGTGTTGTTTCTTGCCTAGGCTTGAAATTGGTTCCATACCCTAACTCATATAAAGTGTCTTGGGTAGATGCCTCCTCCATAGCCATAAAAGACAATAGGGGTGTCCATGAGTCGGTTAGGTTTGGGTTTGGGCTCAATTTGGAATCGATGCGATCCCGTTGGGGTGGCAAGACAAAAGACCCATTGCCGACTACGAAAAACCAAGGGTCAAGTTGGATCAGCCTTAGGTGGACGGCAGTTGGCTTCTACTTCAATTGAAAGAGAGAGATCAAAGATCAAACTTGGTACATAAATCACAAATCTAAAGAACAAATCTACAAACCCAAACACTAGTAGACCACAAATCCAATGAACACAAACAAAAATAGAGAGAGATGATAGCAAATCTAAACTTGCAAGAGAATGAAATGAAGAAATAGAAAGAGAACATGACTGAAAATCAAACTTGAGATAGAGAATTGCAAATAGGGAGACAAATTGGTGAGTTAGCGATGGGGGCGAATCGAAGATTTGAATTAGATGTGTTGGCCATTAAGAAATCGAGAGAGAGAGAGAGAGAGAGTGAAGAGTTTGAACTGAAGAGACTCTAAACTGACTAACTGAGGGTTATATATCACTATTAGGTCAAATGTATTAGGTTTTCAAAGGGAAGACCTGCCACTTGACCTACTAGCATCAATTTGGGGAGGTAGGGACCCACATTCGACCACCAGGCAATCAAATTAGGTGATAGATGATTCAGGTTCAGTCAGTTTGGCTAGGTAGGTTCGGTCTGTGGTTTGGTTGGATAGACCTAAAAGAGAGATGTGTACTCCCACCTTAATTCCTTACTTAAGGCTAAAATATGGTGTGATGTGACCCCCAAGGATGTAGGGCATATTATTTTAGGTAGGCCTTGGCTTTATAATTTAGATGTCAACCTTTATGGATGAACAAATTCTTGTTCATTTGTGTTTAAAAGTAAGAAAATTATGCTCACACCATTGAAACCCAAGCCAATTGACATGAGCAAGAAGAAAGATGTGACAAAAGTGAAAGGTTTGAATATCATAAGCCCAAAGGTGTTTGAAAAGGTAGCAGTTCAAGAATTAGTTGTGTTCACCTTGGTTGCCAAAAAGATTACTATTCATGCAAGTGAGGAGCCACCTGAAGAATGAAGTTTGTTGTCATGCCCCAAACCCAAAAGGGTCCAAAGTGTGAGAGGAGAACCATTAAGAGCGAGAATGTAGGAGATTTTTTTTCCCTTTCCTTTCCACAGGATAAGAATAAATAACCATACTAAAATTTTCACATTACAAGACAGAGCTTTATAACACATTTACAAACAATAACTAAAATCATGTGCCTCCAAATACTACATGAATATATTTTAGAGCTCCAAATGAATAACATAAAATCCATTCTAGAATACGCAACCTCAACATTAATCTAGGCCTACCACACCTAAGGCTAACAAACCTCAAGTGCCCAACCTCTAGTAGAATTAGCAATGGCCTCGATGAATTTAGTAAGTTGAGTCACCAACAATTTATAGCACAAATCTCCCACTTAGCATAGTTTTCCAATCACTTCCAATAAACTAAGCTCCATGCTCAATGTATAGTTAATTTATCTGTAAAACTGTTGGAGACTGGGATGAACTAAAGTCTAGTGAGTAACATAATTAATGGGGATAGGGAAAATCTAAGTTTCATGATAACGAGCATTTTACAAAACATGCTATAATTTGGGAATTTCCAATTAATTTATGCAAAATCAATTTCATTAACAACATGACAACAACGATAGAAATAATATAGCACCAAGCTTCCCAAAATAACTATGAAACTATATTTTATTCACTGTGAGCCATAAAAACATCTAATACTATTTCAAAACCAAAAATCTCACCCAAGGTGCCATAAAGATAGAAATGTCACCAAGACATCATACCACCACAGACAAGTCATAACCTAAACACACTACCATGATATGTACCACTTTTGGCATATGGTCTATCTACCCTACCTAGCCCCACTCACACTCTCAAGGATTTACCTATCCCTCCATGGGCAGCAGGGGATAACACGCTATGTAATACCTCTTTTGCATGTGGTCTCTTGGCCCTGCCTAACCTCACCCACACACTCAAGGATTTACCTCTTCTCCCCATGGGCAGCAAGGAATGACGCATCACACGGTACCCCTTTTGCATTTGGTCATTTGGCTCTGTGGGCAATAACCTCACCCACACACTCAAGGATTTACCCGTGACATGCAAAATGGGAGCCTCCGAACTGGCTTGTCGTCACAAAGACAGGGTAATCACATGTCACAAAGACAGAGTAATCACATGTCACAAAGACGAGGAAATCACCAATATCATTGTACAAAGGCAAATCCACATCAAAAGCTCACAAGTTAAATGTATTCAATATGCATAGTTTACTTTCAAGTAGTTTCATAAAATATTTCAATAACCAAATAATCACAATATTCTCAAAGTCCTCAAAACCATTTCTTGTCAAAAATGTTTTGCATCAATTTTCCAAATAATACAAGTTAAGAAAAAGTGTCTTTAGTATTTCAAATAATACCATAAATCTATGAAATCCATTATCAAAGGAATTCAAAGATGCTTGTCTTTTCCATACCAAATATTCATACATTTCCCCATATGCAATACCAAATATGATGCACTTTTCATAAGTAGTCATATATAATAGGGTCACATGCAACACAATACTTTTTAAGAAAACATAGTTTCACAAATAATTTTTCAAAATGTGTTTGACTCAAAAACAATATTTATGCAACATGATTATTTTCAAAAAATCCCGTTAAAAAGCTACTTACCTCAGCAGTTCAATCCAAGTTTACCTCAACTGGGCACTGCATTCAACCAGTCAAGTTACTAGGTCCATCGCCAAGTACTTTGGAACCTAGAAACACAAGTATCAAGCCTATTAATAACAAGGTCTATTGCAAATTACACTACCATATTTGTCTCCATAAATAGGAAAGGATGCCCTCAAAAATAAAACCTAAGGCCCTAAACCCTAACTTGACCATCCTAAGACAAGTGCCCCTACCCAAACGGGAGCCAAACAAGCATACATGAAAATCATAGGGTTTATAATAAAACATTTTATTTTCCTACCACAGCCATAAGTCAAGTAAATGCAACCTCATAACTCATTGAGGTCATCCGTCAACCACTTGACATGCCTACATCATTTAAACAATTCTATAGTTATATTTTCATATACTATCCACATAGCTACACTCATTTTTGTATGTCACAAAACCACTCAAAGATGCAAAGAAACCCATTTTTAAAATTAACTGAATTTTTTAATTTAAAATTCCCAATCGCAAGAACAAGAAAAACCATATGATCGTTTGAGAAAACCCAACCCTCAAATTTAGTTTTCAAAACCTCCTTACCATTCATCAAAATAAATGGCTAGGCATCAAACTAATTTTACGAAAATATCACACAAAACCCAAACCCATAGATGGCATGAATTAAAACTCACAACCTATAACTTGAGATTTTTGGCCATCCATCCAAGACCACCTTCCATGTTAAATTGAACAAAACTCTAAGTAGTACTATTAAATAAAAATCACTTGGATCCACCATTAATAACAAACGTGTATATTTAAACTAAATTATCAAAAGAACATGAAAATTACCTTTGTTTTTATGATGGCCAAGTATACAAGGGAAAATTAGAGCCTTCATATGAGATTGCAAAGAAGAAACCACTAAGAGAGAAAGGTGGAGATGTCTATGGAGTGTGTAGGCTAATAAAGGAGGAAGAGAGAGTGAATTAGAGCATTCTCATCAAAGATCTCAAAAAATTTAGCATTTAACATCTTAAAAACCTACTTTATCTATTTTAACAATTCACTTTACAATTTACCCAACATCAAAGGTTTTATATTTTTTACTACTTCATTAAAATATTATTATTTTTGTTATTTTTTTTTTCTCAATCTCATCTATTCTACTACCCACAAACCCACTGCCACTAGCCACAGCCATAGTCACAGCCACCAGTACCTAACCCCCAATCACCAAAATTAAAAACAAAAACAAACCACCGTAAACCCAACAAACCCACAATCATCACCAGCCACTATCACCCACCCACCTGCCACCACCATAAACTCCAACCCAAAAATCAACCCACCACTAGCCACCACCACTACAAAACAACCACCAAATCACAAAACCCAGCCATCAAACAACCAATCACAAAACAACCACCAAAACCCAGCCATCACAAATCACCAATTACAAAACAACCATCAAAACCCATCCTTCACAAAATCACCAAATCGCCAATCACAAAACAAAAACCCAGCCACCAAATCACAAATCACAAAACAACCACCATCACAAACACAAAACCTAGCCATCACAAAATTTCACCCACCACCAAATCTGATCTACCACTAAACTGTGACCCACAACCCAGACCCACCATGACCAGGTGACCCACAGTGACCGCCGAAGCATTGTGACTCGCACCCACTATAAACTGGTGAGAAAGAGAGGGACGACCAAGAAAGGGCTGGAGAGAGGAAGAAATAGAGAGCACCAATGAGAAAGAAAGAAAAAAGTTAGAGAAGAGAGAAACTGGTGATAGACAGAAGAAAATGAGAAAGCAGAGAGAGAAAAGAGAGTTTGGAGAAAGAAGAAAAAGAGAGAATAGTGAGAGCGAGAGAGAGAGAAAAGATATTTTAATTGAAAATGTATTAAAAAATTATTATTTTTATAAGATTTGATTTACAGTGGACTATCATAGATAACAGTTCACTGTAACTCAACTGCTTTTAACAATAACACATTTGTTGTAGTGTGTTTTTTTGGAATGAAATGCTAAAAGATAGCATTTTTAACTTTTGAGAGCTTTATGTGAGTGCTCTTAAGAGATGGAGAAAGAAGAATAAAATGAGAGAGGTGGGGGGTCTACCGTATGGTGATAATATAATAGAGGGGGGGGGGGGGGGGGGGGGGGGGGGGAACAATTTGGACCACTTGTCCACTTAAAATATCTTAAGGGGAAAAATTTGCAAACATATCTTCTCTTAAAATATATTGCCAAACCTTTTTTTTTTGGAGTGTTACATTCCTCCCCCTTAAAAGGATTTCATCCCCAAAATTATACTCGTAAAGAGATATTTTAAACAAAGACCAAGCAATCATTGTCATTAACATTTTCGACATAAACCTTTAAACTCAAAGGGTCATAGAGCACTTCAATCAATTATCGCATGAAAATTTATTTTATCATAGAGGTATGCCTTCAACTATGACTTAAAGCTTCAAACATGTATATGGAGTTCAAAATGAAAGTGCTCATATTCAATATGGGGTTTGAGGGTAACCATTCTTGAAACCAAGAGTATTAGTGTGGTCCACTAGATCCTTTCATCAAGCAAATTGTTTGTTAGCAATGTTACTGCCAAGAAATTTCAAGCGGCACCTTACCTTCATACCAGTACATATATATGAGATGAAGAGACTCAAGAAATTACCTGGAAGGGATATATGCAAAAGTACGTCATCTTTTTTCACTAATATTGTATATTATTGAGTTTGGATAAATTAAAGTGTGTGATGTTCTAATTGTTGTTCAAGGAGGAAAAGAGGAACCTATGATGGTCGTACTCTCGATGCTTGGTAAATTAATTGCTTATTATGCCAAGAGTAGGAGCACGAAGGAGATAGAGATTTACCTGCTTAGATTGTTAACACTGGAAATTAGGCTTATACTCATTACTCATCACTACATTGAATCATTTAGTATGTTTGAAAATCTTTGATGGTAACATTTTCAGCAATAGACTTTTGTGAATTTAATTTCTATCATGTAGCGCTTACAGAAAATCATAATTTAGTCATGCTTGTGTTTTATGGAGTTCTATATAGGTTTTTGAAACTTGTGATCTTATGCCCTTGAAGGAATTGGTAATAAGCTTCAAACTTAATAAATCCTTGAAATATAGAAGATTGTGTGTTTTTCAAAGATAATATCCTTTGTAAAAGACTGTCTCCACCCAAAGTCCCAGAACCTTCAGATGCCAACATTGAAGTGAAAAATAGTCTTCAACTGCACTTGGATATTCCCATGCGTTAGGTTCTAAAGAATTAGGATTAAATGTTTAGAATTTCATCTTGTATGTGTTGGCAAACCAAGAACCAAAAACATGTCTAGACATTGCTCAAAGTTGTACAGGTCAAAACTCAAGAATGTACAAACTGCAAGAAAAAGAATTATTTTTCTCTGAAACTCGACTAATCGAATTGTGAAGCTCAATTGATCGAAAATTGCAAAAAAAGAATTTCTGCAGAAGTTTAAATAGGCCCAAGCTCACGAAAATGTTTAGGGTTTCAGTCTAACTCTCCTACGTATAAAAAGAAAACCCTAGCCACGTTTTGAAGACTCTTGGAAGACTTGTGAGTTACTCTTGTGAGATCTAAGAGGTTTTGTACCTTCTAATTCTACAAGCATTAACTAGAATAAGATCTACAATAAAGTGCTGATGGAATCTAGTTGCTACATAGATTAATAAGCCATGATCTAAAACCTTTGAGTGAGATCTCAAAATCACAAGTGCAGGTACTTGTGTGCTATAAATTCAAGAGAGAAAAAGTTCATGGATTCAGAGTTTACACGTGATCGTATTAGTAAGTTACTACTAGAGGTAGCAATAAAATTAGAATTAAATCTGATTGTAAAAACTTTGATTCTCCATAATGGATTTGTTTTATCTTGAGGATAGTTAGGTCAGATCCTCCCTAAGTTTTTACCCTGAAACCAGGGGCGACAGCACTTGAAGGCCAGGGTGGTCACAGGACCACCCTGACCTGAAAAAATAAAATTTATATATAATAATTTAAAATTTTATATTTGTCTATCCTTTAAAAAAAAATTGGGAACACCCTCAATTTTTTTTTATGCCAATAAAATTAAACTGAAAGTTCAAATAGTGTGTAAAACACCCTTAAATGTTTAGACCCCCAATTACAAAATAACCAATTCAAGCTTTATGCCAAACAACTAGTGTGCGGAAAATGAACAAAAGCTATAAAACAAAATTGGTAAACAATCTAAGCCAATTAAAATCACAACCCACAGCAGATAATAAAAGGCAAAGATAAAAGGGAAGGAAGATGCAAACACAAGGACAACACACGATGTGTTATCGAAGAGGAAACCGAAGCTCTCGGCGTAAAACCTCTCTGCCGCTCTCCAAGCAGTAAGTAATCCACTAGAAAATGTAGTTGGGATACATAGACAGTAATAGACCCTCCAAGCCTAATCTACCCAGTGCATCTAAGCCCTCCAAGCTTCTTGCTCCAACGAGATTGCACTGAACCTATTTCTTTTCTAGCTTCCCGGATTCTGTTACTTGACCATAGCATCAATCAATGTAGATTGGTTCCTTCCTAATTGCTTCTCAGAACACCAAACAGCCCTCTCACAGTAATGGATATGGTGAGAAAAGGTTTTGGTAAAATGCCTCTCAAGGGTTTAACAATGGAGAGGAAGAGAGTTGAGGAATTTGAAGAGACTCTTATGTAAAGATTGTAGATGAATCAATCTTGTTTTACTCTAGGGTTTCTCTCTCAAAATTCTCTCTGGAAACTCTCTTTCTTTTGTGGGTATAAGGGGTATTTATACTAGGGTGAGAATGGAATGAGAAGAGTCAGGTTTTACAAAACAGGGGTGGCTCGCGGTTTGACTGAGTCGCGAGATCCAACCGCGAGATAACAGAACGGCCAGTTGTCCTATTTTGTCCTGTAGTGCTCCAACTAGCATGACGCTTCAACTTCTGGCATGCTTGGCACGTGTGCTGCATCTGGCAGCTTGAAGCCGCGAGTCACCCGCGAGATCAAGTTGCGACTCTCTGTTTTCTTGCACACTCTTGAGCATTTCAACACTCTATCTCACTCACTACCCTTACAACAATCCCACCTAAATACAGGGTTACTAAATGCTGAAATACAAGCAAATTTGGCACGGAATAAAGCCAACAAGATGGTTGATTAAATTTAACCTTACAATCTCCCCCTTTGGCTATTCCGTGACAAAACCCTAATACAGACTCTAGACTTAACATGTGAGTTAGGAACAGTTGAGCAAAACTCACTCACACCTAACTCTAGAAACTGTGAAGCTCTTGAATCATATGAACATGAAAATCCTGAAACACAATAATACACCATGATCATTGTATGCAGAAAAGTATGAAATGCATATGAAGTAGGCTATATGTAATCAAGTAAAGATGGAGTTAAGAAACAAATTATGGCTTGATCAACAAAGCAATCACTACAAGGTAGTGGCCACAATGCTCATTCACACTTGGAATTAACACTTGAACAAACAAACAAACAAGCTCAATGCAAGTCACTTACATGCCCAACACTCAACCAATGCACAATACACTAAGTATATGCATTTAGGAACAATCCTAAAAGGGCACAAGAGTGATAGTACTTAACAAGAAAATGCATGACATTTAGTTAACAGTACTGATTTAACAAAATGTAAAAGACTGCATATAGCATGGTACAGACCATAAAGCCTACAGAACATAAACCCTTAAAGCTTACAGAAGCAACATGGGTACAAAGACATTATAAACAGAATAACAACTTAAAGTAAAGTATTGAAACTGCTTGCAGAAACACTCCCCCTTAAGAGCTGCTTCTCAAAAACTTCTCCCCCTTTTTGACCGGAATGGCCAAAGGGTCACTGTCCATGATGTGTTGTGAAGCTGTCAAATTTTGCTGATAGAATATCAAGCTGGTCCTGCATGGTTGCTATCCTCTTAGAGTGCTCGGTCTGGACCTCTCTGATCCCATCAAGTCTTTCCAGAATGACCTGAAATGCATCTGGAGGTGTAGCTAAAGAAGTTGATGCTCTAGTCCTCTTGCCACTCCTTCTGGGGGTTAAAGTTAATGCCAGACCTACTGCCTCTGCCTCAGTCTCCATTGGGACACCCTCTCCTTCATCACCTTCATCTTCTTCACCTAGAAGACAAACACTTATCCTCTTAAAGGTCAGCTTGTTAATTGCTGAAGGTGTGGACATGGGATTGATGTCTCGAGGGATTGCAACACCCTTCTTTCTAAAAATCCTCATGAGCAGACTAGGGAAGATCAATTTAGGCCTAGAAGTGGTTCTAGTCTCATCCACAATAATGTCAAATATGTGGGAACTGATATCAATGAATGTCTTTTCCTTGAGCTCCATCAGAAAAATTGCTCTTGCATTGTTAATTGTAGTAAACTTCCTTATGGGATATAGGTTAAACATCATGATAATAGTGAGACACCTCATGTCCACTGGAAAAGCTGTGGTATTTAGGCATTTCCCTTCTCTCTGACCACCTATCCTCTGTTGTACAGTTTCAATAGACAGAATCCTATCCTTGTAGTTGATAAACTCTTGTTCTTCTAACCCTTCAAGACCTAGCACATCATCAATGTCATGTGCATCTAAGGTGAATTCCTTACCTCTAACCTAGCAGCTTAGTTCCTCTTCCCTTATCACAGCATTGGAATAAAACTCCCTAATCAGGGGTTCATACACAACTGGGAGATCACACATAAGCTTTTCCCATCCTCTCCCTTCAAAACAACTAGGGATAAAGGTGTCTTTTAAATCTTCCAAATCCACAAACCTTTCTTGAATGATTCCTGCCTTTAAGAAGAAATCCTTGTATCTCTCAAAATGGGAAACAGACCTAAACAGATTAGGGTCCATTTTCATTCTCTTATCTGCTTTCTTTGTAGGGGTTTTCTTCTTTGGGGATGAAGGAGCCATCTGTGAACAATTAGAAAAGGCCACCACAACAAAGTACAATACATGTGTAGAACAAATCAGTACTCTGTTAGTGAAAAAGACAATATTAAAGGAAAATCCTCATAACATAAACCAACAACACAGATGAATGTACCCAAAGGTAGATACACAAAAACAACTAGCATTTTGCAGAAGGGTACTAATGTTGCAGAGATTGATAACACCCAAAAGACAAATATATGTCAATGAGACATACAGTATGATGAGTATGAAATGACCCAGAGAACACAAGACAGATGCACACACTAGATAAACAAGCACAGAATCAAATCAGTAAAACCCAACAAACAAAACATGAACATTTTGAAACAACACATCAAAATGAGATCAAACAAGATGGGTAAACACCAGATAACAAACCCTAAGCTAAGAGAAAGTCACATGATTAACACCAAATCCAGCAACTTAAACAAGTTCATAAAAATCAATAGCCTCTACTAGCTAAGCACGGACAAAGAATAATAGCCTAAACATAAACCCAACTCAAATCAGGAAAAAAATGCAAATAATCAAGAGGGAAAAACACAAAAACAAGAAATACAGAGTGTGAGAAAGAAAACCCATACCTTTTTCTTGAAGATTTTGAGTTGAAAAGAAGCAACAATGGAGTTTGAAATGGGTTACACGGAGCGTTTGGGAAGGAGACAGTTGAGAGAGAAGATGAACAGTCACAAAAAGTTCGAGGGAAAACTGAAAAAGATTTTAAAAACTGCCTTCACTGTGCAAAACACGCGTTTTTCGCGGCTGAGGTAAGTCGCCAGATAGTCGCCAGACACACCCGCCAAAACACTTCAAGCCAAAATTTTTGAAAAAATATCTAAGTGTTTTTCACGACTGGAAGTCTCACTCGCGAGGAAGTCGCGAGTTGAGCCACGAAAATCTCTGTGTACCCCTCGCGACTGGACCTTCCACTCGCGAACAAGTCGCCAAAAATGACCCGCGAGCTCGCGACTGTGGCATGCGACTTGACTTACCCGCGACTGAGTCGCCAAAACAGGGCAACACTGTTTTTTGAAATTTTCAGTTTTTAAAGAACAAAATACTTTCCAAAAAAACCTAAAACACTTAAAAATCTTTTTGTGCTTGAATCAAGAGTATGTGAAAACACATTTTATCAAGTACAATCACACAAATGAATATGGCATTCATTGAACATAAGCTTGTGTGTTGTGTGTGAGTATCAACAATGAGATAGTCCTTAGTCTAATGTGAAACTTCAATGATCAATTTAACCAAGGCATACACAATTAGCACTAGATCATGTGACTCATCTCAATTATAGAAGTATGCATATATAACCTTCCACAAGACTTGATTACATACTTTGGAGCTTTACAATGGACTCCATTATCAAACAAAATATTTGATCTTTTTGATCCTTTTGAAACAATCATCTCTCATTGTGAGAGTGATATTTGATATTACACCTTGATGAGATAGCCTTTGGCTTTTTGAATAGTTATTCACTTTAAATTTTTGGTCGCTTTCCCTTTTTCCTAGTCGAATACTAGTATATACGATAGGCTTTTGCAGCTCAATATCTCTTTTCATTTGGAGATTTACATTTGGTGAGCTCTTTTTAGCAAAAAACAAAAATAAAGAGTGGGAAGATATATAGGCACAAGTCTATGTATGTCTCAAGATCAACATAACCATTTACTAATCATTCATGACAAGTTTGAAGATCTATTTACAACAGTTATATAGATTTCAAGATTTCTTCCACAGTGATAAGAGTGCAAAGAAACAAGTTACACTCATAAATGCACAAAGCCATTAGCATAAAGGTACAAGGCAAAACAAGTTTTGAGACAAAACTTAACAATGTCAATCAAACTTTTTGATTTTCTACTTTTTATGAGGTTTTTGGATTTTTGACACATAGGAAGGAAAAGATTGATAAAAAACAACAAAAATGAATAAACGATAGAATGTACAAATAAACAAACACATTTCAACGAACACAATTAAAAAGAAAACAACCAAACAAAGTCACAAAGCATAGGAAGTATTGATGCATGGACATGTTGTAATGCTTATGCATGAGTACCCTTTTTCACCCACACGTCACTTGCATTTGGAGTGATTTCCTTATAGGATTGGGTATGAGAGTTAGGGCTTTCAAACCTTCGTGTGAGGCTTTCCAAGCAGTTGGTGAAAGCACCAATCATCTTCATCATGTCCATCATTCCGGTATCACCACTTTGATCTCTTGATGGTTCACCAGCCCAATTTCTCCTGTCATTTCTGGGTTCTCGTGACCCTGAAGTAGTTGCATTATTCATTGCTCTCAGCTTTTGATAGTTTGGCTGAGTATGCCCTTGAAGTCCACAATAATGACACACATAGTTCGATCTAGGACCTCTTTGTGATCGTGGACAAGACTTGACTCGAGATTCAGACCTGCCCACAGATTGATTACGAGGGTTGTTCACCATCCGTTGGTTCTCCACATTCCTCTTCTCCTCAATCTTGGGCTTCTCAGCAGTAGGGCCAACTTCAGTTGACTCTTTGGCCTTTATAAACTTCACTTCTTTAGTGACATTGCCAGATGAGCTACTCCCTCCGGTATATCCCAGCCTGGATTTGTCTGAAAAGCTCTTTTGTGATGAAATAACATCATCAAGCTTCTTGGTGGTGACCCTCTCTATCTTAGCATTTGCTTGCACAACCTCTTACTCAAGAAATCTCACTTTTGTGTAGGCTTTTGACAGCTCACCGTTCAGTGTTTCTATCTCACATTTGGCCTTCTTATAGCGCATTAGAAGACTTTTATAGTCCTCCTCTACCTTCTTCATCTTTCTCACAGCTGCCTTAGCCACCCTTGTGTACTCACCTGACTTCTCTAGGAGTGAGTTATAATTTTTTTGAAGATTGGCTGTGCTTTCATCTTCTTCAGCATCTGATTCTTCAACAACTCCCAATGATTCTTCATCACTATGTTCTCCAAGTTCTCGTACAAGCAGATTCAACTCGTCTGAAGACTCAACATGGGCAATAGTCATAAAAGCTAAATAATTCCCTTCTCCATCACAGCTTTCCTCAGAATCTGAGTCGGATGAATCCGAGTCACTCAATGTTGTGGCATACACTTTGCCTTTCTATTTCAAATAATTCGGACATTCTTTCTTAAAGTGTCCATGCCCGTTACATTCAAAACAAGTGACATCTTGTATAGATTGGGATTCTTTTCCATCTTTCTTTTTGAATTCCCTTTTCTCCCTTCCTGAACTTTGGAATTTCCCTTTATCACCAAATTTGCCATTATTCTTGAATTTCAAAAATTTTCGGAAATTTTTTACAACGTATGCAATATCTTTGTCAACCACATCTTCTTCCGATGAGTCATGGACTTCCACCTTCTCATTAATGGTCTTAAGAGAAAGAGATTTACTCTTCCGTTGATTGGGCAGCGACATTTCATAAGTCTGAAGAGAACCAACCAGCTCTTGGACTTTGATGTCATCAAGGTCCTTGCTCTCTTCAATCGCTGTCACTTTGGCACGAAAACTTTCTGGCAATGATCGAAGGATTTTCCTTACAATTTTAGATACCTCCGTTTTCTCTCCCAAATTGAACTTGCTTACAATCACCTCATTCAGCTTGCTATAGAAAGAGTCAAAGGACTCATCCTCACTCATTTTTAGCTCCTCAAACTGAGTGGTTAGCATCTGCAGCTTGGTATCTTTCACTTTCTTCGTTCCTTTGTAGGTGGTCTCCAATATCTCCCATGCTTCTTTGGCAACGGTAATGTGAGAAATCCTATGAAACTCATTTGGAGACACACCACAGAAAATTGCATTAAGTGCTTTACTGTTAGCATTAGATGCAGCAAGTGCTGCCTTATCCCATGTGGATTTGGCTTCCTCAGGCCTGGTCCAACCTATATCAACAGTATCCCAAACAGATTCATCAATGGAATATAGAAATGCTCTCATGCGAACCTTCCAAAAAGCATAATTACTACTATCAAAATATGGAGGTGCATTTAGGGATTGAGACCGATCCATCTCAATGGGGAGTCAAGGATCACACTATGGTAATGAAACCACTAAAAGTGTACCCGCTCTGATACCAAATGAAAGTTCAAATAGTGTGTAAAACACCCTTGAACGTTTAGACCCCCAATTACAAAATAATCAATTCAAGTTTTATGCCAAACAACTAGTGTGCGGAAAATGAACAAAAGCTATAAAACAGAATTGGTAAACAATCTAAGCCAATTAAAATCACAACCCACAGCAAATAATAAAAGGCAAAGATAAAAGGGAAGGAAGATGCAAACACACGGACAACACACGATGTGTTATCGAAGAGGAAACCGAAGCCCTCGGCGTAAAATCTCTCCGCCGCCCTCCAAGCGGTAAGTAATCTACTAGAAAATGTAGTTGGGATACATGGACAGCAATAGACCCTCCAAGCCTAATCTACCCAGAGCACCTAAGCCCTCCAAGCTTCTTGCTCCAACGAGGTTGCGTTGAACTTATTTCTTTTCTAGCTTCCCGAATTCCGCTACTTGACCATAGCATCAACCAATACAGATTGGTTCCTTCCTAACTGCTTCCCAGAACACCAAACAGCCCTCTCACAGTAATGGATATGGTGAGAAAAGGTTTTGGTAAAATGCCTCTCAAGGGTTTAACAATGGAGAGGAAGAGAGTTGAGGAATTTGAAGAGACTCTTATGTAAAGATTGTAGATGAATCAATCTTATTTTACTCTAGGGTTTCTCTCTCAAAATTCTCTCTGGAAGCTTTCTTTCTTTTGTGGGTATAAAGGGTATTTATACTAGGGTAAGAATAGAATGTGAAGAGTCAAGTTTTACAAAACAGGGGTGGCTCGCGGCTTAACTGAGTCGCGAAATCCAGCCGCGAGATAACAGAACGGCCAGTTGTCCTATTTTGTCCTGTAGTGCTCCAGCTAGCATGACGCTTCAACTTTTGGCATGCTTGGCACGTGTGCTGCATCTGGCAGCTTGAAGCCGCGAGTCACCCGCGAGATCAAGTCGCGACTCTCTGTTTTCTTGCACACTCTTGAGCATTTCAACACTCTATCTCACTCACTATCCTTACAACAACCCCACCTAAATATAGGGTTACTAAATGCTTAAATACAAGCAAATTTGGCACGGAATAAAGCCAACAAGATGGTTGATTAAATTCATCCTTACATAAACTTTGCTCTATAATTTGTTCTGCTTAACAATATATTGGAGCTTTCAAGCAAAAAGAAAAAGCTCATAAAAAAATTTTGAACTAAAATCGAAAAAAAATATTATAACATAGCAAGCCCAAAAAATTATAATATTGCTTGGTTGTGTACATTGAAAGAGATGTAATTTGTAGCATTGATAATGAGACTATCATGCAACAATTTCAAAATATGAAAACTCATAAAAGGGAATTGTAAACTTTATGTATTTGTGTGTTTTTTTATTGTTGTTATTGTCAATATATGAATTTCTCTTTTTATTAGATTGTGTAATTTATGTTTCTTAAAGAACACCCCGATAAAAATTCTTGGAGCCGCTACTGCTTAAAACTATTGGTTTCATTGGTTTTCATAGTTTATCATATCTTGGTGTTCTTTATTTTCTGTTGTTTGCATGATATGATTTATTTTTATTTAACCTAGATTTGAATAATTAACCTGAATAACTACTTGGCTAATATATTAGATTAAACAATTTATTTTAAGGAGTAGAAACAAACAAACACCATGAAAGATGAAAATATCCAAAAGTAGAAAATGCAAAGTGGTAGCTTCAAAATAACTTGTTATTTTGTGTTCATCACTGTGAACTCAATGTTTTTTATTATTTTTATCAATATAACTATTCTTATTACCTATAATAATAATAATAATAGTAATAATAATAATAATGATGATGATGATGATAACTTCGACCTCTGCTTTCATTTACCCTAGATAATGCTATGTTTCCTCAATAATTTTGTTTATGGATTTAGCATTTTTCCATGCACGTTTCTCCCTCTATATTGGCAATTCAAAGTCTAGCCCATATTCACTTTGTGCTTACTGCACAACTCCATAAGTCTACCCCGTAGTTGGATAAAAAAGGGATATGGATAGTCAAAGCTTTCTATCTCAATAATCCAAAAATAGATTTAACGATTCTATATAAACCTAGAGCTAGAAATATTTTATGAATTAGATGGGTATGACTTTTTCCATGCCTGCAAGTCAAAAGTTTACATATCTTTGACCTCTTATATGTTTGCAGTCTCCACATCTATTCTATGTAGGAAACATTTGGACGGAAAACCCTCTGCAGCAATTTGGATTTGGATACTTTTCCATGATCTCGTCATATAGGACCTGAAGTTAAGGTAAAACAACAATGAACATACTATGTATTAACCACTTGAAATATGTAAGGAAACAGGTTTCTTTTTGTTGGAAATATATAGGATTATAAAAAATAAAAGAACACACCTGTGTGAATTCGCTGTTGTAACAAGATACAACAGATAGAATGTTCATCCACCTTTGAAACAACTCATCTAGAAGACTGGTATAACTCATTGATGAAATGATTAAACTCAGAAACAAATCTTGGTGATCACAGGATAGTGAGAGGAAGATTTCACTCATTTCTTCAAAAATGATCACGCCTTCACCCTGAACACACACACACACACACAACATTATAACCACATGGTGATTAACAAAAGATATATATGCTACTCCAAATTTGATGTTAGTGCTTCCCTTTGCACTATTTATATTCCAATTTCCAATCTACTCAATGTAAGACGATAATAAAAGGTACAAACAGCACTTCCCTCAAGAAATTTTAGTGAAATTATGTATGATAAAAACACCAAAAGGCAAACAGGAAAAAAGAAACTATAGATACCTTAATGCAGTTGATAGCCCATTCCAAAACTTTAAGACTCGTCAAGCTTTACAAGAAATTGCTTCATATCATCCATGCTAATGTTAGGATTCCCAGGTTAAAACTCAAACTTCACTTCAAGTAGATATGAGGTGTTTATAGAATACAACGGCATTTTATTGTTCAATAGCTCAATTGAGAGTAGATTTGGAGCATCAATATGCACAACCATCAGATTTGGAACCAAAAACTAGATTCTGAAATACATAGTCAAAAGTAGACATAATACCTGTAAGGTTGAATTTATTCAACCATCTAATGGGCTTTATTCCGTGCCAAATTTGCTTGTAATTCAGCATTTAGTAACCCTGTATTTAGGTGGGTTTGATGTAAGGGTAGTGAGTGAGATAGAGTGAAGTTTGCTCAAGAGTGTGCAAGAAAACAGAGACTCGCGGCTGGGACTCGCTGGTGACTCGCGGCTGCAAGCCGCCAGACGCAGCACACGTGCCAAGCATGCTGGAAGGTGAACAGTCATGCCAGCTGGAGCACTACAGGACAAAACAGGACAACTGGCCATACGGTTATCTCGCGACTGGATCTCGCGACTTGGTCAAGCCGCGAGCCACCCCTGTTTTGTAAAACCTGACGTTTCACATTCCTCTCCCACTCTAGTATAAATACCCCTTTTACCCACGATTGAGAGAGAGCTTCCAGAGAGAATTTTGAGAGAGAAACCCTAAAGAAAAACAAGATTGATTCACCCACAATCTATACCTTAGAGTCTCTCCAAATTCCCCAACTCTCTTCCTCTCCATTGTCAAAGAGGCATTATACCAGACCTGGTTCTCACCATCATCATCACTGTGAGACAGTTGTTTGGATTTCTGGGAAGCAGTTAGGAAGGAACCAATCTTCATTGGTTGATGCTATGGTCTAATAGCGGAATCCGGGAAGCTAGAAAAGAAAAAGGTTCGGCGCAACCTCGTTGGAGCAAGAAGCTTGGAGGGCTTAGGTGCACTAGGTAGATTAGGCTTGGAGGGTCTATTGCTGTCCTTGTATCCCAACTACATTTTCTAGTGGATTATTGACCGCTTGGAGGGCGGCGGAGAGGTTTTACGCCGAGGGGTTCGGTTTCCTCTTCGATAACACATCGCGTGTTGTCTTTGTGTTTGCATCTTCCTTGCTCTCTATCTTTGCCTTTTTATTATCTGCTGTGGATGTTATTTTGTTATGGCTTAGATAGTTTTTAACCAATTTCATATTATAGCATATGTTAAGTTTCCGCACACTTGTTGTTTGACATATTGCTTGAATTGGTTAAGTTGTAAGTTGGGGGTCTAAACGTTCAAAGGTGTTTTTACACGTTTTTGAACTTTCAATTGGTATCAGAGCGGGTACACTTGTTGTGGTTTTATTACCTAAGTGTGATCTTAGACCCCTGTGTTATGGAAAATACCATGCTGAATTATAGCTTAAGTGTTTGTGAAAATGACTTTATGCATATGTCTGAAAGGTGTTTTACTAATGATCTCATAGAGTTGTTAAAAACTAAGAAATATGCTAGAGTATTTGTTCACATGCTGGAATATCTTGAAAATCAGAATCATGTCTTAAACAGTAGCATATCTGAATCTAAATCATTGATTAAGAAGTATAAAAGAAAGAATAGAATGTTGTGTGAGATGATTGAGAATCTGAAAATGAAAAATCAATATGAAAGAAGCATGAAAACTGATAATGAGTTTGTGTTTGAAGGTCAAGAATGTTTGTCACATGTGAACCTATTTGTGCATACCTCGTTGAAGGTGTTTAATGCGTGTTTGTGGTATCTTGACAGTGGGTGTTCTCGCCATATGACAGGGGATAAGTCACTGTTTAAGACAATCAAAGAAAAGGTTGGTGACTATGTGACTTTTGGTGATGGAAGTCATGCTCAAGTCCTAGGCAAAGGAACCATTGAGATACCTGGTTTGCCGTTGTTGAAAGATGTGCTGTATATAAAAGGGCTGAAGGCGAATTTGCTGAGCATCACTCAAATTTGTGATGATGATTTCCTGGTACAATTCTCCAAGAAGGGATGCTTGATCATCAATGAAGAGGGGATTCAGGTTTTGGAAGGAAGTCGGACTACAGATAATTGTTATGGAATAGTTCCCACGGCACCCCTATCGTGTAGAAGTGCTCGTGTGGATATGTTGGAGCTGTGGCATAACAGATTTGGGCATGCCAACTTCAAACAAGTAGCAAAAGTCTCCAAACTTGAAGCAGTCGAGGGACTCCCTAAGTTTGGAAAAGTGAAGAATACCGTTTGTGGTGCATGTCAAATGGGGAAGCAAACTAAGGCAAGTCATCACAAGGTGAATGTGATCGCCACTTCTCGGTGCTTGGAGTTACTTCATGTTGATCTAATGGGGCCTACCAGAACTGAAAGCCTAGGGGGGAAGAGATACATTATGGTGATTGTGGACGACTACTCAAGATACACTTGGGTTGAATTCCTTAGAGAAAAATCAGAAGCATGTGAGAGGTTGGAGATTCTGTGCAAGAAACTACAAAACGAAAAGGGGATTCCGATTGCCAAAATTAGAAGTGATCATGGGAGGGAATTTGAGAATGCAAGATTCGAGTCCTTCTGTGAGAAGAATGGAATTAAGAGAGAATTTTCAGCTCCCAAAACTCCACAACAAAATGGAGTGGTAGAGAGAAAAAATCGTGTGATTCAGGAGATGGCAAGAGTCATGTTGCTTAACAAGCAAATACCTCAAAAATTTTGGGGAGAAGCTGTCAACACCTCGTGTCACATTGGCAATAGGATTTTCTTTCGAGCTGGTACAAAGAAGACTGCCTATGAGATATGGAATGGGAAGAAGCCTAAAGTGAAGTATTTCCGGGTGTTTGGAAGTAAATGCTATATCCTAAATGATCGGGAAAATCTTGGGAAGTTTGATGCGAGAAGTGATGAGGGTATTTTTCTTGGGTACTCTACTACAAGTCGAGCGTATAGAGTGTTTAACAAGAGAACAAAGACTGTGATGGAGTCCATAAATGTCAAGATTGATGATGCCCTATCTAAGGTGGAAATGATTGATGATGTAGAAGGGCCGAGCACCAAAGAGCCCGATGTTGAGGTAGAAGCTTTGGATATAGAAGGTGAAGAACCTATACCAGAAGCAGAATCGACTCCCATCAACCCAAGAATGGAAACGAGATCGATGTCTAGAACATCAAGTACTCTTACTCCTCCGGAAGTTCATTCTCCTATCTCTCGTAGTGATGAAGTTTCCACTTCAAAAAGGCCATCTTCAAGAGTCATCAAGAATCATCCGGAAAGTAACATCATAGGATCTCTTGATGAAGGTCTTCGCCTCAGGAAAGGAAACATTCTGCTAGCCAATCATGTAACTTATCACTGCTATCTCGCACAGTTTGAACCAAAAAGGGTTGAAGAGGCTCTTCGAGATGAGAATTGGGTTGAGTCAATGCATGAAGAGCTGAATCAGTTTGTGAGGAATGATGTGTGGGAACTTGCTCCAAGGCTTGAGAACGTTCATGTTATAGGCACAAAATGGATTTTTAAAAACAAAACTGATGAAGAGGGAGAGATAATTCGAAACAAATCTCGATTAGTAGCTCAAGGATACACTCAAGTAGAAGGAGTAGATTTTGATGAATCTTTCGCTCTGGTGGCAAGACTCGAATCCATTCGAATCCTAATGTCCATTGCGTGCACTTTGAATTTCAAACTTTATCAAATGGATGTAAAGTGCGCGTTTCTGAATGGATATCTAAATGAAGAAGTATTTGTTGAGCAACCAAAAGGATTTGAGGATCCTCATTTTCCAGATCATGTATTAAGATTGAAGAAAGCCCTTTATGGCTTAAAACAAGCGCCTAGAGCCTGGTACGATCGTCTTACACATTATCTTCTAGATAGAGGTTTCAAAAGAGGGTATGCCGACCGAACTCTGTTTGTCAAAAATGATGAAGATTATCTCCTTGTGGCACAAGTCTATGTTGATGACATAGTGTTTGGGGCAACCATCGAAGATCGTGCTACTGAATTTTCTGAGGAGATGAAGAAGGAGTTTGAGATGAGTATGGTAGGGGAACTCACATTTTTCTTGGGCCTTCAAGTCAAACAACAGAAGGAGGGTATATTTGTATCTCAGGAGAAGTATGCCAGAAACATTGTCAAGAAGTTTGGACTAGACTCCAAAAAAACATGCCTCCACTCCCATGAGCTCATCCACTAAACTGAATGTTGATTTGTCTGGAGTCGAAGTAAGTCCTACATTGTATAGGAGCATCATAGGGAGTTTGCTCTATCTTACAGCCAGTAGACCAGACATTGCTTTCAGTGTTGGCGTTTGTGCCAGGTACCAAGCTAATCCAAAGGAATCTCATCTAACTGCTGCTAAACGAATCATTCGATATGTGAATGGTACTGCAAACTATGGTCTATGGTATTCAAAAGACTCAAATGCTTGTCTTGCTGGGTATTCAGATGCTGACTGGGCTGGCAGTGTAGACGATCGGAAAAGTACTTCAGGTGGCTGTTTCTACCTTGGTAACAATCTTGTCTCATGGATGAACAAGAAGCAAAATTCAGTGTCTCTATCTACTGCAGAAGCTGAATACATCGCTGCTGGAAGTTGCTGCACTCAGCTTCTTTGGATGAAGAAATTACTTCATGACTATGGAATTCCTCAAGAAACGATGTGTGTCTTCTGTGACAACACCAGTGCCATCAATCTTTCCAAGAATCCTGTCCAGCATTCAAAATCTAAGCACATAGAGATACGTTACCATTTCATTCGGGATTTGGTAGAGGAAAGAGTTGTGTGTCTTGAGTTCATACACACCGATAATCAAAAGGCGGACATCTTCACCAAGCCTCTTGATGGTCCACGGTTTGAATCACTCCGTAAGACCATTGGTGTTGGTACAATTCCTTGACTCTCTTGTGTGTTGTGTGCTTCACATATTTATAATATGATAAGTTTGTTTGTGTTGGGGCACACACTTCTCTGTTAACTCTTTGTGCAACATGTTTATCGTTTGTTTGTCCATTTGTGAATACGGTTGCTTCTTTCTTTGTTTGTTCAATCATTTTCTTCTTTTATGTCAAAAATCCAAAAATCACATAAAAATTAGAAAATCAAAACGCTTGTTTGACATTGCTGAGTTTTTATCTCAAAACTTGTTTTGCCTTGTACCTTCGTACTTATGGTTTTGTGCATTTTCGAGCATTGCTTGTCTTCATGCACTCATATCTATGTGGGAGAAATTTTGAAATCTTTGTGATTGTTGTAAATAGATCTTCAAACTTGTCATGAATGATTAGTGAATGGTTTTGTTGATCTTGAGACGTGCATAGACTTGTGTCTATATATCTTCCCACTCTTTATTTTTGTTTTTGCTAAAAAGAGCTCACCAAATGTAAATCTCCAAATGAAAAGAGATATTGAGCTGCAAAAGCCTGTCGCACATACTAGTATTCGACTAGGAAAAAGGGAAAGCGGCCAAAAATTAAAGAGAAATGTTTATTCAAAAAGCCAAAGGCTTGTTCATTAAAAAAAGAAATGTCAACTATCACTCTCACAATGAGAGGTGATTGCCTCAAAAGATCAAAAAGATCACATGTTGATTAATAGTGGAGTCAAATGTAAAGCTCCAAGTCATGTTATCAAGTTTTTGTGGGAGGTCATATATACATACTTCTATAATTGAGATGGGTCACATGATCTAGTGCTAATTGTGTATGTCTTGGTTGAATTGATCATTGAAGCTTCACATTAAACTAAGGACTATCTCATTGTTGATATCCACACACAACACACAAGTTTATGTTCAATAAATGCCATATTCATTTGTGTGATTGTACTTGATAAAATGTGTTTTCACATGCTCAATCTTTGTTAAATCAAGCACAAAAAGATTTTTGAGTGTTTTAGGTGTTTTTGGAAAGTATTTTGTTTGAAAAATCTGAAAATTTCAAAAATCCAGTTTTGCCCTGTTTTGGCGGCTTAGTCGCGGGTATGTCAAGTCGCGAGCCTTAGTCGCATGTTCGCGGGTCCATTTTGGCGACTTGTTTGCGAGTGAAAGGTCCAGTCGCGAGGTTACTCAGAGATTTTCGCGGCTCAGATCGCGACTCACTCGCGGGTAGACCTTCCAGTCGCGAAAAACACTTAGAAAAATTTCTCAAATTTTTTTTCCTTAAGTGTTTTGGCGGCTCAATCTGGCGACTTGATGGCGACTCACCTAAGTCGCGAAAATCGCGTGTTTTGGAAAAACAGGGACAGTTTTGTTTAAACTTTTTGTTTTTCCCTCGATCTTTTTGTGAACTGTTCATTGTCTTTCTCATCTGCTCTTACCCATTCACACCATACCTCCATTTTCAATCTCCATTGTTTGCCTCTCTTCAGCTCAAAATCATCAAGTAACAGGTATGGATTTTCTGTCTTGAACTCAGTTCTACTTGTTGTTATGGTTTTCCCTCTGGTTTATTCGTATTTCATTCTGATTTTGAGATGGGTGTTTAGCTCAGCTATTACTCTTTGTCCATGCTTAGTTTATGGAAATTTTCGTTTCTATTTTGAGCTATTTTATACTGTTGGTCTTGTTCGTCATCTTGTGCTTAGCTAGGGTTAGCTATTTTTGTCTGATCTGCTGTTGATGTGGTGTTTCTAATTGATCCTGTGTAGTATCCTGTTGATGTGTTGTTGAATGTGGGTCCTGTTTTAGATGATTGTGTGGTTTTATTTTGACTCCCTCTACGGTGTAGTTCAATTTGGGCCATTCGTGTCCCTCATTGATATTTTCTGGACATTTTCATCCAGCTATTAGGGTTTCTTCATTGTCCCTAAATTTCAGCTAACCCACTGCTAATAAAGTTTGTTGGATTGTGTTGTGTCATTCCTCTTATTCATAATGCAGACTAGTTATGTCTCCATTCAAGAAAGCTGCTGTGAAAGGAGGTAGTTCCAAAGGGAAGGAACCAGTAATTGATGTTGATGATTACCCTCCTCAATCAAAAGGGACTCGCTCTTCATCAAAGAGCTTCGATCCCAACAAGTTCAGATCATATGCAGCCTATCAGTCTTATGCGAATTACTTCCTACATGCCACACCATTACTAGAAAGAGCTGTGGATCAGCCCTCACTTCATGACACTGACATTCCGATATGGTTTGCTCACAAGGATTGGAATTACCTTCTCTCTGATCTGGATGACGCGTATGAAGATTTGGTAAAAGAATTTTATGCCAACGCAATTGTGGAAGGAGATGAACTTAAGTGCTGGGTTCGGAAAAAGAGCTTTTCTGTCTCTCCTGCATATCTGGCAGAAATACTTCACATCAACAGACCAATTATCCGACATTCACTGGTTTATGATGATGTATGTCCTGATGAGGAGCTTCTCAAAGAAAGTCTTGGTCAAGATTTGGAATTCTCACCCAATAGGAAATCCATCAGTGTTTCCTCTCTGTCTCCAAAACTGAGAGTGCTTACAATTGTGATGTTTCACAATTTGTACCCCTTATCAAGCACTGGGTATATGAACCTCGGACGTGCTTTGTTTCTTCATGATCTAATCTCTGATGTGGAAATAGACATCTGTGCGCATATCTTTCATGTTCTGCGCAAAACGGTTCTTCGAACTGAGTCTCGGATATGCGTTCCCTTCTGCAGTCTCATTTCACGGATCTTGAAGCTCAAGGGAATTTATCCAACGGCAGAAGAATCTCCTATCTCAAAACCAAGTCCAATTAACATGCGTACATTCAATGCAAGCATTGGACATAGTCGGAAGAGAGCCAAACCAGAAACTTCTGCTTCTCACAGTGGACCTCATTTCAGCACTCTCTCCATAGATGAGAAACTTGATCACATTGTATCCTCTGTCCACGAGCTGAATACAAAGATGTCTGGACTCACAGCTTCTCTACACCATCAAAACACTCAGTGGGATATGAAGTTTACTTCTCTTCAAACTCAATTGGATCAAATTCAGAGAAAGCTGGAAGAGGATGAATAGCCTATTCCATGACAAAAAGGGGGAGTGATAGGCATGATCAGAGGGGGAGGATATTACCTAAGGGGGAGTATCTACCTAAGGGGGAGTGTCTTTACATTCTTCTTCAGTTTAAGTTTTCACTTTAAGTTGATATATTGTGTTTTGTAAACTGTTATTCAGGATGTTTTGTAGTTTGTACCCATGTGCTTTTGTAAGCTTTTAGGGTTTATGTTTTATGCATAGTTTGTAGGCTTTATGGTATGTACCTTGCTAAATGCAGCCTTTATGCTATGTTGTAATCAGTACTTTGATCTAAATGTTCTGCATTTTGGTTTATGTACTGTCACTCTTGTGCCCTTGTAGGATTGTTCCTAGATGCATATACCTTGTGTGTTATGCATTGGTTGAGTGTTGAACATACAAGTGTCTTGCCTTGTGCTTGTTAACTTGTATGTCCTTGTGTTCATTCCAAGTGTGAATGAGCACTGTGATCACTACCTTGTGGTGTTCACTTGGTTGATCAAGCCATGGTTTGTTTCTTAACTCCATCTTCGCTTGATCACATTTTGCCTGTTTCATATGCATTTTATAATTTTCTGCTTACAATGATCATGGTGTATTGTTGTGTTTCAGGAGTATTATGTTCATATGATTCAAGTGCTTCACAGTTTCTAGAGTTAGGTGTGAGTGAGTTTTGTTCAACTGTTCCCAACTCACATGTTAAGTCTAGAGTCTATTTTAGGGTTTTGTCACGGAATAGCCAAAGGGGGAGATTGTAAGGTTGAATTTATTCAACCATCTAATTGACTTTATTCCGTGCCAAATTTGCTTGTAATTCAGCATTTAGTAACCCTGTATTTAGGTGGGTTTGATGTAAGGGTAGTGAGTGAGATAGAGTGAAGTTTGCTCAAGAGTGTGCAAGAAAACAGAGACTCGCGGCTGAGACTCGCGGGTGACTCGCGGCTGCAAGCCGCCAGACGCAGCACACGTGCCAAGCATGCTGGAAGGTGAACAGTCATGCCAGCTGGAGCACTACAGGACAAAACAGGACAACTGGCCATACGGTTATCTCGCGACTGGATCTCGCGACTTGGTCAAGCCGCGAGGTCAAGCCGCGAGCCACCCCTGTTTTGTAAAACCTGACGTTTCACATTCCTCTCCCACTCTAGTATAAATACCCCTTTTACCCACGATTGAGAGAGAGCTTCCAGAGAGAATTTTGAGAGAGAAACCCTAAAGAAAAACAAGATTGATTCACCCACAATCTATACCTTAGAGTCTCTCCAAATTCCCCAACTCTCTTCCTCTCCATTGTCAAATCCTTGAGAGGCATTATACCAGACCTGGTTCTCACCATCATCATCACTGTGAGACAGTTGTTTGGATTTCTGGGAAGCAGTTAGGAAGGAACCAATCTTCATTGGTTGATGCTATGGTCTAGTAGCGGAATCCGGGAAGCTAGAAAAGAAAAAGGTTCGGCGCAACCTCGTTGGAGCAAGAAGCTTGGAGGGCTTAGGTGCACTGGGTAGATTAGGCTTGGAGGGTCTATTGCTGTCCTTGTATCCCAACTACATTTTCTAGTGGATTATTGACCGCTTGGAGGGCGGCGGAGAGGTTTTACGCCGAGGGGTTCGGTTTCCTTTTCGATAACACATCGCGTGTTGTCTTTGTGTTTGCATCTTCCTTCCTCTCTATCTTTGCCTTTTTATTATCTGCTGTGGATGTTATTTTGTTATGGTTTAGATAGTTTTTAACCAATTTCATATTATAGCATATGTTAAGTTTCCGCACACTTGTTGTTTGACATATTGCTTGAATTGGTTAAGTTGTAAGTTGGGGGTCTAAACGTTCAAAGGTGTTTTTACACGTTTTTGAACTTTCAATACCACTCTTGAGCTCGAAAGTTGTTAAAGCTGAAGCAAGAAATCAAAGAAGCAGTTGAAGAAAATAGCAGCGTATTGCATTTGCAGCAAAAGATTATAAGAAACAAAAAGCGAAACGATTTCATGTAGTTAAATAAGAAACGTTGTAGCGTAACTAGAGCTCTTCTTGTTAGATTCTTCTAGAAAGTTCCTTTCTTTACAAAAGTAAAACCTGATAAACACAACACTGTTAGATTCCTGGCATCCAGGAAATTCCAAGGTAAGCTATAAGGTATAAATTGAGAATGGTCAGACCACAATGAATGGATATCCATCATAAGATCTCTCTCTCTCTCTCTCTCTCTCTCTCTCTCTCTCACATCACCCTTTGCTGCCATGCAAAGCCATTGGTCCAAAGGTAAAATTGATTCATAATTGTAATCACAAAATTCAATGACCACATTGAATTGCTGTACCCTCATGGCCTCGTGTTTTTCTCAAGGACACACTCCAAAGATTTGTCTATAGATTCCATTAACTTGTTCCTCTTCATCCTAGATTATAGTAATATCTTTCTCAGCAGTGTGCATCAAAGTCCATTATATGAAAATTCAAGATTGGGAATGTGGACAATGTACGTTGCCATTCCTTGGACAACTTACGTGTATGAGCTGCATCTTTCAAGTCGAGCCTAAATAAGATCTTGATTCTTGTGAATGATTGATTTATGAAATCCTATTTACGTTTGTTTCATCCACTTCATCGTTTAGGATGCTAAAATTTGTCTTTTTATAGTGAAATCGATAAATTTCTAGCAGAGAGAGAACCACAAATCTGATCAGAATTAGTAATAAAAAACAATAATAGCACTGCCACTATAAAGAACTAAGCACTTCCCCTAACCTGTATAAATTCATCAGATATATAAAGAAGCAAGCACTTCCCCTTACTTCCATTCATATAATATCATTCAAAAACATAAATTCATTGCACGCCACACACAAATAAATAATCTCATCTTTCACCAAGTAATGGTACTATTAGGTGCGGTTTGGATTGCATTTCCTGCGTTGGCATTTCCTGTGTTTTGCATTTTCAGGTTTTTTTTTTTTTAGTCGATTTTGTTGACTTTTCAGCGTAAACAGTGCACAGGTGCACTATTTATGAGACCCATAAACATTACTTTTCAGCAACTTTTTCATTAAAAATGGGTCTCACGGTACTATTTACACATTTAAAAATTATTTTGCTATAGTGTTTTCAGTTTTCAATTTCAGTTGTATCTAAACGAACCCTAAGTGTGTGTATATATATATATATATATATATATAGGGTTAACCTGTGCAAACAGTTTCAAAACAGACTCCGGAAAACAGAATTTGTGAATCTCGCTTGAGCGATGGTCAGGCGAGCTTACAGGTGGATTAATGGCTCACTCAAGCTGTCAAGCACCAAGAACATCTGCTAAGTGAGCCTTGTGTGAAATGTCCAAGTTTTCACTTCTGTGATTAGCTTTAACCATTACTTATTCTTCGATAAAGCACACATTACAAACCTTTTTCATATTACATTGTCAATGGGGTATTGCCAATCTAAAACCTAACATACACCTTGCATCACTGGACTCTTTTTAATTGTATGCCATATTTACTAGACGAAAAAATTCATTTGTTTAATAATTGTAACCAAATGCCCATAAATAATAATAAAGATGATGATAACAAAAATCATACAACTTACAATTTGGATAATGATTTGTTACTCATTCCACTATTTGATTTACAGAATCCATATTTTGACGTTTGGCATTTTTATTGGTATTAATCTTTAATGTTCTTAGTTGTGCATTTCTGCCAATTTTTTCACAACTTGAAGTTTTAACATTACAGTTTAAATAGATGGCTGCTTTTTTTATTGTTAGCGTCAACTTTACAGAAAACTATGAATGTATAGATAACCACGCTGCACAGTTGCAACTAAGATTCTGAAGGATTCAACTTCTGACCACACAACACATGAACTCAATTAAGTGTTTTTTAACATAGAGGACCTTAACAATCAAAGCTTCTTCTTATAACTTTTAGTAATATGTTTCGAGTACAAAGGATTAGAACTCAGTAATGAAATTCTCAAGAATGCACTCTTTTGGTAAAGGCCCCTTCTATAGGTATATCTATCAACCCATGAAGAGAGATAGAGTCAGAAAATCCATGCATAGCCCGAGTATAACTTACAGCCCTTAATCTCTCTGATAGAAAACGAAATATCACCTTCCAGACACCATGGCAAATCCCACCAACTAATCAACCCGATCACTTCCTCCCTCATTTTTTGATGCTTCTTATTTGAATTTGGCCCATAGACATCAGGAAAAACCCACTTGAATTGATCACCAACATTTTAAATTTGCAAGAAACTGAAAAATGTCCCACTACTTCCTCCACCTTTTTCACAACCATTCGATCTCACATCAATAAAATACCTCCAAAAGCACATTCAGAACCCAATTACAGCCAATCTATATAAGGGCAACTCCAGATACTTCGAACAATTCCTCTAATATTCCATTCCAGTTTAGCTTCCTACAAACAAACAATGTCAGCCCTCCAATTATGCAATAAGTTATGTATCTGAAGCCGCTTCTCCAATACATTTAACCCTCTGACATTCAAGGATAGCATCTTCAAATTCATTGAGAAACAAGCAAAGCCTTATCCCTAACTTTACCACTACACCTTGTTGATGCTCAACCATAATTGACAGAGCTGAATAGACCCCTCAGTTCGCTTATCCCTTTTACTCCTGAACTCTTCATTTTTAGTTGATTCTTTTCTGCAACAGCCCAACAGCCAACAAAAAATTGGTTGCCTGCTCTTCCAAACCATTCAGAGATGTCCCTACAAAATCATCAAACTCGTTGAATCTGGGACCACCCTGTGTACAGTTCTTGACCCCTCGAACTGTCCACACCGACTTCTTTTTGGCCTGCACAAAAATCCAAAGGCATAGAGAAAGCCAGTGGTTCAATTGATAAAGGTGACAAAAAGTTCTCATTTGACTGTGGAACATCCTTTGAACAAGTATCGGAGACCCAATCCTCCACAATAACTTCATCCCCTTCTCCTAGCACTGCTGTCCTCACCATTGAATCAGATGTTGTCATCGAAACCACCGCCAATTGATTTTGCTCACCAGGAACATCTACGGCCTCACAAGGGGGCAACGAAATCTATATCAAGACTGCCACCCTCCTCCTATCACGTAATTCGATGACCCATTGCTCAGAATTCCCTCATTTCTTTATTACATTGCCGAAATGTTCCTGAAGAATCATTCGCAAGGCTTCATCGTAATCAGATGTATGTTCCGACCCCTTAAAGGACTCATCGGAACAAATTGAGCCAGCCACTGCTCAAGAAATGTTTGGGTTGGCTCATGCACTGCAGTATCGAAGGTGGGTATCATCGGTAGAGAAGCCCCATGGCTTGCTGGAATAGAAGGGAGGATTGGCTTCTATTAGTCAGATTTGGATATTGGGTCTCCAGCATGTGAGAAGAAGTACTTCTTGTGTTGAGAGGATTTGAGCCGCCACACCGAAATGGGTTTAGGTTTGAGAGTTGGGTTAGTTTTAGAATTATTGGCAACCACGGGCTTTAGCTTCAGATTCGAATCTTGGCCCACTTTCGTGAGGCTCACTTCCTGAACATTGGACCATTGGACCCCCCACGTTCTAGGCTTAAAGAGACATCTAACACCAAGCCATCTTTAATTCTGTTAGATACTATTCCATCTATAACTGACAAGATTTTAGCTCTAAGATGAGCATTCTCATTCCCAGAATTCCTCTCGCTTGAATTATGGTGTTGACTGCCCAAAACATAATTTTTTGAATTTTGAAAATTTGGAATTACTTGCTTTCCTTTATTATCTTTATTACCTCCACCACCTTTGCTCTGCCGTCCCTCAGCCGCTGCCAGCAACAGAGTATTAGAATAACTCTACCGACGCCTTTCCGTAGGTAACAAAACAAACTGTTTGAGCCTAGATACATTCTAAGATGGTGGCTTGGCAGCAAGTGACTCTGGAGCAATGACCATGTAAAAGTTCTGAGATCATTGGGAAAGAGCCATGAGCATTTGAACCCAATTGCAGAATGAAAACTTTTTCTCCATCCCTAAAGGTTCGCGCAAATTGTCCAGGAGAAACGTTGGACATGAGGTCCTCAACAATAGCTAGCAAACGCTTTGCACTCTCTTTGCCCATGAACACTAAACGTAACGAGTCCCTACTACCCTCATGAATACGTAACATATAAAAAGTACTTCCTTCCTCAACAGAAAATTCAAAAGTTTTTTACTCAACAAAGAAGAAAATGGATCCTCCCATAATAACAGAAAAGAAACTATAAAAGACAAATTTTGATGACTAATCCGAGGTAGCCATAAAATGGATTCTCACATGTTTGACAGTGAATTTTCTGATGAATTATACATTTTTTCCATTTTATGGGCCATACATGTTTGACAGGAAGGTAAAGTATGGCCCATAATTTGTGTGACCCATGTTTTCAACCAAGAACAAAGAAGATTTAAAATGGAAAAAATGTATAATTCATCAGAAAATTCACTGTGTATGCTTCTTTGCATGTATATATACATATCTAGACATATAGGTATGTAATATATATTCTAGAGAACCGCCTAGCACTAACATGGTAATAAAGGAATTCATTGAATATGGCGACTCTTATGTAATATGAGCTTTACTAATGGTCCGTTTGGATAGGACTTATTTTGCTGAAACTGAAAATTGAAAATACTATAGTAAAATCATTTTTAAATGTATGAATAGTACTATGGGACTCATTTTTAATAAAAAAAAGTTGCTGAAAAGTGAGATTTGTGGATCCGTAAATAGTGCACGGGTGTACTATTCACGGGAGAATAGTCAAAAGTTGTGACTACTGTTCATGAACAGTAGCCGTAACAGTGCATGAAGCTCTTAAAACGCGTGCCAAAAAAAAAAAAAGAGTAAAACGCAAACGTGAACACAGAATAAGTGTATCCAAACCCACACTAATTATTCAAAGCTAGGAAATATAACAACATGCTCATATAAATAAACTTAAAACCCGAAGTCAAATTGCGTGATTATTATAATAGTAATAACAAAAACAAAAAGAATGGTAATTGTAGCTCTTTAGGAGTCGCTCCATAATAGTATTACCATAAAAGAGATAAATTACAAGAAACAAATATTGGCACTTGAGAGTATACATAAAGAAAAGCAGAAACATTTCGCGCCAAAATCTTTTACAGGGCAGCTGCCATAAAATCAGCATCAGTCTCTGCAAACTTCTCTTACCCAGGGTGTAAATGACTCAAATAAGTATCAGTAACTGAAATAAATAAACTCAAGGTGACAAATAAAGAAAAGCATGAGAAAGATTAAAATTGAGTATAAAATTTGATGTTCAACTTTTTGTAAAAAGACAGCATCTCCATAAATTGTTCATTTCTCAATAGTTTCCCTATAACCTTCTTCTGTATTGTACTAGATAGAAAACCATTCAGATCCAACAATAAAAGGATGAATGATGAAAGAAGAAATCAATGATCTACAGACACAACATAATATACGAAAGGAATATATGGTCACCACTCACCACTTTCCTTTCTTTATCTGGCTGAAGGAAGCACTTAAAAATAAACCTAATCAAGCTAAAGAGCTTTAGTTCAAATATTACTTCTCCCATAAAAATGATTGGAGAGTGAGGTCATAGGTTCAAAAACCATTAGTATAGCGTCTAACTTACCAATCAAAAATTTAAGAAACTTGATCAATCACAGCTAGGTTTCTTCCTCATTTATCATAAAATGCTATCTTCTATTCAAATAAAAATGAAATCCATGAGACATTTTTTTTAATAAATAAACTATTTTTAAAATTAAAAGTCTCTTGAGACTTATTTACTAAGCATGCAAAAAGTGAAAAAGAGACCAATTGATTGAGATGATATTCGTAACTTCTAAACAACTTTTCAAAAAGAAAAGATACTAATGGTCTGTTTGGATACAGCTGAAAACTGAAAATTGAAACTAAAAACTGAAAAATACTGTAGCAAAATAATTTTTAAATGTGTGAATAGTACCGTGTGGCCCATTTTTAATGAAAAAGTTATTAAAAAGTGAAGTTTGTGGGTCCCGTGAACAGTGCACGGGACCTACTGATGTGCTGAAAATGGTGAAAAAGTCCAACATTACGGCTACTGTTCATGCACTGCATGAACAGTAGCCGTGTTTGTCTCTCAAATGTGTGCAAAAAAAAAAAAAAAAAAGAAGAAAAACGCAGACGCAAACGCTCTGGCTTTCAGCCGAATCCAAACGAGCACTAAGTGAAGGAAAGCAAGATCTGACAATCTTAGTATCCATTTAGGAACAATTTATTTAGCTAAAACTGAAAAAATTTTACTGAAAATACTATAAATAAAGATAAAAGTTAGCTAAAATAGTATAGTGGAATCCATGAATAGTATCAAAAAGTGCAATGGAACCCATGAATAGTAACAAAAATAAGCTGACAAAATAATCAAAAGGGTGGAACTTTAGAGATTCATACCCTTTGAGATAGGGCTTGCCAAGGAGCTCTACTAGAAAAAGGGAATCCATGAGTGCTTCTTTCTTTTCTACTCAAGGAGAGTGTTTACATCTACAAGGGTAAGGTATACTAGGGATTAGCTCCCCCTCTCATTACTAATCCTCCCTTTAGCAGGGCCTTTTCCTCGTTAACCAGTGGAGGGACATTGTCTCTGATCTCTTGGGTCCTTCCTTCTTTTAGTTGACAGATCTCCTACTGGAGGTCCTTCGTCATTTCTACCATTTGGACCATGGGATCTGGTTCTTTTATCTCGTTCCTTTGTGTAGAGACAACTTCATTTTCTCCTACAAGCTCTAATGTCGCAAGTGGCAAATTGGTACCTTTGCTGTTCCTTAGTCTTGGAGCAATGCTTGCAAAATGACTACTTCTTCCCTCTCCTTTTCGCAGTCCCCAACGGAGTTTTAATGTGGGTTCCTACTTTGGACAATGTCCAAGCCTAATGGTCTAGGAAGATCCTGGGCCTCCAAAGGATGGTATTAATGGTTAGTGGACTAGGCTTGAATCACCATAGCTTTGTTGGGCTGTTTTTCAAGCCAATCTGTGCGCAAGACATGAACTCTACAACACAAATATACATGAACATATATATATATATATATATATATATATATTGGTAGAGTGAATAACAAAGGAATAGCAAATGAACTAAAAGAGTGCAAGTAAAAAATGTCAAGGATCCTTAAAAATAGAGTGAGACTATGATTCATTATATCAAGTATTTGAGTACATTGGGTCCTACTTTACTGGAATATATCACAAGGCTCAATAAAATTCAAAAATCACAAACTTAGATAGCTCCCTTTGGGTTTCCAAGACTTGTGAAATTTGAATCCCTTTGAATCCAAGTTTATCCTTAAGTATTTACCTTAGGATCCCTTACAGTACCTCACTTTTCACTCTATTTTATGCTTACAACTCTCTTTCTAGTATCTTCTCTAGTATGCTGAGTGCTTCTTGCTGGATGCCCTTCTTGGCTGGTGCTTTGCCCCTTTTATAGTGCTACTTAGATGCTCCGTAACACCAATAATCCCTCCCTTTTGTGTTCTGGGTATTAGAACCAATGTTATGTTTAAAGGTTTTGGTGGCTGGTCCTTTACCCTTTCTTTTCATTATTCATTTTTTTTGGGTTTTGACAATCTAAAGCTCCATTGTTGACTTCTTCTTATAGAAGATCCCTTCTAAGTAAGTCTAAATGCTTCTCAAAGGTCAAGGTTTCTTTTTCTTTTCCCAAGGCCTAAAAAAGGGCATCTCAAAGCTCTGAGTCTCTGATGTTGACCTCTCATGACTTTTTTTTTTTTCTCAAAATGGGGCGAATCCCTTCTTTATGATAGTGTAGCTGAAAAGGATCCAAGCCACCTTCCTTCTTGGTTCACCTTTTCTTCTTTGCCTAAGGTCCTAGGTTTCTTCATTAGGTGCCGGTTCCGAAATCACTTGCTGTCCCCATCAATCTTTCCTTGGTCATGCGCATCTAATTTTGACAGGACACTCTTCGTCTTTTGCGCCCACCTTTTATCATGAGCATGCCATTCTAAGCTGTCCACGTCCGGAATCCTTACTACCAGTCTTTCCTCAGGGATCCCTCCCCTAGGGGCTGGCAGATCCTCTGCCATTCCAGCCCAATTCCTGTCTGCCTCCCTTTTAGGCCTCCTTGGATGTCATCTCTTTCCTAAGTCTCTGGCCCATGCTTCCCTTCGCATCTTCTGTTTTTCTAAGGCCTAGAACTTATTCTTTTCTCTCCATATGCCGTGTTCCTCCCTTCTTCATTTCTAAGGGCCAAGCCTTTCTTCCTTTTTTTTTCTATCTTCATAGGCTGGGCCTCTCCTATTTTTTTAAGGGCCTGGCTCCTTATTACATTTTGAACCTCAACAAATACTATTGAAGGTAAAACAATCAAAGCTCATAATTTTATAGTTCTTAAATTTGGCTGGAGCTTTTTTTTTCTTTGATACATTCAATAGTTGGCTTATAGTCGTAGTCGTCCACTATAATAAAATAGAGATTATAATGATCAAGATATGCCTAAAACTTGAATTCACCATAATTTAGGAAAACAACATCCGAAGAGTCCTAGAGAAAATCTCAATTTTATCTTCCTTCTTTGTCTTTTCCCTCACAGTGTAGTTCTAATTGTTTGTTTTTCCTTTTCACATGGCTTGGTCTCTCTGTGTACGTGTTTCACTGTTGTGCCTTATAAAGAATGCTAGCCACCTACCTTTAATCGTAAGAGCAATTGCACCAGTGGTTGTAAAATAGAAAAGTGAAAAATTTTACACAATTTTGTTTAAAAATTACCCACATCAATATATCTATATTACTGTACATATTCATTTTTACTACAATAACTATGTATATTTACGTTGTTACTGTAGTTTTGTATTTTATTTTTTTAATATTTCTCTCTCTTCACATTTCTCATCATATTCTCTCTCTTCATCTCTCCCAATCGGTTCTCTCTCTCTCTCATGACTCTATTCCTTTGTCAAATCCATCCTAAATCTAAATCCCAAACTCATCAAACCCATATACAAATCCATAAAGAATCATCAAACCCATATTATAGCGAAGAAGAAGAAGCAAAAGAAGAAAAAAGATGAAGCAAAGAAGAAGAAGGAGAAGAAGCAGCAGCAATGGCGGCAAAGAGAGAAAGAGGCGTGAGATGTCTGTATATTCAGACCTGAGAAAGGAGAGAGAAAACACTAAATAAAAATAATGAAAATGATTATTTAAATAAAGTAATGTGTATAATAGATAATTTGATGAAGGTATTTTTGAGAAGTAATTGCGTAAAATAAAAAAAATAAATAATAAAATAACTTCTATTTAAAAAAAAAAAATGGGGGGGGGGGGGGGGGAATTTAAACAAACTTATGTAAATACTCTAATAATTCAATTAAGAATGGAAGTACTAATAGCCTGTAGGCAACAAACTCTTATTTCAACTTGAAATATAATTCCATTAAAAAATACACCCCCAACAATTTGATCGGTTCAAATTAATAATTTGTCGATTTTACAACTTTTTCATGCGGGGGCTCCACTATTGCTTCTAATCCGGGTTTAAAAGGCAAGCCAATGACGTCCAACGTTTGTCTTTTTTCCATTTCTCTTTTTGACAATCCTCTGATAAAGGAAATAGAACTGTAGCCAATAGGTTGGTTGCTTCATCAAACTCATTTACGTGCATGCATGGTTCATGAGGAACTTAATATACGCATATCAAACTAAGAGTATCTACAGTAGATGTGGTAAAATTTATGTCATTTTGTCATACCAAAGACCTATTTTATTATTTTACCACATCATTTTATAACATCTCATTTATCAGATGTTTTATCATTCAATTCTATACATTAAAATAATATTTCCTACACATTAAAATAATATTTACAACTCATCAATCACAATCAACAGCCATCACACTGCTGCCAACAACCAACAGCCACCACCACACAACCACCACATCCTCCACAACCCAAAATACAATTCAAAACAAAACCCAGCCACAACCACGGCCCCACGCCGCCACTGCACCACCACGACCCAAAACCCACTCCCACAAATCAAAACCCCACACCTATACCACCGGATCCCATTACAAATCACCCTAACAATCAACGACACAGCTAAGTTGTGACAAAATTGTGGTTAAGTTGTGAAACTAATTGTGGTACTAGACAAGTGTGAGAATATCAAATAAATGATGCTTAAAGAAAAAAGGTTCATACCATATATAACCCAGTTCTAGAAAACAACCGTCAAATGTCATTTTCAATTCCGGTGCCCATTTCATACGTTTCTTTTTACGTTCATTCGACCACGGCTGCACTTTATGATTACTTATTATAATATTTTTGAACACATGAATCCCTATCATTTCGAGTTCATCCAATTTCAAAGGCTTCTCCAGGGAAAAAAAAAAAAACATGCACCAAGTCTTATACTTTTCATCACTGTACTCGTGTCCCTAACCTCGGACATGACTAAGAACATAATAAATAGGATCCGGATCCTCTCCATTTCAAAGTGAAATGGAGAGGGTCCAGTTCATGTTGGAGATTTTTTAAAAAATGATCCACGTTCATAAACTCGCCACATCATAACTTAACCCACTAAACCCAAACCACACTTAACTACGCTTAAACTAGAGACTCTTTTAACTTAACCTGATCCTTCAGCTACCCAAAAAAGCAAATAACTCCCTCTTCCTTCAGATCTCTCTACCCAAAATTTAAAAACTCTCTCACACCATTGCTCAATCTCCATGGCTACAGCTAGCAGCCACTGCGTCCCACACCTTCACTACCGGCGGAGTTCCGGTACATTCCTGTCTCTCTCCTTCGGCCGCTGGAGGTGTTATCGTGGGTGCCACCACCACTGGTGGCCGGCGGGTCCTCCTCTCTTTCTCTTTATTGTCTTTTATCTTTTATTTTTCTTTTTGTTTCTCTTTTTATTTGCCTTTTAGAAGTGACTAAATCCCTTAGAGTTTTGTTTAGTGATTGGGTTTCCTTTTGAGTATAAAGCTTGATGATGTGCTTTGGGTTTCAAAAATTGGGGCTTTTGGGTACAGCCGAATGTGTTTTGATTAAGTATCTGCCTGTAGTTGTTGTGTGGTGTTGTCTTTGACATCAGTCCAAAAATTATGTTGCTTGGTCATGAACTCATGATGTATGCTAAAAATCATTATGAAATTTCTCCATTTTTTTTTCCTAATTTTTTTAGGTATCTGTTCTTTTTCTAAATTTGGATTGACTATGCAGATGGGTATTTTGCTGGTGGATAATATATTTTGTTTCTTGTAGTTCATTTTAAAGATATAAACTATGGCTCTTGATAGGTAATGAGGTACAGTGTTTGTGAGCTTAGAATTCTTGATTTGTTATGCACAACCAGTTTTCTAAGCTATATTGCACTCTTATTTGCTTATCAAAAAGTTTTTTCCCTCCTTTCTTGATTTCTTTTAGCCTGAAGGTTTTATTATGTCTTTTCCAACTAGTGGTATATGTTGATTTAGTGCTGACATCTAGAGATTTCTATTTATGTAGGTGTTAGAAGTTGACAGTAAGAATGTAAAAGCTCTGTACAGTGGTATGGTAAGGTCCTTTAGTTGAGTTCTTAATGTGGAAGTTCCTAAGCTAAACCCTCAACAAATTTACATATTTAGTAGTGATAGTGATCTTATAGCTTCATTTGTGCCTGCTGTTAGTTTGAAATTTTGATATATGGTTATCAGTTTATCATTGAAATCACTCTTTGTTATTTTGTTAGGTTGAATGGCATGATTAAATGGATGCTATACCCAATATGGGAAGCTGCTGCCGTTGATGAATGGTTATACAATGGCGGTCCTTATGAGCTAATTGTTCTACCACCAAGAGTGAGAAAAGGCAGCTGTTGGAGGTGGAGGGGGATTAGTGCTAAATTTTAGATTTTTTTTTGTTAGTGTAGACCACATGTTCTCACTCTTGTATAAGTTCTTTATACAAGTTCTACCATTTTGGTGAAATCTTGTAGAAAAATATATGTTTTGGATATATGTAGAAACTTTGTTAAGTTAGTGTGTGTGCTGTGCTTAGTAGTGTGTGGGTGGTGCCTAGTAGTGTGATGAGGTGTGCCTGTTGTGGTGATAAAGGGTGCGTGTACTGGGCTATATTGAGGCATGTGCAGTGCAGGTGCATGATGTGAAGCTTAGTAAGTGATCAGATAGTGAGAGTTATACAAAAAAGAGTAACCATGTCGCCAGGAAGCTTGAGAAGCATCAGCAAGGTCGTACACTTGATGCACATATCAAAGAGCAGTTTGGGGGCGGTAGGCTGTTGGCATGCATCTCTTCTCGACCAGGACAATGTGGTAGATCTGATGGGTGAGCACAAAAGTTTTTACATTTTTTCTTTTGTATTCAGTTTTGTGTCGTCTTATTCTGTTTCCAAACCAATTTGTTTTTTCTATCAGATACATTTTGGAAGGAAAAGAACTTGAGTTCTGTATGAAGAAGATCCAAAGGAAGAAGGGGAAGGGTGCCGCAGCTTAAGTAGTTTATTAGTCATAGTTTTGGTCTTTTTGCAACTTGTTTTTGTTACACCTGCCTAGATGGGCCAATGTTTATCATTATTGATGGATCTCTGAAGATTTTGTGGCATGTTTATTTGTTTCAAATTAGATGCTTTAACTAGTTTGTGATTGACAAGAGTCAGACTTGAGCTAAAATAGCACTTGTTGGGTGCTGCCCTCTTTATCCATCATTCTCTTGTAGTAGAATTTCTTTTTATTGTTATAGCTGTGCTCTTTTCATGGTATTGCCAGTTCCTGTAATAGTTATATTGCAACTTTTTCCCTATAGTAAAATTTAGAACCCAGACCTCTATATCCAATTTTAATGCTTTTGTTCATCCCCTCTACATTTTGGCAACTATGGCTTTGTTCTTATCGGTTTTTACACTGCAAAATTATCAATTCTCTTCTTTAGGCTTGAGTGGTGCTCAATATTTGTAGCATTAATCTGATTCCTTTCCATCTTGACCACAAGCATTTTACTGATTATTGTACACTTGGTTGTCGTTCTTTGTAGAATTAATAAATTAAACTTTGGGAATGGCCATATATTCTAGACGTAACATTATTTTAACTTAGGGGTGTGATTTGGAGTAGGAATTGGAGTTGAAATTGCAATTGGATTTTCAATTCCAGTTTTAAAATGTTTAGAATTGGATTGGAATTTGATTCATTTATCCTTTTGGATGTCTCATGGTATTAGATACCATATTTGATTCAAGTGGTTCAATGTAAGTATTGCATTTGCTTCATGTGATTCAATGCAAATAGTAGATATTGACAATATGCTTTGACAAGAATTGTAACTTGCTCTGCATGATAAGTTGTTCCAAACGTGAACTCTAAAGATCTGTAAATTAGATTACCTTCTTATAGGTTTCATACATGCAGAAGTGTTGTTATTGGACCAATTTGATTAAAGGGGAAGAACCTTGCTGTTGATTTCCCAAATTTAGGAGTGCAGCAAGCAATCACCAACATATGAGACCATCGAGTTGTGCCAGTCAAATGTTACAAAAGCCCTATCAAAGTTTGTGGAGAACCCCTGCCTTTTTTTTTAGTCTCTAGTGCTACTGGGGTGCTACTTTTTACTCGGGACATTCTGGTTGAAACTTGAATGTGATACTTTGTCCATCTTAACAGGGGGCAAATATTAAGGTTTTTCAACTGTCTTTGAAAATGATAACATTGTTTGTATTTTACCCTTAAATAAGGGTTTCAAAAGAGAAAAAAATGAAAGCAGAAAAGTTGAAGCAAAGAAACAAACAAGGGACATCAGGTGCTTTCTAACAAGAACAATGTTCAGGCAAAGGGTAAACCAGGCTTCAACACATCCAACACAACCTCAATTCTTATATTGTAGTGAGGACAGTGACAAACTGATAATGCAAGTAGACCATGGGAAGCATACAATGACCACTTTTATTAGAAGGATAATACATCTCACTGGTTAATTTGGTACCACTCCACTAATCTACATTCCATAACTATTCACTGAATCTAACACAACCTCAATTGTTTCTCAAAAAAAAAAAAAAAAAAACCACAACCTCAATTCTTAAACTGTAGCTGTTTAGACTACAGAAGAGAGAGGAGGCCAGGTTGGTATCACACCTTGCTGTCAATTATCATTGGCACTGGCTCCTGCTTTTGCGGTGTATTCTGCTCATACAAGACACAAAAGCAATCACTAATGAATGACTTCAAAGACATATCAAACTAGAGTAATAAATCCAGACAAAAGACAATGTTTATAAAGGTTGGGGTTGGTGAACTTACTGCTGATCTTGCTTGCTCTAATTTGTTCATCTTTGCAAAGATGCTGCCATAAAACTGGGCATCCTTCTTGTCATACTCTCTCACTTTCTCCTTCAAAATCTTGGACTCCAGCTTCACATCCCTGACAACACAACCAACATCCTAATGTAAATGACTAAAACCCTGAATTGAGTGAATTGTATTGAAGATAACACAACCTTTTCCAGTTGACAAGAAAACATAGCCCATTATTGACAAAATTAGTGAACATACCTGTTGTCTGGGTCTATCTCAAGAGCCTTTTTGATATCCTGTTCTACCAGATCCAAATCAACAAGTTGTATGTATGCTTGTGCTCTCCTGTACAGAGCTTTTACATTCTTACTGTCAACTTCTAACACCTACATAAATAGAAATCTCTAGATGTCAGCACTAAATCAACATATACCACTAGTTGGAAAAGACATAATAAAACCTTCAGGCTAAAAGAAATCAAGAAAGGAGGGAAAAAACTTTTTGATAAGCAAATAAGAGTGCAATATAGCTTAGAAAACCAGTTGTGCATAACAAATCAAGAATTCTAAGCTCACAAACACTGTACCTCATTACCTATCAAGAGCCACAGTTTATATCTTTAAAATGAACTACAAGAAACAAAATATATTATCCACCAGCAAAATACCCATCTGCATAGTCAATCCAAATTTAGAAAAAGAACAGATACCTAAAAAAATTAGGAAAAAAAGGGAGAAATTTCATAATGATTTTTAGCATACATCATGAGTTCATGACCAAGCAACATAATTTTTGGACTGATGTCAAAGACAACACCACACAACAACTACAGGCAGATACTTAATCAAAACACATTCGGCTGTACCCAAAAGCCCCAATTTTTCAAACCCAAAGCACATCATCAAGCTTTATACTCAAAAGGAAACCCAATCACTAAACAAAACTCTAAGGGATTCAGTCACTTCTAAAAGGCAAATAAAAAGAGAAACAAAAAGAAAATAAAAGATAAAAGACAATAAAGAGAAAGAGAGGAGGACCCGCCGGCCACCAGTGGTGGTGGCACCGACGATAACACCTCCAGCGACCGAAGGAGAGAGACAGGAATGTACCGAAACTCCGCCGGTAGTGAAGGTGTGGGACGCAGTGGCTGCTAGCTGTAGCCATGGAGATTGAGCAATGGTGTGAGAGAGTTTTTGAATTTTGGGTAGAGAAAGATCTGAAGGAAGAGGGAGTTATTTGCTTTTTTGGGTAGCTGAAGGATCAGGTTAAGTTAAAAGAGTCTCTAGTTTAAGCGTAGTTAAGTGTGATTTGGGTTTAGTGGGTTAAGTTATGATGTGGCGTGTTTATGAACGTGGATCATTTTAAAAAAAATCTCCACCGTGAATTGGACCCTCTCCATTTCACTTTGAAATGGAGAGGATCCGGATCCTGTTAGACATGGGCATACAATAAGAGTAGGCCTATTATATTGGGCCATAAAATGGCACATTGAATTGAAGACAAGCTTCATGCTTACCTATGACTGGAATTTTAGTAATCTTACTTTTTTTTTTGTGAGAATCAAGACAAGGATATATTATTAGCTTAGGCCATTCAAATCAGCCATGTATGTAGATTTAAGTTCTGGTGGTATTTCTTTCATGCAGACTGACATAAAAGGGGTAGAAGATGCTCGTCTAGCTAAAGCATGTGCCAACCCATTACATTGCCACCTAACATAAGATAAACTCATCAATGAAAACTGAGACATAAGAACTTGAATATCTGCAGTCAGGTAGGCCATAGTGAGCCAGAGAGTTGCATCCCGTCTCCAAGGACTTAAAAAGGATTTCAGAGTCTCCTTTCAAAAACGATGTTGTCGAAGCCAAGCTCAAGTGTGAGTTCCAATGCCCTCTGTGCAGCCAAGACCTCTACCTCTATAACCGAAGCAGGCAGCGGTATTTGCTGAGTAAGCGAAGCCATGATCAGTCCTTGTTCATTACGGATCATTAGTCCTAAGCCAGCGAGACCTTCCTCTGCAAATGTAGCTCCGTCGAAGTTGACCTTGCAGGCATGCTAGGTCGGTGCTTTCCAAATTGTTGCTGGGCGTTGTCGAGGTTGCTGAACACCAACACTGCAAGTGCTTATCTCCAGGATTTGGTCTTGAGCAAAAGCAATCACTTGGCCGAGCAGGATTGTTGGCTTGCCCAAACGCAAATTATTCCTCTCCTATTCCATATTGTCCACAGCACAGCAGCAAAGAGATTGGGGTCCCTGTTACTTGCAAAAATGAGCTCAAAAATGTCAGTGAAAGAGGAGCACGCCTGAAGCGTGCTATGGTCCCAATTTGCCTGAGATCTCCATACAGGCTGCAAGGTTGGGTAAAGGAATAAGGCGTGAACAACATCTTCATGATGCATCTTGTAGGCATCACAGTAGTCCTCAGTAATGACTCTTCTTCAGACCAGGTTTGTCTTGGTTGGCAATGAGTCTTTACAAGCTTTCTAGGCAAGGTGCTTAACTTTATTTGGGACTTGAAGCCCCCAAATCTTCTTCCATAGTGGCTTGAGCACCGAAGCATCAGATGGCCTAGGTTGGCTGTGAGTCTGTTGTTCATGCAAGTATCTATATCCTGACTTGACTGTGTACACTCTATCGGGGTTAAATGGCCAAATTAAGACATCATCCTGTATTGATTTGCAGAGAGGCATGTTTTTGATAATGGCTACCTCAAAATCATAGAGACTTGATTAATCTTACTTATGTTCCATTTGAATTGAGAGAGAAGGAGGGGGAGTAGAGTAGAGTAGAGTAGATTTAGCACAAAATTTATTTTGTGCTAAATCTACTCTACTCTACTCTACTCCCCCTCCCTCTCCCCTCCATCCAAACATGCCATTAATTTGCCAAGAAATGTACTTTCATCCATGTCAGAAAGACATTAATGTTCAGTCAAAATAATATCAAATCCACATCTCCCATTCTCAAGCAAATCCAAAGCATCCTTCGCTTCATTATTGCAGCTTGCAATTGAAAATAATTGTGTTAACTTCAATGTAAAATGGTAGGGGTGAAGAAATTTCTCTCGCTGATATGATGTTGGGAAAGACACTTAACACCATACCTTCTTTGACCAGAATTTGCACGCATACCTTCGTATTCACATTGCTTGAGCATTCTTTCCAACTGCTCCACACTCTGTTGATTGCCATCAACAATTAAAACCTTAATTCCAGCTGGAAACTTAGGGAGACTGCCATCAATCTTCTTCATTTTCCTATATTGATCTTACAAAATCTTGTTAAATTACTGATTGTCACAAAAACTTAAGTTATTGAGATATGACAAATTTAATCATTTAATTACATACTTCTAACATTTTTCCTTACATGTGGACCGAAACTACCTTTTAATAGGTGAGGTCCAATACGTGAGAATTTAAATGGAAGGTAGAGTTGAGGAGACAATGATCGAACTTAAGACCTCTTATTCTGATACTATGTTACTAATTGTCCTAAAAGATTAAATTATTAGAATATGATAAATTTAATCATTTAATAACCATATACTTCTAACAACTTTCAACAATGAACTTAATCTAAAAGCAGATTGAAGAAGAAAAATTTTAAGTGGCTGGGATGACCGTAGTACTGCCTTAAGCTCTAACATTATCTCAATATATATATATATATATAAAGAATTCTCAAATCCTTTTTTTTTTTTTTTCCTAACTTGAATTCTTTATATATATATTCAAGTTAGAAAAAAAAAGAAAAAGATTTGACGTATCATTAGAGCATCTGTAGCAGCTGTGCCAAATGTGCCAAATGCCAAATATTTGGCACATTTGGCACACCAAACACAAAAATCCCCCGTTATCAAATGTTCCAAATCTTATTATTTTTGCAACATGTGAACAGTACCCTCACAAATTTGCCACTATACGGACAGCTGTGGCATAAGTTTTTATTATTTTTTTATTCCACTTTCTCTTATATTTACTTAATATATAAGAAAAACCCTAAATTATGTTTTTCAAGTCTTGGAGAGCTGCTCTTTTGAGATTTGAGAGTTTTGTGCCTTCTACTCTTTTAAGCATCTACTGGAAATTATTCTTATTTCATAAGTTCCGGTGGAACAAAGTTGCAATCCAAGCTTCAGAAATCAAGTATACTGAAGAGCAAAGTGTGAATTGGAGGTTTATGTTTGAGCAGATCCATATTAAAAAAATCTAAGGGTTTCAAAGACTTCACTGTTACCAGTTACCAAGTTATCAACATAAATACATAATTTTTAGTTTTCATGACTATTAAGCTTTTAACTTGCATTCCTTCTTCTCCTGTCCTTCACAGATGGACAAGTTCTACACAAGCAAGTTTTAAAAATGTACCCTTGCTGCGGAGTTGAAGTTTCCAACAAGTTGATCTTCAAGCATGCCAGACTTTTTTCCCTCTTTTCTAACGGAAATATGTATTGTGATGGTCGAAAAAGTTATTTATTATCAGCTATGAAATTATTATGACCTTGTAATCAAAGTGTATTCTTCAATAAAATTCTTATTATTATGGCTGAGCAAAGTGTACAATTCAATATAATTTTGTTTTTGTTTTCTTTTGAACCATTGGACGGTAGGGATGACTTTAAAATTTAACCATTCTCTTCATCCATTAAGAATTAATTCTTCTTATGGTTTACAAAAGTGTTGTTGTCAAAAACAGAATATATATGAGAACACAATTGAAAAGTGCTGGCACAATCTATTTTAGGCAAATCTTTGCCCATGGATGTGTATATTTTATTAGAACTCTTGTTATTATTATTATGTTCTTGTAATCAAAGTTTACATTTCAATAGAATTTTGTTCATTCTTGGATCAAAATCCTTTTTTTGTTTATCTTTCCTCTCATGTATCAATTTGTGATTGTAATGCAACATCAAAATTGTTCTACTAGTTCAACTTGAAGCATTAGAAATTAAAAATAAAATCACACAATCAATTGCATTCTCAAAATAATATCATGAAAGGATAAAAACATGTTAGTACATTCTCTTGGTTTGAACTCTACATTCTTGTAAGATTGTTGTATAAATAAATAAGGAAACTCTTATGTGTCAAAATTAGAGAATACATTCAATGTTTCACTAAAACTGAAAATTAGCCTAAGGTTGACTTCAAGATATGCGGCACTTCAATTGATCATGGAATGTTTCAAAACCTTGTCTCACAAGATACATTAAACTTTTGGTCAACAAAGGCTAAATTTTTTTCCTGTTAACAAGAATCAAACCACAACACTTCTAATTTTATTAACTGCAGTTTGCAGCCCCAAGAGAGAAAGCCTCTTATACAAATTAAATTTGCCGTAACACTCTACTTATATTCAGGAGTTGATATGCCAAAGTTGGTTTCCAAATTGTTTTGAGGAGTCTTCTTTTGCACACACACCTCACCAAGCAAAAAACAATAGTCGGCTAGATCCTATAAAGATACATGTAGCAGTCAAAGCATGATACTATAAGTCTATAATTGACATAAATGGATTACTTGGTTGTCCTTAATGGAAATATTAGCTACTCCATAAGTGTGAATCAAAGATATACATGAGACTGTAATTAATTTCCCGTATAATAACAAATGAAATCACATTCTACAATAACGTTACCTAAATCACCAGCATGATTCAATTTATCATTAGAGCTCTATGATCCTTCTTTAGTTGATTGAAAGGGCCTAACATAAAAATTCGTTAAGTCATCAATAACATTCTCCAAAGTTACTATACATTACTAAGCAATATCTGTTTTCAAAGCACCCAACTAAAGGTATTTCATGGCTTGCTTCTTGACTATATGTGTACATTGCATCTGAAGCTTTCAATTTTCAATCTACCCTATAAATATAATTATAGCTAAGTTAAACATAAAATATAAAACACTTTCTCAATGATAACATTTAACATCATTGTAGATTTATGAAAGATATCATTAATTTTTTTTCAACCAATCATTGACAAGTATCTACCAAACAAATAATAACAATAAGCATAAGAAGAAGTAGAATATCTCCCTATTTGGAGCATCTCAAAAAAAATTATTATTGGAAATCTGTCAACAACAAATAGAATGCATCTTGAAGTTAAGCACTAGCAACTAAGGATTCTTCAAAAATTTATTTAAATACAAACAAGAAAAAGGAAAGGGAGAGAGTTAAAACCATTGCCCCATTCATAAGCTCAAGTGCGCAACCTCAAGTGGAAAATCTGCTACTGATTATGTGGAAAAAAAAAAAAAAACTCCACAGTCCCTATTGTAGGAATGTGGGAATAACATCTAAGAGAACAAATCGTACCAAAATATGAATAATTACTACCAAGAGAAAATTATAGTGAAACAAATCATATTTTGTTATCATTTCTAGTAAATTTTTGGCCATTCCAATGCTATTAGTTTACTATCAACCAAGAGCACAAAAATTTTCAATGTATGCTCCCATCTAAAAGCATGAAGTTCTAAACGATGACACACTAACTTGAAAATCCAATTTCCCTACACATAACATCACAGTTTTAGCATCACAAAAAAAAAAAAAAAAAAAAAAAAAAAAAAAAAAAAAAAAAAGGCAGAATACAAAGAGATAAACTAAAAACTCTATGAAGCATTTCAACAAACACCTTCAGTGTCCACCCAAAAACTAGCTTTAAAAATGCCAATAATAACAATTATTGCTAATACCAGAAATCCAACGTACAGCTTGTCTAATTTAGCTCATATAAAGAAGTTCTTGCACACTACAGGCTAAAAACATTCGGGACCTAGAAGCATAGGATTCGACCACTATAGTCCATAAAATCAAACTTGTAAAATAGAGATTTTAGGTAGCTCCCCTGTAGCACTGATTATCCATTTCTTTAATTCTGCTAGACCATATTTCACATATTCCCCATTTGAAAATGTGCAACATTAACGTGGCAGCAAAAGACTACCCCCAAAAAAAAAAAAAAACCTCGTAACAAAAACTAAACAATTATGATATAGGACACAATTTACTATTTAATTATTGTAATTTATTAATTTTGATATTTAATTTGTAATTTTCACTATTTTAGGTTTAGGGTTATTATTTCTTTTTTTTTTAGGTGTTTTTATGTTTTTTAGGTCAAATTTGGTTCCTGTTATGGTTATGTATTAATTAGGAGTTATTTTAGAATATATTTTCTTATTTGTCAAGTTTTACGAAACCTTAAATAGGCCTTAAGTCTGTAAACATTTTTCAATATTATTGATATTAATAAAATTCAAATTTTTATCTATTGTTTCTCTGATTGATTTCAGAACCCTTTCTCCTTATGGATTTAAGGACCTTTATGGATTCAAGAAACCCTCGTGGATTCAAGGTTATTTTCAGAAGCAAACGTGTTTTGTTTATTGTTTTCTAGAAGTAAGCGTGTTCTACTTCTTAACGCTTTCACATTCCCGAATCAGTTGTTATCAGAGCCTTGACTTATCCTAATTTGGTGGCTAACGTATGAGATGGTAGAAATTCCGGCGACAGAAAACTTAGTAAGTATTATGAGACGTAAAGCTAACACTCACAAATATTTGTGCTAAGATGCCGTCGTTGGAGCATGGAAACAATAAGGATAACTATCGCGGGGACATAAGTCACGGGCAACCTATTGGTAAGCAAATTTCATATAGACCTTATAAAAGAATTGCAAGTTTAAATTGGTTATTTTTATAAAGAATATTTTCTTGATTGGTTACTTGATCTAGAGGATTTGTTTGACTATGAGAATATTTGTGATGAGTGAAAAGTTGAACTTATTTTGTATAAACTTTGTGAGTATGCCTTACATTGGTGGGAATGAATACAATCTAATAGAATTAGACAAGATAAAGAAAAATTAAATTCGTTCATGGCCAAGGATGAAAAAGATGCTTACTATCAAATTTTATCCTTTGGATTGTGATGAACTTCTGTCATATACAAAACAAGATTATTTTTGGCCAAGAAGTTCACACTAGAATTATTTTGAAGAATCATATATTCTACCATTAAGAGAAGAATTGTATATTGAAAAACATATTTTTCTTGAAGAAAATATAGAGATTTGTGAGACAATTAGTAAAGACATTGTTACAAAAGAAGAATCTGAAATTAAGATTGTGGAGTAAATTTATGAAGACCCTATTATAGAGAAAGATCTTGAAGTCGAGAAGGCAGAGACTATTGAAGAAGAAATTGAAGATGAAAGTTTCAAGGATTTCAATGAAATCAAATCATATGAGTGTCAATCTCAAGATCATTTTATTTTGGTGGTAAGCGATACATCGAAGTTTATTGATTTTAATGGGGTTGATAGATTTGATTCAATTGTCAGTTCTTATTTGGTAAATCTCTACAATTACATGAAGACTAAGGAAAAAGAAATTCAAGTAGATTTATTTATTCCATTAATAAGTTGCAAGTATGGAAAGAAGATCAAGGGGCTCAAGTATTCGAAGTATTTGTTTATTTAGAGCGGAAGATTTCATATTTCAAAGCTAAACTTGAGGACGAGTTTGTTTCAAGTGGAGACATCTGATGTAGGACACAATTTTCTATTTAATTATTGTAATTTATTAATTTTGTTATTTAATTTGCAATTTTTGTTATTTTAGATTTAGGGTTGTTATTTCCTTGTTTTTAGGTGCTTTTAATTTTATTTTTTTCAAGTCAAATTTGGTTCATGTTATGGTTAGGTATTAATTAGGAGTTATTTTAGAATATATTTTCTTGTCTATTAAGTTTTACGGAGTTCTTAAATAGGCCCCTAAGTCTGTAAACTTTTTTCAGTATTATTGATATTAATAAAAATTTAGACTTTTGTCTATTGTTTCTCTGGTGGATTCTAGAACCCTTTCTCTTTGTGGATTCAAGGAATCCTCGTGGATTCGAGGTTATTTTCAGAAGCAAGCATATTTTGTTTCTTGTTTTTTAGAAATAAACGTGTTCTTCTTCTTCCTGCTTCCACATCTCGCATCAGTAATTATCCCATTGATGAAATATAGATTAGTAGTAGAAGTATAGAACTAAAATCAAACCCCAATGGATATTTTACATAAGTAATTATTATTTCAATTCGATGTATACAAATGAGAGAATTCACCTCCTTGAGAAGTTCGATGTAGGAAGCGGCCTAGGAATCGTAGATAAATCTAGTTGGCACCGACAATGACTGTACCATTGGGGATTTTAGGGATTTTTCAATGAGAAAAAGTCCAATATTGGCGAAATCAAAGGCCTAGGCTAGTGGTTGTCCTGTGAAGAGAGAGAACTTCAATACTTGAGAGAGAGAAATTTTGATTTTTTTGTTCAAGAGGAAATGCACGCAGGGTTTGAAATTTTTAGGAATAAAATGGTCTTTTTAAATTTGATGAAGTGTCAAATTTAAGAGACATTGAATTGAATAAACGGATGAGATTTGAGCTATTGTTTGTCCGCCATCTTTGACTGCACGATTTGGTATTCCACTATGGGAAATGCTAACGAGTGTCCTTAGGGCACTGGTTAATAATCCATTTAAAGAAATTTTTTATGGGAAATGAAAAAAAAGTAATTAATATTTTGACAGATTTTTTCATTTCCCATAAAAGTGGTATCAAAACTTTCCTAAAATAGATTATTAATGAGTGTCCTAAGGACACTCGTTAGCATGACCCTTCGACTATTCATGTTTACTGAGAAAAGGACGAAAAAGAATCACATGCATTTGGAAGACATTGTTGTGGATCATTTGCAAAAAAGATCATATCTTTAGTTAAAAAAAAAAAAAAAATCATATCTTCGGTAAAAAGAAATTGTATATATATATATATATATATATATATATGAAAAGATCATATCCTTTCAAAAAAAAAAAGATCATATCTTTTTCATATATATATTAAAAGATCATATCTTTTTCATATATATTTCTTTTTACCGAAAATATGATCTTTAACTCAATTTGTTTTTTACCAAAAAGAAAAACTCAGTATATAAAATTTTAAAAAAAAAAAAAAAAAAAAAAAACAGAGATTAAACAAAAGAGAAAGAATACGATTAAATTGGCTCCCCTACTATTCTACCAACCCTCTAAATAGTCAAATAAAAATAATACGATCCAATAGGGCCAACACGCATGGAATTGATTTCTGCAATAAGACTAAAGTTCAACTAAAAAACTACTCATCTCCCCCCCCCCAACAAAAAAAAAAAAAAAAACTCAAGATTTATAAAGTTTCATAATTTGAACCACTTCTTTTGTAACGAAAAAACTCTCTTTTTCATTTAGGAAAAAAAAAAAAAAACTCTTTTTCCTGAATACCCTCTAAAATTTCAAATCAAACAGAAAAAGACAGATCCTCCCTCCTGTTTAACAATCCACCGCAAGCGGATGTCAGAACACTCCCCTATTCACTTCTTAACTATTATGATGCTCGACTGCTTGAATATTTTGGTGTTCCTACAATCCTACATTTAATATTATGTTTATAGCCTCCTTTCACCACCATAATTCATACAGACTTCACATTCGTGAGATGTTTGTAGAGGTTATATAAAGAGTCTAAGATTAAAAATATTTTATGAGTATATTCTATTGTAAATGTTGCTCCATAATGTATTTTTTAATGGGTTTGAATTAACACGGTCATTTTTCAATTAAATATATCAGATGTGTCAATCAATTAAATTACAAGATTTTTGAATATTATTTTAAATTTGATGATGCTCTAACGGTGGTTGATATATCTACTTATGTATATAATCCAAAATTAACTTGCAAAGTCCATCAATAAATGTGCTGCATAATTGATTAGGGATCTAAACAAAGTTAATTTAGAATGTAAAAATATGTATTAATAATATGCAAGAAAATTTTGAGAGAGAAATGCATGCGGGGTTTGAGATTTTTTAGGGATAAAATGGTCTTTTTATAATTTGATGAAGTGTCAAATTTAAGAAACATTGGATTGAATAAACGGATGAGATTTGAGCTATTGTTTGTCCGCCATCTTTGACTGCACTATTTGGTATTCATGTTTACTAAGAAAAGGACGAGAAAGAATCACGTGCATTTGGAAGACATTGTTGCGGATCATTTGCAAAAAAGATCATATCTTTTTCTTTTCTTTTTTTTTTGATGGGAAATATCATATCTTTTTGACTTAAAAGATCATATCTTTAGTAAAAAAAAAAAAAAAAATCTTCGGTAAAAAGAAATTGTATATATATATATGAAAAGATCATATCTTTTTCATATATATTTCTTTTTACCGAAAATATGATCTTTAACTCAATTTGTTCTTTTTACCAAAAAGAAAAACTCAGTATAAAAAATAAAAATAAATAAAAATAAAAAATAATAAAAAAACCCAGAGATTAAACAAAAGAGAAAGAATACGATTAAATAGGCTCCCCTACCAACCCTCTAAATAGTCAAATAAAAATAATACGATCCAATAGGACCGACACGCATGGAATTGATTCTTGCAATAAGATCAAAGTTTCAACTAAAAAACTACTTATCCCCAAAAAGAAAAAACTCAAGATTTATAAAGTTTCATAATTTGAACCACTTCTTTTGTAACAAAAAAAAAAAAAAAAAAAAAAACTCTCTTTTTTCCTGAAATCCCTCTAAAATTTCAAATCAAACAGAAAAAGACAGATCCTCTCCCCTGTTTAACAATTCACCGCAAGTGGATGGCAGAACACTCCCCTATTCACTTCTTAGAGCATTCTCATCAGCTCTCTCAAAAAAAATGCCATTTTAACACATCAAAAACCCACTTTATCATTTTAGAACATCATTTTACAACATATCATTTATCAGATATTCTATACTTCAATTCTATACATTAAAATAATATTTCATACCCATTAAAATAATATATTTATCCAAAACACAGCAAAAATACAAATGCACAATCCAGTCACCGGTAGCCACCGTTACAACCACCGCCACAACAACAACCACTGCTACAACCACCGCCACAACAACAACCACCGCTACAACCACCGCCACAACAACCACAATCACCGGATCCTCTAACAAATTTCAAATCCAAAAAACCTCAACCAAAAAAAAAAAAAAAACTCAAAATCTTCAACAAAACCCAAACCCAACAGATCACCAAACTCAACCAACCATCGGCAACGAGATCGGCGGCAAGAGTTGTGGAGGACGACGAGCAAAGAACGACGACTGTGGAGGACGACGAGCAAAGATCGGCGACTGTGGAGGACGACGAGCAAAGATCGGCGACCACCCCTGGGCGAGCAGAGCTTCAGATCGGCGAGCAGAGGTTCAGATTGGCGAGCTTCAATCGGCGAGCAGAGGTTCAGATCGGAATCGCCTTCTCAGGAAAAAAAAAAAAAAAAAACAGAGAGAGAAAGAGGCGCCGAGACGGAGAGATAAAGAAAATGAAACTCAGATCGGAATCGCCTTCTCAGAAAAAAAAAAAAAAAAAAAAAAAAAAACGAGAGAGAAAGAGGCGTAGATACGGAGAGATGGAGAGGAGAGACGGAGACCAGAGAGCAGAGAAAGAGAGAGAACTGGGCTGCGGAGAGAGAGAAGGGAATAAAATAAGGAAAAGAATTTATAGAACATGAGTCCGTACCGTCTCATATTTGAGACGGTACTGTAGCGGTGTGCCAAATTTTTTGGCATTTGGCACACCTCATGAAGGTCTATTTTTGTTGTTTGGTGTGCCAAATGCCAAATATTTGGCATTTGGCACACCTGATGGTAGTGCTCTTAACTATTAAGATGCTCGACCACCTGAATATGTTGGTGTTCCTACAATCCTACATTTAATATTATGTTTATAGCCTCCTTTCACCACCATAATTCATAGACTTCACATTCGTGAGATGTTTGTAGAGGTTACATAAAGAGTCTAAGATTAAAAATATTTTATGAGTATATTCTATTGTAAATGTTGCTCCATAATGTGTTTTTTAATGGGTTTGAATTAACACGGTCATTTTTCAATTAAATATATCAAATGTGTCAACCAATTAAATTACAAGATTTTTGAATATTATTTTAAATTTGATGATGCTCTAACTGTGGTTGATATATCTACTTGTGTATAATCCAAAATTAATTGCAAAGTCCATCAATAAATGTGCTGCATAATTTATTAGGGATCTAAACAAAGTTAATTTAGAAAATTTTTCTATATATTAATAATATGCAAGAAAATTTTTCTTTTTCTTTTTCCTAGTTCGCATGTCCTTATATTTTTGTATGTCAATTAAATTATAAGTTAATTAATTTTTAATTCTATATATTAATCAAAATTGTGTGAATTAAATTTTTTTCCAATCTTCTCCCTTTACTAAAATTTAGGCTCTTGAATCTTGCTTACTCTTATTTGTGTTTTTGTTCTATTTAAGGAAGGGTGCCCTTCCTTTACCCATATCCAACAATTTTGGCAAGCATGGGTGGCCCAAGTAGAGGAGGAGAGTGTTGGGGGGAGATAACACCCTATGGAGCCTTCCACTTAGAGCATTACTAAAAAAATTTAGCTTTCAACACCTTACTTTTATAATACACCCTATGCCAAAAAAATTTTATTTTTACATACAACCTATTAAAACAATATAAACAACCTAGTAAAATAATATAAACAACTCAACATATTCATTTCTTTATAATCTCTCTCTCTTCATCTCCGACCCATGAAAATAAATGAATTAAATAATAATAGTAATATACTCCAACAGTCTGCCACTAGTAGTAGATCACTGTAGCATATTGCTAATTTTTTTTTAGCTTTAGCACTTTTGATATAGCATGTATTTCGGTGTTTGAAGGGCTAGAAATAGTTTTTTTTTTTTTTTTTTTTTATAGTGATTTTACTATTTTAGAGCATCCACATCAATGAAACTAAAATTTTTAGCATTTAACACCTTAAAAAGCTACTTTATCTATTTTAACACAATTTCACAACATACCATGCATTAATGGTCTTTTTTTTACCATAATCCAAACAATATTCATTTTTTTATTAATTTCCTTCTCACTTCCTCTCTTTTCCTCTTTGCCACGAAACCCAACTAAGTGATAAAATAATATATTTTTTTATGCTTTCTTGCTATTTTACCACCACTAATGGTGATACTCTTATGACCACCACTATGGTGTTATCTTCCAATAGATTGTGTACGACATAATTTGGAAATAAATAAATAAACAAAAATTCAATTATATAATGATTAATGTGAGATAAAAAGTTAAAAAATTAGTTTAATTTTAAAAAGTTAAAAATTAGTTGATTTGAAATAAAATTGAAAAAAAAAAAAAAAGTAGCTTTAGATCCACATTCCACTAACAATATATAAAATAAGAAAAAAAATGTAATTTGTAGTCATTTGTGAGAGGGAACACAAACTTAGGTAGGAAAAAAGTATTTATTCCTTAGGATATGGATCATGTTAACAGATGCTCTTAAAGCCTGTTTGAAATGTGATGCAAGTTTTAGTTTCTTTTATTTTTTAGTTTCTTTTTTATACTATTCGTGAGTTTCATTGTACTTTTCGATATTATTCATGGATCTCATTATACTATTCAGCTAACTTTTAACTTTTTTTTTCTACACTTATAACAAAAACATTTCAGTTTCAATTAAATAAACTATTCCCAAACAAACCCTTAGATTAATTGAAAGAAAATTATTTCAAAAAAAAAAAAATTGATACTACTTTTAAGGAAAATAGAAAAAGTTCTCAAAATATTAAATTACTATATTTTTTTTCTCCCAAAAAACTTTCTTAAACTAGTTAATTATTTCCACAAAAAAAATAAAAAAATAAAACTGGTTAATTAGAAAATAGCTCAACTTTTTCCATAAGAGGAATGATATGTCTACAACATTTCTACAACATTTTTACAACAAATCCTAAGTGGCAAGTTGTTACTAGTTGTTATTGTTAGGATAAAAAAGTAATCTTAGTGTTAGTTTGAAGTTAAAAAAAAGTTGTAAACGTAGCATCCCTCTTTCCCTTAATATATATAAAAAAGTATTTGTGATGTTTGTGGCAGTGGGACCCGTACATTCCTGCAAGCGTTCACCTCAGAATGCTTATATATAACGCAATCTTATTCTTATCGGTACTAATCCATTTGAATTTACACAGTAATCCACATATCAAACTAGAACACAGTTTTTTTTTTTTTTTTCCCATTCATCATGTTCCACATGAAGAACAATGGCAGTGCCTTGTTGAGGGAAAGCGACACAACTTTCAATAATTTTCCCCTTGGTTTGAGCGTTTTGATTGTGGATCATGATCAGCAAAGTCTGCAAGAAATGGAGGCAAACCTTCGGAGATTGTGGATATGAAGGTTACTTCTTATTCCTTTCTTTTTTTATTGAGTTTATACTGCAGGTCTCGAATGGCCGCGAGTTATCATGTTAAGGGATTGAGTTGAAGCGGTATCACAAGGGCCACCATCAAATCGGATTGAGTTGGAAGGGCCACCATCAGATCGTCGGCACAGCCACGGTAAAGGTTTTTTTATTTTTATATTTTAGATTTGGGTATGAAATATGATTTAGTTTTGGGTATGTTGGATTGCTTTGATTTAGGTGTTTGGATTAGATTCGATTTTGTTTTGAGTTTTCTCTTTGAAAATGTTTCTTCTCAATTTTATGAACTTTTTTTTTTTTTTTTTTTTTTTTGAGAAGACAGAAGAAGATACTTATCTACTAGATGCGACTGGATCTGAACTACATGCGCCAAAAATTTTAATGGTTCCAAGGTTCAAAGAACCAACCTTCTTGAAGATTGAAGAACCATTAGGCTAAAACCTTCTTTCGCGGTCTTGAAGATTGAAGAACCATTGAAGGCTCAAACCTTCTTGATCAAAATGTCATTAAGGTATTGGTCCATTGGAATCACAATCTAGAGCGGCTGTCAGTAAGGTATTGGTCCACATTGGAATCACAATCTTGAGTGGGTAACATAATTGTTGAATCTTGAGCGGGTAACATAATTGTTGAATCTAGGCATTGTTGACAAACCCATAGGTATAGCTCACCCTTAAAAACCACCAGCTTGCAAGAGGAGGGTGTCCTAGAGCTTATAAACAAATGGTTAAGCTTATACTTAATCAACATGGGACACTAGGATCATAACACACCTGCAGCAGTTTGCCCATCACTGCCACCCACAGCAGCCAACTGCTGTCTACGGTCTACCAAATTTTGCCCTACCATTCTCAGTCCTGATGACCAGTTTTTGTTTCTCTGCCTGACCAAACACATTTGAGCAACACTGAAACATAAACACAGTGTCCCCTTGGGGAAATTTGTCATTTAGCATCATTTTAGCAACTATTTAGTTAGCGGTCAATGCCTCTGATAGGATTCCTTTTCTATAATTTTTTTTCTAATTTAAATGGCAATTCAACCAGTTACCCTAACCACAAATATTTTTCAGTTACTAAATGCGTTCGAGTGGAGGAGGCTTCAACTCTGCTAAGGATGAAGGGAAGCGTATTTCATATTATTATAATTGAACAATGCTTGCTTGGTGTGAATGAATTTGAACTTCTTCGAATTGGTAGAGAGATGGATTTGCCTGTTATTGGTAAGTACACAGTGTGTGTGTGTGTGTGTGTTTTTCTTGGATATGTATGTCATTTTCTGTTTCATTAACAATTTTGTGAATCTAACATCCCAATATTTATAATGTTCCGTAGTGACATCCGAGGATGGTGAACCTGACATTGTTCAAAGGAGTTTGAACTATGGCGCCTGTGATTATCTGCTGAAGCCTATCCCGATGAGTGTTCTTAAGATGGTGTGGAAATATATGTTTTTCAAGAAAGACAATAATGTGTCCAGAGTGAAAAATCAGCGGATGTCTTGGACACCAGACTCTCATGAAAAGTTTGTAGAAAGTGTGCGAAAACTGGGGGGTGCTGATGGTATGAGTCTTTTTCCTAATCTTATCTGCATTAATTTGTTGTTCTCACACTCTAGTCATTTATCTGCTCATGTTCACTTTGTCCATTGCTTTTAATAGTGCAAGTTGGTGAAGTCAATTACTTTAAATAATTTAGTGGCCCATTTATGACTAAAAAAAGAGTTTGTTAGATATGGGAAGGAAAACATATGGAGCCCCTGTACTGGAACTAGTTCTCCATAAATTAAATGTCCATTTTAATTATTCTCGCTGAGAAATATAGCACATTGTATGGAGCCTTAATTCTGTAACAGTTCTGTACGACTATTTGCAATAATTCAATAAATTCATATAATGCATCTGTGCTGTCTTTTTTTTTTTTTTTTTTTTCCCCTGAAGGTAGTGTAAATTACACGCACATTGTTTTGCACAAATGTCCATACACGTTATATTGAACTGAAATTGTGAGTAACTCATGTCTTCAACTAACGATTTCAGTTCAAAAATACCTATGTACGAATGTGTGTGTAAAACAGGTTTTACCCTTTTTCTTTAAGGGAGTGCATTTATCATACCAGCGTGTCACTTTATGCAACTAATATTTCCTTTTTTGAAACAATAACTAATGTTAATTTTGGAATCATTAGTTTGTGGTTAGTTCAATGAGGTTGAAAATAATCATTTTATTAGTTGTTTGGGTTATTCTCTTAAAGCAACTTCTGGGAAAAATATTTGTGCTAAGGGTTATTATTATTATATTTTAAATGCAATCTGTTAGACTTGTTTCGTGTTTCTGTAAGTCCAAGGATAGAAAATTTTGTTTCTTAAGAATGGAATTTTGTTTCTGAAGACAGATAATTAAACTCAGCCGTTATGATTGTTTGTGCACTCCATCCCATTCTTCACTGTTAGCATTTTAGCCTGTATTACAATATCTTATATATGTTGATGCAGATGCGACTCCCAAGAAAATTTTGCAACTCTTGCAAAGTAACTTTTAAGGGTTTCGAAGATGTTGATAGGGAAAAGGTTTCCAGCCATCTGCAGGCAATTGTTATTCTTATTATATCCTTAATTGATTTTTCCCCAGCATGTGCATATCTATTTAAACAATCATATTAGAATAACGATTATAAGGTCATATCCAGTTAGGACACATGCTAATTTAACATGATATCAAGTGTTCTTGACTTAAAACTTGGTGTGAAATGGTGATTTATCAAGTTACCGAGTCAGATGCCTCTTAAGGAAAAATCACACCTGTTGAGTGATAGTTTATGAAGTCAGATTTCTCTTTCAGTAAAGGATACTCACTATTCACTATTTCATGGAGCAGAAATACTGTGAAAGCCTTAAAAAAAAAGAAAAGGCGCAGCTGCGTATGCTGGGGTGCAAAGACAAAGATGGTACCAGTTCAGAGCATATTCAGTCCAAATATCAAATGGAGGAACATCCACCAATGACTTTGGTCGATCAAGTCTTGAAGACCACAGTTGCAAATGAGCCAGATATATTATCACAAGAGCCACAAGCTCCAGCAGCAAAGAACACTCAAGGCTTTCAGAGTGTAACATGGCCTTCTGAAACCAACTTACAAACCATTGGAGGTAGTACTAGTTGTGGAAACCAAAGCAAGGCTTTGATGACCCAAATGGTTGAAGCATTTTCAAGTGAACAGATGCAGAATGAATTCACTGGAGGTCAGCCTGTTGTCTACGAAAGCTTTCTCAATGATATCGATGCATCAACAAATGATATTTCTGGAGATCCTGGTTTCTTCTCCATTAATGCTCCTGTTCTGAGTCCTTTTTATATTGATCATGGAGAATATGGTTTCTCCTCAGATGGAATATTTGAAAATTTTACTGGGGATGTTACTGCTCGTGAAACATTTTAACAACCTCTGATGCTGGTACGTAACATGATCCCATTCATGGTTGCTGGTAAGAAATTTTTATAACTTGTACCCATTTTGGCACAAGTTATAAAAAATTCTTCTATAAAAAATAACCGACATTTATTCAGGAAAAAAAAAGGAGATTTATTTATTTATTCATTGTATCTCTCGCAGTTTGCTGGATTATCTGAGTCTAAAGTCTCACTCTGCTGGCGTCATCCCAAATCCAATAAAAATGCTTCTCTGTTGGATGCGCATCTCTATTTTATTTTATTTTGCTTTAAATTCCGTTTGTTTGTCTGTTTTAGTAAGGGTAAAGTGCTATCAAGTCAGTTTGTAAGGAAGATTGTCCCCTTTGTTTCGATTCCTTTGTTTAATTCCATTGCAGATTATCAACAAAATAAAAACCTCAGGATTTCAGCCCAAATTCACACGTGTTTGTGCAACCTGGTATGTGTAACAGTTTCTACCCCTTCCTAAAGGGCAGACTTTATATCACTTAACTATAGCTATGAAGTTTAAAATCGCTATTTAAGTCGGTTGTCTCAAAGACTCAAATGAGGTTTTGAAATTTCAAAGTTAATCGAGTATGATAAAAAAATGCAGTTTTTATCTGGTAATGTTAAAGACTGATTCTGGTTAGTGACGATAAATAATTAATATCCACAGATTTCTTGGCCATCGGTCATTCATGCATGCATGAAAAATTCGTAGAAAGTGTGCAAGAACTTTAAATCTTTTTCCTAATCTTAAGCTTCATTAATTGGTCATTATCACACGACTCACTTTCACTTATCTGCACAGGCTCTTTACTTCCAAAAAAGAGAAGAAAAAGAAAACATGTAAATCGCTTCGTCCGTCCGTCCGTTGAATTCTACTTCTATGATGTAATTTGGTTAATTCAAACTACTTTTGTTTTGTTTCACTTTTTTTTTTTTTTTGATCCTATGTTTTGTTTCACTGATGCACACTAGTGTACTCCAAAATAATTCACGGTCCATTAAAAAAAGAGAAAAAAAGTTAACAGTTGTGTTATTATTATTTTTTCAAGAATAGTTGGATGTGGAAACATACTTTTTAAATTCAGACCGCAACTTGACACGGAATGGGTTTCAAGACAGAGTCATTGGTTTAACAAGATAGTCATCTGTCAAATCACAAGTTTAATTAAAATTTCAATTAAATTAAATACATTTTTTTCTTCTAAAAAAAATTAAATAATATAAAAAGTTAAAAGGATTGCTGCAAATTTATCCACAAAATACAATTAAATAAGCTAAGAATTCTTCAAGTAGTCTTCTTGAAAAAATTCTCGTGAATTTTTATATAATGGTTATGGGGCCTCTCTTAAAATTTTAATATGGATCACTATTTATGGGAAGGAGTTATAGCTTTTCAATAAACACATTTCCCTTTCGAGAAATATCTTAGTTGATTTAGTGTATGTTTGGATACTACTTATTTTGCTGAAAACTGAAAACAATAAAAAAATAATTTCTAATTACTGTTCACTTTTTAAATTACTGTTCATTTGCCTATTTGCGCAACAGACGTGAGACGTGATCCAAATGGAGCCTTAATATCAACAAATGTTTACAAAACTCACTAACCATTTGAAACACTTCAAAACTGGTTTTTAACCCTAAAAAAATCCCATATTTACACTTCTATCAATCAACCTTTTTGACTCGACCGATTGACCTGTTATCATGGTAGATATGGAGCAAACATAAAGGTACTCCAAAGTAAACAACACTCATCAAGTCTTGACTAATTTTCTATCGAACCTTGCGAATACTAAATTTAATTAACTAATTCTTTCCAGACATGACAGAGTTATTGTCACTTATAATCCAACTAGGAGAGGTATCATAAAAAACAAGGGAAAATTATACTTTACCTTCTAAACTATGATCCTTTTACGCTTACCCTCATAAACTATAAAAAAGAACACTTTTATCATCTTAGGCTATACCCCCTCTACATTTATCCCCCCTAAACTATGAAAATGCATATTGTACCCCCTAACTATGACTCATTTTACACTTACCCCACTAAACAATAAGAATGCACACTTACTTTCCTAAACTGCTAGCCATGGGGTGGGGGTGCAAAGTGTTATACAAGTAATAGAAGGGTATGCATTCTCATAATTTAGAGGGGCAACTGTTACATTAGTAATAGTTTAGGGAGTAAAGTGTATATTCTTATAGTTTAGGAGGGTAAGTATAAAATGGGGTATAATTTAGGTATCAAGATCCTCTAGAGTTCTTAGGGTACTCTAACAAATATAGTTCTAGCAATCCTAAAATTCCTTTTAAAATAAAAGGCCAAGATTTTGCCACCTCATCAATCTATTAAAAATTAATTATTTTCATAAAAAAAAACTCAAACTAACTCACTATTAAACCCAAAACTGCCCCACTCTCCCCTCTTGCTACCAATCGCTGGTGTTCTATCTAAGGAAGTCAATTTCGTATTGGAGGCCGTTTCAGTTTGACTAGGGGAACAAAATATTACCGTATCAACTGATACCGTGTATCATTTTGGGATTACTGCTATTTATATATTTCTATACAAAAATATATATTTTTATTATTTAAGTATGAATATATTAAATTTTATGTTTATAAAGATAAAATTTAAAATCCACATATTTTATACATATTAGCTTAAGTACATTAACCAATGTATAAGCTTAAATAACAATTTTTTTTAAAAAAAAAAAAAATTATTGTACTAGCCGAAACCCCAATACATGCCGGTATAGGCTGGTACAGCCAAAATAGGCTAGTACAACCTGATATTTTTTTAAAAACATATTGAAGGAATACCAATAATGGTTTAATGGCTGGTACAACCGGAACCAATATGAGATTGACTTCATTGGTCCTACCACCACACTCCAATTAGACTCCACCACCAACCCAGATCCGATTTGGGTATTCCTATCTTTCCCAAATGTCTTACATTGCAGTCAATAGTCTAGAAATCAAAAGATCATCCACAGGTTATCAAGAAAAGGAAAAAGAATGTATCTTTAATTTCAATCACAAAACCAGCCACAGGTTTCACACAAGTCATAATATAACAACAATGGCAATTAAATATATATATTGTCACTTTTATTAAGACTTTCCTGTTGGTTTTCCTTTTGGATTGTGGTATGTATGTATGATTGAATTTGGCCGCGCGCAATGGATCTATTCCCGTGGGTTGGGTTTTTAGCAAATTCATGTTTGGTATTAGTTTGGGTTGTCACCGGAGATTGGTATTAGGAGGCGAGAGTGAGGCAGTTTTGGGTTTCCGTGATTGAGTTTGAGTTTTATTTTATTTTATTTTTTATTTTTATATATTTTTATGGAAAGCATTATTTTTTAGGTTTTTGATTTGATGAAATGGCATAATCTTAGCCTTTTATTTTAAAAGGAAGGTGAGAATTAAATGAATTTTACCTGGTAGAATATGTCCTAGAAACTTTAGAGAATCTTAATCCATAATTTATGAGAATAAAGTGTAATTTCCAGGGCCGGCCCTAGGCTTAGGCCAATTAGGCCATTGCCTAGGGGCCCCTTACTAGAGAAGGCCCCAAATGTGGGGGCAAATTTTATTTTTTATTTTTTATATATAAATATTTTTGGGAGATATTAAAACATTTTAGTTACATTTTTTTCACTATTAAGAAAGCTCAAAGAATTAAATAATATTAGAAATAGAGATAAGACAAATTTAAATAAATAGGTCTTACAAATAGACGTGTTACTAATCACAAGTAATTCAAATAGGGAAATGTTAAAAATACTATAAATTTTACTACATAACTTTTAATTATTTAATTATTTTTATACAAAATTAAAATTCTACTCTAGCCTAATCTAAGTATATATGTGTGCGAAATTCTCTTTTAGAGACTTAAATCTCGGCCATTGCCCCCCACAATTCACAAGAACTTATACTTGTGGAGTGATCACTGCACCAAGGGTGCGTGGTGGTCTCCATAACTTTTATAATTTGATATGACAATGAATATGATAGATGGATTTCAATAAACTATTGAATGCATTTTTGAATGAATATTTGTGATTGGTGATATATCTTTGTAATTTTCATGTTGCAAATTTTATAATATTTCCAGTATTTTTGTAAGCCTCATGTCATTGATCACATTCATTACAACACCGGTTTGTAGTAAGATTTGTTATAACTTTAGCATTTTCTAAAAAAAAATCATATTAAAAAGTAAAAGGAATGGATTTTAAAAAAATTATTATATAAAATGCTAGTTAATATTATTTAAGTGATAATATAAAGACCCCATTTGAAGATTTCGCCTTAGGCCTCCAAAACGCTTGGGTCGGCCCTGGTAATTTCTCATGCACACAAACTGACAAAATTAAAGTCTGCATTTAGATGAGCTTATTTTCATCATACTATTTTGTTTATCATGTAAAAACTACAGGTATATATTGAAAAATAATAATAAGCTAAACGAATAGGCCCTACAACTGAACTGGGTTTTCTTTATGCATTTCCTAAGAGCACTTTCTTTCTCAGCCTAGTAGAAAGAATTAAAGATTGTCCGATACAAATTCAATATGTTCGGTGTCATTATGATATATATATATATATATATATATATATATATATATATATATATATATATTGGATAGGTATAGTGACACTAATCACAATGTATAAAAAAAAAAAAAAAAATTAGAGATGTTTATCCTACATTAGTTGTGTGTGTTAGAGTTTTAATCTTTATAACCTCAAGCTACTACTACAAAATTTAGGCCATTTTGTAGTAGCACTCTAGTTATAAAATATATTATAAGCCTGTTTAAAAAACTCTATATACTATTTTTACGTTCGTGTCTTCTAATAAGTATTATTGTTTCCTAAAAAAAATCACTATGTATAGGATTAGAGGTTTCGGACTAGTGGGAGGTGTATACGAAAGTAATATGGTTTAATTACAGTCTATCATCTCTATAAATTATAAAAGTAGTATAAAAATTATATTCATTGCATTGCTCATTCAAATTCCATGAGATTGCCAAAATTCTTGGCAGTACAAACAAGTCAAAACATTACTCAAAAGTCAAACGTATAAAACTCAAATTAGGGGAAAATGGGTAAATATCCTTAATTTTAAAACTATGTAGAAAAATATTCATCTTTTCAAAATATTTAGCAAAATGCCCTTGTTTTGGAACTCAATTTTAACAAAATCAAGTTCTGTGTTATGGTTAGGTATTAATTAGGAGTTATTTTAGAACACATTTTATTGTCTGTTAAGTTTTACGGAGCTCTTAAATAGGCCACTAAGTCTATAAACGTTTTTCAGTATTATTGATATTAATAAAAATTTAGACTTTTGACTATTGTTTTTCTGATGGATTCCAAAACCCTTTCTCCTCACCCTCATGGATTCAAGGAACCCTCGTAGATTCGAGGTTATTTTCAAAAACAAACGTGTTTTGTTTCTTGTTTTCTAGAAGTAGACGTGTTCTGTTTCTTGACACTTCTATATTCTGCATAAGTAATTATCCTATTGATGAAATGTATTTTACTAGTAGAAGTATAGAACTAAAATCAAACCCCAACAAATATTTTATATAAGTAATTTTTATTTTGATTCGATGTATACAAATGAGAGAATTCACCTCCTTGCAAAGTCCAATGTAGGAAGCGGCCTAGGAATCACAGATAAATCTGGTCGGCACCAACGATGACTGTACTAGTGGGGATTTTAGGGATTTTCTAATGAGAAAAAGTCCAATATTGTCCAAAGACCTGGGCTAGTGGTTGTGCCATTAAGAGGGAGAGCTTCAATCCTTGAGAGAGAGAAATTTTGATTTTTTTTGTTCAAGAGGAAATGCATGTCAGCATGTGGGGTTTGAAATTTTTTAGGGATGAAATGGTCTTTTTATAATTTGATGAAGTGTCAAATTTAAGAGACATTAGAGCATTCCCATCAGCTCTCTCATAAAAAATGCCATTTTGACACTCCAAAATCCTACTTTATTATTTTAGCACATCATTTTACAACATACCATTTATCAGATGTTTTATACTTCAATTCTATATATTAAAATAATATATTTCAATATTAAAATAACATTAAAAAAACCAACAATATATAAAAATACAAAATAAAAAAACCAACCCCCCCACCACAACCCACAGCCCAACCCCGCTGCCAGCAACCATCAACGCCTCACCCGCATCTCACCCACCACCGTCTCACACCAGAAATAACACAGCAGACCACCAAAACCACCACCACAGAAAAACAAAAACAACAAAAAACACAATCCAACCGCATCCCACACACCCACCCACTGCCGCCGCTAACCCATCCACCGCCGACCCACCCACTACTGCCGCTAACCCATCCACCGCCGACCCTCCCACCCATCAACACCCCACATCCCACCCCACCACCGTCTCACACTAGAACCACCACAGAAAAACAAAAACAACAACAAAAAACACAAAGATCGGCATCAGAGATTGGCATCAGGTGGCGCGGCGAGGCTGAACGGAGGAGAGGTCGCCACCCACTGCCGAACCCACCCATCAAATCACTGCACAAAAAAAAAAAAAAAAAAAAAACAACCCACAGCTACAGAGATCGGCATCAGGTGGCGCAGCGAGGCTGAACGGAAGAGAGGTCGCCACCCACTGCCGAACCCACCCATCAAATCATTGCCAAAAAAAAAAAAAAAAAAAACCCACAGCTACAGAGATCGGCATCGGTGGCGCGGCGAGGCTGAACGGAAGAGAGATGCCACCCACTGCCGAACCCACCTATCAAATCACTACAAAAAAAAAAAAAAAAAAAAAAAAACCATAGCAACAAAGATCGGCGAGGCTGAACAGAAGTGAGAAAAGCCACAACAATGAGAAGAAAAATGTCTGAGGAAGAACGAGAGAGGAGAGAAGGAAAAAAAAAAGCAATAGAGTGATGAGAGAGGAGAGAGGAAGATGAATAAACAAACAATAAACCAAAATAGCATTCGGATCCGTACGCTCTCAAAAATGAGAGCGTACTGTAGCATGTTCTATATTTATAGCACATTTAGCATACCTGATGAGGGTCAGTTTTTGTATTTGATGTGTCAAATGTGCCAAATATTTGGCATTTGATACATTTGAGAGACCTGATGAGAGTGCTCTTAGATTGAATAAACGGATGAGATTTGAGCTATTGCACCACGTGCAATACCCATTACAGCAAAACTGGCCTATTGTTTGTCCACCATCTTTGACTGCACTGGTATTCATGTTTACTGAGAAAAGGACGAAAAAAAAATCATGTGCATTTGGAAGACATTTTTGCGGATCATTTGCAAAAAAGATCGTATCTTTTCCTCTTTTCTTTTCTCTTCTTTTCTTTTTTTTTTTTTTTTTTTTTTTTTTTAAGAAAATTTTAATTTATGGTGTTCGCTCTTGATGATAGCTCTTTATTATCAGACTAAGACACCAATCAGTTTTTGGTGTAAACGGGGATTGAACCCAAGATCTCTTATACAACCATCAGAGACTTTACCAGTTAAGTTAACTAAAATCCACTGAAAATATAATCTTTAATTCAATTTGCTCTTTTTACCAAAAAGAAAAAAAGATCATATCTTTTTCATATATATATATATATATATATATGAAAAAGATATGATTTCGAAAAAGAATCACGCCTGGAAGACATTGTTGCGGATCATTTGCAAAAAAGATCATATCTTTTTGACTTATAAAAGATCATATCTTTAGTTAAAAAAAAAAAAAAAAATCATATCTTCGGTAAAAAGAAATATATATATATATATATATATATATGAAAAAATCATATCTTTTTTAACTCAACAATAACAACCAGTAACAACCGGTCACTTAGGAATTGTTGTATAAATATTATAAAAATGTTGTGGACATATTATTTTCATAAGAAATGTTATGTATACAACATTTTTATAACATTTTTACAACAAATCTTAAGTGACAGATTGTTACTTGTTATTATTGTTAGGTTAAAAAAGTAATCTTAGTGTTGAATTTAAATTTGAACCAATAACAACTAACCACCTGTAATTTGTTGTGAAAATATTGTAAAAATGTTGTGGACCGACGTAACACTTCTCTTTTATATATATTTCTTTTTACCAAAAATATGATCTTTAACTCAATTTGTTCTTTTTACCAAAAAGAAAAACTCAGTATTATTAAAATAAAAAAAGACCCGAGATTAAACAAAAGAGAAAGAATACAATGCAATAGGCTCCCCTACCAACCCTCTGAATAGTCAAATAAAAATAATACGATCCAATAGGCCAAGACGCGTGGAATTGATTTCTGCAATAAGACCAAAGTTCAACTAAAAAACTACTTATCCCCCCACCCCCCCCCAAAAAAAAAAACCCTCTTTTTCCTGAATTCCCTCTAAAATTTCAAATCAAACAGAAAAAGACAGATCCTTTCCCCTGTTTAACAATCCACCGCAGGTGGATGGCAGAACACTCCCCTATTCACTTCTTAACTATTATGATGCTTGACCGCATGAATATTTTGGTGTTCCTGCAATCCTACATTTAATATCATGTTTATAGCCTCCTTTCACCAGCATAATTCATACAGACTTCACATTCATGAGATGTTTGTAGAGGTTACATAAAGAGTCTAAGATTAAAAAGATTTTATGAGTATATTCTATTGTAAATGTTGCTCCATAATGTTTTTTTTTAATGGGTTTTAATTAACACAGTCATTTTTCAATTAAATATATTAGATGTGTCAACCAATTAAATTATAAGATTTTTGAATATTATTTTAAATTTGATGATGCTCTAACGGTGGTTGATATATCTACTTATGTTTATACTACAAAATTAACTTGCAAAGTCCATCAATAAATGTGCTGCATAATTGATTAGGGATCTAAACAAAGTTATTTTAGAATGGAAAAATATGTATTAATAATATGCCAGAATTTTTTTTTTTCTAGTTCGCATGACCTTATATTTTTGTATGTCAATTAAATTATTAATTAATTAATTTTTAATTCTATATATTAATCTAAATTTTATGAATTAAAATTTTTTTTCGAATCTTGCTTACTCTTATTTGTGTTTTGGTTCTATGTAAGGAAGGGTTTTAAGTTTTTCTCCCTAAAAACTTTCTTAAACTAGTTAATTATTTCCTCAAAAAAAAAAAAAAAAAAAAAAAAACTGGTTAATTAAAAAATAGCTGAACTTTTCCCAGCGTTCACCTTTTTCCTTGCAGATTGCTTATATATACGCTAGACGCAATCTCATTCTTGTCGGTACTAATCCATTTGAATTTACTCAGTAATCCACCTATCAAACTCGAACACAGTTGTTTTCCATTCATCATGTTCCACATGAAGAACAATGGCAGTGCCTTGTTGAGGGAAAGCGACACAAATATAAATAATTTTCCCCTTGGTTTGAGCGTTTTGATTGTGGATCACGATCAGCAAAGTCTGCAAGAAATGGAGGCAAATCTTCGGAGATTTGGATATGAAGGTTACTTCTTATATCTTTCGTTTTTTATTGAGTTTAAACTGCAGGTCTCGAATGGCCGCGAGTTAGCATGTTAAGGGATTGAGTTGAAGCGGTATCACAAGGGCCACCATCAAATCGGATTGAGTTAAAGCGTTATCGCAAGGGCCACCATCAGATCGTCGGAACAGCCACGGTAAAGGTTTCTTTTTTCGTTTTGGGTTTTCTCTTGAGAATGGATATACTTACCCTTTTTTGTTATGAGAAGCAGGATATACTTACCCTTTATACTTGCCCTGTTTTGGTGGTCTTTAGCCAGGTCTGGAGAGAGCGTACATCCTCTCTAAGAGAGAAAGCTTTACTTAAATATCAATATAAAAATTGCGAATACCCGCAATCAGTGCCGGCTCAAGGCCTAGGCAACTTAGGCCCAGGCCTAAGGCCCCACAACAAATAAAAAATTTCCCTACTAAAAAAAGGTCCCATCTCCTTTAATAAAAGTCCCAAAATTTTATAAAAATATAACGTTTTTTAAATAATTGGTATTTTTTTTAAAGAGTGATGCTAAAAATACCTCAAATTTTACTATAGATTTAACTGATATATCACTAATCACATAAAAAAGTAATTTAAACTCAAATAAATTAAGTTGTTGAAATTCATCAATTACACTCATAATCACATTTATTGTGAACATTTTGTAGTATTTTTAATATTTTTCTTTTTCATTTCTAACAAGGCTTTTAAAATAGGAGACCAATAAAAATTTAACCCAATATAAACCCTAAGATGTTTCAAATAAAATGCTGCAAATGTGATAAATCATCAATGATGACTAATCTCCTACTAAGCCATACGCCAAATAATATCTATCTATCTTTTTCTCTTAAAAGGAATATATAAAATAAAAATTTAGATTACAACTATACTTAACTATGCATAGTCATATATCCAAGTTAAAGTAAGTTCCTTTTGATTCAACTATAATATTCAATCTTCTATATGAAATTAACCTTAGTTTAGCTAGTATTATTCATCAATTTCTGTATTTACATCAAATTAGTCTTAATTTAATTAGTATTATATAATTTTATTTAATTAATGTTTACATATAAAAAGGCCCCATATAAAATTTTTGCCTTAGGCCCCAAATTTTGTTGGGCCGACCCTGCCCGCAATAACAAAACAGAAAATCTTTGGCTAATTCAAGGTAGCTAGGCCTTGCCCAGTTAGCGAGAGTAGTGTGAAGGCACAATATAAGGAAAAGTGTTTGTTTTTTTTTTTTTGGTTCTTAAATCTGGGGATTGGATTTCTTGGTAGGATTGGTTTTGATTTTGTTATCTGAGTTAGGTTTAGTTTTTGAGCAATGCTTCCATTAACAAAGCCTCTGATAGGATTCCTTTTCTATAATTTTTTTTTTTAAATTTAAATGGCAAGTCGACCAGTTACCTTAAGCACAAATATTTTCAGTTACTGAATGCAATCGAGTGGAGGATGCTTCAACTCTGCTAAGGATGGAGGGAAGTGTATTTCATATTATTATAATTGAACAATGCTTGCTAGGTGTGAATGAATTTGAGCTTCTTCGAATTGGTAGAGAGATAGATTTGCCTGTTATTGGTAAGTACACAGGCCTCTGTGTGTGTGTGTGTTTCTTGGATATGTGTGTCATTTTGTGTTTCAAAAAAAAAAAAAAATTTGTGAATCTAACATCTCAATATTTATAATGTTACGTAGTGACATCCGAGGATGATAAACCTGACATTGTTCAAAGGAGTTTGAACTATGGCGCCTGTGATTATCTGCTGAAGCCTATCCCGATGAGTGTTCTTAAGATGGTGTGGAAATATATGTTTCTCAAGAAAGACAATAAGTGGGCTCAAGTGCAGCAGCTGACAAATAATGTGTCCAGAGTGAGAAATCAGCGGATGTCTTGGACACTAGATTCTCATGAAAAGTTTGTAGAAAGTGTGCAAAAACTGGGGGGCATTGATAGTATGAGTCTTTTTCCTAATCTTATCTGCATTAATTTGTTGTTCTCACACTCTAGTCATTTATCTGCTCATGTTCACTTTGTCCGTTGCTTTTAATGGTGCAAGTTGGTGAAGTCAATTAGTTTAAAATAATTTAGTGGCCCATTTATGACTAAAAAAATAGTTTGTTAGATATGGGAAGGAAAACATATGGAGCCCCTGTACTGGAACTAGTTCTCCATAAATTAAATATGTCCATTTTAATTATTCTCGCTGAGAAATATAGCACATTGTATGGAGCCTTAATTCTGTTACACATCTGTATGACTATTTGCAATAATTCAATAAATTCATATAATGCATCTATGCTCTCTCTTTTTTTTTTCTTTTTTTTCTTTGTTTTTTCCCCTGAAGGTAGTGTAAATTACACGCACACTGTTTTGCACAAACGTCCATACACATGTTATATTGAACTGAAATCATGAGTAACTCATGTATTCAACTAATGATTTCAGTTCAAAAATACCTATGTACGAATGTGTGTGTAAAACAGGTTTTACCCTTTTTCTTTAAGGGAGTGCATTTATCATACCAGCATGTCACTTTATGCAACTGATATTTCCTTTTTTGAAACAATAACTAATGTTAATTTTGGAATCATTAGTTTGTGGTTAGTTCAATGAGGTTGAAAATAATCATTTTATTAGTTGGTTGGGTTATTCTCTTAAAGCAACTTTCTGGGAAAAATATTTGTACTAAGGGTTATTATTATTATATTTTAAATGCAATCTGTTAGACTTGTTTTGTGTTTCTGTAAGTCCAAGAATAGAAAATTTTGTTTCTTAGGAATGGAATTTTGTTTCTGAAGACAGGTAATTAAACTCAGCCGTTATGATTGTTTGTGCACTCCATCCCATTCTTCACTATTAGCATTTTAGCTTGTATTACAATATCTTATATATGTTGAAGCAGATGCAACTCCCAAGAAAATTTTGCAACTCTTGCAAAGTAACTTTAAGGGTTTCGAAGATGTTGATAGGGAAAAGATTTCCAGCCATCTTCAGGTAATTGTTATTCTTATTGTATCCTTAATTGATTTTTCCCCTGCATGTGCATATCTATTTAAACTTAAACAATCATATTAGAATAACGATTATAAAGGTCGTATCCAGTTAGGACCATGCTAATTTAACATGATATCAAGTGTTCTTGACTTAAAACTTGGTGTGAAATGGTGATTTATCAAGTTACCGAGTCAGATGCCTCTTAAGGAAAAATCACACCTGTTGAGTGATAGTTTATGATGTCAGATTTCTCTTTCGGTAAAGGATACTCACTATTCACTATTTCATGGTGCAGAAATACCGTGATAGCCTTAAAAAGGAGGCTCAGCCACCAATGACCATGGTTGCAAATGAGCCAGATATATTATCACAACAGTAACAAGATCCAGCAGCAAGGAACACTCAAGGCTTTCAGAGTGTAACATTGCCTTTTGAAACCAACGTACCAACCATTGGAGGTAGTACTAGTTGTGGAAACCAAAGCAACGTTTGGATGACCCAGATGGATGCATCTTCAAGTGAACAGATGCGGAATGAATTCACTGGAGGTCAGTCTTTTGACTCGGAAAGCATTCTCAATGTCCCGGATGAGCTTTCCAGCCTTGAAACTTTTCTGGTAGGTATATCTGGAGGTCCTGATTTGTACTACAATAATGCTCCTCTTCTGGGTCCTTTTCATACTGATCATGGAGAACATGATTGTTCCCAGGATGGAATAGCTGAAAATTTTAATGGGGATGTTAGTGCTTGTGAACATTTTAACAACCTCTGATGCCGGTACGTAACATGATCCCATTCATGGTTGCTGGTAAGAAATTTTTATAACTTGTACCCATTTTGGCACAAGTTATAAAAAATTCTTCTATCAAAAATAACCGACATTTATTCAGGAAAAAAAAAAAAGGAGATTTATTTATTTATTCATTGTTTCTCTTGCAGTTTGCTGGATTATCCGAGTCTGAAGTCTCACTCTGGTGGCGTCATCCCAAATCCAAGAAAAATGCTTCTCTGTTGGATGCGTCTTTGTTCTCTTTGATTCTACCTGTTTTCCTAAAAGTGTAGTTTTATTTTGTTTTCAACTCAGGATGTCAGTCCTTGTTTGCTTTAAATTCCGTCTGTCTGTTTGTTTAAATAAGGGTAATCTTCCAAGTGCTACGGTTTGTAACAATTTCAGGATTTCAGCCCAAATTCACGTGTGTGCAACCTGGTATGTGTAACAGTTTCTACCCTTTCCTAAAGGGCAGACTTTATATCACTTTACTATAGCTATGAAGTTTAAAATCGCTATTTAAGTCGGTTGTCTCAAATGAGGTTTTGAAATTTCAAAGTTAATCGAGAATGATAAAAAAAGTGCAGTTTTTATCTGGTAATGTTAAGACTGATTCTGGTTAGTGACGATAAATAATTAATATCCACAGATTTCTTGGCCATCGGTCATTCATACATGCATGAAAAATTCGTAGAAAGTGTGCAAGAACTGAGCCTTTAATGGTTTGAAACTTTAAATCATTTTCCTAATCTTAAGCTTCATAAATTGGTCATTATCACACGTCTCACTTTCACTTATCTGCACATGCTTTTTACTTCAAAAAAAGAAAACATGTAAATCACTTCGTCCGTCCGTTGAATTCTAGTTCTATGATGTAATTTGGTTAATTCAAACTACTTCTGTTTTGTTTCACTGATGCACACTAGTGTACTCCAAAATAATTCATGGTCCATTAAAAAAAGAGAAAAAAAAAAGTTAACAATTGTATTATTATTATTTTTTCAAGAATAGTTGGATGTGGAAACATATTTATTAAATTCAGACCGCAACTTGACACGGAATGGGTTTCAAGGAGAGCCATTGGTTTAATAAAACAGTCATCTGTCAAATCACAAGTTTAATTAAAATTTCAATTAAATTAAATACATTTTTTTTCTTCTAGAAAAAATTAAATAATATAAAAAGTTAAAAGGATTGCTGCAAATTTATCCACAAGATACAATTAAATATGCCAAGAATTCTTCAAGTAGCATTCTTGAAAAAATACTCGTGAATTTTTATATAATGGTGAAGGGGCCTCTCTTAAAATTTTAATATGGATCACTATTTATGGGGAATGAGTTATAGCTTTTCAATAAACACCTTTCCCTTTGGAGAAATATCTTGGTTGATTTAATATCAACAAATGTTCACAAAACTCACTAAGAGCATTACCATCAGGTCTCTTATAAAAAATGTCATTTTGACAAATCAAAAACTTACTTTATTATTTTACCACATCATTTTACAATATCTCATTCATCATATGTTTTATTTTTCAATTCTATACATTAAAATAATATTTATAACACATTAAAATAATATATTAAATTCCTCCCCCGTCGTCATTGTCAACAACAACAACAACCAGGAAAATTGTTGCAGCCACAATCACCAGAAAGAAAGAAAAAAAAAAAAATCCACAACCGCCGCCAAATCCACCATCAAATCACAACCACCAAAACAAGAAAACAAAACCAAAACCAAAAACAATTCAGAACAGAGATCGGCACCACCACCAATTCGCCCATCACCAGCCCACCCACCCACCACCACTGATCCACCCATCACCATCTCAACCCACCCACTACCGAACCGGCTATCAAATCACTGCAAAAAAAAAAAAAAAAAAAAAAACAGAGATCGGCCTGGCTTGATGTTCCGGCCTGGGTTTCGTCGGAGAGGGAGGCAATGACGTGGAGTAGAGGGAGAGAGAGCAAAGAAATGGTTGAACAAGAAAGTGAGAGAGAGAGCAGATATTGGTCGGTGAAGATGAAGAGATATTTTAATCGGGATGAGAGAGAGCTGAATAAAAAAATAATAAACCCATATGCTATATTGTTTCGTACTATGCCAAAATTATCACGGTACTGTAGCATGTTGTAAAATTTTGATACATTTGAAACACCTCATGAGGCTTGAATAGTGGTGTTTGGTGTGTCAAATGTCAAATATTTGGCATTTGACACACCTGATGGTAATGCTCTAACCATCTGAAACACTTCAAAATAGGTTTTTAACCCCCCAAAAAATCCCATATTTACACTTCTATCAATCAACCTTTATGACTCGACCGATTGACCTGCTATCATGGTAGATATGGAGCAAACATAAAGGTACACCAAAATAAATGACACTTGTCAAGTCTTGACTAATCTTCTATTGAACCTTGCAAATACTAAATTTAATCAACTAATTCTCTCCAGACATGATAGAGTTATTGTCACTTGTAATCCAACTAGAAGAGGTATCATAAAAAATAAGGGAAAATTATACTTTACCTCCTAAACTATGATCCTTTTACGCTTACCCTCATAAGCTTTCCCTCATAAACTATAAGAAAGAACACTTTTACTGCCTTAGGCTATACCCTCTCTACATTTATCCCTCCTAAACTATGAAAATGCATATTTTAAAATCCACATATTTTTTATATAATATAACATTAAGTACATTAACCAATTTATAAGCTTAAATAACAATTTAAAAAAAAAAAAATTATTGTACTGGCCGAAACCCCATTACATGCCGGTATAGGCTGGTACAGCCAAAATAGGCTAGTACAACCCGGTGTTTTTTTAAAAACATATTAAAGGAGTACCAGTATTGGTTTAATGGCTGGTATGACCGGAACCGATATGATATTGACTTCATCGGTCCTACCACCACACTCCAATTAGACTCCACCACCAACCTAGATCCGATTTGGGTATTCTTATCTTTCCCAAATGTCTTACATTGCAGTCAATAGGCTAAAAATCAAAAGATCATCCACAGGTTATCAAGAAAAGGAAAAAGAATGTATCTTTAATTTCAATCACAAAACCAGCCACAGGTTTCACACAAGTCATAATATAACAACAATGGCAATTAAATATATATTGTCACTTTTATTAAGACTTTCCTGTTGGTTTTCCTTTTGGATTGTGGTATGTATGTATGATTGAATTTGGCCACGCGCAATGGATCTATTCCCGTGGGTTGGGTTTTTAGCGGATTCATGTTTGGTATTAGTTTGGGTTGTCACAAGAGATTGGTATTAGGAGGGGAGAGTGAGGCAGTTTTGGGTTTTCGTGATTGAGTTTGAGTTTTTTTTTTTTTTTTTTAATGGAAAGCATTATTTTTTAGGTTTGTGATTTGATGAAATGGCATAATCTTAGGCTTTTTTTTTTAATAAAAAAAAAAAAAAAAAAAAAGGAAGGTGAAAATTAAAGGAAATTTACCTGGTAGAATATGTCCTAGAAACTTTAGAGAATCTTAGTCCATAATTTATGAGAATAAAGTGTAATTTCCAGGGCCGACCCTAGGCTTAGGCCAATTAGGCCATTGCCTAGGGCCCCCTTACTAGAGAAGGCCCCAAATGTGGGGGCAATTTTTTTTTTTTTTTTTTTTATATATAAATATTTTTGGGGGATATTAAAACATTTTAGTTACATTTTTTTTCACTATTAAGAAAGCTCAAAGAATTAAATAATGTTAGAGATAGAGATAAAACAAATTTAAATAAATAGGTCTTACAAATAGACGTGTTACGAATCACAAGTAATTTAAATAGGAAAATGTTAAAAATACTATAAATTTTACTACATAACTTTTAATTATTTAATTATTTTTATACAAAATAAAAATTCTACTCTAACCCAATCTAAGTATATATGTGTGCGAAACTCTCTTTTAGAGACTTAAATCTCAACCATTGCCCCCCCTACACCTCACAAAAACTTATACTTGTATAGTGATCACTGTCTCAAGGGTGCATGATGGTCTTCATAACTTTTATAATTTGATGTGACAATGAATATGATAGATGGATTTCAATAAACTATTAAATGCATTTTTGAATGAATATTTGTGATTGGTGATATATCTTTGTAATTCTCATGTTGCAAATTTTATAATATTTCTAGTATTTTTGTAAGCCTCATGTCATCGATGACATTCATTACAACACCGGTTTGTAGTAAAATTTGTTATAACTTTAGAATTTTCTAAAAAAAAAAATCATATTAATAAGTAAAAAGAATGGATTTTAAAAAAATTATTATATAAAATGCTAGTTAAATATTATTTAAGTGAAAATATAAAGGCCCCATTTGAAAATTTCGCCTTAGGCCTCCGAAACGCTTGGGCCGGCCCTGGTAATTTCTCATGCACACAAACTGACGAAATTAATGTCTGCATTTAGATGAGCTTATTTTCATCATATTATTTTGTTTATCATGTAAAAACTACACGTATATATTGAAAAATAATAATAAGCTGAACGAATAGGCCCTACAACTGAACTGGGTTTTCTTTATGCATTTCCTAAGAGCACTTTCTTTCTCAGCCTAGCAGTCCCAGAAATTAAAGATTGTCCGATACAAATTCAATATGTTTGGTGTCATTATGATATATATATATATATATATCGGATAGGTATAGTGACACTAATCACTATGTATAAAAAAAAAAAAATAGAGATGTTTATCCTACAGTAGTTGTGTGTATTAGAGTTTTAATCCTTATAACCTCAAGCTACTACTACAAAATTTAGGCCATTTTGTAGTAGTACTCTGGTTATGTAATACATTATAAGCCTATTTAAAAAACTCTATATACGATTTTTATATTCGTGTGTTCTAATAAGTATTACTGTTTCCTAAAAAAATCACTATGTATAGGATTAGAGGTTTCGAACTAGTGGGAGGTGTATATGAAAGTAATATGGTTTAATTACAGTCTATCATCTCTTTAAATTATAAAAGTAGTATAAAAATTATATTCATTGCATTGCTCATTCAAATTCCAAGAGATTGCCAAAATTCTTGGCAGTACAAGCAAGTCAAAACATTACTTGAAAGTCAAATGTATAAAGCTCAAATTAGGGGAAAATGGGTAAATATCCTTAATTTTAAAACTATGTAGCAAAATATTCATATTTTCAAAATATTTAGCAAAATGCCCCTACTTTGGAACTCAATTTTAACAAAATCAAGTTCTGTGTAAAATTCGATATCCTCAAATTTAAGTTCTATGTATATTTTTAAATAGAACTCGACATTAGCAATGTCGAGTATCGCTTAAATTAGGACAAAGTTTAGCTGTGTACTACTACTTGTTTACTATAGCATGTAGCCAAATTTTTTTGGCTATGTCACCACCAATGAAGCACAACATATTGTAGTTCGAGGAGGCAAAAATAACATTATAGCAATATGCCTCCACCAATAATGATGCTCTAAACAAGTATAGTACCTGTTTACTGTAGCAAGTTGCTACTTGCTTTTAATATTTTTTTTTCTTTCAACTCATCTCTCTCTCTCTCTCTCTCTCTCTCTCTCTCTCTCTCTCTCTCTCTCTCTCCTGATACTGTAGCAAGCCCTCTTCAATTCACTCACTTCCTTGTTCGCCTCGTCGCCTTTGCTCATCAACGAAATCATGTTGCATCCTTGAAACCTTAATCTTGAGCTCCACTTCTCTCTTGGCCACTGACTCCAAAGTCTTTAGTTCCTCTCCGGGCCATTCAATCTCCTTCTCCATCTCTCTGAGCTTTTCCTTCTTCGATGCGTTATCGTTTCGAAGCTCTCCGATCTCCAAGCTCAGTTTCTTGATTCGCTCCTTGCTTTCCGAATTCAAGTTCACCATCTGAAGCTTCTCGCGCTCCAAAGACTTGGTCTTCCTATTCAGCTCTGAAACCCTGGCGTCATAATTGCCATTGTCGCCAAGCTGATCAAGATCGTGGGAGCTCTCCCCCGTTTGATCCAACTCAGCGCCATTAATGATTATCTCCTTGTTCGCCATTGCTAATCCAACAAAATACACAAATAAAAAATTAAGCAAGAAACAAAAATCCTAAACCCCTGTTTGGTTGCCAAGAAAAATCAAACAACATAAAAATCCAAACCAAACAACATAAAATAGAATGGTGGTTGTGTTCGTTGGTAGAGGTGGCTATGGTGTTTGTTTTTTTATTATTTTATTGTATTGAAAACTAAAATAAAACCACTAATGTTGGGTGTTTTGTAAAATAAGGTGGTAAAATAGATAAAGTAGCTTTTTGTGGAGCCAAATTGCTAAATTTATGACTCTACCATTGTGGATGCTCTAAGGTGTTAGTGGTGTGTAATTGTAACTATACTGTAAGTCTCAATAAGTCAATGACAGTAAATCAGTAGACTACATGTATTTGCCTAGAAACTGATGAGTGGTGAAAAAACAAAATAATTTATCAAGATAAGAATAGATTTTGTACCAATGTGAGGAAGACACATGTGGGAAGCCTTATCACTTTGATTAAAAACCGATGAGGGTTGAATAAAAAAAAAAATTTATTTTGAAAAAAATCTATAAACTTCGGTTGGGTCGGGCTATACGGGTTTCAAATTCTTCAACCCTCCACCTGAGTCGAATAATCATTAACCAAAAAAATTATCTGTCACAAACTAAAATGTCACATGTTAGTTACCATAACAAAGGAGATGATTTCTCATATATGTTTAGCACATTACAATTTTAAAACAACTACTTTTTGAAGCTAATTGAAAGGGTGATAGTGTGACATGACACCAATGCCAAATATAGAACTACAGTTACTATATCAATATCATGTGAATCAAATATGGATGAAAATCAACTACTTTTATCAATATCTTAGTTAAAAACAAGTGCATTACAATTTTTCATTGAATTTTATGACATACAACTTTAGGGAAAATATATTTTCATTTTCCAAACAAACATACATGCAAAGAAAATGAAATTAGCCATTGAGACCTTAAATGCCCTTAAGTTTATGGAGACATATTACATAATATGCAATATGCTTCACAGAACAGATGTGCAAATTAGTCAACCAATCACTCAATAAATAACTCAACAACTTTTCCAAAAATGTCAAATAATGTTACCATTGATGTGATTATGCAATCTTAAATTGTTTATAAGATTATGTCTAAATATAAAATGCATTATGTTTTATTTTATTGCACAAAACTTACGCAAATTAGGAATAATTTTAGATGGCACCTATTTATTATTGAACCTACCAAATATACATTATGCTCAATTGTTTTTAAGATTAAAAAGAATTAAATAGGGTGATAATAAAAATTTGATAAAATAAAATCAAGAAATATGCCTAATCTTTTCATATTTATGGAAACATAAAATGATGATTCAAGTCGAGACCTTCCAATGAGACCACGATTTCCATATGATGCTAGTAATAAAAGCCCAACAATTTGCTTATCGAGAGTAGCTAGACACAATGGAGATTTCCCGTCTTCATTTAAAATATATGCCACGTTTGGATCTCCCCTATTTCTCATTTGCAACTCTACAGTAGAACTATTAATGAGGACTTTCAAAACTTTTAGATGTTTACTTTTTGTGGTCACATCAATTGCACTGTCCCCTAGGATGTTTTTCTTGGTAAGAAGGAAGGGGAAGTGATCAAAGATAAATTTTGCAATCTTAGTACTTCCAAAACTTATTGTCTCATGTAGCAAGAAATTCCCTAATGGACTCTTTTGAGAAAAAATGTTTGATAATGAGAGTTGTTTGTTGGTTGACATGTGTTCCAACATGTCAACAAAACCAATTACATCATCATTGGCTAATGGTTGATGAAAGGAAGTAAAATCAAAGTTAAGGAGGGCAGTGTTCTTGGATTGGTAGAGGTTTAGAAACTTTTTTAACTTTAAAGCTTCCAACCTTTCATTGAGAATGTCTTGGGCATAAATTTGCACAAATATGTCCACAGCCATTAATAAGAAAGGAACTTGATTTTTTTTTTTTTTTTTGAGAAAATCAAAAAATGAAATGTAAACACCATAAGAAAAAATGTTTATTGCAATGAAAAAAATCATTGCAATAACATTAGAGTCATTGCAATAGTTGATACAAGGTGTTGCAATAAAATTTGAGGTAATAGTTTTGTGCAACAAAAACTTTTGTTGTAATAAACTCTAAATATTTTAATAACAATTTGATACAATGATATATATATATATATATATATATATATTTGCAATAAACAATTTAAAGTTTCAAATATCTTGTAGATATAGACTATTATTTCACGAATCTTATTTCAATAGATTGTAAATAATCGAACAAAATAAGTTAAATTAAATTATTGCAATGAAATCATTGTAATAGATAATTACTTCATTTTGTCATTGCAATAGATTATGAAATAACTGATATTAGGTTATTACAATGATATATTCGTTGTAGTTTCATGTTTGTCATTGCAATAGATGATAAAATAATTAATATCAAATTATTGCAATGATAACTTCGTTACAATAATGTATTTGTTCAAAATTTTCATTGCAATAGACTACAAAAATAATTGGTATCAATTTATTGCAACTATATATTTATTTTAAGTTATTATAGCAATTTTCCTAATATATTAAAGCTTCTATTGCAACAAAAAAATTATAAGTTATTGCAACTTATTATTGTTGATGCAATAATTATTTGATCAATCATCAATGATAAGATCATTTATACTTGTCTCATTATCAATTCATTTTGTCAAACGATCTCCAAAGCTGTCAAACATTCTTTATTTAGATAACTGAAGTTAACCCTCCTATCCCATGTAAGAGAACACGTAACATTTGAATGAAAATTGATAGAGGCCAAATGCAAAGCTATGTGTCCATTCTCATCACTTTCATTTAGAAGCTTCTCAAACATTGGGTTTGATAATATACTTTTCACCAATATGTCTTGCCCATGCTTTGTCGCAATATGCAATATATTTTGACCTAAACTATTCAATAATTTAGATGGATCAAGCCATTGCTATTCAAGAAATATTTCAACGGCCTTAATGTATCCCTTCTTGCTTGATATATGAATAGGAAGGTCACCCTTTAGGCTCTATAAAAGGGCCTGTTGTCTAAATTTTGTTAAAATGAACTGAATTCCCTCAATGTAATTATTAGCTGCAGCTAAATGTAGAGGTGTCTTCCCTTTTTGGTCTCTTACGTGGAAGAGTAATGGGTTCTTGCTAAAACCCTCTTCTAATATATCTAAGTTAACAAAAAATATATATATATATATATATATTTTTTTTTTTTAAACATGAATGACATTTGAAAGAATTTACTAGAATATATTAATTTAGAACATGCATGACATGCAATATGTTTGTTACAATCAATGTGGAAAATACAAAGTATTTTTTTTTTTTTTTTGAGAAAAAAAGAAAAAAAAAAAAAAACCAAGTGGAAAATACAAAGTAAGTGTGATACAAAACATGCAATGCATTATGTTTTATTTTATTGCACAAAACTTATGCAAATTAGGAATAATTTTAGATGGCACCTATTTATTATTGAACCTACCAAATATACATTATGCTCAATTGTTTATAAGATTAAAAAGAATTAAATATGATGAAAATAAAAAATTGATAAAATAAAAGTAAGGAATATACCTAATCTTTCCATCCTTATGGCAACATAAAATGGTAATTCAAGTCGAGACCTTCCAATGAGACCACGATTCCCATATGGCGCTAGTAATAGAAGCCTAACAATATGCTTATCGAGAGTAGCTAGGCACAATGGAGATTTTCCGTCTTCATTCAAAATATATGCCGCGTTGGGATCTCCCCAAAATAAAAAATTGATGGCTTCATAACAAATAGGAAAAAACATAGCTTCATGTAAAGCGGTGTTTCCTATACTATTCTTCATTTGTAACTCTATAGTAGAGCTATTAATGAGGATTTCTAAAACTTTTAGATGTTTATTTTTTGTGGCCACGTGAATTGCACTGTCCCCTAGAATATTTTTCTTGGTAAGAAGGAAAGGGAAGTGATCAACAATGAATTTTGTGATCTTAGTATTTCCAAAACTTGCTGCCTCATGGAGCAAGGAATTCCCTGATGGGCTTTTTTGGGAAAAAATGGCTAATAATGGGAGTTGTTTGTTGGTTGACATGTGTTCCAACATGTCAACAAAACCAATTACATCATCATTGCCTAAAGGTTGATAAAAGGAAGCAAAATCAAAGGCAAAGTTGGTGGTGTTTGTGGATTGGTGGAGGTTTGGAAACTTTTTTTACTTTAAAGATTTCAACCTTTCATTGAGAATTTCTTGGGCATAAATTTGCACTGGTATGTTGACAGCCATTGGTAAGAAAGGAACTTGAATTTTTATTTTTATTTTTGAGAAAAACAAAAGATGAAATGTAAATAAGAATTACGAGGAAATGTGAGTAAAGAACTATGAATACACTAAGAGAAATGGTAGTACAATTTTTGTGACATATTTATAATGAAGTAAAATTCTACAGAAACCATCGGTATTTAATTAGAAGACTACACTTGGAATCAAAACATTTTGGCATTAAATGTTGACAAAATTTTGTTGCTATATTAGCCTACCTGAAATCCATGTTGTCATTTGTAACATGGATGAGTCATGCAGATTTTGTTAAGTTTTCTCCAAAAATGTGCGTCACTCTTATAAATGATCAATAAAAAGATGATAGATTTCTTGGGCATAAATTTCATTGGTATGTTGACAGCCATTGGTAAGAAAGGAACTTGAATTTTTATTTTTATTTTTGAGAAAATCAAAAGATGAAATGAAAACACTATGAGAAAAAAAAAATTATTACAATGGAAAAAAAAAATCATTGCAATAACATTAGAGTCGTTGCAATGGTTGATACTAAATGTTACAATAAAAATTGAGATAATAGGTTTGTGCAACAAAAAAACTTTTGTTGCAATCAACTCTAAATATTTTAATAACAACTTTGATGCAATGATATAAATATTGTTGCAATAAATAATATATTGTTTCAAATATCTTGTAGGTATAGGCTATTATTTCACGAATCTTATTGCAATAGATTGCAAATACTCGATTAAAATAAGTCGAATTAAATTATTACAATAATATCTTCATTGTAATAGATAATTACTTCAATTTATCATTGCGATAAATTATGAAATAATTGATACCAGCTTATTGCAATAATATATTTGTTGCAATTTTGTGTTATTCATTGCAATAGATTGTAAAATGATTAATATCAAATTACTGCAATAAGTTATTAGTTCAAAATTTCCATTGCAATAGATTACAAAAATAATTGGTATCAATTTATTGCAACAATTTCTTCATTTTAAGTTATTACAACAATTTTTCCTAAATAATCATGTTAATATTATAAAAGATGAAACTCATAAAATTGGGAAATAAAATTTACTTTAGCATTTATAGTGATACCAAACATATGAATCAAAAGCATAATACAAATTCTAAGAGATATCTCTAAATGTTCATGCTTTCAAGCATTTTAACTTTTCAAAATGCACGACGAATGTCAATGATAAATACACTATTGTACTTGAAGACTTGGCTATCAAGACAATAACATAACTTACTAGGAGTTATAACTTGAAATAGAATAGCATAAATTTTTCAAGAGAGGTTTATGATAATAAAGCATACCAAACATAAGTAATTTCCTCTTTGATTATGACCAGAGTTGTGGGTGCAACTATTACGACTTATAAAATGTAATATGTTAATCATTTTACTATACCTATTTAAAATTAAAGCAATCGAATTAGTCATAATTTCCTTTAAAAAAAAAAGTTAGTCATAAGATTCTATTTAATTCATAGCTGCGTACACAAGCTTATAATAACTTTTATACATGTTCATTCAACATATTCTTCATCCAAAATTTCATATAGCCATAAGCAATTCATCTCCTCTTTTTTTTATTATTATTATTATTATTATTATTATTTTTTATACCATTCATAGGGAGATAAAAACAAAATCAAAAATCACAAAAGGGCTAGACTAAACCAGCATTGGTTCATTGGCACGCGGGTTGCCAATTTAGCTACAGACCAGACCTCCTTTACAACCAAATGGGGAACGAAGATCATATTATAGGAAAGACCATGTTGAGTTAGGAAAATTAGATTAGCCATTCTAGAACTATCAAGCCAATCTAGAGTCTTTTTCTTCTTAAAGGATTGAAGAAGTTCCCTGCTATAACTTAGAAGCAAAATTTGCTGAAAACCATGATTTCTTGCTGTGATTCTAGCTTCCACCATAGCTTCCAGCAATGCCTCATCTATGGTTCTGGCTTTGCTACTAACTACACCATAAAAGATTCTATGATGCAGCGTAGGCGTGTAGAAGTAGAATCTATAACACACAAATACTACAACTCTTCCACTATACCTAAGTTCTACAAGAACACTAGGCTAATAGACAAAATAATAGAGAAAACCTCTCTAGCAAACTTTTATTCAAAAACACACATAACAACAATAATCAACCTCTCTAGCAAAGAGTATTTATAGGAATAGAATTTCTCCTACTCCTTTTAGGAAGAGAAATAATAAACCTACTTGTACTTGAGAAAGGAAAAACAATTTAACTAGAAAAAGAAAAAAAATTAAAATCCCAATTCAACTAGGAAAAGAAAAACAATTAAAATCCTAATTCAACTAGAAAAAAGAAAACAACATAAAATATTAAAATATTTTATTCTTCCTTAACCAATCTGCATCATTCTATCTCCCTAGATATTGACAGCTTCATAACCAATGCCACTCCTATGAGGTTTTCTACCCCTAGCACCTACAACTTTGATGATCAATTGCCATTGCCTTGCTGCTGATTGGTGCTCTGGCCTTGGGCTTCTGTTGAGTCTGTTGTTGTGTGGGTGTTCTATGAAGGTTTCCTTGTACTTACAAGATAAAGATTGGGCAGTTAGAATCACATCCATAGGGTTGGGGTTAGTTCCTTCTATTGAGGTCCAAAATATTATAAGTATTTAAATCCAAAACTAATAGCTCTTAAGGATAGAAAAGGCCTAATCCGTGAGCCAAAGCCCATTTAAAATGGGTAAAAGGAAGCCCAAGCTCATGAATGGGTAAGCCTTGGGCCTTAGAGAATGAAGAAAAAAGTAGAGGAAGCTTGGCCTAGGCTCTGTGAGAGAAACCCCCAAGGAGCCCAGAAAGAGACTGGACCAGGATATTGAGAAGTTGCCAGAACTAGAGAGGGGATCCTCGGGAAGTGTAGGAAAGAATCAGCTGGGAGTTAGACAGCTCATGGAAGCATGCTCAGGGGCACAAGGAACGAAGAAAGACATGTCTCATCAGTCGCCTGCAACTTAGAAAAAAAGGCTTTGGAAACAAATGATGACTTAGGAACTAGCACCTATGAAGAGAAGCTTGGTACCTCAAGAAGAGTAGTAAGGTGAACGATGGAGGAAGGTGGCTGGAGATCTTTCAACTTGACAGGGGGGAATCTGCCTATTTAGAGAAAAAATACAAAGGATGAGGCAGCCAAAATAGGGGTTCTGAAAAGCCTCTCTAGAAACCTTGGAAAAAGAGATTAAAAGTCAGCCTCTAAGACCCCTCCCCCCAAAAGAGGAAATTCAGTTGGGGACTTTTTGGAGGAAAACCTCAAAAGAAGAATATAGTGAGAAAATAAAGAAAGGACTAGCCACCAATGTTGCTGACACAACATTGGTTCGAGTACTCAGGGCAGCAAATAAAGGGAATCAATGATACACCAAAAACCCTAGAAAGGTACTATAAAGGGGGATCAAGTCATTAGCAAAAACCATTCAGCAATAAGGAATTAAAGCACAAAGACCCTCTGAAAAAATCCTTTAAATCTTAAGAAAATTGAAAAGGGGAAAAACACTGTGAGGGATCCTGAGACAGGTACTAGAGGATACACTTGGATTCAAGGAGATTCAAACCTCACAAGTCTTGGAAGTCTATAGAAAGCTATCCAATTTTGTAACTTTTGAATTTATTTGAATCTTGTAACACATCCTAGTGAAAAGAAGGGTCCAATATACTAAAACTTAATATAATGAAATATCATTTTATTTTCTGAGGATCCCTAACGTCCTTACATGCTTTTTCTTTATTTCTTTATTGTTCCTTAGCTATTTACTTTATAATATGTATATATTTGCATGTATGAATATGTATGTGTTGTAAGATCCATACTTTGTGCACAACTTGGTTTGTAATCAGCCTAATATAGCTGCGGTGAACCAAACCCAGTCCACCAAATTACAAGTATAAGGCACAGGATCCTTGTTTCTACTTAGGCTTGGGTATTGTCCAAAAAAAGAACCCACACCTTAATGAATCACCCTGTTTCTATGGTTCCAAATGGTCCATAGAGTCGTGAAGATGGCTTGCAAGACACTATTGAATCTATCCCTCTTACTTTGTATTTAGACAAGAGCAAAGTTAACCAGTGTTGAACAAATATGTTACTAAAATCTAAGGAATGAATGGCTAGGGTGGAGCCATGCCAGCAAGCTCTAGTAAAGGGACAAAGCAAGAAAAGGTGGGTTGTAGATTCATCTTCTTCATTGCATAGAGGGCATTTACTAGAGGTTGAGATGCCTCTGTTTTTTAGGCTAAGTAAAGTGGGTAGGCTATCATGCATGAGTTTCCACATAAAATTGTTGATTTTTAGAGGGACCTTAACTCTCCAAATTAAGTTCCACACCCCTTCCTGAGTCTGAGCTTGCTTAACAAGGGTTGAATGATCCTTCACCAGGAATTCATATGCCTTTTTGACCTGATAATCCCCATTCTTTGAGTATTTCCATAGAATTTTATCTTGAACTGATCCTGTTTTGGAAATAGGAATTTGCAAGATTGTAGAGGCTTGGGGGAATGGGTATAAAGATCTAATCAGATCTATTTTCCAGGTATTGGTATGTTGATCAATTAAGTCTCCCACTTTACCAATAGTAAGGCTTGGGTGGTTCAAGTTCAAAGAAGGGTAATGAAACCAATTTTTATGGTTGAGTGGAATACCATAACCATTTCCAACCCACCATTTCCCCTCTCTTAGTTTGTGGATTTCTTGTTGGATGATGTTTTTCCAACACCAGGAGTGGTGAGGTTTAGGTCTACATTCCTGAATTGGGCAACTAGGGAAATATTTAGCCTTGAAAGTTCTAGCCAACAAAGAGTGAGGATTATGGCTGATTCTCCAATAATTTATTATCCAAAATTTGTACCTCAAGATGTGATCAGATTATTTGGGAAAAAAAACGCTATCCAAAACTTGACCACAAACTCATCATCAATCATGGCCCACAAATGCTCTCCTAGAGTTCACAATTGCTTCTAAAGAGATTTGAAGAACCTAATTTCCATAATCATTTAAGTCTGACTGCCTTTTCTCACATCATATTTAATCTATTATTGAACAAAAGAGCCCAACTATTTAGCTCCATATCTAGTTAGCTATCCCATAATTATATATAATATTATATCATATCAAAAAGCAATTTGATATGATATAATATTATACATAATTTTTAATGGTGACGCCAAAAAAGTACAATGAAATTGGTCGGAATGGATATGTTCCATTCTGATGGAAAAGCCGAAACTAGATCCAAAATAGTATTTTGAACATTTTTAGTCTTAAAAATTTGTTCTCTTTTAAACCAAAAAAAAAAGGTGGGCTACGGTTGTGTATATACATACATACATAAGGCGAAATCTGATTGGGCTTTGGAGAGAGTGAGGTATATGTATATATCTGATTGGGCTTTGGTGAGATATTTGGGCTTCAGGGAAAAAATGCGAGATGGGTTCAGATTTTGGGCTAGATGGGTTAAGCCGGACATGCTCAGTTATACATTAAATTAAAGCAATAAGACCCAAAAAGACAAATTAGTTGAAGCAGTTGGGAAGCTATGGAGGTTGAAGGAGAAGACGGTTCCAAAATTGTGTTACAAAATGCGGGGGACAAGGTCGTGTTTGGACGAGGCTTTGGTTTTAACACGAAAGACAAGACAGTGTCACGTCGCCACGTTGTGTTTGAACTAGCGAAATGTGGTGAGAACGAAACGGGGTCCAAGTACTCCAAGGTTTCGTTTGAGGTTATTGGGAAGAATCCCATGTGGGTGAGGGAACATGGGAGTGGGGAAATCCAGGCTTTCAGGAAGGGTGAGAAGGGTGGCGTGGCTGAAGGTGACTGGCTCTGCTTTTTGTCTGGGAATAGACCTGTTTGGTTTGCTGTGAGGGAAAGTGAGTTTGGGGAGAGAGCAGAGAAGAGGGTTTTGGAGAGTGAGATTGGTTTGGGTGAGAGTTTGGGAAGTGGGTTTGAGTTTGATGATGGGGTTGATGTAGAGGCTTTGGATATTGACCCTGTTAAAGGTATGTGTTTTTTTGTGTTTCTTACTTGCTTTGCTTTGATTTTGCTGTGTTTGGTTGTTGAGAAAATGTAGGAAAGGAAAGTGGAAATTATAAATCTCTTTGTTTTCTAGCTTAGCTTTGACCATTTTTTGGTATAACTTATATGGAATACTTATTTCTTGTGGTGAACTTTTTTTGGGTCAATCTTGGTTTTTAAATTTTATTAATGTATATAGGAATAGAGATATGTCATTCTGTGTAGCTGAATTGTAGAAATGCATGCTGTGGAAAATTAAACTCCTAGGGTACATGTAATTTTGGAAATTTTGATGTAATGCTTAATACATAATACTGATGCTAATTATTGACTAATTAGCTTGACATATCAGTTTGAATGGTCCTCTGACTCACTTTCAACATCAGATTTCTTTCATATGATTATTTTGTCTTTTCAGCTATGAAGAAAGTAGAATTGAGTATGTTTGTGTATCATAGAATTTACTCTCTACCTTAATCTTCTCTCTCGTAAGAGTTATAATAAATCAGAGTGAGATGCTGTGAGAATGGTTGGTGGTAAATGTTGGGATCATATATCTTAACGTTGTCTTCTTCATTCCACAGACATTGTAACACTTAGAGTTCAGTGTTTTTTATATGGATTCCAACTTTGCACTAGTACCCTTAGAAATGTCATTTACATCATGTTTTGCTTCACCCCTAGTAAAAAGGAAAGAACAGAAAACTTTTAAATTACCTCCTTTGCTGAGAGAAGAAAGTGTGTCGAAGATATTGACATATTTTCCTTGTAGCTCACCAAAAGTTTACACTCAAACTAGGTGATATTTGGAGTAAAAGTAAAGTGCAAGTGATTTGAGACACCAAAGATAGATCTTCCTCTTTTTTCTGTCTATTTTCTCTTTATAATTAAACAATTATCAATTCTAGTTCCTTTGTTCTCTTCAGTTTATTTTCCATTGTAATATTGATAGCAACTTCAGCATCAGAGAAATATTTGTCATAGCAGGCTGTTTGTGACATTGATACTTTTGCCTTTGTGTGTGTGTGTGTGTGTGTGTGTAAGTGGGCACACACATGCATGCACTTGCTAGACAGAGTCTGAGACTGATTTCTCACAGCTTGTCTACCAAGTCGAATCGGAGTTTGTTCTATCATGTGCCTGAGATACGTAATAGAAGTTCTGTAAATATATACTGTTGTTGTAGATAACTAGTTCAGGTGTCTGTTATGCAGTTTTCTGTTTGAATCTCTGTCTTAGTTTCATCTTTAATGTCATGATGCTTTGGTTAATTAAAATTTGGGAAATGCAGAGTTTGGTTTTCTTGTGATGGGGCATGAGTTTGATCACTATCCCAAGCAAATGCTCCGTGATATAAGAAATTGGGACTGGTTTCTTGAGGAACCTAAAAGAGATAGTGATGATGATGAGTATCTTGAGAAGAGCGGAAAGAGAGGAGTGATGAAAAGGAGAAGGAAAGCTGCAGGCAATGATGATGATGATGACTTTACAGGTGAGAGTGATGATGACAAGGAGCTTGTCGCAAAACTAAGAAAGGTTGACAGACCTAAATATTCTACTAGATCAAAAGACCGTGACAAGCCTCACAAGGAGGCCAAAGGTAGTAAGAACTCTTTGCAAAAGAAAACTAGTGGTGCAAATGAAGATGATGAAGATGATGATGATGATGATGAAACACTTGGAGGCTTTATTGTTGATGATGTGGAACAGGAAGAAGAAACTGATGAAGATGAAGAAGAGTTTGTTGAAGATGACGAGGAGGAAGAAGTAGATGATTGACGCCAAATCAAGGAGCAGATACATAATTTTGTAAATGATGCTCAAGGTGAGCAGTTTTGTATGTGTAATTTCTTATACATGCTTTTTGTGTTACGTTTTGTACCATATGTTTCTATAATCTCTCTGTAGCTTGTTTGGATAGAATTTCCTTGTGTTGTAAAATTTGGAATTTTCTCTTCAGATTTTAGACATTGGAAATTGAAAGTAGCTAACATTGTGTTTTACTGAAGCAATCTTTCAGTTACTTGTAGTTCATACATCTCATTTCCTATATATGATTTCAATTTATTATACAAGAAATTAGTAGCAGAATCGTTGAGAAATGTATATTACCCCGGCTCCTTTCCAGAATTGGCAAAACAGAGATCTGGGTCAATGTCTTCAAAAGCTTTGGGGGGTTTGGTGAACTTCCAAATAGTCAAGTATTGCAAAATTAAGGAATGGTTAAGCTGGTAGGAAGGTTCTTATTTACTTTACCATGCTCAGTAAGATAAGAAGAGATAAGAGTCAGAGTGGTGTTATGGCATGAGTGTCCAAGATTTAAGTGTAGCTTTTGTAAAGGAGGAACCAAAGAAGACTCCAATTGGAAATTTGGAAACGCATGGAAGATGGAAGATCCAATTGAAGTTAATGGGTGATGTAGTATGATTTATTTTCAGGTTGCAAACTAGAAATGCTGATAATTGTGAGTACTGGATGAGGTTGAGAACCAATTCACCAATACCTCTACAAACACATTCCTCTCCATCATCATGTTCAACCTTTGACTTGTACGGCTGGAGATTGCTGAGATTCTCAGTGGAATGTATAGACTGTAGAGTTTTTATGTGCTACAAAATTGGAGATAGTCATCTTGCTTTTCATGGTTTCTTAGCGTACGTTGGATTCAATTCCAGGTCTGTTAATAAGGAAAAGCTTCATTAATTGAATCAACACCCACCAAATTTCTAATTCAATTCAACACTTAAAATACCTACTACTATATATATATAAATATATATATATATATATATATATATATTTGATTGTGCCAATTGTAACTATTAATTTTGTCAATTTCATCAATCAGCCTTAAAGATCAACTCAGAAATTTTCCTTAATTAAGAGAGTTTTTAATGATATAATTAACTTGATTTACAAAATTAAAGGACAAAATTGACACAATTAATAATTGAGTAGCTTTACTAAGGAGACTTGTACCTCTGTGACATAACTTATTCTTCTTTATTATGGGAAGTAGGATTCAAATCCTGCACTCTCATTGTTACAAAAATTGAGATATAAAATAAGAAAAAAGAAAGAAGTTAAATAACTTTAATCTAAAAGAATGATGAAACTGACATAATTAAATTTATGAGATGAAACCAAATCTGTAACAAAGGTTAATAAACCAAAATTATAGTTTGGTCTTCTCAAAATAACATTCAAACAAAGATATTTATATATAGAAAATAATGAGCGGAAGTTATAGATTTAAATTCTTGAAATTCTATTGCGAAGAGTCTTGTAGCTTAATTACCATCTTCTAGTGTTTCTAACAAAAACGTCTGGGCTTAAATCTTAGAGTCCATTTGGAAACAGTTTATTTAATTGAAACTGAAAATTTATTGCTGAAAGTACTATAGATAAAGCTAAAAGGTAGATGAAATAGTATAATGAGACTTATGAATAGTACAAAAAAAAAAACTAAATAGTAGCAAAAATAAATTAAATAGTTAAAAAAAACTGGTTTTTTAAGCCAATATCAAACGCAACCTTAGTTTCCTATCCCTACTATAACTATAAAATATTTATAATAAAAAATTGAAATTCTATCGAATTTAAAATAGAGTAAAAATTATTTATTAAAAAAAAAAAATCCTGTGATTGAGTCCATAAAGGCCATAAGGCCCATAACCAAATGAAACAATCTGAGAAAATCAAGTGCAAAGGCCCATATATCCACTTTGTACTAACAATAAAAACGACATCGTTTCCAAAAAGAATCCTCAGCTAGTATTAAATAATAAAAAACCCCAATCGAAAATTTCAAATAATAAATTTCACCTCCTGAAAATCTCTCTCAATACGCGCCGTTTCGAGCTAGGGTTTCTGCAACACCAAGAAAACCCAAAGAACCAAAGAAACAAGCTCAGCCAAACCTAGCTAAGTCCTAGACGAAGCTCAAAACCCCCAAAATTGGGAGCCTCAAATGGAGGATTACGCAGAACAATCTCATTTCGAAGACGACCAATTCGTTTACAATGGCGAAGAATATCGCGAAGATTTTGAAACCCTAGACCACCGCCACCACCACCATCAGCGGCGAGAGCAATTCGATTCAGAGCGCGGTTTTGAGCCGGAAGATAATATAAATAGCTCAGGCAATGAGATAAAGCACTCGTCGATTGTGGGTCACCGAGACTCTGCCTCTCTAGGGTTAGTTTGAGAAATTTCGGCTTTTTGATGTTTGTTGAAATTTTTCTCATTCTTGGTGATATTGATGGAAATGAAAATTTGGGTTTTTTGGTTTTTGGGTTTTTGTGGTGTGTAGAAAGCTTTTTGTTGGAGGCATTTCGTGGGAGACCTCTGAAGGTACTTTCTAAAGTTTAAACATTTTTTATTTATTTTTTGTTAATTTTAAGTTATTGTTTTTAGTAAATTCTTCATTATGTGTGTTTTGGAGTTGAATCATTTTGTTAACTTTAACATTATTGTGTGTGTGTGTGTGTAATGAAGCATTTATTGGGTCTAATGATATATTAGAGTTATGGGTATTTGGATAGTTATGCAATGATATAAACGGGATTAGTGGTGTTTGTGTAGATGTCGAATGTGAAGGTGAATTAGGGGAATGATGTTTTTTTTTTTTGGTCTGCCTTCTAGTCATTTAGCTATGGAGAGTACATGGATTGACTTTCTTTCTTTTTTTTTTTTTTTTTTTTTGATAAATAATGGAATTGTATTAATCAAAAGTCCAGGTACACCGGGGGTGTACATGGATAACAGTACATCAAACACATAAATTACAAAGACCAAGCATTTCTAAAAAATTAGAACAAGGAAAAAGATTAAAGGAAGAACTCCACTCTAGCAAGGTGTGAAGGAGAAGAGATTTAAATTCTGAAATAGACCGTTCCTTCCCTTCGAAGAATCTTGAGTTCCATTCTTGCCAAATACACCATAGGACACAGTGTGGGACAGCCCTCCATAAATCAATGCTCCGATGCCCACTAAAGGAACCTTGCCAACTCGAAAATAAACCAGAGACACCATGTGGCATAACCCATTGAAGACCAAATAGAGTCTACACCATAGTCCACAATGGATTGACTTTCTTGTAATGTTTGATTATGCATTATCCTGGTTTACGTGGTTGCTTGTTGTTTTAGTTGTAATTTAAGTTAATCATTTATTCTGCATCTCTTTTAACTAGAATTAGTGGGGTAGTGGAAGCTAAATTAGATTGGTCTTTACCTTTTCTGCATTTGTGGATCAAATGGGATAAGAGAAGTCTGTGAATTTTGGTCCTATAGAGGTGGGCCGAGGCAGCAATATATGGCCATTGGGATATAAGGTGTTGTGAATCTTGTGACATCTTGAGTTGGATGGAACTTTTCTGTTTTCATCATAGTCTGTTTCTCATTCCCCCCCCCCCCCCCCCTCCCTCCTTTTTATCTCATACACTGAACTTGCTTATTTAGGTCATTTTGTCTCCTTTTTGTCAATATTTCTTTTTGTTGATTAAATGCTTTTTTTTTTTGGATAAGTTATTGTTGATTTAATGCTTGAGAAAGGATGTTGATATAATGGTATTTTACATTATGTGGGCAATTTATATTGGATTTAGAATATGATTTTGTAAGTGGTGACATATATAGTTTTATATCTGCTCCATCTCATGTCATTTTAAAACTTCTTGGTTTGTGTACTTGAATGAGGATCTATATCTCCCTTTTCTGATTGGGGGGACATTATGAGAAAATAAGGATAAATATGGGTCATAAGTTGAATTGTGTCATGGGTTGAGACAAGTGATGGTGTAGCAATTTTTCGTTCCATGTTATTTATTTATTTTTGATAGGTAAGTAAGAATTTTATTTCATTTTATTTATTTATTTTTGATAGGTATTGCAATTTATAAAAAATCAAAAAGTGTATACAGGGAATATACAAATCAAAGAAAAAATTGAAAAACAAAACATGACTAGAAAATAAAATACAGAGAAACCAGCTGTATAATTTACAGAACAAAAGTAGAGTATCTAGGAAATCCATCAGAGAAAACATGGAGAAAGTGGAGGACTTCAATCCCCATTCATAAAGAGTCTTCAGAAATAAAAACTTGAGGCCTGGTCCAGTGGACTCTCTGTCCTCAAAAATGCCACAATTCCTTTCACCCCAAATGCACCAAATCAACCGTGCCAGGGCTGCCTCCCACACTGTCCCATATCTACGAGAACCTCACATGCCACTTCAAGATTCTAGCATTGAAACAACAGAGTTTGCCATAACCCAAGGAAACCCAACTAGGCAGGACTGTGAATATCGAGTATTGCTAGGTTTTTGTCATAGTTTAAGAGCGCCAATGCATTCTCAGATTTCTACAGTGAAGATTAAAATTCATAATGTGGTTTTGTTTGCTACTGTATTGCAATAAATTAGTACGCAAACTTTGTATGATATCCTTTGTGAAGGCGCAATGTAAAGTTCTGAAGGAAGAAGTAGTTTGGTCTCATGGATATGATTCTACTGCTTGATAAGTTTATAGATCAAGTTTTCTGCAATGTAATAATTATAGTTTGACATCTAAAGAAGCATATATTCTGGCTTGGGGCAGTCTGGTTTGTAAATGTGTGCGTGTGTGTGTGTGTGTTTCAATTCATGATTGTCAAGTAATTGTTTTTGTGAGTATAATTGTCAAGTATGTTTGTGGACCTAATCAGTGGAAATTATTGCTGTAATGCCTATGTATTTGGAAAAGGTTTATTAAGTTGAGTTGAGTTGCATAAAATTTGTCTATAAGCTGGCTTGCGGGCAAACTCAGGCAAGCATGGTTGGCTCAGCTCATTGTACTTCCTGATTACATAAGTGTGGCTTTTGTGGGCCTGTTGCAGTTGTGAAAATATGGTAAGCTGACATTTGAATCCTGTGGATTAACTATAACAAAGTTTTTCCTTTTTGTTTGTCATAGTCTATGAAAGCAAAACATTTACTAAAATGTATTCCTACTCAAATTGGGATCATCATCACTACTAAAGGAAATTTGACATGGTTGTCACTTAATCAAATTTTAAAACAGATATGATACGCGCAACAAACTAATGTATGCCATTTCAACTGCACTGGACTTATTTAATAGTGCAATTGTTAATAGCTGGCTTGCTGCAAGAATATGATACATAACAGTGAATTTTATTTTAAATTCTATAAAATCTCGTTAGTATATTTGTTCGAATAGTAACTCCGTTGTTAGTTTATAGTGTTCCTTTTCATTTGTATTTCTATGTTGGTTCTTTTTGTGGGAAGAGGGAGTAAAAGGATATATAATAATTATATGATAGAATTGTTGCTTTTGTATATTTGGTTCCATTCAATATTGCATATTCTCATCCCTTTTATTCTCAAGTCATTGGGACTCACCCTTTTTGTCCTATTGACCTTTTGTGGTTATCTTATTTTCAGATACCTTTGCTAGTTACTTTGGTCAGTATGGAGAAATAACAGATTCTGTAATTATGTTGGATAAACATTCGGGAAGACCACGGGGGTTTGGATTTGTAACATTTTCTGACCCAACAGTTGCTGATAAGGTTTTGGAGGATGAGCATGTTATAGATGGTAGAATGGTAACATTATTATCCCATTTCTCAACTGTATGGTATTTTCAGGTTTTTTGGTTTACCACACATTTTCCCTAGTATTCTCCCCTTATGGGTAGTGGAATTGTTTCCCAATCAGGTTGAAGTGAAGAGGACAGTCCCTAGGGAGGATACAGACTATAAGGGGGTATCAAAAACAAAGAAGATTTTTGTTGGTGGAATTCCACCATCTTTGACCAATGGTATTGTAGTCCAACAAAAAATTTTGATTTTACTATAAGAAAATTCAATGCATTAATTAAAAGAGAGTTTCTTTTGACTATATGTTTAAACATTGCAGAGGAGTTGAGGGAATACTTCTCTTCTTATGGTAGCATTGTTGATCACCAAATTATGGTGGATCATAAAACTGGGCGGCCTAGAGGCTTTGGTTTTGTCACTTTTGAGAGTGAAGACAGTGTTGAAGAAATTTTTTTGGAGGGAAAAATGCATGAACTTGGAGGCAAGCAGGTTAGTCAAAAACCATCTTAAGACTTCTAATTGGAAATAGTGTTCTGTGCATTTTTTTTTATGAAATCTTAATATGATGTTCACTGTAAATCTGAATGTAGGTGGAAATAAAAAAGGCAGAACCCAAAAGAGCTGGCGGTGATTACAGGGGCAATGCTGCTAAGTCATATGGTGGTTTTGGCGGTGGTGCAGCTGGATATGGAGGGTATAATTCCAGAGGTCGGGGTAGTGGAAAAATGGACAGGGGGTATGATGGGTATGGTGTCTATGGTGCATATGGCGGTTATGGGGGAGGCTATGGTGGAAGTTCTGCAAGTTTCTATGGTGGCTATAGTGGATATGGATATGGATTTGGGTATGGTGGGCCCATGTATGGAAATGCTGGATATGCTGCTGCTGGTTATGGCATTCCTGGTGGTTATGCTGGTGCTGCTGGATATAGTGGTAGTCGAGGATATGGAGGAGTTGATGGCGGTGGTGGTTATGACAATGGCAAGGGATATGAAAGCACTGGTAGTTCTGTGTCTGGAAGATACCATCCTTACAGAAAGTGAGATAAAAATGAAAGATACCATTCTTACAGAAAGTGAGTGGAAATCTCCTAACTTCATAGTCTGGATCAACATCTGATAATGATTGGAGATTTCTTGGTTTCTCTCCTCGGAAGCAACTGGAGACTAATTGGTTTCTTCTTGGAAGACAAAAATGGATTTATTTTTCGAAAGTGGAAGTATGTCTACTTCTTTGAACATTTCTTGATAGCTGCCCCAAGGGGTCAATTAAATGTATTGTAATTGTGAAAAGAATTCGAATGGTAGACTGTAGTGTTGAAATTTGCTATACTTTAGTCTTCACAAACTGTTTCAATCAGAAGATTAATCTATAGAAACTTTAACCTTGGTAGCATGAGAAATCTTGATATAGCTATTTTCCCACGTGCTCTGTAGATAAAATGAGTGTACAGGTTACAAGAAGATTTGTAAGCAATAACCTGTAAATCTCACTCTCATATGTTCAACTCAATTCTTATCGAATGTTGTAACTTCTTGTGGTGTATATAGAACTGTTTCATATTGGTACGGTGCAGTCTTGTACCATTTGGTAAAAGGTAAAAAGTAAAAATAAAAATTGCTCGTTTTTTTGTCTTACCTCTATTTTATCATTTTTATTTCACATTTGGCAATTAAGTTATTGATAACTCTGGCATACCAAATGGGTACGTCCATAGCGTATTGCAGATTGTAGCCTTGTAAGTAGTAGGAATCAATTAGTAGAGTTCCAAAACCTTTAACCACAGGTTTTTTTGTTTGATCTTAAGTCATAATAACCATGAACCCCAAAAGTTTGGTTTGGTGGTTCCAAAATTTATGATTTTTCATCATGTAGTCTTAGTTGGATCCTCTCCGCAATTATTCAACCTACCCTTGTGAGTTCACATATCCTGTTAGCACCCTTGTAATTTTGTAATATACATAATCAATCAAAAAGTATTGAGGAAGCCAAAAATAGAAAATTTAATTTAAATGAATGATTGTTTGATACCTAATGCATAGTTCAAGAGCCACTGGGCCTTGTATCCTAGTGGCACCCGGTTCCGTTGTAACCTTCAGCTCCGGGGTTCTATCTCTCGCAATTACCCAACAAAAAAAAAAAAAATGCATAGTTCAAGAAGGGTTTGGCTTGGGTCTAATGTTCTAGATTTCTAGTATATTGGACCTGACACGATACATACATATCTTCAAAAGTGACTACGTGTTAGAGTTCATAGCTTATTGTAGATTGTAGCCTTGTAAGTTGTAGGAATCAATTAGTAGAGCTCCAGAACCTTTAATCACAGTTGTTTTTGTTTGATGGTAAGTCATAATAACCATGAACTCCAAAAGTTTGGTTTGGTGGTTCCAAAATTTATGATTTTTCATTATGTAGTCTTAGCTGGATCCTCTCCGCAATTATTCAACCTACCCTTGTGAGTTCACATATCCTGTTAGCACCCTTGTAATTTTGTAATATACATAATCAATCAAAAAGGATTGAGGAAGCCAAAAATAGAAAATTTAATTTAAATGAATGATCAATTGATACCTAATGTATAGTTCAAGAAGGGTATGGCTTGGGTCCAATGTTCTAGATTTTTAGTGTATTGGACCTGACATGATACATACATATATTCAAAAGTGACTACGTGTTAAGTTCAGTGCAATGGAGCACTGGACCCAAACTTAGCCCATTCAATACTGGCTTAATAATTAATATATTAAAGAAATGTTTAGTGATAAAATGATAATGACATCTTTTGTAATTCAAATCTCAGACCAGCTCCTCTTTTGCTATCTATCAATCTCAAAACGGAACAAATTCTATGTTTGCAATTTTTACTTTTTAGCATTTTTTAAGCTTTTAGCATATATGAAAATAATGTTTAGATTAATTATTTTTAATGAATTATGGAATTTAAAATGATAGAATTAAAAATTCAGGTTTAACTTGTCACAAGAGAGTAGAGACCAATTTAGGCCTTTTCTCAAAACAAGAGATTCACACCACCAATTTACAAACCCCCACCCCGCCAATTTAATGAATTTATAAACCATAGTTTGACTCGATTCGAATAACCAAATAATAACTTGCAAAAGGGAAAGCGAGGATGATATGCTCCATCTAAACAAAGATTAGAACAAAGATTATAGATGCATGTCATGATAGAGTAAGACTAAAATGAGGGTAGTGATTTCTTTTTGGAAATCGAGTGGATGATTTCAATTCTATAATATTTGAATTTAGAGGTGATATGCAATATGTTCCATCTAAACAAAGATTAGAAGTAAGATTGAAGTCTAAACTTTGGCGAGGTTTACAGGCCATGATATGCTCTATCTAATCTTTGTTTTAATTTCAAAAAAGATGTACAATCTAAACTCTAAACCTACACTAGGGGATGGTGATTTATTTTTGTTTTTATTTTTTAAAAATTAAGTTGATGGTTTCAATTCTATGATATTGGATGATATGCATAGTTTATCTAAACAAATAGTAGAACAAAGATTAAAGAGTCCGTTTGATTGGAGTGAAAACAATAGTGATGGAAAATGGGGGAGAAAATTGTTTTAATTAATTACAAGTTAAAATTTCATTAGATTGAGCATTAAGACAAGGATATAAAAAAAAAAAAAAATACATGTGATAATTCTACCATAAAATAATAATTTTTAGATAATTTTATATCTCATAAAATTAGATGATTAATTAAAATCTAAAATGCCTAATTATTCTTTAAGTTGCTCTATGGGCACAATAAATTGTCATAATTCTTTCGTAATAGTTAGGTGTTGGTCTTGATATGTCAAAAAAAAAAAAAAAAAAAAAAATCAAAACTCACTACAATTAAAAACAAGGGTGATGTGACATTTTGATATGTCCCTACATATTTTTTTTCATTTTAATACATTGAGTTCTTTTACCGGCACAACAAAAAATTTTACATAATTTTTTCAAGATGTAAAAATAAAATAAAATAATGCTATGAAAATGTGATTTTTTTTTTTTTTGGGTAGAAAAAATGTGAAATTTTGTTGTACGTTTCTAAACCTCTTTATTTTTATTTAGGCTAAAATGCAAAATTGACCTTCTAACTTTTTACAAATTTCATTTCAGTCCTCTAAGTTTCAGATTTATTCAATTAATATCTTTTCGTTAACTTTTGTTAAAATTTTTTGAAAATAAAAATCTGAAAAATATTTTTCAATCATTAATTGAATTTTTTAATTTAAAAAATTTGAATTTTTTTTATAAAATTCAAAAATTAACCACAATATATAATAAAAGTTAGTAGAAAAGACTTAATTGAATAAACTTAACAGTTAGAGAAGATAAAAATAAAATTAAAGGATTGAAATAAAATCTAAATAAAATTAGAGGGTAAGTTTTAAATTATGCTGAAAGATACTCCTAAACTTTCTCCAAGCCCTTCTATCCTTTTCTTTATCCAAACGATTGTAAACTCAACTTTAGTTTGCCTCTAAGGCCAGCTTTGTCACAACCGTTAACCGTTGGAAGTTGGAACTCACAGACCAAAAGTAAAAGGGGTGGTCATGAGCTGCTTGGTCAAGACCAATTACAGTCACCAACTATCTTCAACAGCTATGGCCATGTGCTCAAGCTTTTGCCCTCAGATTCCAAACCAGTTAAAAACAAGACCCATTTGCCCTTTCCCCAGAAAACCACTATATACTCTATCTGTCAAAGCTCTCTCTTCTGAGACATCCAATGCTTCATCTAAAGGTACTTTCTTTATCTATCTTTATGCTTCTTTGATGGGTATTCTCATTTTTCTCTTAAATTTTTGTCTCTCCCTGGAGCTAATAGAACAATATGTTTGGATTTCGGATAAAATAGAATGGTGAAAGAGAATACATGTGGCCAATACTGATTAATTTGATGAGGAGACATAGCTGGTTATTGTTGTTGTTTTGAGTTGTAACAACCAAAATGCCTAAATTTTGCTATGATTGTGATATAAAGAAGCTGCTTTTTCTTTAGTGGTTAAAAATGAATGACATGAATAAGGTGGTTGGAGAGGAAGCGAGATAAGAATTTCAGTGTCTAATTTGGTTCTGTTTTGTCTTTAATGAAGTCTAGAAAAATCTTTGCAAGTTACTAAATTAAGGAGACGGTTGAATTATCTACGCACAAAATACTATGAAGAAATGAACGATTACAATTGAGTACGGTTGTAATGCATTATGCTCAGCAATAGTGGATGTGGTGTGATGATCTTTTAGATAGTTGTAGGCATAGTGGTGAGCCAATGGTAAATACAAGTTGGCGAGGTGGCAGTTACATTGCTGCTGTTGATGGAATTTATGGAAAATCTTTCCCTTTTTTTGTTCATTTTATTTGATAAAAGAAAGCTTATCAAATGCTATGTTCTTTGTCATTCATGCTTTCTTTGTAGCATAGTACTTTGATCTAGACCCCCTTTTAGTTTAATTAGATGTCGTCTTACGTGTTCATGGTTTGTAATGGCCACTACATCTAGTGCTATCTCACTTATCCAATTATGATCATGAATTTGCAGCCGATGGATTGTCAGCCCGGATTGGCTTTCTAGGTCTTGGAATAATGGGTTCTCCAATGGCACAAAACCTTATAAAGGCTGGGTATGATTAAAAATTTTCCTAATAAGTAGAGAGAAGCAGCACATGAGACCATTTTTATTTTATTTTATTTCTTATGATTGAATTCATTGAAATATCTATTATGTTAAAAACATAGGGATAAAACCTTGTTAAATTGAATTATATCCTATCAATTTTCTAGGAAAATTATTGTGACTATAACATTCATAGGGTGAAATGGTTATCCATTAATATGAGATATATTGATCCCAATATTTATTCTCTGGATTTTAATCCACTTATTGGCATGTTACAGGTGTGATGTGACTGTTTGGAATAGGACCAAGATCAAATGTGATCCCCTTATCAGCTTAGGTGCAAAGTAAGTAGGTGCTAGGCTTCCAAATTAATTTTTCCTTGCACTTCCACATTATTTTGCAATACCCTCAGCATTGATGATCCAAATGTTGACATATTTTGGATTATATTCTTTAGGCTTTCAGCATTCACCACGACACACTACTGGTCTGCCTAAGGACGGGGTTATACCCATTACGTGAATTGTTGGCAGGTCCAATGGCTCAGTCCTCGAAAGTCTGTATTCACCAATGGGAATATTGGCTTTCACCTAATGGGGCTGGAAAATTGTTGTTTATCCATGAACCTGGGGCTTTGTGTACTTTCATAATTACTTTTATATGCTAAAGTCAAAGAAACAGACAAATCCACAATGGGTAGAAAGTTCATCCATCTTATAGTTTGTACACGTGTAAATCTTGGCATGCTCAATATTTGAACACTATATATGAAAAGGAGGTTTTCAGGGTGCATCATATGTATTCTATAGTAGTAAATTTGGTTCATGAACATGCTTGTCTGGCTTGTCACTTTATCTACTGGGAACTAGTTTCTCATTGAATTTTTGCTGGTGCTTTCATCTGCAACTTCATTAAGCCCATATTGAGAGGCTCCAATATGGGAAATATTTGTTATCATGGTAGTTGTTCTTCTATGCAGATATAAATCCTCCCCTCGGGAAGTAGCTGCTTCTTGTGATGTCACATTTGCCATGCTAGCTAATCCTGAAAGTGCAGTGCGTATGTTTCATTTAGATTTTACCTTGTTTGCACAGCTATCCTAGTATAGCAACTTATTGCTTCTGTTTTTCAGTTGGAGGTTGCTTGTGGGGAGCACGGGGCTGCAAGTGGAATGAGCTCAGGCAAAGGGTACTACTACTACTACCTCTTTGTGTTCCCTACTACTACTACTACCACTTTGTGTTCCCTCATGGTAATATGTTTTCAAACCATGATATATCAGTCATTGCCTTTTTAAAACCGTACTAGAAGGCATAGGTAAACTAGAATGCTGTCAAATGCTCGTGTTTGACTTGCTATTGGCATCCATGTTATTTAGTTTACACTTAAGAATCTATGTTATGCACACAAGTTTCTACACCATTGACCTTTGGTTTTCCCTAACTGTATGCTTGTTCTTCCCAAGCTGATCAACAGCATGTATGATACCATTGATTGGCATTGACAGGTATGTGGATGTTTCAACAGTTGATGGTGCCACTTCTAAATTGATTGGTGGACACATTAATGCTACTGGGGCATCATTTTTGGAGGCAAGTTTTTTTTCTGGTTTCATTTTAAATATGAAGTATAAACACTGTGTCCTTGCTGCATGCTCTTCAAGGACACGGCGATAGTGTTTAATGAAATTTTATTGAGCTTTGGTACATTTTCTACAGGCTCCAGTTTCAGGATCCAAAAAGCCTGCAGAAGATGGGCAACTGATATTTCTTACAGCAGGTAGGTCAGTATTTATTTATTTATTGAATTCACTGTTGGATACCAGACTTAAGGCTGTTACCCTATCTAATACATATGTCACACCTAATTACCAAATTCCAAAATTATGGAACTTTTATTTTATTATTGATGTATCTGCAAATTGAATTTTTTATATGATCATATAATATGTCTGCTTCAAATTTCTATACCATCCTTGTTTTATCCATTGTTTAGAATATAACCTTTTGTACACTTTCAAAATCTATGTCATGTGACATATTGTAGGAGGCCTAACAGAAATAAACCATTAGATGCTTTTGTTTTCAGGTGACAAATATCTGTATGAATTGGTTGCTCCACTTTTAGACATCATGGGGAAGGTATTATCCCTTTTTTGATATATGCTGTTAAACTAGTATTCTTATTACCATTTTTTATTCTGTCTGAGAATTTATGCATTTTCCAGTCAAGGTTTTACCTTGGGGATGTTGGGAATGGAGCAGCAATGAAACTAGTTGTGAACATGATCATGGGAAGGTTCTGCAGAATTTTAATTCCACTTAAAATTCCTTTTATCATGTGCTTGTTTTGTTTATGATAGTGAAATGTTTCTTATTACATGTTCGAACAATGTGTAGTATGATGGCATCATTTTCTGAAGGATTGCTTCTCAGTGAGAAAGTAGGACTGGATCCAAGTGTACTAGTAGAGGTACAATTCAAACCATCTCATACCTTGCTGAATTATTCACTATATGCCACCTTCAATAAAACTCCACATAAATTGATTGGATTTCAGCTTTTTTTATTTCATTGCAATTGTAATAATTTAAGCATATGTAGATTTAGGTTGCAGAATAGTTGAACACAGGCTGTCAGGTAGTTCTTGCTAGTTGAGTGTGGTTTGAAGGATAACACGTTGGATCATGATACGATCTCACATACAGGACTTTTCTATTGTGTTTCAGTCATTTGTTTAACCCATTTCAGTGTCTCCATCTACCACTTTGGGCACTGAAGTAAATTCTCCTAGTCAAAACATTGACCTGATATGCATGGTGGAAATTTTAAGAAGTCCAATCATTTTGATGCCTTTTGTCAGAAAAGTAAATAAACAAATAAATGTAATTGAGTTTCCCTTTATGTCTTGCTATATGGTCCAAAAGAAGATAAATCTACATGATTTCAATGATGGAAAGCCTGATGTCTTGTTGAAAAATAATTAAATTTGGTTGCACAATGTTTTATTTATCATACCAAGAATCTACCCATATCAATAGTCCAAGAGTCTCTCCTATTTGCTGGCCAATTTTTCCTTCTGGGTGTGGACAAAGGGTGCCAGGGTTTTGTAGACAAACAAGTTAGGACTTTTTGCATTATTTAATCAGGGATTAATTGAAGTTAATATCTCAATGAGTCTCGGCATGGGATGAGAGTCTATAATTGAAAACCAAAAACTTTTTCCAAATTCCAATTCTCTTCGACAGTGATGTATTCTTTTCTTTTCTTACACGAACTGCTTGTCCAAATAAAAAAATGGAACTTGTTTCCTTTCCAAAAGAAAGTAGTCATGAAGCTTCTTTAATATCTTTTCATCTCCATGGTATTGCAGGTTGTCTCACAGGGTGCCATTAGCTCACCAATGTACTCAACCAAAGGCCCATCAATGATCCAGTCCATGTATCCGACTGCATTTCCTTTAAAGCATCAACAAAAGGTTTGTAATTTTGCTACTGCCAGTATCACATTGACACCTTCCCTGATCTAATCACGATGTTAAAATGGTGGCAGGACCTGAGGCTTGCTTTGGGACTAGCAGAATCTGTTTCCCAGCCTACTCCAATTGCAGCAGCTGCAAATGAACTATATAAGGTTGCAAAATCTCATGGCCTTAGTGACCAAGACTTCTCAGCAGTTATTGAAGCATTGAAAGCTAAATTGCAAAACCCACCAAAATAGAAGAATTCATCTTATAGGAGAATAAATATGAGTATGGCCACTGATATTGTAATTGGGTTGGGCTCTCTAATTATCATCAGTTTGAGGTTTTTGTCCATTTTGTTTTATAGCAGGTTATAAAACAGGCTCACTTTACAAGAGAACCCACCTCCTTTTAGATCCTAAAAATCAGACTGAGTTTTAAAGTTTTCTTTACTTTCAGTCACTGGCTCTAAATAACAATGCAATTCAATTCCTTGCACGAAATATGTTCCTCACCAAATTAATAATTATGCATATGGAATACAATTCCAGCTCACAAAATCAAACCCACTTCCTAAGTTTGGTCAATTAATTGGGGAAATGAATCCTATTTCACAGCCACTTGAAAAGTACCAAGAATTCTCTGCTTGTTTGTACACGTTTTCTCTTTGTTTTTAATGCTTTAAGTTACATACACGTTTCCTCTTTAATACTTGGTCATACATGATTGTATTGGATCCTTTTCTAGAGACTAGTTAAATAATCTCTTTCTAGTGGCTGTAGAACAATTAAAGAGATTCTATAAAAGAAACAAGGGTAATGCTTCGAGTGGTAACATGCTAATATGCTATGGGACCATGTACCCACTTACATAGGGTCAAATCACTATGTTAGAAATATTTGAACGACAAACTCTTCAATCTCATAAATATTAATATCAAATCCCATCAATTAAATCTTGCTCTTGAAAAATACAATATATTAGAAATTAGATTTTACATAAATTAAATTCTATTTAATACTCTACTGTCTGCACATAAATATCAATAAAAGCCTACACTTCTATGATTCTATCTAAAATTTATAGTTTGGATTCAATGAATCAAGTTTATTTTTCTTCTAAATTTGCATTACAACTCTTTCTTAATTTGTAATTTTTATATATGATTGATGTCTTCACTTCCCAAATAACTATATTTATGATCTTTTTGACTTGGTATCTATATTCTCTAGATGAGAACATGAAGAAGTTAACTGAAGTAAGAGATGGGAAAGAACTGTCTGGAGTTGTCATAATAAAACAAATTAACAGCCCACCTTTACCTTAGGCAAAAGTCCAATCCAAGTGTAGGCTAAGAGCAGTGACACTACCTCAACCACCATTGGTACCTTGACCACCACCACCTGCGTATATACCTTGACCACCACCACCACGTCCTTGAGGAAACCCAGGCCACTCCACTTCCCTAGTAATCAAATGCCAATGTCAAAATAGTATATGCATTTGATATTTTGGTTCACTTGGAAGATTACTACCACACCTCTAGGGAATGTGAGGTATTACCAATATGGGAATGCAAAGATTATAAGGCCACATCTGGTACATTGAATCTTGATTATGATAGGAATGATAATTTTTATTAGTGAGAATATAAAATGTTGTAATGGAATAATTATTCATATTCATAAGTGTGGTTGTAAAATATGAATAAAACCCAAGATTTGTATTTATAAAATATCATTTATTACAATTCACAATAGAAGGACAAGGAAAATAACGACGAGAAATTAAATTCTTAATTCTTCTCATAAATGAGGTTAAATAATATCAATAAATTATAAAACTCTTGGCATTTGGTGAGCGTTTGACAACCAACTAAAAACTGTTAACTATCAACTTTTTGTCTCACATTAGTATTATGTAAATAAGTTACCAAAATTAAACAATTTTCAAGCAGACACATTATGCCATTAAACTCGTTATAAGGATCCATATACTTACTACATACATCCATTTTTATCTCATTTTAAAATTTATTTATTTAACCCAATATTGGCATGAAAGAAATTTTCAAATTTTTACTATTTAATTTCAAAACAACACGAATAAACTATAAATATACCAAAATGTTTTTGCTAATTATAAAATGATAGCAAAATCTCGAATTTTTGAATGTTTTTTTCCAAAAAAAATTTGTTTAAACACAGTTGAGTGAGGCCCAAGTGCCCAACTCAACCTCAACCGGCACCTTCACGAAATGACCACTTAATTGGCCCGTGCATTCCACGCTCTCCTAAAGCACGTGAACCACACACCCCCATCTGATCATCATCAAAATCAAATACTAAAATAAAAATCCAAAAAATCGCCGAACCTTTAAAAACGTAAGGGAAACAAACTCTCTGTCTCTCTCTATTTCATTTTCCCTCCTTTTCTCTCATTTTCTTTCCCTAGGGTTCATCTTATTTTCTCGCCTCCCAAACAGAGAAATCAATACGAAAACGAAATGAGTAACGACAAGGACAACTTCGACTTGGCCGATCTCGGCTCCTCTCTCCCCGCCGCCGCCGCCGGTATCTCCAAACCCCTCTCTTTCAAGCAAGAATTTTGAATTCTTTCGTGATTTTTGTTTTTTTCCTTAAATTTTTATGTTGTATTAGCTTGAGTACTCGTTGTTGTATCATTGAGTTTTTGTTTTCTGTGTTGTATTTTGAATTTTGATGTTAGTTTTAGAATCATGTGATATAAGCAAACACACACATATTTGTATTTATATGTTAGAAATTTTGATATTATTAGCGTTTTTTTATGCTTTTGGAAATGAATGAGTTATAAACTGAGTGTGTTTGTTGTTTTTTGTTGTTGTTGTAGCTCTTAGTGCAGAGGAACGTGCCGGTCTTGTTAATGCGTTAAAGGCAAGTTTTTTCTTTGTGCTAGTTAGTAATCAGTTCATTAAGGGCAATAATGTTTTTTGTGAATTGGGTAATGAGAATAATGTGAAAAATATGCTTTGGTGGCTGGTGAAAGCTCAGTTTGGGGATATGTTTTTGAAATGGATTGATTTTAGCTGAGATAAAAAAAAAAGGGTTTGTGCATTTTCAAAGAGGTGAGCTAAAATGACTGGGAAATAATGTGTTCATTTTCAAGATTAAATATAGTTGTAGGAGATGAAAATGGTATTTAATTTGATTGCCAAATGAATGTTTTGATTTGCGGGTCTTATTTTGCTGATGATGTGTTGTTGGATATGTTCTGATGTTTGTGCAGGATAAGCTTCAGACTTTGGCAGCTGGGCACTCAGATATCCTAGAAACTCTGTCACCCAAAGTCAGGAAGCGCGTTGAGGTTCTGAGAGAGATTCAGGTTAGCTTGCCTCAAAATGCTATCAGTTATGAGTGTCGTTTTGCTTTGGTTTACCTTTCTTGGATCCCTCTTTTATTAGTCTCTATATATATCACCTTGATGATGGGGTTCGAGTGATAGCCCAGTGGTGCCAGCACCCTTGTGATGCTCGGTGTTTTGGGTTCAAAACCAAACCAACCCCACCCCCCCCAAATTTTTCCTATATCCAAAAAAAAAAAAAATCTCTTTGATGATACCTTGGACAACCATTAGAAAGTCAAGCACATGCTGAATTATATCACTTGCATGATTGTTAATCACTTGAGTGTAATGCTGGGTTGGCTAACGTCATGCAATGCTTGAGAAATGGTTATGGTTATGATTATTATTATTATTATTATTAATACTTTTTGTAGGAAGATTGAATATCATTGAACCCAAAAAAAGGGGCCCCTATGTTCTGGGTTAAGGGAAGCATAAATTGAGGGTACTAAAGTAAATTTGACAAGAAAGGTATCGGTTTAATGGGATTCTCATGTGTAGCACCTGTTACAAGGCACTTGATTTAGTTCTTCTGAAAATTTGCATGCCTTTGAACTTAGTGGGTCTTTGTGAGATGTTTGTTGGTAGTGGCATATGATTCTTTTGATTTTTAAATATTGGGCTGAAGATAACCTTAGACATTTTTAATTTGCAGAACCAGCATAATGAGCTGGAGGCAAAATTTTTTGAGGAGAGAGCGGCATTGGAAGCTAAGTACCAGAAGCTTTATGAACCACTTTACACAAAGGTATTCATGATATTGACAGGCAGTAAGTTCTGCATCATATTTATTGATATCACGACATTTTTATCATTAGCATGTTTTCCAGGTTAGAGATTTATAAATCACGTTTACCCTTGGTTCAACTTATTTGGATTGCAACTCCAGTGCTGTTCATCTACAGGGTTCGTGTATGTATCTTTTCAGTTAATTTGTTGATTGGGTCCTTGCAGAGACACGAGATTGTGAATGGTGTAGTTGAAGTAGAAGGAGTTACAAGTGAAGCTGGTGTGGACCAAGAAGAGGACAAAGCCACAGAAGGTACCTGACTTCTGGATTACAGTTCAAGTTTTCATTTGATTGAGAACTATTATTCCTTGAACTTGATTTATGATTTTCTCTGGGAATGCAGAAAAAGGAGTGCCTGACTTCTGGCTTACAGCAATGAAGACTAATGAAATACTAGCCGGGGAGGTGACAATCTTTTATAAACTATGATCTATTTTGGATATTCCCCATAGTTTTGGGACTAAGGGTTCTTTGTTATATATTGTATTGATTGTGGAACTATGATATGCTGTTCCCTTGGATTAGATCACGGAGCGTGATGAAGAGGCTCTTAAGTTCCTCAAAGATATCAAATGGTGTAGAATTGATGACCCAAAGGGTTTTAAGCTGGAATTCTTTTTTGATACTAATCCGTTTTTCAAGAATTCTGTCCTTACAAAAACATATCACATGATTGATGAAGATGATCCTATATTGGAGAAAGCAATTGGGTAATTTCATCTCTATTGTTCTACTGAAATGTTTTATCTCCTCTTTCTTTGAGTCTCTTCTTATGTTGGGGTATTCCATAGGACGGAGATTGAATGGTATCCTGGGAAAAGCTTGACGCATAAGATCTTGAAGAAGAAACCAAAAAAGGGATCCAAGAATGCCAAACCCATCACAAAAACTGAGAATTGTCCAAGCTTCTTTAGCTTTTTTAGCCCTCCACAGGTCCCTGAGGATGATGATGATATTGATGAAGATATTGTAAGTGCAGTTTCTTATATAACAAGATGACAATGTAGTTGGAAGTGTAATATAATTTATTGTCTTTGTGATCTATTGACAGGCTGAAGAACTTCAAAGTCAAATGGAACAAGACTACGACATTGGGTAAGTCATGAGGGTTTGTAATTTGGGGAGCTCAGGTTTTTTCTATTATAAGAGAAAATGTGTTTTAGCTTATCCATTGATGAGCATCCTTAATGTCTTGTGAATATATATATATATATATATATATATATATAATCATTTTGTGGTGTTTGTTCTACGTTGGATTAAACCTGCTTGATGCTTAGGGTTTGCCGGGCATTTAATAATAGTTGGTTTACCCTGTATGTATTGTTTGTAATTGTAGTCATTACAAATGAAACGTGTTGTACAGGTGTGTTGGAACACATAAATGTTTCCTGAATAAATAAATTATGGTGACATAGCATGAAGGTTGATGCCTTACATGCCATATAAAACAAAATGAAGTTTGAAGACTTATTTGAGCTGTGATCTATTCTGCCAATGTCTGAATTCTCTAAAGGGCATTTAGCATGGGAAGGGGTATTGACTTGTGTCTAGTTGTCTGAATTTATTATTGTCCTCTGAAATGACCTTTCGCTGGTATTGCTGTGTAGATCAACAATTCGGGACAAAATCATACCTCATGCAGTGTCTTGGTTCACTGGGGAGGCTGTACAGGAGGATGAATTCGACGATATAGGAGATGATGAGGACGATGAGGATGGTGATAATGAAGATGAAGATGATGAAGATGAGGAGGACGATGAAGATGAGGAGGATGATGACGACGAGGATGAGGAAGAGGAAGAGAAAGGCAAGGGCAGGAAGAAGGTATAGATATCATCAAGATTTTCACTTGCATCCTATGCCACATTTCTTAATTTGAACACACTATAGAATTATAAGTTTGAAATTCTAATGTTTTTTTTTTTTTTTTTTAATCGTTTCATTGATTCTTGCAGTCATCTACTGGACCCAAGGTGAGATGATTCTAACATTTGTATTTTCTGGTAATTTAACATATGAGTTAATTCTTTTGGATTAGTGACCGAATGACTTCTGGATTGCTTTTTATAAACTGCAGAAAAGTGGAAGGGCAAAAACTGGGGAAGGTCAGCTAAGTGAGCGCCCTCCTGAATGCAAACAACAGTAGTGTTATTTTCTTTTCTTGTTATTCTTTTTTTATTTCTCCTTTAAGAGGCTTCTGTTGGGTCTCTTGGTGCTTATTACTCAAAATAGTATATGTAAAATGCACTATACAGTCTAGACTCTCAATTGATGTCGTTTGTCAATGATTACGGACTATTTGTACAATTTTCATTTGTTAGGTTTCCAACATTAACAATTACCTAGAATAGCAAAGTTACCCAATACTCATTTGGTTTGATTCCTTTGCTAAGTAGTAAATTCACTTTACATGACCTGGGTGCAATGAGTTGGATTTTGATAAGGCATTACTCTTACATATTAGCTTAAACAATTTAATGTGTACGGAGACTTGAGTTGACGGCGTTGGATCTAGAATTCACACAAGTGCGTCTTTGTTGGCACATAGGCGATATTTTACTGTTTTTCACTCCTTTAACTGATCCTAGCCGAAGACAGAATAATAAAAACTTTGTTTTTAGGCCGGCTATAATTGTTGGGCTTTATGGCTTGTTACAAAACAAGGCAATCATTTTTTCCATGCTAACCTGCCCGTTATACTAGTGGGTTAACCCAATAAGCTTTGCATTCGACTTAGTTCAACCCTCTTTTGGTCCAAACCCAGCAAATCCTAAACCTGAACTGACTCGACTCAATCCAACCAATTAGCTAGTGATATTAGGCCTGTTAGTACACTAGATTTTTCCATGTTCTAACCTAACTAACTTACCTCTCATAAAAAAAAGAAGCTAGTGCTATAATGTGTAAGGAACAATGTTAATTTAATTATATATATATATATATATATATATATATATATATATATATACATTCAATAGTTTTTAATTGAATGTGAATTTTAGCAAATCATTCATTGGATTATATTATCTTTGTGCATTTTTCACGCATGCAAAACTTTAAGATGATTAAATATTAATGGTTATGTTATCAATTAATTGTTTAAATTTAAGTTTTTGTAGTTTAAAATAATGCATAAAAGTCAAGTTTATGGATTGAATAGTAAATAAAATCCAATTAACATGAAAATTGGTATGAATGTTAAGAACATATAGAATATGTAATTCAACGATGAAAATTTCAAATATGAATTCCATAACAAGTTATTGGATGATGTAATATTGCTTAAAATTACACCTAATGTAACTTTTAAGCAATGTTATATCATCTAATAACTAGTTATTGAATTCATATTTTAAACATTTCATCGTTGAATTACATGTTCTATATGTTCTTAACATTCATACTAATTTTCTTGTCAATTGGATTTTATTTACTATTCAATCCATAAACTTAACTTTTATGCATTTTTTTAAATTATAAAAACTTGAATTTAAACAATTGATTGATTCCATAGCTATTAATCTTCGATTACCTTAAAATTTTGTAAGCATGAAGAATATACGAAGATAATGTAATTTAATGGTGAATTTGTCAAAATTCGTATCCAATTAAAAAAGGCGTAAATGCACTTTTGGTCCTTATATTTTGATCCTATTTTTATTTTGGTCCCTACATTTTTATTTTATCACTTTTAGTCTCTATTTTGAAAAATGCCATTCATTTCAGTCCCTACCATTAGTTCCCTAACAGAAATATCCTATGTGGCTAACGGTGTGCACTGCTGGCACTATAAATGTTGACGTGGCTATTAAAATAATATTTTAAAAAACTTATAATTTATTAATTTAAATTAAAATTGAAAAAATAACCAAACAAAACATTAAAACTCAATCTCATATTTCCAGTCAACAATGACATCAAAAAAAGAAAAAAGAAAAAAAAAAAAAGTTTCCAGTCAATAATCTATTTGACCCAACTCATTTTTTCCAAATTCTCTCTCTCCAAAAATCTCCAAGAACAATTGGAATCTCTCAAGCTCCCTCTCTCTCTCTACGGGCTGACTAAAGGCAAGCTCTTTCTTTAAATCCATCGCCGAAACGATGAAGCCGTTGGTGGTGAGGTTTGTGAAGTCGGGTGCGATGGGTTTGATCTGGGTTAGAGATAGGGAGAGGTTGAGATCGGCTTGATTGGGGTTAGAGAAAGTGGTATGGCTGGTTGCAGCGCAGCGCAAAACCAGTGACAGCGCCTCCATGGCCATCTCTCCTCCAACCCGAGCCTCCATGGCCAACCACAGTCATGCCTAGTTCTCTCTCCTTGATCTGAACATACTCAAAAGTCAGATCTATCCCCTTTCTCCATCTTCGATCTAGACGGTTAGATTGGGTTTTTGCTAGTTTTCATTTGGGTTTGCTTGGGTCTATAAATTTGTATTGAATAAATATATATACTTTACTAGAGGTCATGTAGACACATACCTTTGGTGGAGCAGATCACCAAATTGCCGGATCTTTCACTTTGCTTGCTTTACGAACTCCTCACGATCTCCTTTGTGGAACACCTCCAAGTCGCAGGAAAGGCTACTAGAGTCTCTCCTAGTTTCCACGCTCCAAATTCTAGAGAACAGTAGATGATGTCCCAGAGAGATGGCTTATTTTTTTGAGAGAGCACTCAAAACAATACGTATGTTTTCTCACTGTGTCTAACCACTATCTGACTAATGTAGGAGTATTTAAATACTAGTAGAGATTCACTTACTATCAAATATATGTGATCCCTAAAAGATCTCATCTTTTAAATTTAAATGACTCCACTACTGATATTGATAACTCATATCAATATCTGTTAAGTTCAAATTTAAACTCACTTATCAGATAACCCATGTGGACGATCCATGGGCCATGGTTTATGGGTTGGACCAAAACCAGCCCAATTTCTAACATCTCCCACTCGTCCACATTGGGTACAACAGTCAGAACTAGCTCCTCTCAATCTTTTGTCCAATCCTCTCTTTATACAGAAAAATGGAGTGTGCGACCTGACGAGAAGGTGTAGGGTAGGAGTACTATATTAAGTCACCGTCTAAACTAACATAGTACATCACTCATTGTATCTCGTCTATGCCCCAGATTATTTGATCACACCCGATCAACTTTCTTTAATCCCTCATGAGTTCAAAACTCAAAGCAACACTTGATCCTATACCATATAATATGCTCATGATTATGTTGAAAAACAAATTCCTCATAATCGCCCGGGCTATGAGCCATAAAATAAATGGTGTGTTCTAAATAATCTTCCCCAGACACTCATGTCAATTCATTTACACTTGACCGCTTTCCTAGACATGCTCCGCGAGACCGTATATATCATGGCCCTGAGATGACATGCTAAAGTAGCGACATCAAACATTCACTTCATGACATAGTTCTAGGTCGAAAAAAAAGGGCACAGAATGGACCATATAATGGTCGACTAGGGCTCACATGGTGACGGAGTAGGGATCTATCCAATCACTCCCTTAATTGGTCGGCTATAGCACATACAGTATAATTTGTATGCTACGGTGGAGCTCCCACTCAACTGGGCTTGTCACACTCAAACACCGTACAAATCTTAGTCCAATTGCCACAAAAGCAACCAACCTGAGTTTCTCAGCACAGTTACACATCAAGTTCCTGTCCAAGATCTCACATTTGGCTTTATTCAGGCTTCATGAAGTTGTGGATACACTTCAAGTGCGACTCCCATAAGTCTCATCTTAGCCTACCTAAGGCAACATTCATTATATTATCTTGCACGCCTCCCTAAGCGTCAAGATGATCACTTACTTGATTTACAGAAAAAACAAAGTGATCACTATGTCTCATCCTGCTCGCTACTCAAGCGCTAGGGTGATCGTCTATGTGAGTAGACCGATCTAAGCCTGGTGACATATTCTCAAATAACGTGTGCTCAGTATGCATTATCAATTACATCACAAGATGAATCAAAATGAATAACATCATTATTGCATAAAGTATGAATAAACATAAATGTCCATAAGGTATCCAAAAAACATATCAAATCTACAAAGTCCCAAACTCCTAACATGAGCCTGAAAGACATCTCTAGCAATGGCTTTAGTAAGTGGATCAGCCACCATCCTGCTAGTGGAGATATGTTGGAGGATCACCTCTCCTTGTGTAATAGCAAGACGAATGTAGTTATAACGAGTCTGTATGTGTTTGCTTTTGCTATGATACTTAGGATCTTTAGCATGAGACAAGGCTGCCATATTATCACAATACATCTTTACAGCTTCATCTGCAAGAGATGTCACCCTTAGGCTTTGGAAAAATCTCTTTAACCAAACAGCTTCTTGTGCTGCTGCTGAACAAGCAACATACTCAGACTCCATTGTGGATAAAGCAATGCAAGAATGTTTCTTACTGCACCAAGAGATAGCTGCACCACTAAGTAGAAATGCATAACCTGTAGTGGACTTGCGCTCATCTCTATCACTGGCCCAGTCAGCATCAGAATATCCTCTCAATCTCAAATCTCCACCCTGATAGCAAAGAATGAGATCCGATGTCCCACGAAGGTATCGAAAAATCCTCTTAACTGCTTGCCAATGAACAGGTCCTGGATTACTTTGATAACGACTAACCATACCAACTGCAAAACAGATGTCTGGTCGAGTACACAACATAGCATACATCAGACTTCCAACTGCACTTGCATAGGGAACTCTTGCCATTTCTCTCTTTTCCTTTTCTGATTTAGGGCAATCTTCAAGGCTTAATGTATGTCCCTTCTCAATTGGAGTGTCTATGGGTTTGGAATTATGCATACGGAATCGCTCTAAGATCATCTTTATGTAAGTTTCTTGAGACAAACCAAGAAGCTTCTTTGAGCGATCCCTAAAGATCTTAACTCCAAGCACATAATTAGCCTCTCCCATGTCCTTCATTTCAAAAATAGAGGACAACCACCTTTTGGTGGTGACAATCATCTCCATGTCATTTCCAGCCAACAAAATGTCGTCCACATACAAAGACAGGATAAGTAAACTCTTTCCTGATCGTTTGACATACACACAATGGTCTTCTTCCATCATTTCGAAACCAATCGAAATAATAGCCTTATGAAATTCGAAATACCATTGTCTAGACGCTTGCTTTAGGCCATAAATGGAACGTTTAAGGCAGCACACTTTGCGCCCTTGTTCCTTGACCTCAAAGCCAATAGGTTGATCCATATAGATCTCCTCGTCTAGTTCTCCATTGAGAAATGCAGTCTTTACATCCATTTGGAAGAGTTCCAAATCCAAATGTGCAACAATAGCCAGAATAAGGCGAATAGAGACAAATCTCACTACTGGGGAGAAAGTCTCTTCATAGTCTATCCCTTCTCTTTGGGTATAGCCTTTCGCCACGAGACGAGCCTTATATTTATCAATCGATCCATCTGCCTTGCGCTTTATTTTTAAGACCCACTTGTTTCCAATGGTCTTGCGCCCAGGCGGAAGGTCAACCAACTCCCAAACTTGATTCTTTGCCATAGAATCCATCTCATCCCTGATGGCAACTATCCATTCATGTGAAGCAGGTGAAGCTAATGCTTCCTCATAGGAAGCAGGCTCATCAAGGTCTAGTGAATCACATATAAAAGATTCCCCCTCAATCTCAAAATGACGACGGGGAATAGTTTCACGTTCACTTCTACGTACCTTGGATCCTTGTGTGTCACTATCTAGTGGTTTGCTCCCACTAGGAGCAAAATCACTCCCACTATCTTTGGCGATTTCAGGATGAAGTTGTGATTCTCCACCCTCGCCCAAAGATGGTATGACACCTTCAAGTTCTTGCAGCTCATAAAGCTGAAGATCTTGTTTTGCTTCACTGATGCTTGGAAAATCATCTTCAATGAAGTTGACATCACGAGACTCTATCTCAGTCATTCCACCATCAGAATGTTCACCATACATTACATACCCCTTTGAGCTTTTTGAATATCTTATAAAGATTTTCTTACTTGCTCTAGGGCCCAATTTCCCATACTTATGGGAAGTATTGTGAACAAAACCTGCACAACCCCAAGGACGCAAGTTCTCCAAATTGGGTTTTGCACCAATCCATAACTCATATGGTGTTGTGGGAACTGACTTAGAAGGCACACGATTAAGGATGTAGGCAGCAGTCATCAATGCATCCCCCCAAAACGAAATTGGAAGGTTGGCTTGCGCTATCATCGATCTAACCATCTCTAATAGAGTACGATTCCTTCTCTCTGCAACACCATTTTGTTGTGGAGTACCAGGAATCGTCAATTGCCTACGTATCCCTTTTTCCTCACACAGTTCCTGAAACTGTTTAGACAAATATTCACGGCCCCTATCAGTTCGAAAAACCTTTAGGTTCCTTTCTTTCTGATTCTCAACCTCTGCCACAAAGCGCTTAAAGCAATCTAATGCTTCAAAGCGATGAGAAATTAGATAGACATAACTGAAACGTGAATAGTCATCTATAAATGTGAGAAAATAAGAGGCGCCATGGCGTGCCTTAACATTCATAGGTCCACATATGTCTGAATGGACTAATTCCAAAGGATGAGTTGCCCTTGGAGCCTTACCAAAAGGCTTCCTACAGGCCTTTCCAGCTAGACAAGGTTCACACATAGGTAGGCTTACATTAGTGATAGACCCCAATAGGCCTTCTCTAGCTAGTCTAGCCAATCTATCTTTTCCTATGTGTCCAAGTCTAGCATGCCACATTACAGAATCAGAAATATCATCATTATGAGCAATGAAAGAAAAAGAGGAATGATCTAAATCCAACATAAAGAAATTATTAGATAAATAACCATGTCCATACAAGGTTTTATTTAAATAAAAATCCAACTGAGGACCATCAAAATGGAAACTAAATCCAAGTTTAAGCATAGTAAGTACTGAAAATAGATTACATTGGACACCAGGTGCATGAAGCACATCATGAAGAAGTAACGTACGTCCCAGACGCAATTTGAGTTGGTAGGTTCCAACTCCTATGACTTCTTCTTGAGCTCCGTTACCCAAAATAACGTACTGTGTGCCTGTTGGTATCTTTTTGTAATCCACACACCCAACTCTATCTCTGGCTATATGTTTGGTTGCTCCTGAATCTACAATCCACCCAGGAATAGTATGAGCAACAAAAACATGTGTACAAACATAAGTAATAGCAGAGTTGTTAAGAATGGATACCTTCTTCGGCTCAGTGCACTCACGAGCGAAGTGACCCTTCTTACCACAGTTGTAGCACTTGATCTTTGCCTTGTCCTTCTTAGCACGCTTGCCCTTTTGGCGCTTTGCTATCTTGCCTTCTTTAGGCCCAAGGTTACCAGCTCCTTTGGCATTCCTCCCTTGTCCTTTGCGTTTAGGCCTGAATGCCTTCCGCTGCCCAGATTGGGCGACAAGGAGGGTGTTTTGGTGCGCCCCCATGCGCTCTGCCTCAAGCTCGAGATGACGAGAAATATCAGTAAAAGTCTTGATATTCTCACTATGTGTCAAAACAAGCTTCATTTGCCCCCAAGTAGGTTCAGGCAGTGAACGTATCACCGCTGTGACCTGTTGTTCATCAGAGAGATTATTACCAACAGCCTTTAGGTCACGGATCAATGCTGACATTGTCCTTAGATGTTCAGCTATGCTATGTTTTGAATCCATAACATATTGCTCAAACTTCAAAGTAAGAGCCCGCAACCTAGTTGCTGAAGTCCCTCCAAAGGCAATCTTAAGCTGGTTCCACATCTCTTGGGCATTTGGGTAGTTCTCAAACTCCCCAATAAGATCATTGTGCATGCTACTCAGCATAGTGAAGCATGCACAACGATCTTTCTTAACCCAAGACTCATAGGCCTCTAAGTCACGGCGATGTTAGGCAGTATTCCCATTTTCAGGTTGCATCATCACATTGGTTAGGGTTTCAAGGACCTCTTGTTCATTAAGCAGATATTGAATTTTTCTATGCCACATATCATAGTTGGTTCCATCTAGTTTCTCACCCTTAGTTAGATCAGCAACTACATTCTTAGTGGCCATGTTCACTACATTCATTACACAAGTTGACATTAGCACATACATTTTTAGATTTTATTTCCAAAAAATCCAACTAGACCATGATATTCCTTTCTACATAGTAAGATCGAAAATTTCGCTAAGCTCATAATCATCTCTCACTATGTAAATTGGAATAACACATCTAATTGATTTTTAAATAAAATTTTGTGAAGAATAAAACCTCACACCATCCACATATTAAATCATAAATATAACATGAGTCCATACATTTTTTGTGCACAACACATTGTGCATGGGCTCCACTATAAGCCCTATTGGTAATTTCATACAACATGCTAAGACAAAATTTGAAAATTATAGGTAACCGTGAAACACATCCCCTTACATGGCTTCCAAAATTAAATTACATAGCCTTAAATTACATTGACAAAAACAATGGCCCAAAAAATTGCCAAAAAACATTGGCCCAAAAAATTACATATTCAAGTATCCTATTACAAAGATTCTATTTGTAATTTAAAAAAAATTGGGGATGCCACGTTACCAAATAATTTCAAAATTGTCTTATCCATCCATAATAACAATAAATAAAAATATACATGTTGCATAAATTACCAATACAATCTTTAACTATAGAGATGAGCCAAAGAGTTTCATAAACCCTTTGGATACATATTCATCACATAATGCATTCATATAATATCAATTCAATCATATCACAATATGTTAAAAAGACATCATAAATTAATTCAAAGAATTAAAAACATGCATAATTATACAGAAAATTAGAAAACTAATTTCACAATTTTCTTATGTTATCACAATTCTATTTTAACATCACAGTTAAAAAAAATTGCCACTACGATTACATATATTATATATATGTCACACCAGGTAATGTTTTAAGTGCAATGTGCTTCTATTGTTTAGCTTGGGATTTTCTGGGGCCTTAATTGGTTCTCTTTTAACCAAAAATTGTTAGTTTAAACAACGTCTATTGGAAAACAATTTCAAATCATGCTTGCTGGGAATGATGACCACTTGCACCGAGTAACCCAAGCTATTGATCTAGTCAGGGAGAATTTTAGTGCTCCCGACAAAAAAGGAAAAGAAAAAGAGAGTCCTTATCAAAGTGTAACTAATACACTAACGTGGGGCTCTTATATTTGTGTGCAACTGAAACAAGGATAGTGTTATAGATTTCTAGTGTAACTAACACACTAACATCAACGTGGGGCTCTAATATTTTATTATTATTATATTAGATAACCACTCAAACAAATAGTGGTTAGTGGAGCCCGCACGGTACACTATTACAAAACAATTTTCACTTTATTGTTCATCCTCTTCCACGTTAGACATCAAATTTTCAGATTTTATCAAATACAACCATAATCTTTAAAAGACCATAACTTTCTTATTTAAAGTCTAAATTAAGCATGTAAACTGTCGTTTTAAAGCTTATGGAATTTACTTTCAAATCATTAAAAAATATTTGACATTAAACAAGATTTAATGGGTCAAAATAAGCCTGTAAATTTCAGATTTCATGTAAACAATCAAAAAATTACAGCTTTTTATTTCTCTCTCTACATGCCATAACATGCCTAAAAAAAAATTACAGATCTGAAAAATTAAAGAATTACAGATCTGAAAATTTTAAAAATTACTTAAACTTTTAATTTTAGCATGCATATGGGATTATATATTTCGGAGATCATGGCATCATTCAAGAGTGAAAACAAGCATAAAACGGCTCTGATACCAATGTTGAATAAATATATATACTTTACTAGAGGTCATGTAGACACATACCTTTGGTGGAGCAGATCACCAAATTGCCGGATCTTTCACTTTGCTTGCTTTACGAACTCCTCACGATCTCCTTTGTGGAACACCTCCAAGTCGCAGGAAAGGCTACTAGAGTCTCTCCTAGTTTCCACGCTCCAAATTCTAGAGAACAGTAGATGATGTCCCAGAGAGATGGCTTATTTTTTTGAGAGAGCACTCAAAACAATACGTATGTTTTCTCACTGTGTCTAACCACTATCTGACTAATGTAGGAGTATTTAAATACTAGTAGAGATTCACTTACTATCAGATATATGTGATCCCTAAAAGATCTCATCTTTTAAATTTAAATGACTCTACTACTGATATTGATAACTCATATCAATATCTGTTAAGTTCAAATTTAAACTCACTTATCAGATAACCCATGTGGACGATCCATGGGCCATGGTTTAACCAAAACCAGCCCAATTTCTAACAATTTGGATGAAGGTGTGTAAGTACTTTGGGTTTGTTGAAGGTGTTTTGAATCTTTGAAGGTCTGTGTTTGTAATGAGATGTGAAAGAATCGACTGAATAATTGTTGAATTTCTTTGTGTTTTGTAACCCTGTGGGCTTGTCTTTATGTTTGTAAATCTAGTTTGAGTGATTTTATGGGTTTTGTTGCTAAGGAAATACAAAAAAAGAAAAAAAAATATTGATTTTTTAATTTTCTAGGCAAGGTTTGCTGGGGAGAAAATGAAGAACAGAAGAACACATGTTTTGGGTTCTTCATGTTCTTCCCAAAAGAAAAAAAAAATTATTATTTAAAAAAAAAAAAAAGAAGGTTAGAATTTTTTTTTTTTTATGGTTTTATTTGATGTGGCTTTTTTTTAATGTAAAATTACTGACATGGCATTTTTAAATGCTAAATAAGTTTTTTAAAATATTATTTTAATAGCCATGTCAACATTTATTGTGTCAGGAGTGCACACCGTTAGCCACGTAGGATATTTCTGTTAGAAAACTTACGGGAGGGACTGAAATGGATGACATTTTTCAAAATAGGGACTAAAAATGGTAAAATAAAAATGTAGAGACCAAAATAGAAATATGGTCAAAATATAGGGACTAAAAATGCATTTACGTCATTAAAAAAAATATTAAATAGTGTAACATTGTTTAAAGTTATACCATTTATAACTTTAACCCAATTTTATTGGGTGAAGGAAAAGCCCAACCGACTAATGTTGATTGATGAGTTGGGTGACTTTGTTTGTGGGTCACTTACTGGCGAGCAATCAGATAGAGTTGGTTATTTTTCCTTTCCTTTTCAATATTGAAATTATGCTGGCAATTTCCTTAGCAAGAAGAAAAAAAACCAGAAATTGATAAAGGGATTTTCGAGAGAGATGGATTTAGAATTTGAATAAGTAACTGTGTGAGAGCAAAGGAAAAAGTGAAAAGAGTTTATAAAACTTGATTAGGGTAAAATTAGCATGTTAAGTTGATAGTAAGACGATCTACAATGGGTTGATATAGGAAGCAAAGCATGATTAGGGCTATCCACAACTCGCCCAGACCCGAAGCTCTTCACCTGAAAATCGCCTGATCAAAGCTTTGTTTCAGTTGGATGTGGGTCATCGGCGCTAGGACCCGAGATTGTCGATTTGAGTTGCAGGTTGGCTGTCTGAGAAACCGATGTACCTAACCCGCCTGATGAGTTGTTCTTCCCTTGTCGGAAATCACGAGTTTCGACCAAAAATCGATAAGCCCAAACTCTTAGTCTGACGATATAGGGAGATTTCGGTCAGATCTCGACAAATCCATCAAGATCTCGGCCTGATCTTTATAGATTCAGAGGAAATATCGGTCAGAATTCGTTAGATCTGGCCAGATCTGACGAGATCTAGCAATATTTCGGCCAAAATCTGGCTAGATTTCACTCCACTGTAGCAAACCCAAAACCGACTGATATGAACCTGAAACCGATACGATTTGAACTGGCAGATCTGAAACTTTATTCGGGTCGGTTACGGGTTAAAATTTTCCCCACCCGCTACATTCAGGTCAAGTCTGGGTTGGGCACAAACCTGACTTGTGGACAACCCTAAGCATGATGTTTGGAAGATATAAATTAAATAACCATGTTTTAGAAAAATTGAGTTAAATGGGTGAGATTTTGTCTCACGCGAAATCCGGCCCAAAATGTATAATTTTTAAAGCCTTTTAACTCAAGGTCTACACAATATACCGTTTAAATTTGCCTGTAACCATTCGGATCTGACATGGTCGGGTTCCTTGGGTATGTATTATATTAATTTTGAGTTGTAATTTCTTTTTCTTTTCTTTATGAATCCCAACAAGGGGTGTTTTATAGAGAGATTATCACTAATCAACTGACTCTAGGGTGTAGTTTTATTTAGGCGTATTGTACTATATTAATACAAGTTGTGCAAGGTACATGTAGAATTGAACTTGTACTGATGTCTTTAACATTATGAATTAAAATATGAACGTAATAAATGAAAAGTAAGATGAGATGCTCAATTATATAAAGGTGCAGAGCTAAGAGGGGTGGTTCCCTCGTATAAGCCTTAGGTTGAAGAAGCTGGATTAGAGCAAAGATTTGAGGATCTGGGCCAGTCCCAGATCCCATGGAGGGAGTACAGTGGACATAAGGGCAAAAGGCTAAACTTGGATCTTCCTGCTAAAATAAGCCGAGGATTGTCAATGATCGGTACGGCTGAGGAGGAAGGCATTACCCAGAAGAAGTGCTGAGGATCCTGAAAAGGTGGTACACAGCCCAAAGTGATAGTCACTTCTGCATTAATTAAGTGTTCCTACCTGATGCCAGTTACATTAAATGATGAATGAGCAGCCTGAACATTATATTCACCTCAAAAGTCTTCTTTCATAATGAAAAGGAAGGAGGGGAATGTCTAATGGGACAAATATTCAATTCTTTGACATCCAGTATGGTATTCCGCTACCAGAAGGGAGAATAGCTGGGACTATAAAGGGGACATTCCCATTGAAGGAGGGAGGAGAAAAAAGAGAGAGGAAAGATAGGAATTTTTAGCTTTGAGAGTACTCTAAATTTGTAAACTGTTGTATACCTCAGCAAAAGTCTATTTAGCTTAATTAATACGAAAAGAGTTCATTTCAATTTCAGATTTTATCTATTTAGTCTTCCCATTGTGGTTTACCCTCCAGTTTTGTATAAATTAGTTACGATGATTAAGAGCATTGGACCTTTCATGTATAAATTAGTTATGACGATTAAGCATTGGACCTTTTATTTTGGTCTCATTGTTTTTGACCCCCACAAAAGTGATAGAATATTAAGAGTGATGCATGTAGCCATATTTGATTAAGTAATTATTGCTTTCAAATAATATTGTGGGTGATACAGAAATCACACTCCCTATTTCAGTGTCAACTTTTAATTGATTAGGGCTTTCTTCATGGTCCAAGCACTCATACTTGTGATTTGAACATTCTCAGTTCCATTATTGAAGACCTGCAATTGGGCTTGTCCATCAATTGCCAATGTAGGGTAAACTCTAGCTGCGATAACAGATTTTCCTCCTCCACCAAAGCTCTCCACAATTGAATGATCAATCTGTGTTAAAGGATAAACATCAAATGCATTGAGTCAAAAAGACAATGATGAAATGGGTAAAAGGAAGAATCAGCGTAGGTCATATAAGTAACTTAGGAAACTATAAAGTTGGTATAGTACGTATGAATGCCGTTATTGCGCCCTTATCGGTTTGAAACTGCAAGAATATTGCTCATGCAGGTTAATAATTGTGGGGTCTGGGGCTAGTGACTCCTTTATCAAACAGGCTTCATCCATGTTTGGTGGTAAAAATCTATAAGACCCCTTTTTTTTTTTTTTTTTTTGTCAGTTGCATGAAAGAGGGACAGAAATCACATATATAGACGTCTCAAAACGGATTTAATATTTGAGAGAGGAAGGGTAATTGTTAGTTCACACATATTGTTGCATATAATGCGTATACAATTTATTTTTTGAACTAGAATATATGTATGTTGTGTGTAATAAGCAGTGTGTGTAATAGACACTGCTCTTTATTTAAAATATTAAAAGTATCAATTGATTTACGAGGTTCTCATGAATATGGTTTTATTTACATTTATAGAAAAACGTTATGAATAATAATTTGAGACCGATTCAAAAATATATATACAGGAAAAAAACAAAGGCACTGTGGCTGCATTTTGTGAATAAGCTTTGGTGGGCAAGAATTTTAGGAAAATGACCAGATCTTGAAGTGTTTGATAAAAACTTTGGTGGGCTAGACTTTTTACACATGGTGCAGTTCTGCTTCCCAGAAATGCGATGTATGGGGGAAATGATCATTCAGATAGGTTGACTTTCACTTAAACATATAGAGAACTAAACATAATTTATAAATGGCGAAAAGCACATTTTCGTCCCTATATTTTCAGGCGATTCCCATTTTAGTCTCTAGATTTTATTTTTACCGTTTTTAGTCTTTATTTTTAAAAACAAGTTTTGTTTTGGTCCCTACCGTCATCTCTGTAACGGAAATATCCTATGTGGTAGACGGAATACACTATTGGCATATAAAGTGCTTATGTGGCCATTAAAATAATAATAAAAAGTTTTAATTAACATTTAAAAACTCCATGTCAGCATTTAAAATGAATTTAAAATCAAAACCATTTTCTTTTTAAATTTGTCAATTTTAAAAATAAAATAAAATAATTTAAAAAATATGAATAGATTTTCTTACAACTCTCTCTAATCTCAGATTCTCATTAGATGCCTCTAATCTTAGACTTCCTCCCTCTCACCTCTAATCAAAACCATCTCAGATTCTTACACCTCAACGTCCGTTTCTTGATCTCACTCTCTCTCTCTCAGTACCCCTTGGTCGAAGCTCCCACCATTCATCTCCTTTAATCGCCGTCGCCACCGCAGCTATCAAGTTGGTAAGATCTTCCTAGTCAATGGGTTCGGTAAGGTTCACAGGTGGTGGGATCGGTAAGGTTCATCGGTGGTGGGTTCAACAAGGTTTACAAGTGGTGGGATCGGTAAGGTTCATTGGTGGTGGGTTCGACAAGGTTCACAGGTTGTGGGATCGGTAAGGTTTATCGGTGGTGGGTTCGGAAAGGTGGTGGGTCAGTTTTTGGGTCGTATGTGGTGTGTGGTATGGGTTTCCAACAGATCTGAAGGCCCACGTTTTCCTCTCCTCCTCACTTTCTCATCTCACCCTCTCTATCTTGGGATTGAATTTGAAGAGGATCTGAAGCCGACCTTGGTTTATTTTATTTGTTTTTGATTTTTGACAAATTTGAAAAACTCATTTGCTGTATGTGTTGAGAAGGGATATTCTGGGTTTGTGGGTTTGTGAAAGGACTATTTGCTGTGTGTGTTGAGAAGGGATCTTCTGGGTTTGTGAAAAGGAGTTTTTTGGGTTTATGAATGAGAATTTGCTGTGTTTGTGAAAAGGGGATTTTTTGGATTACCAATTAGGAGAGAAAAATGTTCAGATCTTGAGATTGACGTTGCCAAGAAAATGCTTAATTAAATTTTATTTTGTTTAACTGTTATTGATCTGAGTTTTGATGTTTTTGGCTCTAAAGAAAGTACAAAGAAAGATAGAGAAATGAAAAGAAACTAAGAATTAATTTGCTAAGAATATGAATATGAACAGTCATGTTCTTGGGGAAGAACACAAAAAACATATATGAATATGTTCTTCTGAAGAAAATAAAGAAAGGAAAAGAAAATTTTATTTTAATTTGGTTTTAAAAATCACATGTTTTAGAATTTTGTTTTAATTTTTTCTGACGTGGCTTTTTTTAATATTTAAAATGCTGATGTGGCATTATTTAAATATTAATTAAAACTTTTTATTATTATTTTAATGGCCATGTAAGCACTTTATATGCCAACAGTGCATTCCGTCCACCACATAGGATATTTCCGTTACAGAGATAACAGTAGGGATCAAAACGGAACATGTTTTTAAAAATAAGAACTAAAAATAGTAAAAATAAAATTTAGGGACTAAAATGAGAATCACCCAAAAATAAAGGGACGAAAATATACTTTTCACCTTTATAAATTTCATAGCAACTTACCAAGCTTCTAAGTGACAGTTCCTCATGAACGGGGTCCACATCCAGAAAAGCCCCATAATTGGCTTTATCAGTACTATCATTTAAGGAGGACCTGTCAACCAGAGAATTGTGAGTTCAAATCTTTGAAGTTTGGAAAGATTATGATGGCTTAAAAAAGATAGAGCTTTAAGCGACACCTGCTTTGGTCACTGCACATAAGCACCACATATTTGTTTTGACCTTTGAATATTCTATAGAACACTGCAGTGAATTCTTGCAAGCCCTTTGAAGCCAAAACTAGCAGCCCGAATGGTCCGAGACTCCCTTTTACTGATGCACTTTTTTGTTTACAAAGTACTTGTGGATTGGTCCAACTTGGGTCTAGCACTTCTGCTTTCTCTAAGTCACTTGCTTTGAATGAAATCACAACATCTGCCTGTAAAAGATAAGAACAGAAAACAAAAAGAATAATAGATAGGAAAAGTAATAACTAATAAGCAATATGCTTTGTAAGTTACAAGTGACTTGCACTGACTTTTTGTGCCTGAAATCTATTAGTATAACTTTGACTTTGGTACCTTAAATTTAAAAATTGAGATTTGTTCTTTGAATTTCTTTTTTTTTTAAAGAAATTAATTTGGTGCCTTCATCTATTTTTCTATTTATTTGATTAACGGGATGTTGAGACACTCATTTTTTAGGAATATAATCAGAGAGAATGTACATTTAAGGGACTAAAATTGAACCAGCTCCATATTTAAGAGATCAAAATTGAACTAACCATATATTTAATGGAACGAAATCAAACTGGCCCCATAGAGAAAATATAATTTACCCCAAAAATAAAATACCTGTGCTGCTGTGACACCAGAAACTTCAAGTGCTAATCCTCCTTTAAGCACTTGCTGAGGTAGGTTGACTTGTTGTCCCCGCAGCATTTCAATTTCTGTTATGGGCCATTGCACTAATTGTTTTCCGGATTTATCCAGCCAAAGAGTCCTTGGAATTGCCTGCAAGATGTGCCCCCAAAAGACCTTAAATCAAACAAATTCTATTGTGCCATAATGCCATTAACCATAACATTAGGGTTGTACACCTGATGCAACCGTCCGATTCATACTTGAAAACCGGCCAACCCGACACCGTTGATAGTCGGCAGTGGATCTCAACCTCTAGCAATCGAGATTGGTGGGCCAATTGGCAGAGCTTCTCTTCAAAATCTTATTCCAACCGACCCGACCAACTTATACATCAAAATCATGTTAATTTTCAAAGGTAAGAGGAGTTTCTGGTAATTTGTTGCTAGATATGTCAAGATTCGTTGAGATCTCTTTGAGATCATGACTAGATCTCTTCAAGACCCATTGAGATCTCTTCGAGGTCCAGTAAGTTCTCTTTGAGATCTTGCCAGATCTAGCCATATGTTGGCCAAATTTGGTGAATTTCGGCCAATTCCAGCGCATTTCGGCTATATCCTTCTTCCTCGACTTTGACTGACCATCGATCGAGATCTAACATGCTCAAACCAACCATTTTTATGGGTCGGGGGCTGGTCTAGATTTTGGAGACTTGAAGTGGTCAGGTCGGTTTTAAGATGGGCACAAACCCATCCTAGACAGCCTTACATAACATAATCTTGTAAAAGTTTTTTATTTTTATTTTTAAGGAACAAATAATCTTGTAAAAGTTGGTAGGCTTAGACTTTTACTATAAATTTATTAAAGCAATAGTACACAAGTAATTACCTGAACTCCAGCCCATCCCTTCTTTCTATCATCGTTAGGAATCGAAGACTCGTTTAGCCATCCCCACAAGATTCTTCTATTTTTTAAACTATCAAAGAAAGTTTTTGAAGCATAAAATTTCCCATAATCATACCTCAAGCCCAAATCACTTTCCACGGATCCAATATTCGGAATATAGATATCCTTGTCAAGGTCATAAGTTCCAATGGTGTAGTATTCATATTTAGTATCATCCAAGCTCACCTTGAGCACATGTTTAACTTTAGGACCAAGAGTTGATGTGTCAACACCACGATTGGAATCAATCGAGACTGGGAAAAAATCAGGACACTCCCACATTCCATTGCCTTCAACTGAATGAAGTGGGTGCTGGGATAAAATCCAAGTAACGAAATCTTTGCTCCTATATAAAATTGCTAATCCCCTACGGTCCGTTTTGCTTCCAATCACCACTCTCCAAGTCCCATCAGGGCCTAACCAAGCAGTGCTTGGGTCCCTGAATGAGCTTGCATTGATATGGTTCTCTGGAGAAGGTGACATTACTGGATTCTTTGGTGACTTAACCCATTCTGTAAGGTATGGGTCAGAAAGGTTTTTGGGCATGGCCAAATTTTGGACTTGTTCCTGCTTGGGGTTGATTCCTGTGTAGAGAATCACTGGTGTGCCGCTGGGCATGATTGTGGTGGAACCCGACCAGCAACCGTTGATATCAGACGGCTGAGATGGGTAGATGAGTGGATCATGTGGGGTCCAGTTCACTAAATCCGTTGATGTTGAGTGAGCCCAGACAATGTTGCCCCAAGCTGTACCTTCGGGGTTGTATTGGTACATCAAGTGGTAAATTCCCTTATAAACCATTGGTCCTGCATATAGAGTCATAGAAATTAATCATATGAAATGAAATATATCCTTTTTTTTTTCAAAGTATATAATAAAACAAAGGAGGCACCCTCAAAGCATTTTCCAGAATAACCATACTACAATACTATTCATGCAAACACTCACTAGTATTGTTGTATTTTATTTTATTTTATTTTGCATGGTTACATTCATGTTTATTTTAGATTGGTTCTTCAGTATCTATGAAGAGGCCATCTTTATTCGTTTCTAAACTAGAGTGACAAATTTTTATTTTTATTTGAAATGGGATTAAAAGTAGGAGGAAACCAAGTCAGAGAGAAGAACTAACCATTAGGATCTGCATATCCAAAAACACCCATTTGTCCATTTCACCATCAGAACACATTAAAAGGGAAAAAACAAAGAATGAAAAAAAAGTCATAATAAGAAATATGAAAGTATAAAAAATGAGAGGAAGATAAGAAAAAGAGACAGAAAGTTGGTGAAAGAAATTAATACCATTGATCCAATTTTTGGGGGGTTGGAAGTGATAAGAAGTTCTATATGGTTGATATTCAGGAGGAGTAGTTGAAGAAACTTGAAGGTTTGGGTCAAAATGGTGTGAAGCTTCAAGCTCAAGAACACCATGGCTGAGAAAGAGAGAACATAAGAAGAAGAATAGCCAAGCAGAAGAGATGGCCATGTTGCCTTTGTGGGAATGAGAGGGAAGTCAATACTATGAGTATTTATAGAGAGAGGTTTGGAGATGAGGCTGTGATGTGGAGAGGAGGATAAAGTTAAAACTCAGATCATGTTAAATGTTTACAAGCCATAAAATTTGAAAGATCCATAAAATCCATTAACTTCAGTAAAAAATTAAACAACTTTGTTGGGTATTAATGAAAAACTATAGAGAGAGAGAGAGAGAGAGAGAATTGAGACCTTGTATCAATCAAATTAAAATCATATTCTACCCTAATGTCTACTCAATTACCACTTGAGTAACTAGTCACATGCCCTAGCATTTGAGCAGCAAATGCTAGGGCATGTGAGCAGCTTTTCTACGAGGCACACTTGTTACAAAAATTGAACTTAAAAAGTACAATACACTATAATTGAAAATGTAAAATGCAGTATTGTTTACTGCACTTGTATATATTATTCAAAAGATAAAATATTTTTTTATTATGGAATAAAAACAAAGTCTTGCATTATAATTTTGGCATATAACTTAAGAGAAATGATATGTCTACAACATTTTTACAACAAATTCTAAGTGGCAGGTTGTTACTAGTTGCTATTGTTAGGACAAAAAAGTAATCTCAGTGTTAGTTTCAAATTTGAACCAATAACAACTAACCTCTTGTGATTTGTTGTAAAAATGTTGTAGACGTAGCATCTCTCATAACTTAATGTATGTGGCATTTATTAATTGCTTTATAGAAATAAATTTATTTTTTGTCAAAACTTAAAGTGGCATTTATTTATTTATATAATATAGTAATTTATTTAAGAATAAGATTGTAACAACATTAAGACATTCATATCCTATCATAAATTAACAAGTAATTAAGCATGCTTTGATAAGAGTATAAGTAGGATAGATAAACAGTATACTACTTTAAATCTTTTATTAATTAAATGGTAAATCACAGTCTCCTACATCCTAGTAGTATTGCATTATATATGCATGAATTGAAGAAGAAAATTCAACAAAATTAAGTGCATATTCATTGTCTAAAATAAGAATAACTAATCGCAAACTTATGTGATGCGTGAAAATAGATAATTATATTTTAGTTATGATATAATATATAATTTGTTCTTTAAATTTTGTGGAAAACAATTTTTTCTTCCAAAAACTTAAACAATTTCTAAAATTATTTTTCATTTATTTATCCCAAAAAATATATTATCATTTTATTATTTGGATTTATTTCTTATCATTTTATCATTTTATTCATTTTTTAGGTGGTCCACATATTGATAAATTATGTTATCGTGCGTTATATTTTCTTAATTTGCTTTTCTTGTACAACTAAACTGTTTGAGTTTCAAATATATTACTCAAAATTTTCATTCTCTTAAAAAGAGATCATTATATTTAAAATTTTTCTTATCATAGGAGTAGCTTCAAACTATTGATTGAGTTTTGTTTACTAATATAGATACATGAAATTGGAACTGCATATTTCTTAGACATTCCTAAGTGACTATACCATATTATAAATTTAATATTTAAAATAATATGTAGGAAAAAAGTAGACTTTAAGTCTAAAATTGAACACTTCACCCATCGAAATGAAAGAAAATAATCTGTATAAAATAAGAGAACATGATCTAATTTTTATTTTTATTTTTTATTACTTACACTTCTATTTATTAAGATTTTATTGCCTTTAATTGGATCTTCATATCACATTTTTGTTACTATGCTCCTATTGAGTCTTCTCATTTGTCACATCATTGGCCACAACATTATTCTTTTTGGTATTTATTTTTTACTTTTAATTTTTTGAAAATATTAAATATATAAATATATTGGCTTTACAAATTCATCTTAGGTAGATTTAATTTTACATATTCATTTACTTTAATTTTGATGTTATAACTAAATAATAAATCAATGAAAAATAAAAATAAAAATATTGTCTATATATATTCATCTTGGGTGGTTTGATTTTAATAGTTGATAGATACATTCAAATACATAGCCAACATTGTATTTTGATATAAATTCAAAATCTCACTTCCAAAATAACTAATTATTATGTCCAAAAAAAAAAAAAAAAAAAAAAATTCAGACAAAAGCTAAAAGAGGGAGAGAGAAGATTTGTGACGGAAAACTTAAAAAATCAAACACACTACCAAATCGTATTAACCCAAAACAGTATTATATAAAATATACAATGATTCATCAACTTAAAGTAAAGTTGTAAAAAAGAATATATATATATATGTAGAGAGAGAGAGAGAGAGAGAGAGAGAGAGAGAGAGAAATAACCTTTTTAAGGAGAGAAATAGAAAGAAAAAAGAAATGGCATCAAATAAAAAATATAGTCATAAGTCAAATACCAAATTATCCAAACCATGATATATAATAGAATAACATTATATTATTGTAAACTATTTATATATATATATATATATATATTTTTTTTTTTTTTTTGAGTTCTGAACTCAACTGTGAATAATGTTTAGCTCTCTTTAACTCTAACTCTATCTTTTTGTTGAAATTGAAGATGTTTTGTTGCTTCTGAGTTGAGTAGTACACTATTCCTTTTTTTTGGAAAGATGACTGAAATTTCATTAAAACAGAAAGAACAATATAGCTAGTCAAAGTAGCAAATAGAAACAGGACAAAAAGGAAAACAAACTAGCAACAAAATAGACCACAAACAAGACCCTATAGCAGCACTCCCTCACATCTAAGCAAATTTGCAATTATGTCTGGTTCTCTTCCTAACCAGCACATGGCATCCTTCACTCTTTTTGCTTGCTGGGCTAATTCATGGGCTATTTTGTTACCTGTCCTTCCAATGTGCTTCACTTTCACATCAGCAAAACTTCTCATTTCCTGCACAATTCCAGCTACTATATGACCAACTGCACCTTTGACTTCTTCTTTCTCAATTGCTTGGATTGTTTGAAGAGTCTCCAACTATAAGAACTCGCTCCAGCCCAAGCTCTTTTGCGAGCACTAAACCTTGTTCCATTGCAATAGCTTCAGTTTCTTCAACTCCAAACATTCCTAAGAGGCGCTTGCACATGACAGCTATGAACTTAAAGTCCTTGTCTCGAATAAAGATGCCTATACCTGAGTGGCCATAACCAGTGGGAATAGCTCCATCCACATTGATGAGAAAATAGTCATCCTGGAGTTGTTCAAGGCTGCTTCCTTTTGGCTCCAGGGACCTCGCTTGAGTACCATCTGCCTCCCTATAATCTTTCACCATTCGCATGGCATTTACCCAGATAATATTTCCTGGTGAACTATTTGTATCATGCACCTTTTGGTTTCTGTTATACCAGATCATCCAAGCCACCCCAAAAATTTTTTCTAGGTCCCTTGTCTCAGCATGTCTAAAGCAATATCTGAGAAGTCTCGCCTACTTTCCAAGAGACTGATGAGGCAGTCAATCCAATTTTTGCAAACTTTTTTGGCTATTTCACATTTAAGAATTGCATGCTCCACAAATTCTGCCTCCTTGCTGCACAGTGGGCAGAGAGGATCTACTGGGACTCCTCTTTTGATCAGGTTAAGCATAGTGGGGATTGCATTCATGCAAAGTCTCCAGGCAAAAATTCTCACCTTTGCTGGTATGTTCAAGTGCCACATTTTCTTCCATAAGGGAGCTTGCACGTCACCTGATGAGGACTCCCCTTGTTCACTTACTTCTAGCACTTTCCTAGCCACATAGTAAGCACTTTTCAATGAAAATATTCCTTTTTTATTACCCACCCCTATTAGTTGGTCATCAGGTAGATGGTAGCTGATTGGGGTACTAAGGACTGTTTCAACCTCAAATGCAAGGAAAATCCTTTCTAGCCTATCTCTCCTCCATCTTCTTGTGTCTTGGTTAATAAGGGCTGAGACCATGGGGAAATCACCAAAATTTGTCTGAGGGGATATTACCTTGTAGGTTAAGGGGGTTGGTAGCCATTTGTCATCCCAGATGTGAATAGTTTTTCCATTGCCTACCCTCCATTTTGTGCCTTGTTTCAGAACTTCCAGACTTTGGTGGATGCTTCTCCAAGCAAATGATGGGTTACTTCCTAAGTTAGCACTTAAAACATCATTGTTGGGGAAGTATCTTGACTTGTATAGTCGAGCCATCAGTGATGAAGGGTGAGACATCATCCGCCATCCTTGCTTTGCTAGCATGGCCAAATTAAATGCTTGAAGGTCTCGGAAACCCATTCCCCCTTCAAATTTTGATTTGCACATTTTTGACCAACTCACCCAAGCAATCTTTGATTCCTGATGCCTTTGTCCCCACCAAAAATTCCTCATAATTCCCTCAAGATCCTCACAAAGGCCTTTTGGGAGTAAGAAACACCCCATTGTATAAGTAGGCACAGCTTGGGCAACAGCCTTAATCAGGACTTCCCTACCCCCTATAGATAAGAGCTTCTCCTTTCACCCTGATAACTTCTTTCCAACCCTTTCCTTTATTTCATTGAAAATTTGCTTCTTTGACCTTCCAATTAATGATGGGAGGCCCAAATATTTCTTTGGTTGGGTATCCTACATAGAGCTAAAAGAATCGAAGACTTCAGCTTTTGTTTCTTCATCTGTGTTTCGGCTAAAATACACGGAGGACTTGTCTATATTTATTTTTTGGCCTGCTACATTCTCATATTTTTGAAGGATATTTTGGAGTTCCCTGTTCTCCTGGCCATTTGCTTTGCAGTATATGACACTATCGTTGGCAAAGAGAAGGTGGGTAATTGTTGAGCAACCCCTACTAATAGAAGTGCCAGAAAGTTTTTTATTCTTGACTGCCTCTCCTATCAGCCCTGTGAGCCCTTTTGCACATAAGAGAAATAAATAAGGAGATAAAAGGTCCCCTTGGCGAAGTCCCCTTGAAGGGAAAATGCAGCCTTGGGAGACCTCATTTATGAGGATTGAGTAAGAGACAGTGGAAATATAGTTCATCATTAGACTAATCCATTTATCATTAAATCCCATAGTAGTCATGATATTACAAAGGAAACCCCACTCCACTCTATCATACACCTTACTTAAATCCAATTTTACTACCATGTATTTATCTTTCCCCTCTCTTTTATTCTTCAGATAATGCATAATTTCAAAAGCAACAAGGATATTATTAGTTATAAGCTGGCCTGGGACAAAAACACTTTGATTTTCTGAGATGATAGCATTAAGAATAGGTTTAAGCCTATTTGCAAGGACTTTTGAGATGATTTTGTATGATACATTACAAAGGCTTATAGGCCGAAACTCACACATTTTGGTTGGGTTATTTGTTTTGGGGATGAGGACAATGATTGTTTGATTTAGTTTTGCCAGGGAGGAATTTGAGTTGAGAATATTTAACATTGTATTTGTAACATCTTCCCCAATTATATCCCAATATTTTTGATAACAAATAGCGGACATACCATCTGGGCCGGGAGCTTTTGTCAGGTGCATTAGGCGGATGGCTTGAAAGACTTCTTCCTTCTAGAATTCTTTTGTTAGTTGCTTGTTCATTTCCATAGAGACCACTCTTGGTACTGTCCGAGCAACCTCCATTACTCTAGTTGGGTGGGATGTTTGAAATAGTTCAGTGAAGTAGTCAATTGCAATCTCTGCAATGTCTTCAAAGTCTTCGCACCATCTTCCATTTTTGTCCAAAAGGCCCTTGATTTCATTCTTTTTCTGCCGCTGCAATGCTCTATGGTGAAAATATTAGGTATTCCTGTCTCCCAATTTCAGTCACTGAACCCTTGATCTTTGATTCCATCTCATCTCCTCGTCATTCAACAACTCATTTATTTCTTTACATAGCATATCTATCTCATCACCTCTGCTACAATCTCTGTTAGCTTGGACCACATCTTGAAGAATCTTCCTTTTTTCTTGGATCTTCTTTGAGACATGGCCTAAATCATGCTAACTCCATATTTTTAAACCTTCTGCGCAAATCTTTCACTACAAAAAAAATGCCTATTAGCGACCAAAAATTTATGACGGACCCAAAAAGCCCTCTCAAAAAATCTTATTTGTGATGGCAAAATAAAGTCATCGCAAATACTTGATAAAATGTGAAATATTTGTGACCAACAAAAAAAACCGTCGCAATTATGTGTTATAGCCGTCACAAATGCTAATATTTTGGAGGGAAATTTTCCCTCCATATTATTTGCGAGGGACAATTAAAACCTCTCGCAAAAAGTGTATTATTTGTGACGGTTAAAAAAATACCGTCACTAATACTAAATTATTTGCGAGGGCTAAGATTAACCTTCACAAATAATTATTAAAACGTAAAAAATTTTGGAGGGAAATGTTCCCACCAAATTATTTCCGAGGGACAATAAAAATTCCTTACAAAAAGTTTATTTTTTGTGTGAGTTAAAAATATACCCTCACTAATACTAAATTATTTGCGAGGGCCACAATTAGCCTTCGCAAATAATTATGAAATTATTAATTTTCTTTGGAGATAAGAGTTATTTTAAAATTCCCAGAATATAATGATTGGTGAAACATAAAATGATAGGAAATTTGTATTCAAAATTATGCCTATTAAAATTCATAATATCTTGTTTTTCATCTCTGGTTTTCAATTAGGCCACCAACTTATAGATGGTTTGCTCAAATTCTTTGAAACCTTTGGACTCAGCTTGACTTTGAACTTCTAATTTATCCATCATTTTCTATCTGTGTAATTAACCTCTACAAGAACTACATGATCACTTCTTTGGAAAGTTGCATGAACTAGACTACAGAGAAAATGTAATTTACATATCCACAACACATATAGCAATTAGTGAATGCCAATCACTCAGTACTGGGAAATAATATATATAAAAAAAAAGAAAAAAAAAGAAAAGAAAAAAGCCCAGTTTTAAAATCAGTACAAGGCAATTAAGTGGTGAGAATTGGAGGCAGTAATTTAGACTTGGATCCAAGAACTTTAGCCTTTGTGTCTGGGGAGAATTCTGTCTCAGGTAGCACTTTAACCTCTCCTTTTTTAGTGATATGAATGGGATAACTGAGCAAATGACCTGGCAAGTCATGGTTCAAGCTCAGACAGAATAAAAATAGATAGTATAATCACATATTAAACTCAATGGGGTTAATGAGAGCATTCTATACTAGGGTAATAACCTTAGAGAATTAAGAAAGAGAGCAAGAGAGATAACTGCCCATACCTTGTTTGTGACTAAATTTCTATTTCAATAAGCATCCTTAGTATTATGCACATGGATAACTAATCTAGATGAAGCCAAATACGGCGATGGAGTTGAGGCTGTAAGCCTTTGAAATCACTCGATTATCATATTCTCAACACCACTCCTTCTCCAATCTATATCATCATCCTCATTTTCTTCTTGCAGCACATTTGCATTACAATGTAAATTGTCTTCTTCTTGGTATGGCTCTTCTTCATCTGATGGTATTTCATAAAGGTTTCGTGGTTTGGTTTCAATCACAACATTCCATGTGGGATCTTTTATTCCATCAACATAATAAACTTGAGTTGCTTGACTTGCTAATACAAACGGCTCTACAGTTTTCAACTTTCGTGATGTATTAACAATAGTGGTTCCGTGCCGATCTCTCTTGTAACCAATTCCTTCACGAGATACATCATACCAATCACATTTAAACAACACAACTTTGTTCCCTTCAGTATATTGAAGTTCAACAATGTCTGTTAATTGTCCATAATAAGGCACATTGCAACTTTGATCCTCCCCTCTCACCATAACTCCATTATTTTGTGTTCTTTTACTTTCATCACATTGATTTGTATGAAATCTAAACCCATTAACATTGTAACCACGATAAAAAACAGCCCTTTTCTCAGGACCCCGAGCTAATGAAAGCATATGCCCATCAACTTGCCTTGTATTATATAAGTCGGTGATCTACAATAAAACCTAAATAAGGTTAAACTCAAATTGTAGTAATTAAAATATAAACAAACATACATTTTCAAAATAAACTACTATCTTACTCTTTTTTCGAACCACGCAATAAATTCTTGTTTATGCACCCTGTCAATGTCAAGAACACCTGCATTTGTAAGGATGTTCTTATGTTCTCTGCACACAGTTAAATATTCTAATCAGTTTTAATATCATATCATGAGAATATCAAAAAAGTAATTTTTGTGAAGATCATCTTACTCAACAAATCGGTCAGCGTCGACACAATTTTGAAGAACATAAAATGTTGCTGCATTGTGAAGATCATCATTCAACTCACACCTTATTGCTTTCCCTAAATGTCGTCCAGGTGTTGAGAATATGGACAATTGAGAGGTATTTGCACATGCAGAAGTACCTCCATCATAATTTCTCTCTACCCGATTAAATTTGGTTTCTATTCCATGTAAATAGCGAGAACAAAATGTTAGACATTCATCTGCTAAATACTTTTCTGCAATAGACCCTTCTGCGTGTGCCTTATTACGGACATAATTCTTAAGCTTGCGCAAATACCTATATTTGAAGGCATAATATGAAATTTTATCAAAAATAAAATACTAGTGTGCAATTGTAATTTAGATTATAATGAAATTTTGTAAACTTTACCTCTCAACTGGATACATCCATCTGTATTGCACTGGACCTGCAACTTTAGCTTCCCAAGATAGGTGAATGGCCAAGTGAACCATTACATCAAAGAAAGAAGGTGGAAAAATTTGTTCTAATTTACAGAGGGTTATTGCAATTTGGGTTTCAAGACGATCCAAATCATCCACTCGTAACACTTTAGAACACAATTCTTTGAAAAAGTTACTTAACTCAGTCAAAGCATCAGATACGTTTTTAGGTAAAAAGTCACGCACTGCAAGTGGGAGTAATCTTTCTAGGAAAACATGACAATCATGAGTCTTCATACCAGAAATTTTTCTCTCCTCAATATTCACACATCGAGATAAATTTGCAGAATAGCCATCTGGAAATTTAAGATTTTTTAGCCATAAGCATATGGCCCTTTTCTCATCATTTGACAGTGTATAGCAAGCTGGGGGTAGCTCTATCTTTCCATTAACCTCTATGGGGTGGAGCGTATGTCGTATACCCATTTCTTTTAGATCAAGACGAGTGCTTAAAGAATCCTTCGTCTTATCTTTAATATTCATAATTGTCCCAATCACATTGTCAAATATATTTTTTTCAACATGCATCACATCCAAATTGTGACGTAACAAAAGTGTTCTCCAATATGGCAATTCAAAAAAAATGCTATGCTTCTTCCAATTATGAAACTGCCCATGCCCTTCTAGAAATTGCTTTTTCTGGCCTTTCCCAAATATAATTGGCTTTAATGGACGAATTTGTTTTAACACATCATCACCAGATAACCGTTTGGGTGCTGTCTTCCTTTCTTTTTTACCATTAAATTGTGACTTCTTATTACGCCATTTGTGATCTAAGGCCAAAAAACGGCGATGTCCCATATAACATATCTTATATCCATTTCGTAACCTGCAATGGGTAGTTTCATTATGACAACAAGGACACGCCAAATTTCCCTTTGTACTCCAACCAGAAATAACAGCATATGCAGGAAAGTCATGGATAGTCCACAACACTGCTGCTCTCATCTGAAAGTTCTCATTTGTTGAAGCATCATATGTACACACCCCATCTTCCCACAATTCTTTCAGCTCATCAATCAACGGCCTCAAGAATATATCAATGTCATTCCCAGGACCCTTTGGACCTGGTATAAGTAATGACATCAATGAGTAAGGCTCCTTCATGCACATCCAAGGGGGAAGATTATATGGAAATAAGATAATAGGCCAGACACTGTATTTAATACTCATATTTCCAAATGGGTTAAACCCATCTGTAGCTAGTCCAAGCCTAACATTACGGGGATCCATTGCGAATGACTCATGAATTTGGTCAAATTTTTTCCAAGCTTCACAATCTGCTGGATGTCGTAACACTCCATCATTAACACGTTTTTCATGGTGCCATTTCATATCCGCAGCAGTCTTTGTTGACATAAACAATCGTTGTAGCCTTGATTTAAGTGGAAAATACCGCAAAACCTTCCATGGTACCTTTTTATTTTTCCCTTTACCACCCTTATTTGGCTGCCATCTTGACAGTTTACAAACTGGACATTGAGTTGCTTCTGAATACTCCTTATAATAAAGTGCACAATCATCTTTGCACACATCTATCTTCTCATAATGGAGGCCTAGATCGTTGACAATCTTTTTTGCCTCATAGTTCGAGCTAGGTAGTCTCTCACACATAGGAAATGCATCCTTTAACAACTCCATCAACATACTAAAGGACTTGTTGCTCCATGATGATATGCAATTTATGTGCAATAACTTGACTATGAAGGACAAGCTTGAATACTTTTCACAATCTGGATACAAAGGCTGTTTAACCTCTTCCAACAATCTATAAAATTTCTTTGCATCTCCATTTGGCTCTTGTGGTTCATTTCCACTTGATTCCTTGCCACACACCACTTGTGGATAAGCATCCTTGATCATATCAAACATATCACCATATAACATACCATCATCATCATCACCTTCCACTTCACTATCACCTTCCTCTTCACTATCACCTTCCCCATGAAGGTACCAAGTAGTATAATCTCTCCTTATACCCCTAAATAAAAGATGATATTGGACCTCATCCCGAGTCCTACGATACCTGTTGCTACAATCAATACACGGACAGTTGATTATCATATCTCCATCTGTTGAATGTTTAAATGCATACTCAAGAAAGTTTTCAACTCCATTAATATACTCAGTGCAAGATCTAGTAGGAAGATGCATCCAAGATTTATCAACTGTCATTTTATCTACACCATTTAAAGCATTGTATTAATCATAACTAACATTGATCTTGCAAATAGTAAATATTCATAAGTCAATTTTAAACAAACATGAGCTAAGTTTCATACCGGATTGGAACAAAAACCACTCTTTACCGCTTCTTCAACAAATGTTCTGCAAACAATATTAAGGCCTGCAAATTGCAAAGAAAATCAATGCTTATGCTTCAACCATCTCGTAAGAAGCAACACCATACAAGCAATACAGGTCCCATACAGGCTCAAATATTGATTCAAACTACAAAATCACGTGTGTTTTCTTCCTGAACTTCCACTAAATCAAGTCAGGGTGCATATAAAACATAACAATCTTTGTAAAGCATGTCCTAAGTCAAAGGTTATATAGAACCTTTAAAGAAAGAAGGAAAAAGAAGTTGGTGCTTTTACTACCAAGATTCACTCTAACAGCATCCATGTAACAGTAGTTTCGTGTTCCTGATTGTGTAGCCCACATAAGACACTGAATTCAAGACTGAATTAAAAGTAAATTTAAAAGAACTAGTGGATGGTCCTAGGAACCATTAGCTACTTCAAAAGAGTGTTGCACAGCCATGTTTAATCAACTCAAAAGAAGGCCAAGAAGTTTGATACCTGTATACCCAATATAGAGGTCTAGGAGGCTAAGACACAGAACACTATGCCTCTCATCATTTATTAAAATGAAACCAAAAGAAATGCATAATATGCATGTGCTACAGCCTCAAGTTGTTTGCTTTTGACTGCACCATTTAACTGCAGCAGCCCCTCATTGTTTATTAATATGAAACATATTTATAGTACAGACTATAATTGAGCTAAATTTGAGCCACATTACCTACAAACTAGAGAAAATCGAACTGACTCACAACACCAATCAGATGGAATGTGATCAGAAGTTTCCTGACAACTAGTGAGAGTGAGTTTCACATAAAACAGATATTATGTTAAACCTAGGTTCAAACCAAGTGTATGTACCTCCTGTTCACATAATATTTTGGTTAAGTATCTCGTTTGGATGCTATAATTCACTACTTTCTAAATCACAAAAAACAACAAATAATAGTGAGAAACACACTGGTATACACCCAAGGCCCATACTTGTGATGCAAGAATTGACAGGTCTTGCCATTCATACTGGCATCTTCACCCACTGTCTATGTTTGCAAATTCCTAGAGTGAATAAGGTCCCATAAAATTCCTTGACGCCTAGATTACAACTTCCTCAAGCCAAGAATGTGTCATTCTTTCATATCAAACAAATTAAGAAAAAGATCATGCCAATTCCACCAAAAAGCGCACCATCCACTAATACTTAAATCTTCCCAACAACAGTAGTACAAAAGCAAGATGAGAACTCACATACTAACTAAGAGAGATTCCGTATAAATATTGTATTTGAGAAAAGATTTTACTAAACTCCTGAACTGCAGTTGGTTCCAGAGAAGAGTACAAAGCCCTACCAAGTGGTCCTGCTGCTCCAGAAGAAGAGGAGGTGAGTAAAAGAATGTTAAAATGACTTTTCTGCAATAGTCTTTAAAGAATTCTCTGTTACTTGTTATTATTTTGTTACTTTTTCTGTTATACCGTAACTATCACCATCTCATCCAGGTTCCCCTAATACGCAACATATACTGGAAAGAAGCATCACTGCTTCTGTATGTCTGGGTGGCTTTCCTTATTGTTCAGATCGTTAAGGTAAGTTATTGGACTGAAATTTCATAGGAGGAAGTATGTTTTTGAAGTTTTCATCTCCATTGCTAGCCAAAATGAATTAACCACTGTCCTAATTAAATTTATATAGCAGTAAGTTTTATTGGCTTCCTGTTGATACTAGACCTGTCTTGCTAGTCATCCACCATGAATTTAGAATTCATGAATTTAGAATTCATGTTACAATCCCAAAACAGGTATAAAATAAAACAAAATAGCAAAATTATGAAGGTAGAGATATAAAATATAATATAATTAGGAAGATAAAATACAGCATCTAAATCTTACAAATGAACATGAGTGAATATTTGCAAACACAACTGATCCAATCAAGCAAGTGGATTGGCCATTCAATTCAATCAAAAGTTCTACTTTTTTCTTTTTTGATCAGTAAATAAAAACTTTATTGAAAAAAAAAAAAAAAAACCAAAGAAAGAGCAAATTCGTTGGTACACAGGAAGTGATAAGGAACGCAAAGGACTACCCAAAATTACAAAAATAAAATTTTGGGTATATTCCTTGGTTTCTTTCAAGCGTAGGCATATCACCATATAAGTTATTAATGGCTGAATCTCTGTCTCAATAAAATTTTTCAATATCACCATATAAAATTTATAGTAGAAATTAATGGCAGACACAGATATTGAGATATATGTATTATATTATATATTCATTCATGTTCGGTAAGTTCAAGTTCAGACATGTTTCAAAAAAAAAAAAAAAAGTTCAGACATTTCTTAAGCAAACACAGTAAAAACAAGAAATAAAATAGGCAGAGCCACACCAACCATGGCGGGATCAAGTCCTACAAGAATAAAAGACTGATGGTAATCTAAATTGATGAAACAACATTCACGGCAGTAAATCAAAGTATTAACAAAACGCCAATGAGCTCTAGGCCTTTTAGCTCAACTGTCATCTGCTCTCCTTGTAAGTTGTAAGAGCAAGGTGAATGGTGAGGTCGTTGGTTCAAAACCAACCAAGTGCATGTGTAAGATACCAATTAAATAATAATAATAATCAAAAAAAAAAGAAAAAAAGAAAGAAAGCTAGGACTACAAGTATTTTAGAAAAAACAATTTCAGTGTATCTTCTATATTTTTAAACTCAATCACATGATGCAAACGAGTTTTCTAACATGACTGAGACCCATTACCGCCAGAAATGTCTGTAACATTTCCTAAAAAGTGCCTATTCAATCTTATCTTGCTCTTTTTTGTAAAGGGGGTTTGCATGATTCTAATGCAAAGCATAATAAAGTTACTCAATGTCCATTGAATTTGCATACACAGCCTGTTTCAGTTTATAATCAAATCCATTCTACCCATAAATAGACCAAAAGTATTAAAACATTAGCCATTCCATCCTATTCAACTTAATCAACTAACTAAAGCACTTAAAAATTTTCAGTTTAACTCGGCCTTAAACTTAGTTACCAAAATCAGCCATGAAAGAAGCTATTCTAATCTAAAACATATTCAATTCGCAGTATTAGAACAGGTCAACAGGGATTTTATATAAATTAAGTTAGAGAAAACCTCCACAGACTGAACAAGAATATCAAAATTTCCATTCGTTTTTTCCTATGAGAGCAAACACAGAGAGGAAAGTACCCAAAAATATATATATATATATATATATATATATATATATATTATTTTATATTATATTAATATAAAAATAAAATAAAACAAAACTATATCCATCAAAAGCCTTTCCAATTTTAACTGTGACAAATAAATAAATAAACAAATGAAAATCCCTCTGGTCCAATAACTACGTTCTCTGAAATCATAATGAAGTTTCTGAGCAGGAGCTCTCACAAACTCTACGTCCATCATCTGAGCCTCAAACTGATGAAGGAGCACATCAGGCCTCCAATTCCCTTTTAATAGGTAGTATTACATTATATACCTTTTTTTTTTATCGCATTTACTTAAACAATTGACATAATTCTAGATAATTATGTCAATAAGTATATGTTCTTTATCAAATTTTTATTATTATTTGTTTTATCAATAGGTACTAATGTTGGATCAAAAAAGAGGGGTCGAGGAAAGGCTAAAGGCATCAATGCTGGAGATGGTGAAATAGAGGTTGAGATTTATGATGGCAAGTGAGTGACTTATTGCTATGTTGGTTTATTGAAATTAATTATGGTATTATAGTTATATGATATTGTTAACATGTTTGATTTCTATTTTCAGAATTATTACACCAAAAGCCACTCGAGAGATTACCATTCTTTTTCACCAAAAACTTAAAGGAGCTTGGACAACTTTTACAGAATACCCAAATTCTGAGCTAGAGACTTGATATGCTCGATACAGAGCTCAACGCTTTAAGCATAAGCAGCCTGATGAGGAAGTCAAGAAGGCATTTATAGAATCAGTGAAACACCGCTATTCTGATTGGATGTTTCGCATTAGAAATCCTATTTTTCAGAAGTACGAAGCGAAAGAAGATCGTTGCAAGAATGGTCCGTCCTTCATTACTACACCTTTTTGGAAAGAGATGGTGGATAAATGGATGATGGGAGATTGGGGGGTGAGTATAAATGAAATACAAGGCATAAATTCTCTCACTCTCTTTCTAACCATTATTTGTTAATATTTTCATAGAAACTAATGTTTTATTGTATGAATTATGCATGTAGGAGACAAGTTTGAAAAATAAGGGCAACAGAAATAAGTCTAAAATTTTCTCCACTACAGGTTCTGTATCAATGGCCAAGTACAGATATGAAATGGTATATTATACTATCATCAAATAGTTTTACGTTTTATTGTGTATTTACATAGTTTAATAACTTTACCAATGTTTTTTTATTCTTTTAAATATTGCAGTATCTTGAGACGGGCTCTGAGCCTAGCCCCATTGATTGCTTTAAGAAATTTCACACAAAGAAGGATGGCAAAGAATGGGCAACTGATCATGCTAAGACATTATATGTATGCAACTTATACCAAAGTTTTAATTTTGTTATCAACTTTAGTTTTTTTGCTGTTTTGATTATCCACGTGGTTTTTATTTATGTGTAGGAAAAAATGGATGCTATAAAGGCCAAAGCTGTTTCTGAAGGTACTAAGACAAATGATTATTAGATCTTTCGTGAAGTGGTTGGTGAACCAAGTCATGGTCGTGTTCTTGGCATGGGAATAGGTATTAAGGCTAAGGATGTGTACGGCTTAACTTCATCTGGTAAAGGATGTAGCAAACGTTGCAGAGAAGATTTTACAAAAGAAAAAGAAGATTTGGAGGCTCGTCTTAGAGAGGAAATGGATTCCAAACTTGCAAAAGTTGTGGAGAAGCTTGAGGAGAAGTTTGCTCAAAAGTTGCAGTCGATGGGCATACTACAACAATCTGACATAGATCTAGCTACCACGGTACAATTTCAAACTTATGCTTTTGCCTCTTTGATCTTCTACAACTTTCTATTGGTTTGATGTGGTTTACAGCTTGCATCTATTATAATATTTTATTATTTTATATTTAGTTTTGATAAATGATAATAGGACTATTATGACATTATCTATTGTTTTGAGTTTTGACAACTGTGTATAGGTTTTGTATTTAATTTTGTATATCATGTGTTTTGTGGTTTACATTTTTCATAATTGTTATATTATTTTAATTTATATTTAATTTTGATAGTAGTTTAAGTAATCAAATTAAGTTATTGTTATTGTTAAATTCAAAAAAAGAAAAAGTTACTTTGAGCGGTTTGGGATATTAGAATTCATTTCAATTGTTTCATTTTAACTCATGTTTAATGTTTTTTTTAATTTATTTTTTAGGATGGTACTAGCGGAGATGAAGAGGACAACTCAAACAATAACATAGCGGTTGAAAACAACTTGGAGAGTGACTCAGAGGAAGACTAATATAGATCTTGTCATAGAATAGTTGTTTAAGTTTAAAACAAAGTTGAATTTCAGGATTTCTTTGTATTTTTTATATTTTAAAGTTTGAAATAAATTTTTATCTTTTGATGGATCAATTTATTGTAACATGGTAGTTAAACAAAAATGATATAAAATAAATTAAACAAAAATGATATAAAATAAATTAAAAATAAATAATAAAATATTTCAAAAATTATATAAAATATTACTATCGATGACGTGAAAATTTGGTCATAAATAACTTTATAGTGATGACAAAGTCTCTCGCAATTAATAAAATAGTGACATCCTTAACCTATCGCTAAAAATAAGTTGCGAGGGGTTAAAAGTCCTCACAAATAAATTTTAGCGATAATATTGTGAGGGTATAAATGTCCTCACAAATAGTTAATAACGACAATGGCTTTTTCTTACTAAAAGTTTTTTCTCGCTAAAAATAAGTTGCGAGGGTATAACTATCCTTACAAATATTTATTAATGACGACTGCTTTTCCTCGTTAAAAATAAGTTACGAGGGATTAAAAACCCTCACAAATAAATTTTAGTGATGCCATTATTGCGAGGGTATAAATGTTCTCACAAGTAGTTATTAACGACGACTATATTCCCTTGTTAAAAATAAGTTGCGAGGGGCTAAAAGTTTTTACAAATAAATTTTAGCGATGCTATTATTGCAAGGGTATAAATGTCCTCACAAATAGTTATTAACGACAGCTGCTTCCCCTCGTTAAAAATAAGTTACAAGGGGTTAAAAGCCATCACAAATAAATTTTAGCGATGTTATTATTTGTCACTAAAAAGTATGTCGTCAATTTGGAATTCGCAAATAACTAATTGCGAGGGTATAAGGGTCCTCACAAATAGCTGTTAACGATGACTGTTTCCCCTCGCTAAAAATAAGTCGTCGATTTTTCTCGTCGTTTGGTAATATATTTGTGAGGGCGAATTTGTTCAATAGTGACAGTAGATTGCCCTCGTAAATTATTTATTTGCGAAGGTATGGTCGCAAAATTTCTTTTAGTGACAAGTTTAAATACGACGGCCTTCGAGGGCCATATGCCCTCGCTAATAACCTTTTGCGACGATATTTGAATTTTTGCGAGGGCATATGGTCCTCGCTAGTAGACTCTTTTCTTGTAGTGTTTAGTCCTTTAATCAGCTCACTTGATGATTGTAGGCCTGCTTGATCCTTCCAAGAATCCTGGATGATTTCTCTACATTTCTCATGCCTAACCCAAGTTGCTTCAAAGTGGAATCGTCTTGTTTTGTGTTTGCGCCTTACCTGCTGGTTTGTTAGAATAATAGCATAGTGATCGGATGTAGATTCCACCACATGAAAAACTTTAGCATCTCGGTATTTCTCTTTCCACTCAGTTGTAGTCAACACCCTATCCAATCTTAATCTTATCCTTTCCTTCGACCTTCAATTGCTCCAAGTGAATTCTGGCCCTTCAAAACCCATATCTTGAAAGCCACAAGCATGCACTACTTGTCTAAACCCTTCCATCTGATGTTGGGGTCACTCAGGACCACCCCATTTTTCTGATGCCTTCAAAATTTCATTGAAATCCCCTAGGCAGACCCATGGAAGTTGGTATTGAGTGTTGAGGAAATGGAGAAGGTTCCAAGATTCTCTCCTTTGGTTAGTATCTGGGTTCCCATAAAACCCAGTGATTCTCCATTTGAACCCTAACACCGGATCAGTCACTATAGCATCAATATGACTTCGAGTATAGCTTTTAATCTCTATATCTAAGCCTCTGACCCACAAAAGAGCTATTCCTCCACTTTTGCCTTCACTGGGAACAATCAGGCCATTTGCAAGACCTATTCTTTCTTTGACTTTCTCCATTCTTTTAACTCCAGTCTTAGTCTCCATTAAGAAGACTATATTGGGATTCCATTATTGCACAAGATTGCGCTTGAACATTTAATAATTATAGAAAAGAAAAAAGATAATAACTTAAAAGCACAAAACCAAATTGCAACCCAAATTAAAATTCTAAAGAACACATAAATACATCAATCTAAAGTAGAGATACAAAAAATAAAAAATTCACACAAAAATAAAACATGAGAGAGAGAGAGAGAGAGAGAGAGAGAGAGAGAGAGAGAGAGAGAGTAATAACATTTTTCATGTGAGAAAATATTTATAGAATGGGATGGAGAATGTCATATTTATAGTAATAGAATAGGGATAAGAATAGTCAAAATAAAAGGAAGAGGAAGTGATAGATCAAGAGTGATATTAAGGTTAAGAGTAGCGGAGAGATGAAAAGGTAAAAGAGAAGTTATGGTTGGAAGTAATGGAGAGAAATGAGAAATAGATAGATGATGTGGCCGTTGATGTAACTCAACAGAAGCATAACAATAATAAATACTATACTTCAGTTTTAAGATATATATATATATATATATAGAGAGAGAGAGAGAGAGAGAGAGAGAGAGAGATAATGAGTTTATATGAAGTGATAAAGAAATTTTAATCTAATCGATGGTGAATAATAATAAAAAATAATAAATTTATATAAAAGTGATGATTCGTCATTCACAGTCAACTATTTCAACAAGTTTTATTAAAAAATTTACTAAAGTGTATGGTAGTATAAGAGCTGAAACTAACTTGTATAGACTAAAGTAATCTCCACAAGTGAGTACGTCCAATGAAATTGTTCCGCGCGCTATCATTTTCAAAGCTTTGTGCTAATTAAACTTTGTAACATTGGCATGCAGCTACGGCCGACTTTTTCTCAATCTATGCTACTTTATTATCATATTATGTACATGTTTTAAGTGATTTCTTTCTTATAATACTCAAAAAGTATTAAGGGATGCTATTTTTTTGTTTGTCAAAAAAAAAAAAAAAAAGGGGATGCTAGATTAATTAACTACGAGAATATTCACATATGGTTTGAAAATTTCGACCAAAATTATCAATTAAATAAGAGTCACTTTTTTCTATTTTAATTGATCACTTTTACAATAAATCCTATATCTCAGTTTCGATTTTGTAAAACATCATATTAGATAATCTAAAATGTACATTTTTAGACCCCTTAAAAACACAATTGGATTAATCTAGTTAATTAGCCAAGTTATTACTTAGTCCAAATTCTATATCACAATCAAACAATCATATCATGTAAAGCAGCGGAAATATAAATAACACAATGATATGATCACCTAGGAAACTAAATCGGTAAAAACCTGGGGAGAATTTAACCTAGCTATCCTCAAGATAAACCTGAATCCACTATGAAAAAATCGAAGTTTTACAATAGGACTTAGACCACTAACATCCCATTGCTACCCACCAGTAGAAACTTACTGACACGACCACATGCAAGCTCCGAGACCACGAACTCCTTCTTTCTTGGATTCTCCAGCAAGTACAAGCACACCCGCTTGTGTTTCTTTTAAGCTTCTATGGCAGCAACTGAATGATCATCAAGTTCTTGAACGAATCTCCTTCTTGATAATCCTAAACTTGTGTCAAGGAAAGCTCCTCACATATCTCACAAGAGATTTACACAAACAGCAATATGAGCAACATTTAAAACGTGGCTAGGGTTTTCCTTATATACCTAGGGCAAAGATAGAAAACCGTAAATGTTTTAATGAACTAGGGCTGAGTTGGAATTCTGCAGAAAAACGCATTCTGCTCGATTTTTGATTGATCGAGCCTAAGCTTCGATCAATTGAACCAGGCCGAACTGCATTATCAATTCTGCATCAGCTTGAATCCAACTTTACATAAAAGACACAACTTTGAGCAAGTCTAAACAAGACTAAACAACTTGTTTTGATCACGGTTTGCCAACAATACACATTAGAGTTTTAAATACTTTAGTTCCTAAGTCTTTAAAACCTAACATAAAATTATCATTTTATGTATTTTCTTTCTTCCACAATACCCTTGTGCCTAGCTCAATTGATCACACAAGATTGGAGCCAGATCAGCCTACCTTGAACCTCACCCCAACCATTGTAAGGATAAAGTTTATTTACACAATTGGTTTTAACTTTTGACAAATCTACCATTTGATTACGTCTTCTTCTTATATCACCTATGCTTGCAAAATTTCTAGAAAATTAAAAATCAATAGTTATGTCATCAATAAATTGTTTTAATTGCAAATTTTTATAGTTTAAAATTATGCATAAATTATAAACTATAGATCATATAGTAAATAATATCTTATTGACACAAATTTTGATATATGTATTAAGAGCATAAAGAACATACAATTTAACGGTTAGATTTTTAAAATATGTAATAATGTTTATTTTATTGAGTAAGGTTACAACTAATTTTGTAGCTAAATTTTGAGTTTTGAAAATGAAAACTCCACTGAGATTTTGAGCCAAACGGAACTAGCCTTGGCTTATGGGTATTTTCAAGTTACAATTATGAGTTATTGGGTGATGAGTTTAGAATAATGAGATATGAGTGATGAGTGATGGGATATCACTCACTCACCATCCAAAATCCCCTTAGCCACTCATGGCCAGATTAGCCAAGGTCTGCTCTAGTTTGCGCCTTTGCAGCCAAAGACAATAAATTTAAGTGGACCCTTTTATTTAAATATTAATTGAACAAATTTATTTTATGCTAATTAATTAAGCCAAGGTTAATTTATTTTATGCTAATACCAAGATTAATTTCATATAGAGATTTAAATATCATAGTTCAATTATAAAATTTAACAAAATTAAAGTCTCGAGTTATTAAGGGAAATTAATCATCGATCATCGATGATCTAGAAAATTTACAATTTTTTTTTTCTTCATACAACTAACAATTTTATCACAAGGGGAAGAAGCACATCTAGCAATGGACAACGACATATTGAATTGTAGAAGTGGAAAGCATGATGGTACTGAAGACAAAGAAGAGAAAGATGATGGGATGACAACTTTAGAATGCCAGAGCAAGGAGAGTAGATAGAAGACTAGATACTTCTATGTTAACAACCCCATCTAATTCTAGACAAATGAAAAGCTTGAAAATGTTTTTGATAATTGTGAGGGATGGGATGAGTACAAGATAAACACTTACATATGCTACCAAGTCAACCCAAGTCTTTCAGTGGCATAATTTTTCAATCAATAAAGGAGTGGTTAGATCAGATTTTTCAAAATGTATATGATGTTAAAAAAGTTAACGTAAAATCGGGGTTTATTGGCTTAGAATTATTTCTTTTCTTCTTCTTCACTAGTGTTCAGAAAAAGGACACGACTTATGGAATGAATGGGTGGGACAACCTTCTTCTTGTTATATGAAGTCTTTTTTTTATTTTTAATAAACAAGGTATTTGGACATTTTTGAGCATCTGATTATTCTTTTGGACATATGCCGTTCCTTGTCTTACACACACCGAGTTATATGAAGTCTTCACTCCTTGAAACACGCATCCTCTAAATGAAAGCTTCCTAGAATCATCATTTAAAATTGTCCAAGAGCAATTAAAAATTGTACCCCACCAGAAAGCAAAATATGGTTAATTCTGGGTACCACACCATCGACTTGACTAACGTTTTGGAAATATCAAATATGTGTCCTTTAAAAGGGGACTCTCCAATGATTAAGTTAGAATTTCTTTAAAGAACTCGTGGACCCACCCCTAAGAGAGAGAGAGAGAGAGAGTATAGTCCGAGACTCTCCGATAATTAATTTAGAATTTCTTTAAAGAACTCGCAAGAGCTCTAAAAGTCTTAAGAGTTAGGATTTTTTTGAACGTACCTCTAATTTGGTGAGGTCTAGTCTTTATATAGGGGATTTTGAGTGGGTCTCTTTATTTGGTGGGAGTGAATTGTGGGAAGATTGCTCCCACGTTCTGAAGTAGTGGGCTTATGTGATAAATCTTCTTTTTGTCATTTTTGTCAAGTGTGGTTAAATTTTCCTAAGTGTTGAATCATAGTGTTTATGGATGAGTGTGATAATCTAGATGATCATCTTCTTGTGGATGGTTTTAGCAAGCTTAGCAACCCTCTAGACATGATGTCTATTTTATTTTGTATCAATAAATTTTGTCTATTCTTTTGCCATAGTGTTCATGTAGAACTTAAGTTTTGTGGAAGAGTTGTAGTTATTGTACATGTATTATAGATTCTGCTTTTATACACTACGCTACATAAGTTAGTATAAGAGTCACACTATTCTACGTCATTTGGTGCCTAAGTAAGGCTAGGTTCGTGCCATGGCATGAAGAGGAGCACATTGGGGAAGGCATGTTGACATAGATTATGTGTATGAATGTGATGAGGTTGCATGCAATGCAAAAAAACCGACATCCAAATCTTTTAACGGATAGAGAAATTGTTTGATATCCTATCAGAGTAGCTCATCACTTTCGCCTTAAAATAGGCATCCAAATCTGTGTTATGTGGAGGAGGAGGAGGATTGCGATGTTAAAAGAGTCGATACCGTTGACTAGGATTATTCACCAATTTATGAAGACTATCTTGAAGAGCATAGTTGAGGAGACAAGATTAAGATTGATGAAAATAAAGTCATATGCATACAAGGTGAGCTCATAAACTACACTCGAAGTTGTTGATGTTATAAAACACAATGAATCATCGAAACAATTAGTTTGTTCACCAATAAAAAGGTTCACGATTAATGAATAGAGTTTCAATCTCCCAGAGCTTAAATATATTCAAAACTATGATTTCTCTGGAGTTGATGGGTTTCTCTTCAATTTTCTTGGTGATAAAATTAATACTAATTTGAAAGTTTTAATTGAAAAAAAAAACTTCTTTTTTGGAAGTTTTTGTTGAACAATAATTAGTAGAGTTAGAGGCTAAGGCATCAAAGATTGTTGTTGGGTAACCTTTATGGAGGTAGTATGAATTTTATTGATGTATGCATGGATTATTCTTTAGGATTCGCTTCATGTATCCCATCATGGCAAAAAAAGTCAAGAATTAGAATTCGTTCCACAAGATATATTATGAGTAGAGGTGTTCACCAAACCGCACAAACCAGAAAAATTGCACCAAAACCACCCGCAAAATGGCATAACCGCACAACACCGCAAGTAATAGTGTATTGCATTGCACCGCATGATGCAGTACAGTTTGCGGTTTTATAATAAAAAACCACACAAACCGCACCCTCTCTATATATTAGTATATTTATTTATTTTTAATATTAAATATATTATTAATAGTTTAATAAACCCTAGTTTTCAAAAAAAAAAAAAAGTTTAATAACCTTAGTAGGTGTTGACTAGGAAAGCCAGCCCAAAATAAAGAAAAACTAGTTCAATAGTTTAAAACTTGGTCCAAAATAAAGGGAAAAATTAGTTCTAGGCTGGGTGGGAAAAACCCAAAATTTGAAAAATATACCGACTTCAAATCTTATCTTATACACTGCATTGCACATATGACCACAAAAATGAGGTGCGGTGCGTTTATGGTTTTAGCTAAATTCTAAACTACACCACACTGCATATGTGACCGTAAAAATAAGGCGCGGTGTTAAAAATGGCCCAAAATTGCACTGCACCTCACCGTGAATACCCCTAATTATGAGTGAGAAAAAAAGATTCATAAATAGCATATTGATTCGTCTTGTTTTGCAAAAGAGAAGAGTGGAGAGTATTATTTGGGGTTCCAATAGATTGTGGAAGACTGCCCTCAAAACTTGAGGACAAGTTTTTTCCAACCCGGGGAGAATGTTGTAGATTGGCTGAGAGAGTGGAAGATAATCTTTGGAATTTTATGTTGTTTACCATTTCCTAGTTGAATTAGATTTGTATTGCGCATTTTTAGTTGAATTAGGATTTTGTTTTATGTTCATTAATTTTTTCTAGTTGAATTAGAATTTTATGTTGCTTTCTTTTCCAAAGAAGTTGCTCTCATTTTCTCTAATAGAATTAAAATTTTGTTATTTCTTTTTCTAAACGAAGGAGTCCAAATCTTCTATCTCATCAATTGTACTCCACTTCCTGCTCCACCAAAAAAACTTGGACAACTAGCCTCTCCCATTAAGTGAGATAACCCCTGACGTTAACGTTAAAATCATTTTTTTTTTCCTATTCTGTAGCTTTTGTTTCTTCTCTCACTTCTTCTTCTTCTTCTTCTTCTTTTTTTTTTTTTTTTTTTTTTTTTTTTTTTTTTTTTTTTTTTTTTTTCTTTCTATATGGTTGACATTAACCTGAAGTGTTTTGATTTTTGTCTCTTGCCGCAGCTTTTGTTTTTGATTTTATTTCTCCCCTCTGTTGTCTCAGTGTATTCCTATCTTTCTCCCAAAACTTTTTGTCCACTACCACAGAGATTCCTTTTGTCCTATATCTCCAGATTTGTTTTCAACTTTTGAGAGACTTCTACTGAAACAAGCAACCTTCAACGCCTTTTAAGTATTATTTAGTCACACAGTAAGTTCCCTCTTTTTGGTTTAGTGTAAATAAATTTCTTTTAAAAAAAATTAATTTTAGGATTTGTAACGACTTTCTTATACACACTTATGTAAGTGTGTGTCTAAAGTGTGTGTTTGTGTATATATATATGTTGTTTATTAAAAAAATAACTATGTTGTTTTTGTTTTGTATTTAGGTCATGAGTGATAGCAATTATCATACTAAGACTGATAGTCAATCGGTTCGAAAATTGAACTTTGAAGATGAGGATTCACTTGTGATAGTTGAAAAACCAGAACCTATATCAATAGATAGCAATGATAAAATTCATGCTAACCTAGAAGAAGAAGTGATTCTAAAATTAGGAATTAAGTTTGAGATTGAGCAAGATGTGTATGATTTCTATAACAGTTATGTGTGTAGTTGGATTTAGTATTAGGCAAAATAAGGGCCACAAGGGTGATAAAGATGGTTCACGTAAATGGTTAGATAGAGTTTTTTTGTTGCTCTTGTGAGGTTATACAAGGGAATGACAAAAGAGATGATAATGTGAAATGCCATTGTCCAGAAACAAGATGCGGTTGCTTGGTAGAGATAAAAATTAGTTGTAGATGTAGTGAAAAATATTGTGTGGTGAAATTTATGTCAAAGCACACATGTCTTAGCTTCTCCTCGTAAGCGTATATTCCTTAAATCTAATCCAGCCTAAGTTATTGAGGTTGAATTAGCAAATAGTTCTAGAATTGCACTAGGAGCAAGTGTAGGACTAATGGCCAGAAGGGTAGGTGGACTTGACAATCTTGGCTTCATTCCTGAGGATTATAATAATGATTTGCATACAAGACAAACATATGAGATTAAAAGCGGGGATACAAGAGGCCTACTTGAATTTCTTCAAAAAATGCAATCTGAAGACCTTAATTTTTCTTATGCAATTCAAGTTGACCTTGATTATCTAATTACAAATATTTTTGGGCACATGGTAGAATGAAGTTGGATTATGAATATTTTGGGGATGTAGTGTGCTTTGATACAACTTACAAAAAAAATAAAGAAGGTAGGCCGTTTGCATTGTTCGTTGGTGTAAATCATCAAAAACAAACTATCATCTTTGGTGCTGCATTATTTTATGATGAAACATCTAAGACTTTCATATGGTTGTTTGATTCTTTTTAGAAGGCAATGTTTGGTAAGAAACCATAGACTATCCTCACAGACCAAGATGCTGCAATGGCAAAGGCATTAGCTTCACAATGGCCAGAAACATATCATCATTTATGTGTTTGGCATATGTAACAGAATGCAACTAAGCAACTCAATGAAGTGTTTGGAAGGTATAGTACTTTTGCAGTAGATTTTAGTAGTTGTGTATATGACCATGACTATGAAGATGATTTTTTAGATGCCTAGGATAATATGCTTGATAAATATGATCTAAAGAATAACAGTTGGTTGCAAAGACAATTTGAGTTAAGGGAGAAATGGGCTTTGGTTTATGGGAGGTAAACATTTTGTGCTGATATGTCTACTACTCAGAGAAGCAAGAGTATGAACAGTCAAATTAAAAGGTACATAATTGATAATTATCACTTGTTGCGTTTCTTTCATCACTTTCAAAGGTTGGTTGATGATAGACATTTTGAAGAGTGGAGAGTAGATTTTAAGCAACTCAAAGTAGACCATCATTAGAATATCTAGGAGAATTATTGAAGCATGTAGCAAGTGTTTATACTCCTGTAGTATTTAAGTTGTTTAATTGTGAATTATGGCTCACTTGGGATTGTGAATTGCATAAGGATGGTGAGGTTGGATTTGTGGTAAAATATAAAGTTATTTCTTCCCGTAAATCTCGCCAACACGTTGTTCAATTTGATTCATTGGCTTCTACAGTGATGTGTAGTTGTAATAAATTTGAATTTGTTGGAACTTTATGTGCACATGCCTTAAAAGTGTTATCTCTTCCAAATTGTAAAAGGTTTCCAAATCAGTATATTTTTAAAAGGTGGACAAAAGATGCAAATGATGGTTCTGCAATGAATAACTATATGGTAGGACCACATGACCAAAATGCAAAAGTGGGAAGTTGTTATAATTTGTTGCATAAATTGTATTCTAATTTGGCAGCAAAAGCTGCACTGACTAATGAGTCTTTTCGAATTTCTTTAGATGTTCATGAAAGTACTTTGAACAAATGAGAGGCAAATTTGAAAAATATATCAATTGAAGAATCTACTATTAGGGGCACCCGTTTCAAATCAAAAGCTCAACAAGCTAATGACAATGTGCAGCCTACTAATTGTGAAGGAAATAAAATTAAAGGAGTTAAGCTTAAAGGGAGACAAGCATGTGTAGGGACATCTCTTAGAAGAAAGGGTGCATTAGAGAAAGCTACAAGAAAGAGAAGGCGTCAAATTAAAGCATCCCTCTCATATTTAACAGCTCACACCGATATGAAATGTGTTCTATGTTTTGTTACTTTGTGCTTATAATTTGTTAGACAATAGTATGTGCTAATTCTCTAAATTATTTATATGATTTTTATTTCAACAATATGACAGCCACCTCATGAGGGTGCCTTTAGCTCAAGGAATCAAGCAAGTCTGATGTCTTTTTCGATCTATTTAACAATATATATATATTATGTGTAAAAAAGTACTAATTTATCAAATTATTTATATGATTTTTTTTCTTCTTAGCCACCTTATGATGGTGCCTTTAGCTCAGGAAATCAAGCACCTCAACATATAGTGGTAAACTTTTAACTTTTGATTACGATTTTTTATTAATTTATTGTTATATTACTCTTACATTTTGTAGTATCAGCTCATAAATGGTTCATTATATTTTTTGTTATTTATTTCATTTAGAAATGTATTAGGAAGATAACATGGCAAATTTAAATGCACCTAGCTATACTGATATGTTGAACTTGATATAGGTAATTAAATGAAAGTTTTTTTATTCATTTATTTTTTGCTTTGATTTTTATTTGTTTCATTGTTAAATGTATCAGGAAGATAGCATGAAAAATTTAAATACACCTAGTTTTACTGATATTTTGAACTTGATATAGGTAATTAGATGAAAGTTGATTTAATTATTAATTTTTTGCTTTGATTTCGTTGATTTCTGATCTATTATACATTGATATGTAGGCACAATTACCCAAAATGGGAAATCAACAAAATTATGAAGATGTTGAATAACAAGATAGAAGTGTGATTGCTTGTAGGACTTTATCAGCCCTTCAAGTCCATAGAGACCATGCATTGAGTTATTAGACAGAGAGATGTTAACTTAATTTTGCAAATTTTTTATCTTTTACTATGGTTTTCTAGATGTGTCTTTTAGTTAGATCTTGTTAGCAAAAAGGCTCCTTGAACTTCTGTATCTGGTGGAGAAGCAACGTTTTTTGTTTGTCTGTAGGCCTAAAACTTCTGCTTCCTTTAAAAATTATCTTTCTTGCTCTGCTACACTGCACATATCATTAGTAAAGCTGCTATGGCACTTGCCTAATTTTGTTCATGGAGTCCTATTTTAATTGTAGTGACAAAGTTCTGGACTCTGGAATCAATTGAAAGTCATAATCCATATAAAGAAAATATTGGTTGATTTTGAATTTCATATATGGGATCTTATTAGCCTAGCATGAAAGTAACAGATTTTATATTAACTAGCCTCATGTTAGCCAAACAAGCTATCTTCATAGTGTATACAGACCTACATGAAGACAATAAAAATGTTTCTTTTAATAAAAGATGGATGCGGCTTCATAGCTCAACTAGTCTAATTATTGAAGTTTGATGAAGGTGTTAAATTAAACAAATATCATGCTAAGCATCATTCATATCCTTCCAGGTGCTTTTCTTACAAGAACTGCAAAATGGCAATATATTCACGCTTGCTATAATTTTCCTAGGATGGTTTACTATGTAATTGAAAATATTGTTAAGAATGATAGGGACTTTTCATAAAAGCACAATGGGAAGAGTTTTTGAAACACACACACAGAGACAAACACTGTGTCATCCATTTGAAGTTGAAGAAAATGATGTCATTGAGACAATACTTCATTCTTATCAAACTAAATTAATCTCTTCAAAGCTGTTGCCACAAAAACAAAGTTGATAATTTTAATTTGTATGATATTAATACTATGAATTTCAATGCAATGTTTGGTGACAAACTTTTTTAAGCAATCAAATGATAATTCACCATCATCAAGGGATGTGTACAACTTCAAGCACTTAACAATGTTTCTATTTTTGCAGAATAGGTCCAGTTTCTTTGTTTTGTTTTCTGCAAAAATTGTTTTCCTACATAATGTTTATGTTTCTGTAGAAACTATTTTTCCTGCATAATGTTTTGTTCCTGCAGAATAGGTTCGGTTTCCCCTGTGTACAAAATTCTTATGTACTATTTCTCATATTTATCTAATAAAATTTCTATCTTTCATCTTAAAAAAAAAAAAAAAAAAAAAAAAAACTAGCCTCAATTGAAGCATATCGGTGATATTACCCATAGAGTAATTTCCACCAATTTATGGGCTTAAACCCCACCATCTATTGAGACATATTTGACCTTATCTAAATTGAAGCACAAAACCAAAACATATCAGTCCAAGCATTCTCAGCAGATATCCATTTATCCAGTCAATCCTTATCAAACAGAGTTTGATAAAATAATGAAATCTGAAATTTAAATAAAATTTTATCCATATATTCAAATCAAATTGTAATCTCTACAATAGTACATATACAAAAGAGATTCTATGGAGGAGCTTCTCGTTCCAGTCACTCATTCAAGAATTTCAACAAACATGTAAAATACAAAATCCAGCAACCCTAATTATTTACTGACTACAACCTTTAAATCGTCCAAAAACATTTTTCTTTCCACTTGTTTCCTAATGGAACAAAAATCAAACATGATTATCACCATAGACAAGTCACTTTGTTTCTCTCCACACTTTACTCCATCAAACACTCAAAATGTTCGGTAACGAAAAAACCCAGAAGATTTCCTTTCCACAAACCAATAGAAGCAGAATTAGTTTTCTAAAAAATGAGTGAAAGATTCAAAGAGAGACGAATGTGTCTGTAATTGGTGTGAAGTAAGGATGAAGATGAACACTTGAGATTGAGACCACATAGAGAAGAGGAAAAAAAAAAAAAAAAAAAACCTAAAAGCGGCAATTAGAGAGAAGAAACAAAAGCTGTAGAAGTTAAAAAAAAAAAAAAAAAAGGTCTCATTTTAACAACGTTAACTTCAGGGGTTATCTCACTTAATGGGAGAGGCTAGCTGTCCAATTTTTATTGGTGGAGCATGGAGTGGATCACAACTGATAAGACAGAAGATTTGAACTCAAAAAATTGATGAGACAAAAGATTTGGACTCTAAACGAAGTAGGGGAACATGTCTTCCTATAATTACTCTTTATTTGGAGATAATGATTATTAAATTGTTATTAATAAATAGATGTATCTTTTGAGAAGTTTTCTCAATTATTTTGCCTAATATTCTACAGAGTCACACTACGTTGCATCACAACTTTAAGGCCGAATATATCATTGAATCATATTATAAGGGTTTACTAACAACAAAACTAAAAGGGCTAATTTGGGATAAGAAGCGATACTAAATTCTCAATTGATTGAATTCTAGAAAACTCGTGTTTTCCATAAATGCCCCTCTTTGAGACTTGCATGTTGACAAATTTTTTGAAGATTAACATCTACGCAATTTGTAAATTTAAAATGACTTTTCCCATCAAAATTTTCAAAATTTACGCATGTATAGCATTTTTCTTGGTCCAATCAAGACGCAAACTTTAAAAAGATTCTTAAGTGGTTCTTAAAACTTATGAAACTTTGTATGCCAATCATTTTTTTATTTGATCAAGAAAGAAAACATTATGCATGGCGAAAAAATTTCTTTAGCTGGTCAAGAAAATAAACATTAGCTCATGCCTTAACTAGAATAGCAGTTTTATCAGCAAACATGGATGTATGGGTAGAAACTCTACCTAGTGATTTGGATGATGTTTTCCAATCCGATTTAGTTTAATAAAATTTACTTACTTTTTTCTCAAAAAAGAAAAAGAAAATAAACATTAAGAATTTCCCTAAGCAGTTAGTGATTCTATATATATATATAGGGCAAAACTTAGGTACAGTTCCTTAGGTACAGTACTTTAGGTTCCTTACTTAAAATTTTGATATCTGTCCAATTTAACAACCCAGACAAACCCAAACAAACGGTGTTAAAACTATTTTTTTTCCCCTTCTTCCTTTTTTTCCTGTACTGCAACTGCAAGAGAAAATCAAACCAAAAAATGCAGAACCAAATAGGAAAGATAAAAAAATCAAAAAATAAAATCCAGATCTACTGGGTTTCAAACCAAAAAACAGACCCTTCTCCCTCATTTTCTCAGTAATCAAACAGGAAAGATAAAAAAATAAAAGCCAAATCTATTGGGTTTCAAAGCAAAAAACGGACTCTTCTCCCTCATTTTCTTAGTAACCAAACAGGAAAGATCAAAAAATAAAAGCTAAATCTATTGGGTTTCAAACCAAAAAAACGGACTTTTCTCCCTCATTTTCTCAGTAACCAAACAGGAAAGATCAAAAAATAAAAGCTAGATCTACCCGAAACTTCCACACTCTTAACATCAACAAAGCCATCGTCACAGCCTCTTTCATTAATTTGTCCACAGAGAGAGAGAGAGAGAGAGAGAGAGAGAGAGAGAGAGAGAGAGAGAGAGAGAGAGAGAGAGAGAGAGAGAGAGAGAGAGAGAGCGATATGAGATTTTTTCTTTTTCCTTTTTTCTGGGTTTTGGGTTTGGAAGAGAAGGGTCAGATATGAGATTTTATTTTATTTATTTTTTCTTTTTTTGGGTTTGGAAGAGAAGGGTCATGGGTGGTTTGGAAGAAAAAGGTTTTGGGTTTGGAAGAGAAGCGTACAGGAAAATGAAGGAAGAAGGAAAAAAAGAAAAAGAAATTTTAGTTTTAACGCCGTTTGCTTGGTTGTTAAATTGGACAGATGTCAAAATTTTAAGTAGGGAACCTAATTTACTGTACTTAAGGAACTGTACCTAAGTTTTGCCCATATATATAAAACACTAATGCATGGAAATTGTTAGGTTAAGATATGTTAGGGCATATGTGATTCACTTGTTAGGAACTTATGTCACTATTTTATGTAATTGACTAATCCTTTGACAAAACACACTTTACTTGTAATTGGGTAGATCTAGGATGTGTTTAATACTTCAAGAAACTGTGTTTCAAGATCAAGTGTTAAAGCCATGCAAGTCTGTCCAAGAAACAAGCTGAAGAAGTGCTATTCATTAAAGCTCGACAGCTAACTATCTATCGAGACCTGTAGAGCTATTGAAGCCCATGGCTCGACAGCAGCTTGACAGATAGGGTATCTGTTGAGGTTTATGAAAAACAGAATTCAAGTTCTGTTTTGACTCCAATCCGTAATTATATGTTTGAGCTTTCTTTTCTCACAACCCTAGACATATAAAAGGATTATTTTAAGGGCCGTCAAAGTGTTCATAAGTTGACAAGTGTTGAGCAAAGTTTGTTCAAGCAAATTGTGACCGGAGACAGAATTTTCCCTAGTTCATCATTCTTGTGAAGAAGTTGCTGTGTTTGTGCACCGTAGGGTTTTGTGACCAAGCATCTGAACTGAAGAACTTTGTAGCCAACAAACTTCTCTAGTTGGTGATTGAAGTCGCGTACTAGGATCCGTGCAATTGGTTAGTCACGTATTGGGAGCCGTGCATCAAAAGGAGAAATTGTTACTACAGAACAAGTCCAATTGGGTATTGGGGTAAGGGTTCAACTATAGGTTGGTATAAGGTATTGGGATTCTTGTACTTGTAACCACTTGTTGTGATAATAGTGGAATTTCGGGAGTGGTGACCTTAAAATCACTCGGTGGGGTTTTTGTCGTGTTGGTTTTCCCTATTCGTAAACAAATCACCGTATCAATTTATTTTCCGCTGCATAATTAGTTTATTGGTGATTTGTTTGTGCAATCACGCGTTTGCATGTTAATTGACTTAATTAATTCACTTGGCTAAATTAATTGGTTAATTTATCACAAAGGGGTCAATTTGTTTTTGGCCTATCAAGATAGCTTGACCCCGGTTAATTATTCAATTATCCAAGTTGATTAATTAAGTTTAATTGCATGCAAAATGTGAAGGCACCAACAAATCACCAAAAATACTAAATGCAGCGGAAAATAAATTAAACATGGTGATTTGTTGACAAATGGGGAAAAACTCGCAAGGCAAAAACTTCACCGAGTGATTTTAAGGTCACCACTCCTAAGAATCCACTAATCAATAATCAAGCGGTTACAAGTATAAGGAATCTTACTAACTACCCTGGCCTATCTTGAAATACCAACCTATATTTGAACAGTTACTCCAATACCCAATTGGACTTGATCTTGTAGTAGCCTTCTTTCCTATGATGCACAAACCTCCAATTTATGACTAATCCTTTTGCATAGATCCCAGTATATGACTAACTCTAGCAACTTGAACAGATGTTGTTGGCTGCAAAGTGCTTTACTTCATCAACAATAAAGAACAGGAAACACTTGGTTACAAAACCCTATAGCGTACAAACGCAGTAGTTTTGCACAGAGAAAATAAGTCTCTTGGTCTCTGTATCCGTGTGTGACGACTCTTAAAACAAGCCTTATATATGTCTAGGGTTGTGAGAAAAGAAACCCTAAATAAATACACAAGACTGGGCTGAATTTCAGATCTAGAAATTCTAAAATCGTAGTTCTCAATAGATCGAGTTGCTATTGAGTTATCTATCGAGCTTCACATTAGGTCTTGATAGCAGGCATTTGTCGAGCTATCTGTCAAGACTTAATGAATAGCTTTTCTTCACTTGTTTCTTGGACTAATCTTCATGGTTTTAATACTTGACTTGACCAATATGTTTCTTGAAGTACTTAACTCATTTTAGATCTACCCAATTACAAGTAAAGTGCATTTTGTCAAAAGATTAGCCAGTTACAATAAAATATGACCCTAAAAATCTCCTTCTTTGGAAATTCATGACAAAACCGAAAAAAAGCAATTATGAGAAAAGTCTAACACAACTATCCCATAATTTACGAAAGTACATAAGTCTAACCCTACAATGAACTCATGAAAACTTTGCAAAAAGAGAGATCATGGCACAATAGACTTGCAACTTGTCTTATCTGAAACACTTAAACAAGACTCATCAAGACATCAAGTGTGAAACGTAGACAAGTTGTACACCAGAAGAAACATATGTATAAAGACATAAAGGAAATAACACATGTGAGACAAAGGTGAAGAAAACATACATCATCTCATATATATATATATATATATATATATATATATATATATCAAAGAATACAATGTATGTAATAAAAGTGGTCACAAGACCATGGTACATGTAATGAGAAAAGAATACATCAAAACCTCACTACATCTCTCAAAACTCTCAAAACACTCTCCCCCTATCTAGTATATCTTATGCTAGCTCTCTCTCTAACAACAAGACTACTTTCATCTATACAAAACTACTTCCATTTTTGTCACGAGTGACAAAGTTTAGTCATCTCATCATCGAACTCAGAGCTAGAAGCATCATCATCATCATCTCCACCATTCGAAGAAGAGGACTCCTCAACATGCTCAGGTGAAGGTGAGGGCATAAAACCACCAAGGTGAGACTGGCGGCAAGCAATGCGACTAATTCTAGTGTTCATCTAACACATCTCATTGGATAGATGGTCAAGACGACTGCCAAAATCAGCACACATGTGTTGAAGCTACTCCATGATGTTAGCAAGGGAGACAACTGCCTAGATGAGGAAGAAGGGGCAGAGGAGGAAGAGGGTCAAGAGGAAGGGGCTGCAGGGTCTGCAAGGGCTGCATTTGTAGGCTTCACACGAAGCCGCTTTGTAGCAAGTTGTGTTGCACTCCTTCGAATAGAATCCTTACTTATGGCACCCATGACATAGAAGAGAGGAAAAGAGAAATAGTGACGTGCGTGTGTGTGAGGATGCGTGTGATAGCTGAAGGAAAGATGAGCTTATCACGTGTAGCTATGTCTCGATAGCAATCTATAATAGATTCTATCATATGTGATGGAAAGTCTATAGAAAGACCCTCTATAAGGGAAAACAGGAAACGAGCACGAGGCTCGGTGATAATGTTATAGTGAAATCGTGGAGTGAGTACAAAGGTCATCACCATATTAAGGATCCGTGGACCTTTAGCAAACTCAGTTATGGAGAAATTTAGAGTACCTCCCCATAACATGGCCTTCTCACAAAAGAGTGAGGCCAACTCGTCTCTAGAGATGGAAGAGAGACAACAATGACTAGGGTAATTCGGACAATCCACCCTAGGGACATGTAGTACCTCGGAAATGAGTTGCGGGGTAACTACGATATGTGTACCATGGAATACCGTAGTAAACTGAGGTACATAGGTATCGATGGTGTGAGACAAAGTTTAGCTACAAAATTGGTTGTAGCCTTAAGCTACAATCTTACTCAATATCTTTTTATTGGAGGTGAATTTGGACAAGTCCACCATTGGATTACATCTTCTTCTTATATCCTTCATACTTGCAAAATTTCTAGAAAATTAAAGATCATAAGCTATGTTATTAATAAATAGTTTAAATTGCAAGTTTTTGTAGTTTGAAATTATGCATAAAATATAAGCTTATAGATCATATAGTAAATAATATCCAATTGACACAAAATTTAACATGTGTATTAAGACCGTAAAGAATATACAATTCTATGATTAGATTTTCAAAATATATAGTAATATTTATTTTACGATTGACGAGTTTTAGTAGTGAGATGGTTATTTATGTCTTTCTCTTAGGATTTTCTAGTCCTTCCTGTCAAAAAGAGTGATTTAAGATATGATAAATAAGAGATCAACCAAATCACACAAATCACATAAAACAAGCCTCAAAGCTCACATTACTTAGTTGTGCATGAAGATGCTCATCTAAGTTACAAGAGATACAAAGTTGGGAAACTTTGTTTCAAAGGCCATTCAAGGTACACAAGTACCAGTATACACAAACACACACTATTTTTATATTTTTCTAATTTTTCCTTTTTTTATTTATTAAAAAAAAACTTAAAATAAAGCAAAAACAAACAAACAAACAAACAAACAAAGTATCAAAACTAGACCAACTCAAACCACAACATAAACCATGCAAAAGATCAGAAAAGAGAAGAATTCACTTAGAATCTTTTTCCTTCCAAACAGGAGACCTAGATGGAGATTTTTTCTTTTGCATGAACTATTGTCCAGATGGATAATGAGGAGAGTTGGAACCATTAAAGTTCGAAAGAAGCATGACCGCCTCAAGAAGTTCTCCAAGAGGGGCTAAAGAGATGGAGTTGATTTTGGTTCTCTAGAGATGACACACTATTGCTTTGTTGGGTGGCTAATCACTTATAGCAATTTGGACAAGTGTGCCCGGAGGCTCCACAGGAATGACAAAAGTGAGGCTTCTTTGGTTGAGACTTCTTATTATTAGAGTGATGATTTTTTTGCTTAGTCTCTTTCTTACCAACCTTAGGGGGTGCTCCTAGAATTGATTTTCCCTTATCACTTTTATTCTCACTCACATTTTCAGTTTTAGGATCAGTTACCTCAGAGTTAGCAGGGTTATCATTATTAGCAGGTGCAATAAAAATAACTTTATTTAAAGTATTAGAAGAGGTACTACAAGAGGAGAAAGAGTGACCATACCCAAGACCTATTTTGTCAGATGCAAACTTCTGAACATTCAACATTTTATTGAATTTGGCACTTGAAGTCCTTTCTAGTTGTGCTCTAACCTAAAATAGTTCAGCATCTAGTAATTTTGGCCTTTTCAACAAGAAGGTTGTTCTCAAACCTCAGTGCTCCAATCGTCAGATTAGCTTCATCAACCTTGGTGGAGAGTTTCTCACGTTTTAACTCCACTTCATTGAGCTTTCTCGTGGCCAACCTGTAAAGCTTCTCATGCTTTTTAGAGACCTTGCACAACTTTGTGTAGGTAGTGTGGATGTCATCCTGATCATCAATCTTTTCAAACTTTGATTCCATCAGCGCTTCTTCCTCATTAATTATGTCTACTACTTCCTTAGTAGACTCAACAGTAGCGGTAAAAGCACTTACTATCCCTTCTTGATCACTTTCATCAGAATCTGCTTTTAATCTGAATCACTTAAGGTGGTAGGTAGGGCTTTGCTTTTGCCAATGGATTTGAGATATGTGGGACACTCATGTTTCATGTGTCTAAATCCATAACACCCATGTCACTTTGGTCTAGCAGGAACACTGTTGCCGTGATTAGCATCCTTGGATTCTTTCTTGTCTTTGTCTTGGGACTTAAATTGAGAGAATGCAGACTGTTTGCGATCCTTATCACTTGCTTTGACATTTGCATTTTTGATGAACTTCTTGAATTGTTTGGTGATATATGATTTCAACTTGGTATCCTCATCATTATCATCATTCTTCGTTTTCAAGGCCATGTTCTTGCCTTTGGCACCTTTGCCAACTCTTGCTAACCCTAGTTCATAGGTTTACAAGTTCTCAATCAGTTCTATCAAAGGAATAGGGACAAGATCCTTTGATTCCTCAATGGTAGTGATCTTGGTATGGAATCTCTCTGGAAGAGATCTGAGGATCTTCCTGATAATCTTGGGCTCCAGTATCTGTTCTCCAAGATTGAAGGCTGAATTCACTATGTCCTTGAGCTTGACATAGAATTCATTGAATGACTCATCCTCATCCATCCTTATTTCCTCAAAATTGGTTGTGAGCCTTTGGAGCTTAGAATTTTTAACAGCTTTAGTGCCCTTGTAGGTATTCTGAAGAATAGTCCAAGATTCCTTGGCATTATCGGTGGAAGAGATCTTCTTGAATTCTTCATTTGTCACAGCACTAAACAGAGCATTCAGTGCTCTAATGTTAAAGTTTGCAGCCTTGATCTTGGAATCATCCCATGTTGCGGGTGGTTCTTCAAGTTTCTTCCAACTTACTTCAACTGCTAGCCATACTTTCTCGTCTAAAGACTGCAAAAGAGCTCTCATGCGTATTTTCCAGTATGCATAGTTAATACCATCAAATAAAGGAGGAATAATCAAGGATTGTCCACGATCCATAACAGCAGGGGTCAATGGATCACATAACAAAGATTAAAACCTAATTAGAGTGTGTCTGCTCTGATACCACTTGTTGGGTTAAGATAGCTTGACCCCAATTAATTATTCAATTGCCCAAGTTGATTAATTAAGTTTAATTGCATGCAAAATGTGAAGGCACCAACAAATCACCAAAAATACTAAGTGTAGTGAAAAATAAATTAGACGTGGTGATTTGTTGACAAATAGGGAAAACCTCGCAAGGCAAAAACCCTACTTGGTGATTTTAAAGTCACTACTCCCAAGAATCCACTAATCAAAAATTAAGTGGTTACAAGTAAAGAAATCTTACCAACTACCCTGGCCTATCCTGAAATACCAATCTACAGTTGAACCTTTGCTCCAATACCTAATTGGACTTGATCTTGTAGTAGTCTTCTTTCCTTTGATGCGTAAACCTTCAATTTGTGACTAACCCTTTGCACGGATCCTAGTACATGACTAACTCCAGCAACTTGAACAGATGTTGTTGGCTGCAAGGTTCTTCATTTCATCAACAATAAAGATCAGGAAACACTTGGTTACAAAACCCAATGGCATACAAACGCAATAGCTTCACATAGAGAAAATAAGTCTCTTGTTCTCTATATCAGTGTGTGACGGCTCTTAAAATAAACCTTATATATATCTAGAGTTGTAAGAAAAGAAACCCTAAACAAATACACAAGACTAGGCCGAATTTTAGATTGGGAAATTCTGAAATCGTAGTTCTCGATAGATCGAGCTGCTGTCGAGCTATCTATCGAGCTTCACATAAAGTCTCGATAGCAGGCATTTTTCGAGCTGAGACTTAATGAACAACTTTTCTTTACTTGTTTCTTGGACCAATCTTCATGTCTTTAATATTTAACTTGAACAACATGTTTCTTGAAGTACTAAACCCATCTTAGATCTACCCAACTACAAGTAAAGTGTATTTTGTCAAATAATTAGCCAATTACAATAAAATATAACCCTAATAGAAATTGTAAGGACAGAATTTGGCTCCCAGGCCCAAAAGACGGATGGACTCAGACCCAAAAAGCCCAAAACAATGAATTTGTAGAGAGTGAGTTGGAAAACTAGGCTAAAAAAAGTTGGACGACAAATAAAGTGGGTTCGAATGATAAGAACAGAAAGATAGGACTGATTTAACTGAAAGAAAATCGTTCTCAGCACAGTCCGAGGAGATCAGTTCTTATATACTTCTACTTCTACTAGGTTTGATTACAAATTTGGTTTCTGATTGCTACAGTGTTTCTTTCTTGATTTCTTGATCCCCCATTCTTCAGGGGTCTCTCATATTATATATCTCTCTTTTAATGATCTTGGCCCTCCATTTGTTGATCATCTAGGCCACTACTTGAGTGCTTGTCCTATCGGACATCCCCTCTAGCCCTCTGTGAGTGGGGGTAGCCAAGATAGCACTGTTTAGGAGTCTTCTTCACATAAATGTGACTAGAAAGTTAGCTACAGAGCATTCAATGCGGTGGCAGTAGTTTTTCCTTAGATATTTTCTAACTCCCATTCTTCCAGTACGTTCGTAGTGCATGTCTTTATCAATAGAACCTCCTAGAACGTCGCCTTGGATGACAGGAGGCACATCTTGATCTTCGTTGCGTTTAGTCGAGGGGATATTCCTCCTCGGACAACCTCTCCTAGCCATTTCAGTTATAGTTTGCTCATGAGGTTCGAAGCATTACGTCTTTCTTACTATTGATCTATTTTTGGACCATTGTGTACCTCGGACAAGACCTAAGGCCCAATATATATTTGGGCCTACGTCCCCACAAAAATAATTTTTCCTTACTTGTCAGTTGAGAAAAAAGTCAAGAATTCCCATAATTGACCAGTAATTCTTAAAAAATCTTCAAATTTTATGCATGCCAATCGATTCTTTGATAGGCCAAAAACGTATTGACCCCTTGTGATTAAATTAATTGATTAATTAGCCAAGTTTATTAATTAATCAAATTAACATGCAAAGCGCGTGGTAGCACAAACAAATCACCAATTAAACTAAGTGCAATGGAAATTAAATTGACACGGTGATTTGTTTACGAATGGGGAAAACTGACACGGCAAAAACCCCACCGAGTGATTTTAAGGTCACCACTCCCGAAATTCCACTATTATCACAATAAGTGGTTACAAGTAAAGGAATTCCATTACCTTATACCAACCTATTGTTGAACCCATACCTCAATACCCAATTGGACTTGTTCTGTAGTGACAATTTCTCCTTTTGATGCATGGCTCCCAAGTATGTGACTAACTAATTGCGCGGATCCCAGTATGTGACTTCAATCACCAACTAGAGAAGATTGTTAGCTGCAAAGTTCTTCAGTTCATCCACACAATGAAGATCAAGAAGATGCTTGGTTACAAAAACCTACGGTGAATAAACACAGCAACTTCTTCAGAAGAGATGAATTATGGCAAAACTTTGTCTCCGGTCATAATTTGCTTGAACAGACTTTTCTCAAAACTTGTGCAACTTGTGTCCGCTTTGACAGCCCTTAAAATAATCTTTTTAAATGTCAAGGGTTAGGAGAAAAGAAGTCCCAAAGAAACATTCATGGATTCCAAGAAAACAGATCAGAATTTCTGATTCTTTCTTAAACCTCAACAGATAGGAGGTGTCGAGCAGGTGTCGAGCACACGGGCTGAACAGCTTCTTAAACCTCGACACATGCTAGCTGTCGAGTTTTAATGAGCTTGCACTTCACATCTTGTTTCTTGGATAGACTTGATGACTTCAACACAGTTTCTTGAAGTATTAAAAACACCTAGATCTACCCAATTACAAGTAAAGTGCGTTTTGTCAGAAGATTAGCCAATTACATAAAATAGTGACATACGTTCATAACAAGTGAATCACATATGTCCTAACATTCTTGATTTACCAAAAATCCCAAATTTAAGAGTTCTCTCGTGTTGGTTGTTCTTAAGAAATTTCAAACCTCTTTTTTCTACTTTAAAATCTTTTGCATCTCTTGATTTATTAAGGAAGCAAATCCCAATGTCAATTGTTATTCTCTTTATGTTTGGATCCAGAGGTACGTAGGCAGTCTTTAACAAAGGTAAGATTGGCGTACAGTAAAGAGTCCATAATTGGAATATTTTGATCCCTCCTTCAGAACTTCCCTAGCGTATGGTTAAGTTTTTCCAAAACTTTCATTTGACCCATCATATATTGTTTAGGATTCCCTCAGTGTACAGTAAAGAGTTCTTTGAATATTTTGATCCATCCTTTAGAAATTTCCTTGGCATATGATAAAATTGTTCTAAAATTACCTCTCTTGGCTTGAACCAATGATCACACAAGAGTTTCGAGATTGTTCTACGTTGTTCAAAGCTAGTCTCCATGCAAACCATCAATTCATACTTGTTTTGTATTTTAGTTTGTGCAACCCACAAACAAAAACGTTTGCACACTATTAAAGTGATGCAAACAAAACCCACAACCTAAAAGCCTCACAAAAATATGTAAACACGCAATGAGAAACGCAAAATTCGTTCTCTGTATATTGGGTACCACTTATGGTGTTTATATATACATCACTTCATTAATATTAAGTGGGATAGTGAAGTAGAGTAACAATTCAAGCCATTACTATATAACTCCTAATTGTTACTTTTGGGGAGGTATACATAGGGACATGCTCACTTTGAGTGACCTATATTCCTAACACCATCTTTTAGAACTTTTTCCTAGAGTATGGTTAAGTTGTTCTAGAAACATTTTCCTTAGTAGTAAATCTCTATTGATAATCCATCTTTTAGATTTCCCCTTGTATACAGTAAAGTTGTTCTAGAAGCATTATTCTCAGTATTAAATCCCTAGTGGTAATCCATCTTCTAAAACTTCCTCTTGCATATTGTCAAGTTGTTCTAAAATCAACTTTCGAAATTTCCCTCTTCATACAGCCAATTCCAAGCATGGACAGTGTACCTCCTTCTTTTCACTTTGGTTTAACTTAGGTCACAAAATTCAGGTGTCCTCTTTTACATTAATGCTCTCCTTTCAAGCTCCATATAATGAAGTGCATTCTGTAAGCACCCCATTTCGCAACATTTATTAAACCTCATTTTAAGTGCAAAACAATCATTCCATAAGTGTAAGGAAAAATCATAATCTTGACCATTTGATCTTCCAACACAGCAGTAAAAATAAATTTAGTTCTAACAATATATAGTATACTTAAATTGAACCGTTAGATTAAAGGATATAGTTGTATTAAGTTTTAACAGTCCACCTGCATTTGCACAATTAAGGTGAATCAAAAATGATTATTACTTTTCATTAGGAGCGGACGCCATAGGTTGAAACTCTCTCAAAAAAAAAAAAAAAGTATGATTATTACTTCATTCTCAAAAAAAAAAAAAAGTATGATTATTACTTCTATAAAAAAAATTTGATTATTACTAATTAATTATGATTGGTTTATTATTAATATAATTAAGTAGGTGTCATAATCTTATTGATTTCCCATAATGTTAATTGTGGAGATGCATACGTACAATAAATTTAAGAGTTTGAATTGTCAATAAGTCCAAAAGTTTTAAACAACTTATTGATTATCTTAATTAATTAATTAGGTGCCATAATCTTAATTGATTAACTAATTAATTAAGTGTTTAATGTTATAGATATTTAAAAAATCAATTCAATCTCGTAGGAGGTTAAATTCAAACTCCCTAGTTAAAAGAGTCAAAAATAGTTTAGACTCAAAACATTGCACAAAAGGAGGACATGGACGCTTGGATGAAGGATACAAGTGTCGATTGGCTCTCAGAGGCTTGATTCAAGTGCCGATTCGGCGCTTGAGCCTAGACTCTTCCCAAATTCCTTTTTTCTTTTTTGTGATTTTTTTAATTCCAGCTCATAAATGACTAGTTTATCTGAATAATTGCTGAAATTCAACCCATGAGGAGTTTCAAATTCATCTTAACTCTTATGTCAAAGACTTTTACCTCTTTATAAATAGAAGAGACCCCCTTCATTTGCAAAGCGCTAAAAAATCTTTAAAAGTTCTTTTGGGAAAGAGCCATAAGGTGACTATTGATCCTTTGCCAGTCATGACATTATACCCCCTCAAAAGTCTCAAAGTTTATAACATCTTTAGTATAAAGTAAAAACTTGACTCAAAGAAGACCTTCAATATGTTTTCACACACCAATCATCCACGAATTGTCATTATTCAACCAAGATTCACAAAAAAACATGAAGAACATCTTGAAGGAGATGATGCCAAAGCTCTAGATATCCAAGCTTTGATCCAAGAGGTGCTGCCCAAACCACCCCAATTAGAACCAGGGGCTGCTAGTGCTCTACCCAAACCGTCCTGATCTAATCTAAGGAGGTTCTACCCATCCATACCAATCCTTGATCTAAACCAATGAGTCAAACCACCTCAAAGTGCAGCCCCAGTTCTAAGCTTGAAGGAAAACGTGCTGCACAAAAATCCAAAACCAGAAAAACATTCTAAATCATTCCTGAATCCAACATTGCACGCATGCTTAATTCCAACATGAAAAATACTCATTTCACTTTACATGACCTAGGTGCAATGAGTTAGATTTTGATAAGGCATCACTTGTTGGTGTGGGCAAGGTTGTCAAAATCAGGAGCTTACGTAAGATCGTGAGAGGTAGGTTAGGTCGTAGATCGTAGATCGTAGGATCAGATCGTGGATCGTAAGATCCTACATTATTTGAGAAAAAAACAAATTAGTATGTTAAATAATCACATAAATTATATATTCATTCATAAATTTGCATCTATTTGATGTAATTATCATATATCACTGCATCAATTTATAAGCATCATTTAAAGAGGCCAAAAACCTCGTGACACTCTATTGGGATGTTATTTTTCATTTGAGTCCAACTGAGCTTTTGGTCAAATTAAAGAAGATTACAAGAAATCAGGATCATTTGAAATCATTAAAATCGTACGATCTTACTGATCCTGAATGATTGCAAAGATCCTTGAAAGATCCGAATCATTTTGGGTAGGTGGGATCGTAAAATTGTAGGATCGTAAGATCTAGATTGGAATTTTGACAACCATGGGTGTGGGTGTATGTTTCAAGCACTTTTATTATTATTTATTTTCTATATGTTTCAAGCACTTTTATTATTATTTATTTTCTAGCCGTTGAGAATTTATAAGTAAAATAGTTGTTGGGCAATTATGAGAAAAATAGCCATTGGGCAATAATTGATAATATAGTTGTTGGGTTTTTATGGGTTATTAGTAACCAATAACTATATACTATTATTTTCATAAGTAACCTATATAATACTCACCACAGCACCTTTTCTCATAAGTCTTTTTACTACACTAAATTTAGATATACACAATTCTATTATCTCTCTCCCACATATTTTTCTACAAGAATAGTTGTTTTTAAGGAAAGACAATAGAAGGTTATTCTAAAACCTTTGTGAGTGAAAGTGCATTCATTTCGAAGGTCGACACTATAGTCTAATCCTGTAGGGTTGTTTGGTCAAGAGAACTAATTGTCCCAAGTTTTACTTTGGATGACATGAATCTACCTTAAGGACAACGCCCTTTGCGCGATTCTATAGCACTGTAATATTGTTCCTAAATTTACATATATTTATTTTGTTATTGCTTATTTACATTCTTGCTAATTATTTAAGATATTGTTTGTTGTATCAAACTTATTTATTCATTATTATATTTCCAACATCACAATAATTATTTTCTGGCGATCATATTAGAAATTCATATGCATGGACTTCCAACAAACCTAAATAACTAAAAATGACCATCTTGTAGGAAATAAGAATTTTATAACAGGGCATGGAATTATGCCAAGCTCGTAAATTTGTGATGAAGTTGTATAAGATACGTAACATTCTAGTATTACTCTTACGTATTAGCTTAAGCAGTAGAATGTGTCCAGACTTCATATACTCGAGTTGATGGTGCTGGATCTAGACTGAAAAATGAAAACTTTGGGCCGTTTAGAATTGATGGGCTTCATGGCTCATTACCTAATAAAGCAATCATTTTCTCCATTTTAACCGGCCCGTCATACTGGGTTCAACTCGTTTTTTACTCAAACCCAGAAAATCCTAAACCTGGACCCACTTGACCCGATTTGACCCACTTACTTTTTCTTTTCTTTTTGATGAAATCTGACCCACTTGCTTTAGTCTACGTGATGTCTAAAGAACAGCGTTAATCTATAACTAGCCTCAAAGGCTCTACTTTTTTTTTTTTTTAAATTGAAATAATGCTCAATTTTTTTTTTTAATTATTGAAATTAAGCTAGTAATTTCCTTACCAAAATGAAGAAAATTCTGAAATTAAGAGAAGGATTCTAGAGAGAAAAAGAAAAATTGAAAATATATTAATAAGAAGAATGGTGTCTAAAAGATATTAATTGGTGGGTTCTAGTTAGCTCAACTGGTAAAGTCGTTGATGGTTGAATAAGATATCTGAGGTTCAATCCTTATCTACACCAAAACCAATTGGTGTTTCGGTCTGATGATAAATAGTTATCATTAAAAGCTGACGTCATAAGTTGAAATTTTTTTTTTTTAAAAAAATGATATTAATTGAACAACCATGTTTTAGACAGGATGGGTACCTGACGGGTCCGCTTGGATACAGTTTATTTTGCTAAAAATTGAAAACACTGTAGCAAAATAATTTTTAAATGTGTAAATAGTACCGTGAGACCCATTTTTAATATTTTTTTCTTAAAAAGTGGTTGTGGATCTCGTGACCAATACACAATATCTTCTGCATAGTATAATCCATGTGCATGAACAGTGCGGGTTACTATTCATAGGCCTAAATGCATTGTTCATGTCCCATGAACAGTGCAAGAGGCGCTAAAAAAGAAAAATGAAAAAAGGCAAACATAGCTCATAAACGTTGAATCCAAATGCCACTGACATCCAACCCAAAATTCAAAAATTTTAAAATCTCTTAATTTAAGGTTTGCCTAATCTATCACTTGTTAAGAGGATAAAGAGATCCCAACAAGGGGATGTTACATAAATAGATTAACCCTAATCATAAACTAACTCTAGAGTGTAGTATAAAATAGGAGTATTATATTATAGAATCAACGGTTGTACAGCGTACAGGTACATTGAACTTGCAGTGATATCATTAACATTAGGAATTTTAAGAATGACATAATAAAGAAAAACTAAGACAATGTGCTCATTTATATAAAGTGATACAATATTAAGAGTGGTGCATGTAGCTAAATCTGATTAAGTAATCATTGCTTTCAAATATATTGTGGGTGATACAGAAATAACACTCTCAATTTCAGTGTCTACTTTTAACTGATTTGAGCTTTCTTCATGCTCCAAGCACTCATACTTGCGATTTTGACATTCTCAGTTCCATTATTGAAGACGTGCAAGTTGGCTTTTCCATCAATTGCCAATGTAGGGTAAACTCTAGCTGCGATAACAGCCTTTCCTCCTCCACCAAAGCTCTCCACAATTGAATGATCAATCTGTGTTAAAGGATAGACATCAAATGCATTGAGTCAAAAAGACAAATGACGAAATGGGTAAAAGGAAGAATCAGTGTAAAGCATATATAAGGACTTAGGAAACCAAAAAGTTGGTAAATTACATATGAAACGCTGTTATTGCCTTATTTGGTTTGTTTACTGCATGAACATTGCTCATGCATGTCAAAAATTGTGGGGTCTGGGGCCCCAGGATCTGGGCCCAATATTGGGTGGATTTTTTTGCAAAAGACTCCTTTATTAAACTGGCTTAATCCATGTTTGGTGGTCAAAACCTAAGACCTTAACTTTTTTCTTATTTCTTTTTTTTCCTTCAGTTGCATGGAAGAGGGACAGAAATGAGAGTTTGAACTAAGACATTTTCGTTGCAGGGTAATTGTTAGTTCACACACTATATATACAATTTATTTTTTTGAACTTAAATATGTGTATGTTACATGTAATAGATAAAATGTGTAATACATACTGCTTTTTGTTAGAAATAATAAGACCTATTAATTGAATTATAAAATTCTTAATAGGTGAATACAGTTTTATTTATTTATAGAAATGAAATGATACGTTTGATTGCAATGATTTGTGACCAAGCAAAAGATATATATATATATATATATATATATATATATACTATGGGGGCAGCATTGTGTGAGTAAGCTTTGGCGGGCAAGACTTTTAATAAAAGGGCCATATCTTGAAGTGATTGATAAAAGCTTTGATAGGCAAGACTTTTACACACGGTGCAGTTCTAACAAGCTTCCCAGGAATGCGATATATGGGAGGATTGATCATTCAGATAGGTTGACTTTCACTTAAAATATAGAAAATTGCACATAATTTATAATTTCGTAGCAACTTACCAAGCTTCTAAGTGACAGTTCCTCATGAACGGGGTCCACATCCAGAAAAGCGCCATAACTTGTTTTATCATTTCTATTATTCAAGGAGGACCTGTCAACCAGAAAATTGTGAGTTCAAATCTTTGAAGTTTGGTAAAATGATGATGGCTTGAAAAAGAGAGAGAAAGAGGAGCACCGGCTTTGGTCACTGCACATAAGCACCACATATTTATTTTGACCTCTGAATATTCTGTAGAACACTGCTGTGTATTCTTGCAAGCCCTTTGAAGCCAAAACAAGCAGCCCGAATGGTCCAAGACTCCCTTTTACTGACGCACTTTTTTTGCTGCAAAGTACTTGTGGATTGACCCAACTTGGGTCCAGCACTTCGGCTTTCCTCAAGTCACTTACTTTGAATGAAATCACAACATCTGCCTGTAAAAGATAAGAACAGAAAACAAAAAGAATAATATCTGTTTTAGCATAATGGATAGGACAAGTAACAAATAAGCAATATGCTTGGTGGGTTACAGGTTACTTGCACAGGCTTTTCATGCCTGAAATCTAGTATAACTTTTTGACTTTGGTACCTTAAATTTAAAAAATTGAGATTTTGGTCTTTGAAATTTTAAAAAGAAATTAATTTGCTGCCTTCATCCATTTTTCTATTTATGTGATTAACAGGATGCTGAGACACTCATTTTTTAGAAATATAATAAAACCAAATGCACATTTAAGGGACTAAATTAAATTGAACCAACCCTATATTCAAGGGTATGAAATCAAATTGATCCCATAGACAAAATATAATTTACCCACCAAAAAAAAAAAAAAAAAAACCTGTGCTGCTGTGACACCAGAAACTTCAAGTGATAATCCTCCTTTAAGGACTTGCTGAGGCAAGTGCACTTGATGGCCACGCAGCTTTTCAATTTCTGCTATGGGCCATTGCACTAATTGTTTTCTGGATTTATCCAGCCAAATAGTCCTTGGAATTGCCTGCAAAAGGGGCACACAAAAAAAGAAAAAAAAAAAAAAATCCTTTTATCAACCATAAACATTACCTTCTAAGTTGGAAGGTTTAGACTTTTACTAGAAATTAATGAAAGCAATAGTTCACAAGTAATTACCTGAATTCCAGCCCATCCCTTCTTTATATCATCCGCGGGAACAGAAGACTCGTTTAGCCAACCCCACAAGATTCTTCTATTTTTTAAACTATCAAAGAAAGTTTTTGAAGCATAAAATTTCCCATAATCATACCTCAAGCCCAAATCACTTTCCACGGATCCATTATCCGGAACATAGATATCCTTGTCAGGGTTATAAGTTCCAATGGTGTAGTATTCATACTTAGTATCATCCAAGCTCACCTTGAGCACATGTTTAACATCAGGACCAAGAGTTGAAGTGTCAACACCAAGTTTGGAATTAATCAAAACTGGGAAAAAATCAGGACACTCCCACATTCCAGTGTCCTTGGCTGAATGAAGTGGGTGTTGGGATTTAATCCAAGTAACGAAATCTTTGCTCCTATATAGAATAGCTAATCCAATACGGTCCGTTTTGCTTCCAATCAACACTCTCCAGGTCCCATCAAGGCCTAACCAAGCAGTGGTTGGGTCCCTAAATGAGCTTGCATTAATTTGGTTCAGTGAAGAAGGTGCCATTAATGGATTATTTGGTATCTTAACCCATTCAATAAGGTATGGGTCAGAGAGATTTTTGGGCATGGCCAAATTTTGCACTTGTTGGCTCTGGGGGTTGATTCCTGTGTAGAGAATGACTGGTGTGCCCCAGGGCATGATTGTGGTGGAACCTGACCAGCAACCATTGATATCAGACGGCTGAGATGGGTAGATGGCTGGATCATGTGGGGTCCAGTTCACTAAATCGGTTGATGTAGAGTGGGCCCAGACAATGTTGCCCCAAACTGCACCTTTGGGGTTGTATTGGTACATCAAGTGGTAAATTCCCCTATAAACCATTGGTCCTGCATATAGAGTCATAGACATTAATCACATGTAAATATGTCCAAAAAATTTTGAGTAAATAATAAAACAAAGGGGGCCTACACTCAAAGCATTTTCCAGAATAATACTACAGAACTTTTCATGCAAACACACACTCCTAGTATTGTTGTATTTTATTTTATTTTTCACGGTTACATTTATTGGTTCTTCAGTATTTATGAAGAGGCCATATTTATTAGTTTCAAGAATAGAGTGACCAAATTTTTTTTTTTTTTGTGAAGGAAAACCAAGTCAGAGAGAAGAACTAACCATTAGGATCTGCATATCCAGAGACACCCCCATTTGTCCATTTCACCATCAGAACAAGTTATAAGGAAAAAACAAAGAACGAAAAAAAAGTTATATTAAGAAATATGGAAGTATAAAAAAAATGAGAGAAAGATAAGAAAAAGAGAGAGAAAGAAAGTTAGGTGAAAGAAATTAATACCATTGATCCAATTTTTGGGGGGTTGGAAGTGATAAGAAGTTCTATATGGTTGATATTTAGAAGGAGTAGTTAAAGAAACTTGAAGGTTTTGGTCAACATGGTGGGAAGCTTCAAGCTCAAGAACACCATGGCTTAGAAAGAGAGAACATAAGAAGAAGAAAAAGCAAGCAGAAGAGATGGCCATGTTGGCTTTGTGGGAATGAGAAGGAAGAAACTACGATGAATATTTATAGAGAGAGAGAGGTCTGGATATGAGGCTGTAATGTGGAGAGGATAAAGTTACATTTTAGATCACGTTAAATGTTTACAAGTCATAAAATTTGAAAGATCCAAATGGCATTAAATTCAGTCAAAATTAAACAACTTTATTGGGTGACAAAACCCCAGAGAGAGAGAGAGATCAGAGAGAGAGCTAAGACCTTGTATCAATTAAATTAAAATCATTTTCTACTTTAATGTCTAGTCAATTACCACTTGAGTAACTAGTCACATGCCCTTCTAGCATTTGAGCTGCTTTTCCAGCACACTTCACACTTGTTACAAAAATTGATTTTTTTTTTTGTTTTTTTGTTTTTTTTGTTTTTTTTGACAAAGCACAAAAATTTAACTTAAAAAGTAGATTTTTGTAACATAAGTACAATATATTGTAATTGAAAATTTAAAATGCAGTATTGATTACTGCACATGTATATATTATTCAAAAGATAAAAATATTGCTTAATATGGAATAAAAATTAAGTTTTCATTGTAATTTTGGCTTAAAAATTAATTTATGTTGCATTTATATATGAGAAATGTTAATTGATGTTCTAAGGGCATTTGTTAGTGAACCATTTTAAGAAAGTTTTTATGGGAAAAGAAAAAAACAATTAATGTTTGGACAATTTTTTCTATTTTCGGTAAAGAGTAATGTTATATCCACAAATTATTTTACAATATTTTTACAAAATGTTGATGTGGCCAACCTCTTATTGGTTTTTATCTAGGCCCACCACTAATATTACTTTTTCATTTACCAATAATTATTCATCACATTAGCGGTTTGTAAAATTTTTTGTAAAATAGTTTGTATCTCTAGTATTATTCTTTCGGTAAAGAGTAATGTTACAGCCACAAATTATTTTACAACATTTTTACAAAATGTTGATGTGACCAACCTCTTATTGGTTTTCATCTAGGCCCACCATTAATATTTCTTTTTCATTTACCAATAATTACTCATCACATCAGCAGTTTGTAAAAATTTTTGTAAAATAATTTGTATCTCTAATATTATTCTTTCGGTAAAGAGTAATGTTACAACCACAAACTATTTTACAACATTTTTACAAAATGTTGATGTGGCCAACCTCTTATTGGTTGTCATTTAGGCCTACCATTAATATTACTTTTTCATTAGTTATGTCAAAACATTCTTAAAATGGTTTGTTAGCTATTACACTAAGAATGGCTATTAACATGACCCTTTAAATATTAACTTAATTTTATTCAAAAGATTAAAAATATTGCTTTATAGAAATAAAGATTCACATTGTAATTTTGTCTCAAAACTTAAAGTGGCATTTATATAATGGATTAATTTATTTGACAATAAGATAATAACAACATTAATACATTTATATGCTATCATAAATTAACAAGTAATTAAGTGTCGCTTGGATAAGGGTATTGTTAGGTTCTAAATATTTACTCATAAATGTTTAGGTTCTAAATTTGTTGTATGTTGGCTAACCGAGAACAAAAACTTGTCTAGGATTAGATCTTAGGGTCTTTGAAGTGTTATAGACATTGCTCAAGTTGATACAAGTCAAGATTCAAGAATGTAGAAATTGCAAAAAGAAAAATTCAAAATCTGTCAAGCTTGATCGATCAAGAGAGAGCTTCGATCGATTGAACTACGAATCTACAAAATTTTAAATAAGACTCAACAACCCATGAAACGTTTAGAGTTTGAGTCCAACACTGCTAGGTATAAAAGGAAAACCTTAATACACATTTTTCAAGTCTTGAGAGTTACTCCTGTGAGATTTGTGAGGTTTTGTACCTTCTAACTCTATCAAGCACCTATCAGAGATCATATCCATATTGCTAGTATCGACGGAGTAATGTTGTAGTCAAGCTTTCAGTTATCAAGTGTACTGAAAATCAAGACATGAACAGGTGGTTCATGTGAGAGTAGATCTAGATCAAAAAAGTCTAAGGAGTTCAGAGCCCAATTTGGTAACTATGTTAGATTTATAATGAATTGGTATTCTTGACTTTAAATCTCAATTTGATATAGTGGATTGTTCTCTTGGGATAGTTCCCCCCAGGTTTTTTATCTTGAAACAAGTTGTTTAATTGGTTTTCCTTGGTCATCACATCTTGTGGTACTTACTTTTCTATTGTGCATGTTATATGTGATGAATATTTAACTTAGATCTAAATAATTAATCTATGTAACTAATTGGCTAATAAATTAGGTTAAACATATTGTGTTTTTCAGGGGTCTAAAACTTAACAGGTATAATTAAGATAGACAACAACGTCTTATTGCATTCCATCTTTTATATAAATGGTAAATAAACTCCTACATCCAAGTAGTATTTTTTTTATATGCATGAACTGAAGAAGAGCATTCTGACATAGTTTTTATATATATATATATATATATATATATATATAAAAGGAATTCAACATAATTAAGTGCATATACATTGTTTAAAATAAGAATAATATGTAAGCTAACTAAGAAAGTATAAGGAGACAACTTTTATGTTAAGTTTAGCAAAAAAAAAAAAAAAGACAACTTTTATGTTACAACTTTCATTGCAATTCTGATGTAATTGACTCTGAGTGATAAAGAAATAATGATGAGTGTTTATCATTCATAATCAATCACTTCAGCAAGTTGTATAGAAAATTGTGTCAAAGTGTGCGGTAGTAAAAGAACTTAAACTAACTTGTATAGACTAAAGTAATGTCCACAACTGAGTACATCCAGTGAAATTGTTCTACACGCAACTACTTTGGAAATAACCCTATCAAGCATGCATGCTGCAGCTTCAAAGCTTCGTGCTCAACTTTGTAACATTGGAATGCAGCTATGGCTGACTTTCTTTTTCTATGTTACTTTACTATGTACACGTTTTAAGTGATTTCTTTCATATAATACTCAAAAAGTAGTAAGGGATGCTAGATTGACTACGAGAATATTCACATTAACATATGGTTTGATTGAAAATTTTGACAAAAATTATCAATTAAATAAGAGTCACTTTTTTCTATTTTAGGCATTCCCTTTCGCAATACATCCTATATTTTACTTTCTATTTTTTAAAACATCATATTAGATAATCTAAAATAATAATAATAATAATTATTATTATTTTTATTATTTTTATTTTTTTCACAATAGCCCTTGTGCCTAGGTCAACTCACGCCAGATCAGAACCAGATCAACCTACCCTGAACCCCACACCAACCATTGCAGGCTTTCATCGATTAGCCACTCACAATCAGATTAGCTAGGGTCTGCTTGATATAGTTTGCGGCCAAAGATAATAAATTTAAGTGGAGTCTTTTATATTTAAATATTAATTAATTAAATTTATTTAATGTTAATTAATTAAAACAAGGTTAATTTGATAAATTAATACTATATAACCAAGATTAATTTCATATAAAGAATTAAATATCATAGTTCAAGCATAAAACTTAATAAAAATAAGTGAAAAATTATTATTATTATTATTTTAAATAAATAGGTTTTTTTATTTTTATTTTATTTTTTATCTTGGATACTAAATAAAGTTGTAATCGAATTTTCAATTTTATATTTTGGTGTTAAGAGATATACTAGATTAAGTTTCTATTAATCTAGTATTTCGATGGCCATTTTTTTTTTCATTTATCAAAATATCAATTATCTCCTCAAGGAGTACAATAAGTTGCTTATAAAAAATTGCTAAACTCTAGTTCTAATTAGCTAGGAAACCCTAATTGTCTTATTACAAACATAACCTTGCTTCCAAATTAAAATACAAATAACCTATTAAACTACTAGGACCTAAAACATAAAAATACAATTGACTTGCAAACATAAATAATACAAATAAAAATCTTCTTGCGTCTCCCGCATCAGAAACCTTCCTAAAAAACAATCAACTATAGTAAAGACAAGTTTAAGATCTAATACAAAACTTTTGTCTCTAGACTTTACAATCCCAGTAGATTGACTTATAGTAGAAATCTTCTACCGCTTCAGAACTTCTAAACTCTCCAATATATGAACTCTCTACCCACAATTACAATTGGAACCTCCAATTGACTTCAAGAACCTCTTGAATGTTTTCTTCATAGCAGCAAGTCTGTGGTGCTTGCTATGACTTCAACTTCTTCACCAATGACAGCTTCAAATTTACTTTAAAACCCTTAGTTATGGTGAAATAGAAAAAAATTGGTTACAAAACCCTAGCCACATAAACAGAGTGTTTCTCTCTCTAAAAAGAATTCTAATAGATGGCTTATTATGTCCTTTAAATACTGGTTCAAACAGATGTTAATTTGGGCTTCAAACCAATAAGTTATAGACTATTTTGCGTTGTTGATTTTTGCTGATCCGCGAAGCTCAATGTATTGAAGTAGTATCAAGCTTCTATCAAGAAGATAGTAGGTTTCTCGAAGTATTGAGAGGTATCGGTGAGGTATCGAGATTGCTATCGAGGCACATGCTAAAAATGCACTTTTCTAGACCTTTTCTTGAGCAACTTCAACCTAGTCTTCGATTACAACTTTAAGACACATCAAAACTTAATAAAAAACACATTATTTGGCATGGTTTAACAATACCAAAACACATGACCCTAACAGTCACATCTCACTACTGCACTTACATGAAATGGTAATGACTTTCTATATAATCCAAATAACATAAAATGTTTTTGAGATCATTTTCAAAGTCACAACTAAACATGGGAAAACATTTTGTCAAAACAAACAAAACATGAAATGAATAAAGATCAAAATAAAAAGCTTCTATCATGGGAAGAATTGAAAATGTGGGACCAAATACTATGTACTTAACCAGAATAATCTTATCTCATATGTTTGTGTTTGTCTTATTATTATTATTATTATTATTGTAAGGGCAGGTTTTGGCTCCTAAGTCCAAAAGATGAATGGGTTAAGGCTCAAAGAGCCCCACACAATGAATTTATAGAGAGTGGTCTTAAAAGCTAGGTTTCAATGGATTAGGCAATGTGCACAATGGATTAATGATACTAAGAAAGCAAAGAAAGACAAGTTCTAAGCAAGGAAAACCTTCCTCGACGAAGTCCGAGGAGAATATTCTTGAATATAGTTCTTTTGAACTTGGATACAATTTTAGTTCTTGTTGCTACAGTGTATTCTCTAAAGATTTTTTCGATCCCCTCTCCCTAGAGGGTCTCTTACATTATAGAGTTCCCTTTAGATGATCTTGGCCCTTCATTTGTTGATCATTCAGGCCACTACTTGATTGCTTGTCTCATCAAACACCTTCCTAAGCCCCTTGTGAGTTTAGGCAGCCAAGGCAGCATTGTTCAAGGGTTTTCTCCACATAAATGTAGCCAGAAGGTTTGGTGGGATGCATTAAATATGGTGGCAGCCACCATCCCTTTAGTCATGTCAAAGCTAACCCCCTTCCCGAAACTCTTTCTCTACAGTATGACCTCCTCTGGTCACATGCCACTAATGTGGCCTTATTGTTTGAGCGTATAACCTCCTCAGTGCGATGGTGGCCTCCTCGGCCATGGGTATGACACGTGGCACAAATACCTTTTCAAATTCTTGTACTCCACAATTATTATTATTATTATTATTATTATTATGTTGGTCATGCTCTTTGTTTGTTGCACATCACAAAAAGAGTACATGCTTATATTGTTGGTAATGCTTTCATCCCTAAACTGGATTGTTACTTCATCCATGAAAAACGCTGATAGAAAAATCCTTTCTTTGAAGTTCCATTTGTAGTAGATACCCATTCAAAGACACATCAAACCACCCTTCTCCATCCCCATAACAAAGAAACAGACACTCTATGGAAACTATGGCCATGGAAAACTCCCTTAGCAGCCGATTGATGTTGTAGTAGGAAGTAGATCTTTTGTGATATATAGAATTGAATGTTCAAATAGTGTGTAAAACACCTTGAACGTTTAGACCCCAAAATACAAATTACCGATTCAAGCTTATTATCAAACAATGTATGTGTGGAATATGAAAATAAGCTAAAACAGAATTGATAAAACAATCTAAACCAAATAAAATCACAACCACAGCAGAAATTAAATGGCAATGATTAAGGGAAGAGAGATGCAAATACAAAGACAACACATCGATGTGCTATCGAAGAGGAAACCGAAGTTCTCGACGTAAAACCTCTCCACCGCCCTCCAAGTGGTCAATAATCCACTAGAGAATGAAGTTGGGATACATGAATAGCAGAAGACTCTCCAAGCCTAATCTACCCAGTGTACCTAAGCTCTCCAAGCTTCTTGCTCCAACGAAATTACGCCAAACCTTTGTCTTCTCTAGCTTACCGGATTCCGCTATAGCCCATAGCATCAACCAATATCAATTGGTCCCTTCCTAACTGCTTCCTAAGTACCAAATAACCTTTTCACAGATATGAGTATGGTAAGAAAAGGATTTGGCTAAATGTACCTCTTAAGGATGTATCAATGGAGATGGTGAGAGTAGAGGAATTTGGAGAATCAAAGGATGAAGATTGTGGATGAGTCAATCTTATTTTTCTCTAGGGTTTCTCTCTCAAAATTCTCTCTGGAAGCTCTCTACAATATGTGGGTGTAAATGGTATTTATACTGGTGTGTGTGTTTGGAATGCGAAAGGTCAGTTTTTCCCAAACAAAGTGGTCTGGCGACTTGACCTCGTGACTTGACTGAGTCGCGAGCTAATTGCCTGGCCAGATTGGAAGTTTTGTCCTGTAGTGCTCCAGCTTGCGTGACTCTTCAGCTCCTTTACATGCTTCACACGTGTGCCTACTTTGGCAACTTGCCAGTCGCGAGCCAGTCGCAAGGGCCTGCTTGAATGCACACTCTTGAGCTTTTCTTTACACTCTCTCACACACTACCCTTACATGATTCCCACCTAAATACAGGGTTTCTAAATGCTGAATTACAAGCAAATTGACACGGAATAAAGCCAACAAAATGGTTGATTAAATTCAACCTTACAAGAATTTTAACTGAAAAGCTCTTTTAGTGTTTTGAGTGTTTTACAAATTACTATGAATAGAGCTTTAAAATTCCAGATTATTCATAAACTGATGAGGAATATTTTGACTAACCCCATAGCAACCCTTCGAGAAGGTGCTACTCTTCCCAAATAAGTTGGTCTTCCGAAGAGCACCTACTCACCAAAAGTGGAAGACCAAACACGACCAACATGTACACATGGCATGGCTAAAAGCTGACGAGTACAACCAAACACCCAACTCATGTTGCAATGCCTACATTGCCTAAGACTCTCCCACATGCACACAACTGTCGGTGATAGGATAAACTTTATCTCCTACAAAACAGCTGAGGATAACTACTCACTCCTTGTGGATCATCTACGGGATAGTTCCCAACTCCTACACGTTAGCTACGGGATAACCCCATATCCCTACAATTCAGCTAATGTGATTATCCAAAAGCTCCTATATAAACACTGAGGCACTCCAATCCCAAGGTACGCAAAAAATACCTCTCAGAAACTCCTCTCCAAGAAAGTTCATTATCAGTTTCTGACTTGACCTTCGGAGGGTCTTAGACCGATACCACACCGGTGCACTTCAAAGGTGTCTTTATTTTTTGCAGGTTCACTACTCTTCACCCCTCACGGAAGGCAGTGAGTTTGGACGATAGACCTACTGAAGATTTGGAGCATCATCATAAACTATGAATAGTAAATTATACAGATTTTTTTCTTCTTAAGAAACTCCCAATTTCAACTTCAGCCTAGAGCTGCTTCAGCTTTTTAATGACCTCTTAAAAATTAAAAGTTAAAACAATTTTTTAGTAGGCTTTTAGACATCAATTTTAATTTTAAAGTGATTTTTAACACAAAAAACGTTTTATGACTATGCTAATGTTGAGTTTGACAAGCCTAATCATAAATCAGCTGCGTAAAAAGAAAGTCATTGTCTGCCCTTCCAAGTAAACCAAAATATTAAAATTTTATATTAAAAAAAAAAATAAAGGAACTCCACAAATTGATCACCTCAAACTTGAAGGCGACATTATCCCAACATACTCAAATTCAATGCCCTGAGGAATTTTAGAAGTGCAGCTCACTTTCTTCACTTTTAATGTTTATAAATAGTGATCCAGCTGTTTGATTGGCTAGCAGGATCCACGGGTTATTTGTTTGGATTTGATGAGTAACGGCCATCCTTTAAAAAATGGACAATGTATATTATACACCGTCTTATTACACATAAAATAAACACAATATTTCAATTCAAACAATACAGTATATACAATAAGATATGTGTAAGAGACATTACTCTTTAAAATTTGTATATAAACAACGTACTTAAATAAAATTCAAGAACTTTCTCCAAAAAAATATAATAAAATAAAATTCAAGAACTTTCTCAAAAAAAATATAGAAAAAACATTCAAGAAGAAAGCTATTCCAAAACACATAATTGAATATCCATCACAAAATTAATGTTTCTGACATGAAATAGCAGAAGCACTGCTTATCCCATGAACATTTTAACTTTTTTAGTTGGGGGCGACGAATGGTCGATGGGGAACTGAGTAGTGAGCAGATTGTGTCGGTTTGAAGACTCGTGTCTTTTTCCCAAAAAGTAAATTTTTTTTGGATAGGATAGAACCACGGAGGAGAAGATAAAAAGGACATGAGAGTTTACAAAATTTCATATCTTTTTTATTTTCTTAGTCAAAGACGGCATTGGAAAGTTTGTCAAGGTTGTACAAAAGCATGTTGGTCCATCTGTTATTATTAATATTGGGAAATATGCTCTTACATTCTTTTTGATGATTTGGTAATTAGGAAAGAATAGATTTGAACAATGGGTGTATTCGTTAGAAATACTAATAAGTGTATTTATTTATATATATATATATATATATATATATATTTGATAAATTATTTTAATAAAATTTAAATTTGTCAATTCTTTTAAATTTATAGTCAAATGCGAGACACATGAAAAATTATCTTGTGTTAGGATGGAAGGAGATAGGAAGAGAGAATAATGAAGATGACTAAAATGTATTAAACTTTAGTATATTTCAGTCACCGTCCTCCATATTCTCTTCTCTTCTTCATTCATTCTAAACTTACCCTTAAATGGGTGGAAAGACTCTCCAATTAATTTTTCTTATAATTATTTAAGGTATAAGTAAAGAAAAAGACTTTATCGAAAAAAGAACAACAAACACAGTTCAAATTTTGGAGATTGATGGTTTTGCCAAACATATTACTATAATAGAACACATGCATTAAATGCTAAACTTTGCTTTAATGCATTAAATAATTTAAATAGTGATGTCTAGAATTGTCACTGGATTGCAATGACTCTATTGTCAAATGTTGTGGAACTCAAGTTAAACTTTGATTAGTGTTGTTTTTGTTGGGTTAAGAGAGACTATGGGGCCATTTGGTAACATTGTTCTAGTAACGTTATTTGTATTTTTTGGAAATATGTGTGGGTGAAAAAGTGTGTAAAAATACATGTAATGTTTAAAAACTGAAAACATGTGTTTAAACTCCTATACCAAACAGCCCCTATAATGTTGTAGCTCATGTTCTACCTAAGGTTGTTTCTTGCCTTTTACCCTAGTTTCTTTTTTGAGAAACAACCTTTTACCCTAGTTTCTTAGTCAAACACGGCATTGGAAAGTTTGTCAAGGTTGTACAAGAGTATGTTGGTCCATCTGTTATTATTAATATTGGGAAATATGCTCTTACATTCTTTTTGATGATTTGGTAATTAGGAAAGAAGAAATTTGAACAGTAGATGTATTCGTTAGAAATACTAATAAGTGTATTTATATATATATATATATATATATATATATATATATATGTGTGTGTGTGGAATAAATACTAATTAGTTGAGATATAAGACTTTTGATAAATCATTTTAATTAAATTTAAATTTGTCAATTCTTTTAAATTTATAGTCAAATGTGAGACACATAAAAAATTATCTTGTGTTAGGATGGAAGGAGATAAGAAGAGAGAATAATGAAGATAACTGAAATGTATTAAACTTTGGTATATTTCGGTCACCTTCCTCCATATTCTCTTCTCTTCTTCGTTCATTCTTAACATACCCTTAAATGGGTGGTAAGACTCTCCAATTAATTTTTCTTATTAATTATTTAAGGTATAAGTAAAGAAAAAGACTTTATCGAAAAAAGAACAACAAACACAGTTCAAATTTTGGAGACAACATTGATGGTTTTGCCAAACATATTACTATAGTAGGACACATGCATTAAATGCTAAACTTTGCTTTAATGCATTAAATAATTTAAATAGTGATGTCTAGAATTGTCACTGGATTGCAAAGACTCTATTGTCAAATGTTGTGGAACTCAAGTTAAACTTTGATTAGTGTTATTTTTGTTGGGTTAAGAGAGACTATAATGCTGTAGCTCATGTTCTACCTAAGGTTGTTTCTTCCCTTTTACCCTAGTTTCAAGTGTAATAATGACTCGCTTCTTTCTGTTGTGTGCGAAGCTTGAGTGAAAGACATGTTGCTTGTAGATGCCTTTTCTTTTGCTGTTTAATAGAACACATGCATATTATTTTCAATACGATGATAGAAAAGCACGAACAGAAAAAGTGAACTCGATCTGCAATTTCTTTTTTCTACATGCCATTTCTTTTGGCTTGTATTTCAGTTCGGTTTGGAAATTAGTAGGAGGAAAAGAATTTTTCGAGTCCCACATGTCGTGCACCATTCTGATTATTATTTGGTACAAAAGTTAATTTTATATATTCCATAATCATTATAAAATTTTGGAACAGAAGTCCTCCACGAATCACCTGATGATGATAATTGATTATTCAATATAAATATATATGCAGATGTTTAAAAAAAAAAGTTAAAATATTTTTGTTTGTCATTTGTAAACTTTGATTTTTTTTTTTTTTTTAAATTTGTTTTGCCCTCATGTCTACTTAATTTTGGATAATTGGTGAGTTTGAGAACATACTTTTTATTAAATTTCTTTTTAAATCACTATAAATTTCTTTTTTAGATATTTGTACATGTTTATATAAAAAAATATTATTGAGTTTAGAAAGATGATGAGTCATTAAAAAATAACTTGCAAATATATATATATATATATATATATATATATATATATATATATTGAACTTATCTTGATTGGTATATCATTGCTATAATCCGACCTCTCCATGCAAAAAATATTAATTCAACCCCAAGTAAGATTAAATTCAAGTTCTTTGTAAAAATGTCAAATACCCATTATTTTCTGATATATATGATAATCAAGATTAAGAATTATCTTATCTAAATTAATGTCTAATTCTTTATAAATTTTAAATATCTACTAAAAATATGAGGATTTCGATCATTGAAAATCATATTAAATTAATCAAAAGAAATATATATAACACGCACGATAACTTATCTAAAAAGTATTAGTATGCATGATAAGGATGGCGAATAATCCAATAATGAGATTGATAAAATCTAATTTAAGATTATATCAAATTTTGTAACATGTAATATTTGTAAATGAATTCAATACTATATAAATTTAGGACAGAGATAACTGCTAACAATGAAAATGATTTTATGACATGTCAATTAATGCATTGTCCTATCAATAATAATAATAATAATAATAATGCATTGTAATCTAAATAGTGGGCAGAGAGGTCACGAGTTTGATCCCATTTGCTTGCGAAAAGTTACCTTGCATAACTAAGTGTTGGTATGTACCATCAACAATAGTGAGAAAATATTTAACTTATAGATAAAATTGTTCTTGCTCTAATATATTGGAGGGAACACAAAATTGATACGAAAGTTTGTGAACATTTGTTGCATTCGTATCACGTGAATGCGTGAATGCGCTAGACACAAACCAAACCACTAACCCATAACCATTAACATAAATGCCGACAGAATCTGATCTTACGCATACACCCGTGCATGCTATTCAACGGGGCAACTTGATGATCATGTACGCCCGAGCTATGTATGTTTTTTTAATTGCAAGTCAAGATACATAGTGATTCAACAACATTTCAACATAAACTAATCCATAAAATAATAATACTAACAGTAATTTGGATAAGAAATATTATTCTTTATTGTATTCTAATAAGAGACCAGAAATTCAATTAAAAGAGTACAAAATCTGATGGAGCTTTGACAAGTTGTATATGGCTAATATTTTAAATATTACATGGTGAGTAGTCTCTGCTTCCATCAATGGTGTATTAGTTTTGCAAAGAGATAGTCAAGACTTGTAATCATATCGAATCTAATTATAAAAAAATTGATAAGAGTCATGAGGAGGACCCTCCTCTGACCAAAAGGATAGTGATCTCACCTTCTACAATATTGCTATTGGGTCACAAATTGGAATCGTTTTCATAAAATATATGTGACTTCATAATGTGTATATTATTTTAAGTAAAAGCTTAAGCGCATGGACTGCATGTTAAAAGTAAAGTACGTACTACAAAGGTTCCTGTTTTTTTAACACAAGCGCATGGGGCATAACACAATGGTTCCTGTTTTTTGAAAAATACCAAAACACAATGATTTCATATCTGTAGCAAATTAAAAGAAAACATTATTTTATCAGCAAGTTGGTTAGTTTAGACAAAATTTTAATTGATTAATTTCATACATAAATAGAATAATATTATAAAAGGAAAGCATGCGTGTGCTGCAGCCTGTAAACCTAAATGACCCCAAACGAAAAGCACTACTCTAAGTTAATGGAGTTAAAAAATAATGCAGCCAAAAAAGATGGCCAGGTTTGGTCTAGTCTACTCCTATTGTTCATTTCTATCTGATTATCCTAGCTAAAGCAAAGGTGAAAAAAGCTGGTTTAATTATAATGGGGTCGGAATATGGAGGTCTATTAATAAGACTCTTTCAAGTCTTATTAATTTCTGAATAATCATGATCCTCTAAATTTTTGAAGAAATTATATTTTATAATTTTTTTTAAAAGTACTTGAATAAAACAAGATGAGTTAATGGAGATTATAAGTATGGATATTAATTCTATTTAAAAGAAGTAAAATCATTAAATCTAAATCAACTCCTTTTATAATAATAGGTTAGGGTTTATGCTTATACATGTCAACTTACTGCTTTCAGTACTAGCATTAAAAATAAAATACTGCTTAAAAAAAACCACACACACCAATAAGTATATTCTTTCGCCTTTTCATGAAGTGGAATATTGCTAAAAAGCCACACAGACACCAATTAATATTTATAATTGATTAAGTATATTCCTTTTTACTTTTACTGAAACTTTGACATCGATAATTAATGTATACCAACATTCTCTTTTCCTTACAGTCCAGCACTAGCTGCTGCCCTAAAGCTTTTACGTCAAAAAGAACTTACTTATGCAAGCACGTTTAATGAAAATAAATAAGATCATCCAAGTTGGTACGATTATTACCTTTTTAGAAGTCAGAGACTGTCTTTTTGGCTTGAGGTTGGTCCTCACTAACTTTAATTTATATTGGCAAATTCAGAAAAGGAAAAAAAATAAAAAATAAAATAAAATAATATGGAAAACTCTCCAAAATGTTTGAGCTTTAATTTGAATTCAACGTGGATCTAGTTAACCTAACTTGTAAAATTTCTAATAGTTGAATAAAAGATTTTTGGTTCAATCTCCGTTTATATCAAAAATTAATTGACGTCTTAGTTTGATGATAAAGAGTATAATCATAAAAAATAGACACCATAAGTTGAAATTCTATTTAAAAATTAAATACAAAATAAAAATAGGTTGCTTAGTGTTATGTTAGACTAACCTTTTGTTTGGATGAAGCTTTTTTTTTTTTTTTTTTTTTTTTAAGGTTTATTTGATGAAAATTATAAAATAGTTATATTTTAAAAAATTTTGAAGCTTGAAAAGGCTATGGGCAAACTCACACTTACATCAGCATGATGACATTCAAAAAATTGAAAGGTGACCTTTTATTATCTCTCCCTACTCTCCATGCTGAGTAAGTCTAGTGCCACACATTTTGACACAATAAATGCCACAACTCGCCATATGGCAAGTTCTGGTTGGTGGAACAGTGTCCTCACATGGACCCACCATCACCCCTCTACCAACCACAACTCCCCATGTGGCGAGTTGTGGCATTTATTATGCCAAAATGTGTGGCACTAGACCTATTCCTCCATGCTTGGTAAATATCATGATTGTTCCCAAAAAACAAACTATTATTTTTTCACTTTGAAATTGTTCCCAAAAAATATTATGAGCTTAGGGATCAAATAATATATATATATATATATATATATATATATATAAACATGAAATTTGACATGTGTATTAAAAATAATAAAAATATGTAATTTAATAGTTTATTCGTCAAAATGCTATTTTAATGAAAAGTTATGGAGGGATATAATATGGAATAGACTTTACTAGCTTAAACTTGAAATACATGACCATATATATATATATATGGGTTTGGTAAATGTATACCCTTAGAGCATACATTAATCATACGTTTTTTGAAACATTTTATGAAGAATTGAAAAAATTGTAAAAAAAAAAATTGGCAATATTCAAATGCTATATATGAAGAGAGGTAATATTCAAATTATTAAAAGCACACATTAGTAAAACCCTATATAGATAGAAAGAGGTAATTTTCAAATGCTATTTAAATGAAAAGTTTCACATGCTATAGAGTTAGGTAATCCCACCCGTTTGGTGAGGGGAGTTCCTATTGTATGTGTGCAAGTTGTTTGCCAAAACCATAGTTTTCAGTTTTTAGGGTACATTTTAGTGCTAAGACAAGACATGAAGAGACTATACTAAAATTTGGACAAAGAACTTAACATATTTTTAATGAGTATCACATGGTCACCAGGAGTCTTTGTTCCCCATGTAGATAAAAGACAACTTGTTAGCGCGGCATGCTAGCTCTGTATCTGATAGTGTAATCTGGGTGGAAGATACACCCCCGATAATAGCTAGTCAAGTTTGTATGGATGTATCCTTGCTGGCAGTGGCGGAGCCAGGATTTTAGGTTAGGGGGGGCAAGATCAAAAGGGAGTAAAATTAATTCAAAAAACTATTAATTTGATATTAATAACAAAATAAATAAACAACTATATGCAAATGTAATTGTCATATACAATTAAATTTTGGGTTTGTAAAAAAAAAAAAAAACTTGGGTTTGAGACTGAAAAATGTTGGTGAGAAAAGAAAAAAGGGTTATACGTAACAGAGGTGTTATGAGTAGTTCTAGACCATAAATTATTTCACAATGTTTTTGCCAAAACTTTGATATGACAGACTGTGAGTGATTAATAAATACTAACACATAAATTCACAATTTTATTTTCAACAATCACATTCTGCCACGCAATAATTGTGATAAAAAGTTGTGAAAAATTGTAAACGCATTTTTGAGGTGCTATAATGACTAGTGAGTGAAAGTAGGTTTTTTTTTTCATAATTCTTTTCAGCAAAATAGTGGTGGAGAAGTAGGCTGTACAAGTGGTTTTATTTTATTATAATATTATTATAAGGTGGGACCTATTATTTTTTTTAAAAGAGTTGCAGTGGCCCAAATGTGAAATTGTTTTCCTACAGTAAACTAATACACGGTACAAGTACAATATGTATGTAAAAAAGCCGATTGTCCTAGTGTATGCAAATAAAACCTTGTACTATATATTACTTCAGAATTTTTGGGGTATTAGGGGGGGCAAATGCCCCCCCTCGCCCCCCCTTCCCTCCGCCCCTGCTTGCTGGGCTTGTGCCCCGTTTAAATGATATTGATTTCGTATTGACCATCGAAAAAAAAAAAAAAAAAAAAAATGATAACAGACAACTGAGTTTCTGACAGGATATAGCCCAGATATTATTTTGCAAAAAGATAACTCAGACTTTCTGTGCTACCGAATCTAACGATGGAAAAAGTTGAAAATGGTGAGGTCCCTCCTGTTGCCAAAAATATAGTCACACAATCTGAAGTATGCTATTTGTCAGAAATTTAAATATTTTTTTCTAAAACTTGGTTTCATTATTTATTATTCATGCTTATGCTCATGGAGGGCATGTTAAAAGTAGAGTGGATAGAAGCACAGGATATGAGACATAATATAATGATTTCATTTCTGTTAAAGAAAATTAAAAGAAACTGGATTTTACCAGCATATACAAATATATACATATAGCACTTTCCAAAAAATCATACGGGTTTGCCATTATATATATATATATATACACACGTTCAAGAACAAAGGATTTTAATTTTTCTAATATCTTATAAACTCTTTGAAAATATACTAAAAATATTTTGCACGGGGTATGTCCTCAGCAAGGATTTCAGACCCGGACCATTCATTGAACCGTAAAAGAGAGAGGTTCAAAGTTTTTAAGGTTGAACCGGGGTCGAACCTTGATGAAGTCATAATTAATTTAATGATTATTTAAATATAAATAAATACATTAAAAATTAGTATAAATAGAAAAATTAAATTAAATGACCCAATTAAATATAGAAATCTATCTTTCAAATGTATTTTTTTCATATCATAACTTTCACAAGACAAATAAGAAATATCATATCCTAAGTATACATAGATATAATATTTCTTTATTTATTTATATGTTGATTAGTTAAACTCGTGATAGTAATATTGTAATAATATAGGAATTAGAATGACACTTAGTAATTTTAAATTAAAATAATTATTATATACTATCTGTTGACTCACTATTTTTTTCTCTACTATTTAAACTTTTGTTTTTGAGTAAACAATAATACTTATTAGAATACACACGAAAAATATAACAAATAAAATATTAAAAGTACTTTTAATTAATATTTACAATTTTTTTTTTAAAATGAGAAAATCTAGTATTACAAAATATTTCACAATTGTTTTGTCACAATTGTTTTGTCACAATTATGACATAGCAAGACATAGCAAAGTTTGAATGGTCAAAACTCAGGTTCTTCAAATGGATTAATTATGACAATTGATGGATTAATTATGACACTGTGCTATATCATGAGATGGATTAATTATGACAATTGTGCACTGTGCAGTAATGTCCACAGTGTACCAGACCTGTAGCATCAAAAAAAAAAGAAAAAAAAAAGAAAAAGAAAAACCAAAACAACATGCTCTCTGTTCATTGTACCATTATTGGGAAAAATACAAAGAAGTGGCTAGTGCCACATCACAGGCTCAAAGATCTAACGGCTGAAACAGTTTGCCATTTTTAATTCAAAAATCAAAAGTCTTCTTCTTTCCCAATGGAAGTCACGTTAAGGGGCTTTGGAAACATAAAAAAGAATTCAAAACAAGCACAAACAGAGAGAAGGTGAGAAACTCAGAAACCACAGCTATGGGGACGGAAAGAAGAAAGAAAAGAAGGAGAAAAAGAAGAAAGAAGAAGAAATAGGAGCAGAAGACGAAGATGAAGGCCGTGACTAGCGATCTGTGCTGGGTTGCTAGCTTGTTGCTTCAACTTCGCACAGCCCCTACTTTGTCATCTTCTTCTTCTCAAAATTTTTTTCCCTCACAAATCTTCTGGTTCCAGATCTGAAAAAAGTCCAAAAGTGCATGTTGGCTAAATCTTTAATTTCAGCCGGTATTTGCTGAAAAAAAAAAAAAAAAAAAAAAAAAAAAAAGGAACCGTGAGAACCACTAGAATCGTGAGGTCCAATCGCGGTTTACATGGGTCCCTGCTTTGTTTCCATAGAGCGGTTCTTGAGGCTAAAAGAACCGCAAAAATAGCGGCTCGAGGTTTTCCCAGTCGGACCGTACGGTCTGATCCGGGTTTCAAAACCTTAGTCTTCAGGTCCATTGGGCCTTGGCCCGAACATTCTCAAGGACCAAAACTGAGCCCAAACCTCAAAGTAAGTCCACATCGTTTTGGATGCATGATAGACAAGCCCATGTCCAGCCCATTATGGCTTGCTCGGGAGTGCGTTTGCTCGGAATAGCCCACGTCCTCGACAGCTCGATATTGCCTTGGGGAGTATTGCTGCCAGGCGATCTTTTGGAGGCGGAAACCAATTCCAATGCCATTACTACTGTTTCCAATGGGGCATATTCCTTGTTAGGAATAATCACATTGGACCCCACCCACACGAGTGAAGCCCAAAGCTAATCATGGGCACCCCACCAACCTCAATCTATAAATAGAAAGAGCAAGTAAAGAAGAGGGTTGGTTGGTGCGGGGTGGAGAAGTAGAGAGTGATGAAAAGAGAACACTATCTAAAGGAAGGAACTTAAAGGGAGGAGGGAAGAAGTTTGTGAAGGTTGAGAAGAGTAATTAGGATACTTGGAGGAGAACTACCCCTAGTAGGAAATTCCAAACCCACCTTACAAATAAGTTATGAGCCCAATTTTAAGCCTGGTCTGTTAAGCAGAAGTTGGGTGTGCACAACTTAAAAAATTAATCTTATTATATACTGGTATAGCTTTAATTGTTAATATATCATTTTGCCTTTTTTCTAAAGTGGTATACGTGACTTCACCAATTCACATTGATAGCTACCTTAGGGATGATAAATGCATGGTCAATAATTTCCATGATAGGAGGAAGAAAAAAGTCAGGAGAGATTGTAGGTTTAGATCCCAACTTTTCACATTGAACCCCATAATTGATCTTTCTTCATTTTTTTTACAAAGAAACACATTTTATCATAAGCAAAACTCATATTCAATTCTTTAAGACTTATAAATTAGATTCTTCAATTGAATTTAAATATATAATTGTATTGACCAATGCAGTAAAAATAATTTTAAATTTTTTCTAAGTACAATTAAATTCAACCATGTGATGATTCTCAATTGGAAAACCTAATGCGCTGTTTGGATGTTTAAAAAATGAGGGAGAGTAGAGTAGAGGGGGGGGGGGGGGGGAGAGTAATTCAATTATCTTATTTGGAAGTTTTTTAAGGAATGGGGGAGAGGGGTTTGGAGGGGTTTCAACTACCTCTAACTCCTTATTTTTTATTCCTCCAAATTGGAGAGATTTGAAGGGAGAGTAGAGTAGATAAATTATTGACCAAATGAATTCCCCAATTTACCGTTTCTAAATTAACAAAATTACAAACTGATTATATAAAATAAATTCACGTTTTTTTTTCTCTAGAAAATAATGTTTGAAAAAAATTTTCTCAACCCGCACTTTCTGGAAAACCAAACAAGCAGCGAATGTTCGCAGCCCTCATCAGAATTGCCAGTTCTTGTCGGCGACATTCCCCGATTAGCTCGTGGACAAGGCTTTCTCTCCACGGTGGACTCGTCGTAAATGAAAAGCCGCGACTTCTTCTTCATGCGGCAAACCAGGACAAAGAAGATGAACTCGTAGAAGCAGCAATAGTCGCAGTAGTAGTAGCAGCCGATGGCTTGCGAGTCGAAACCCTAGGATCCGATTCCAATTTATCGGATCTGGACCTGAACAGATTCGAAAGCAACGAGAACCTATTGTTCTTCTTCCAATACGACCCACTATAATATTTTGTTGATTTTTTCAGTAAACAAACAAACCAAACATTTTTTTTTCTTATTTTAATTATTATCAATTAAGGATGGTGTTTTTTAGTATAATAAAAAAGCAGAAAAAATATTTAATCATAAACCAATGTTGATTATTTAATTCATATCAGAAAAAAAAATTATCAAAAAAAATATTGCATACTATAGTCATAATTATTTAATCTAACAAATTAATCATAGACCAATGTTGCAAGTCCATTTTCAAATAGGGATAAATTTGTCTATTTAAATCATTTCCTCTCCTTTCTATCCTAATTTTTAAAATATCTAAACAAGAGGAAGGGATAATTACTCCCTTCCCTGTTACTAATTTTTAAAATATCTAAACAAGTTGGAGGATAATTATTTCCCTCTACTCTCCTTCCCACTACTCTCCTCCCCTCTACTCTCTTCCCTCTCTAAACTTCCAAACAGGCCATAAGTTACAGCATCTAAACAATTGTTCTCAGGTTTTACCTTTTTTATCAAAAATGTTTGCAGAACACATGCCTTTGGAAATGGAATTTGATTCAATAACTATTAATCAACTATAATGGTTCTTTTAACAAGGGTGAGTTTAAACTTTGTTTTGCTATTCTAATTATCTACAATAATTCAGGAACAAAAGGATTTTGATTTTTCTAATATCTTATGAAGTCTTTGAAAATATTCTTAAAGACTTAAAAAATTAATCATATTACATATTGATATAGCTGTAATATTTAATATATTATTTTTCCTTTTTCTAAAGTAGTACTTGTGACTTAACATTGATAGCTAGTAACCAAAATATATTATTTTGGTAATGGGGGTGAGAAATGCATGGTCAATAGTTTGCAAAGAAAACAATTAGAGATTGTAGGTTTAGATCCCAACCTTTTACACTAGAATCCATAATCGATCTGTCTTCCACATCTTAAGAGTTATATATTATATTCTTCAATTGCATTAAAATATATGATCACATTAACTAATATAGTAGAAATAGATTTATATTTTTCAAACTACAATTAAATTCCACCATGCGATTCATTAGTCAATATAATTACATGATTGAATTCAGTTGGGAAACCTAAGAAGCATCATCTAATTAAACAACTATGCCTAATTTTTACCTTTTTATCAAATATAAATATAAATATAAAAATATATATATATATATATATTTTTGTAGAACATGTGCCTTTGGTAATGGAATTTTATTCAATAACAACTAATCAACTAGTGGTTATTTAAGAAGATTGAATTTAAAGTTTAAACCCTCTTTTGCTATTCTAATTACTTATAATAATTTCCTAACCTACTTTAGCTTTTGGAACTTGAACTTATAATTCATATTATTTTCTTTATTAGGGGTGAGAAATTCATGGTTATTTAATTTGCATGATAGGACGAAGAAAATCATCTTGAGATTGTCAGTTTAGGTCCCAACCTTTTACACTGGACCCCATAATTTATTTGCCTTCATCTTTATATAAATAAACACATTTTACCATAGGCAAAACTCATATTCAATTCTTTAAGTGTTATAAATTAGGTTCTTTAATTGAATTTAACTATTTAATTGTATTGATCAATACAGTAGAAATGATGTTACATTTTTTAAAGTACAATTAAACTCAACCATTTGATTTATTAAAACCTAAGACACATTATCTAAACAAATGTACTCAAGTTTTACCTTTTTATCAAATATGTTTGTAGAAAATGTGCCTTTCGAAATGGAATTTTATTCTATAACAACTAATCAACTAGTGGTTCTTTAAGAAGAGTGAGTTTAAACATTCTTTTACTATTCTAATTAGCTATAATAATTGCCTAACCTACTTTAGCTATTTGAATTTGAACCTGAGATTTATATTATTTTGGTAATCAGGGGTGAGAAATGCATGGTTAATAATTTGCATGATAGGAGGCCTAGGAAGAAAACAGTATGAAGTTTGTAGGTTTTGATCCCAACTTTTTACACTGAACCCCATATTTGATCTATCTTCATATTGTTTCAAAGATACACATTAATTTTATCATAGGAAAAACTCATATTCAATTCTTTAATTGTTATAAATTAGCTTCTTCAATTGAATTTAACTATATAATCGTATTGATCAATACAGTAGAAATCATTTTACCTTTTTCAAAGTACAATTAAATTCAACCATGTGATATTATTCAATACAGTTACATGATTAAATTCAAATAGAAAACCTAAGGGTAGATCATCTAAGTAACAATACTTAAATTGTACCTTTTTATCAAATATGTTTCTAGAACAGTGCCTTAATTTCGAAATGGAATTTTATTCAATAACAACTAATTAACTATTAGTCTTTTAATAACTAGTAAAAAATTTTAAATAATTTTCCTAAAACGTGCTTTCATTATTTATTGTTCATATATATATATATATATATCTCATAATTCAAAGGAGCTTGATTATTGTTCTAATATCTCATGAAATCTTTGAATGTATTCTAAAAATCTTAAAAAATTAATCATATTACTGGTGGAGCTTTTATTTTTTTTATATATTTTCATCATGCTATATTTATATATGTAATATAATAAAAAAAATCAAAAGTTTAATAAACCAACCTTATAATTGAATTTAATGTTGTCATAATAAGAGGGGGAAGGGATAAGGATTTACCGGGTGTGAGATATCATATTGTTCGTGGAACCCTAGATCCTGTTGGAGTAAATGATCTTCAACAAGGCCGGCCTAGTGAGTTTGCCTTTTTCTAAAGTGGTACATGACTTGACATTGATAACTCGTAACCAAAATATATTATTTTAGTAATCAAATGTAAGAAATGCATGGTCAATAATTTGCATGATAGGAGAAAGAAAGCAATCTGGAGAGATTGTAGGATCAGACTCTAAATTTTCACAGAGAACCCATAACTGATATGTCTTCATCTTTTTTTTTTTTCAAAGGAACACATTTTATCACAGGCAAAACTCATATTCAATTCTTTAAAGGTGTGTTTGTTTGGGATGAAAACAAGGTGGATAGAAAATGGGGGAGAGAAAATAGGAGAGAAAATGAATAATGCGTGTTTGGTCAGGAGTGGAGAAGAGGGAGAAAGTTGGTGGGGCTCGGAAGTTCTCTCTCTGGGCCCATAAAATTCAATCCTCCCATTTTGAGAAGAAAACTGGAACGAAAACACTAGCTTGTAATTTAGACAAAACTACCCCAGCCAACGTTCATATATTATGAACTTTTTTGTCCTTTCCTCTTTGGTCTTTGCTTCTTCTGTCTTTTTCTATTACTAAGTTCATTCGTTTCTTTTTTCTTTTTTCTTTTCTTTTTTCTTTTTTTTGTGACGGTCTTTCCTTTTTTTTTTTTTTTTTTTCTTCTTCTCTTTTATGCTTATTTTTCTTCCGATTTTTTTTTAATCTTTTCTTTTCTTTTCTTACGTGCTTTTTTTTTTTTTTTCTCTCAACGGTTAGTTGGTTTTTGTTTTTAATAAAAAAGTTTCAGGTGCTTCAACTTAAAAAAAATGTGGAAGTACAATCCATACTATACCATTTTTTAATAAAAAAATATGTTACTTTTTTTTGTTTTATTTAATAAGGACATCATTGTAAATTTATACAAATTTCATTTTCTATCCTCTTAGTTTTCCTCTCAACCAAATAAAAGAGTTTTTCATCCCTTTACTTTTTCATCTCTCCAACCAAATACACATGAAGGAAAACTAAATCTTTTCTATCATCCCACTTTTCTATCCTCTCACAATTTTCTATCCTCCCATTCTTCCACCCTGCCAACGAAACGGACCCTAAGTGATATAAATTAGGTTATTCAATTGAATTTAACTATAAAATTGTATTGGCAAATGCAATAGAAATATTGTTTCATTTTTCAAATTACAATTAAATTCAACCATATGATTTATAATTTAATATATTACATGATTAAATTCAATGGAAAAACCTAAGGTACATAATCTAAATAATTGTACCCAAGTTTTATCTTTTTTTCAAATAGGTGTTGCAAAACAAGTGCCTTTGGAAATGAAATTTATTCAATAACAACTAATCAACTATAGTTCTTTAACAAGAGTGAGTTAAAAGTTTAAACCATCTTTTTCTATTTTAATTATATCTATAATATATAATTGCCTAACCTACTTTAGCCTTTTGAACTTGAACTTGCAATTTACATTATTTTAGTAATCAGGGGTGAGAAATACATGGTTAATAATTTGCATGATAGGAGGAGAAAACAGCCTAGAAATTGTAGGTTTAAATCTCAACTTTTTACACTAAAACCTATAATTGATATGTCATCATCTTTTTACAAAGAAACCCATATTATCATATATAGTAAAACTCATATTCAATTCTTTAAGTATTATAAATTAGTATGTTTTCAATTGAATTTAAATATATAATGGTATTGACCAATACAGTAGAAATAATTTCAAATTATAATTAAATTCAAATAGAAGACCTATAATTGATCATATTACCCGTATATAGCTTTAATTTTTAACATTTAATTTCTCCTTTTTCTAATTGAAGTGGGACTTGTCTTTGATAGCTACTAACCAAAATATGTTATTTAGGAAATTCAAAGTCAGAAATGCATGGTCAATAGTTTGCAAAGAAAACAGCCAGGAGATTGTAGGTTTAGATCCTAACCTTTTACACTAAAACTCATAATTGATCTGTCTTCATCTTTTTACTAAGAAACACATTTTATGAGAGGCAAAACTTATATATAATTCTTTAAGAGTTAAAAGTTAGACACTTCAATTGAAATAGAATAATACTAGAAATACAAACTATTTTACAAAAAATTTTACAAACTGCTGATGTGGTGAGTGCTTATTAGTAAATGAAAAAAATGATATTAATGGTGGACCTAGATGAAAACCAATAAGAGATTTGAACTATATGATCACATTCACTAACATGGCAGAAATAATGTTATCTTTTTTAAAGTACAATTAAATTTAATCATGTTATTTATTAGTCAATATAATTACATGATTGAATTCAATTGGAAAACCTAAGATACATCATCTAATTAAACAACTCTACCTAATTTTTACCGTTTTATCAAATATGTATATATATTTGTAGAACACGTGCCTTTAGTAATGGAATTTTATTCAATAACAACTAATCAACTAATGGTTCTTTAAGAAGAGTGAGTTTAAAGTTTAAACCCTCTTTTGCTATTCTAATTACCTATAATAATTTTCTAAACTACTTTAGTTTTTTGAACTTGAACCTATAATTTATATTATTTTGGTAATCAGGGGTGAGAAATGCATGGTTAATAATTTGCATGGTAGGAAGAAGAAAACGGTCTGGTGATTGTAGGTCTAGGTCCCAACTTTTTACACTGATCCCCATAATTGATTTGTATTCATCTTTATATAAAGAAACACATTTTATCATATGCAAAACTCATATTTAATTCTTTTAAATTTTATAAATAAAGTTCTTCATTTGAATTTAACTATATAATTGTATTGATCAATACAATAGAAATAATGTCACATTTTTTTTAAGTACAATTAAATTTAACCATGTGATTTATTAGTCAATATAATTATAACCTAAGGTACATCATCTAAACAACTTTACCCGATTTTACTTTTTTATCAAATATGTTTGTAGAAAACGTGCCTTTCGAAATGCTTTTTATTCAATAACAACTTATCAGCTAGTGATTCTTTAAGAAGAGTGAGTTTAAACCCTCTTTCACTATTCTAATTAGCTATAATAATTGCCTAACCTACTTTAGCTGTTTGAACTTGAAACTATGATTTATATTATTTTGGTAATCAGGGGTGAGAAATGCATGGTTAATAATTTGCATGATAGGAGGAAGAAAATAGTCTGGAGTTTGTAGGTTTTGATCCCAATTTTTTACACTGAACCCCATAATTGATCTATCTTCATTTTGTTACAAAGAAACACAATAATATTATCATAAGCAAAACTCATATTCAATTCTTTAACTTTTATCAATTAGGTTCTTCGATTGAATTTAACTATATAATTGTACTGATCAATACAGTAGAAATAATTTTAGCTTTTTCAAAGTACAATTAAATTCAACCATGTGATTTATTATTCAATACAATTACATGCTTAAATTCAAATAGAAAACCTAAGGTGGATCATCTAAGCAACCATACTTAAATTGTACTGTTTTATCAAATATGTTTCTAGAATAGAGCCTTAATTTTGAAATGGAATTTTATTCAATAACAACTAATTAACTATTGATCCTTTAATAACTAGTCAGAAATTTAAATAATTTTCCTAAAACATGCTTTTATCGTTAATTGTTCATGCTTGTGCGCATGGAGGGCATGTTAAAAGTGGAGTGGATAGAAGCACATGATATGAGATAATACAATGATTTCATTTCTGTAAAAAATTAAAAGAAACTGTTATATATATATATTCATAGAGCACTTGCTTTAGGAAATGTAATTTTATTCAATAACCACCAATCAACTAGTTGTTCTTTAAGAAAAGTGAGTTTAAAGTTTAAACCCTCTTTCACTAGTCTAATTACCTATAATAATTGCCTAACCTTTTTTTTTTTTTTTTTTAGTAAACAGTAATACTTATTAGAATACACACGAAAATTATAATACTAGTGTTTTAAACCAGGTTTATAATAATATCCTAACCTACTTTAGCTTTTTGAACTTGAACCCCAACTTATATTATTTTGGTAATCAAGGGTGAGAAATGCATGATTAATAATTTGCATGATAGGAAGAAGAAAACAGTCTGGACTCTAGAGATTAATTGTAGGTTTTGGTCCCAACATTTTACTGTGAATCCCATAATTGATTTGTTTTCATCTACTTACAAAAAAACACATTTTATTATATGCTCAATTCATGTTCAATTCTTTAAGGGTTATAAATTAGGTTCATCAATTGAATTTAACTATATAATCGTATTGATCAATACAATAGAAATCATGTTATATTTTTCAAAGCATAATTAAATTGGACCATGTGATTTATTAGTCAATAAAATTACATGATTCAATTTAATTAGAAAACCTAAAGTACATCATCTACCAACTATGCCTAAGTTATACATTTTTATCAAATATTTTTGTAGAACATGTGCATTTGGAAATGGAATTCTATTCAATAACAACTAATCAACTGGTGGTTCTTTAATGAGAAAGTTAGTTTAAAGTTTAAACTCTCTTTTGATATTCTAATTACCTATAATAATTGCTTAACCTACTTTAGCTTTTTGAACTTGAACCTGCAATTTATAGCTAGAACCACTAGAACTGTAACATGATTCAGACTAGAAATACCTTAAAATTCCTTCCTTTCACCTATAGAAGTTGTTGAGGCTCATTTTTGGCAAGCCCAATAAGAGAAAAAGCCCAGCAACACGAGCAGACCAAAGTTAGCAAGCAAGAAAAAGCCACTAAGCCCAAGTGGCAGGAATGAATGGCTCACGGGCTCATAAAGTGGGTCCTGAGGAAGTAAACGGACTTGAAAAGGCCCGGAAAGAGAGAAGAAGCAAATCCATGGGCAGTATGTAGAAAAGCAAGAATGGGCCATAGTAGGCCCAAAGTAATGCAAACAAAGAAAGTAAAAGGCTAATGAAAGACCCATCAGCCCTAAAGATGAGTTATAAAGTAATTGGGCCAGGGAAGCCCAAGAGAGGTAATAAAGGCCTATGGGAAAGCAGGATTGGAAAAGGGCTGAGGAAGCCCAAGAAAAGGAAATGGGCCAAGGATGCCCAAGAGGGAAATGGGACACAGGAGCCCGCAAAAAATGTAAGAAAAGGCCTAGTGAACACACTAAGTCACTGGGAGGGAAATAAACAGCAGGCCCAAAAAGGCCCAGTAGGATTGAGTTAAACAACATTATAGCAGGAATAGCATAGTGGTATGGCAGGAAATGCTAACAAGGCCACAGAGTGATTACAGAGTAGGCCGAGGGAAGGAAGGCCCATGGTCCGACAAGGCCCAACCCACAAAAGAAGCAAGTCATAAAGAATGGCAGATCGGAAAACAACCCACGCCATAAGAAGTTAAAAGCGTACGACAGAACGCACAGACCAATCTTCAGATCATGGCAAATGCATGAGCAGCAGGCGAAGAAGGTGAAGCACGCATGAGACCCAGGCACCACCAGCCTGTACCCAGCTAATATAAGAAGTGGTGGGTCATAAGTCAGAGGTAAGAGAGAGCATGGTCTAGCGGTGGGGAGAGGGAAAAAAAAACCTATTCTGGGGTTCTTACTCAAGCTCTTTTAGGGGAAATGTCCTGCTGGGATGACATACCACCCAAAAGAAGCAAGGATGAGTTGGAATCACTAGGTGCATGCCATGAGGGATAGAGAGAGAGCACACACTGTAACAGGTAGAAAAGCCACAGTAAGCAAGCAAACAAATAAAATAGTCTTCTTTGTCTGGTAGAGGGGAGCGGCACAGCCAGCATAGGTAAGTGGTGGTGGCTGAACAACTGACGACCAATAAGTGGTCGGCAAGGACACCCACACCAGACAAAGGCAGTTAAGGGCCAAAACAGTAAATACTAGTCATGGCAGGCTCTATATAAAGGACTCCTTGCTGTGCACTGAAGGGAGAGGAAAAAAAATCACAGTAATACGAATTTCTAGGAAAAACCATAACCAGAAATAAGCATTGGGAAGAAAAGGATGTAAAACAAAAGAAAAGAAAAGTAAGAAGTAACGAGAGGAAAAGAAAAACAGAGAGTTTAGAACGACAGGCATGCACCAATAGGTTGATCTCCTCTCTCCCTTAATAGCCTTGCTCTCTATAAAAGGCAAAAAATCTGTATTTGGGCATAGACCATTTAGGCCTATTCTCTCAAAACAATTAATTTCTTCTCTGAGATTACTCATGTTGAGGGAACGATTATCCCTTTCTTGGTTTCAATCTCGTGTATTACTTGGTATGGCAGACTAACACTTTGATTTTGCTAACTCTGTTTATCCTTCACTTAGCTTATTTTGTGTACGGAGAGCCTTTTGTTGCTCACTTTTATTTATTGTGGCTAAAAGTAGTGATTGTATTTTCTTGTGTTATCCATATTATATCTGTCTGCCATAACTTCTTTATAGCAGTTCTGCTTGTCACGGGCATGTAACCAAAGCCTGGTAGACGTGGTGTAGTTTGTGCACAAGCCGGACCAAGGTGGGTTCCAGTTGGACCGATCCCTACTACCTTATCCAGAAAACTCGGGCCTAGTGCAGTAGGAAGTAGCCCAACATTACAAACAAGACCCACCACCTTACAGAAGTAAAAACGAAAAAGTGCACACTAATTGGACCATGATCAATGCCTTAAACTATAAATATATTAGAAAGCTAGAAACTACATACTCGAATTGTAACATGACTCAATATAGAAATGCAAACTTTATCCCTTCACCAACAAAAAAGTAAAAGTAAAAAAGGAAAAGTACCCCCTGATTAACCAGGATTTGTTCGATGCCTCAATCTGTAATTGTGAAACTTGTTTCAATCTTCGAATGAAAAATTTTATTTAGACCCCAATAATCTAAGCAATGGATTAACTGCCATTGATTAATTTTTAATTTTTAAGTCTGGAGTCAACAATTCACCAATTAATATACCATATAAATAATTCACCACAATCGAAAAATAGTATTGAAGTTATAATAAAGTACACACGGATTTTAGTGGCAAATTGAAAATTTCTTGAAGAACTCTTTAAAAGAAAAATCACTCTAAGGGTGTCCAAGTAACCCAATACCATAAGAAAATTCCAATAGAAAAAATTATATAGGTCTATTCTAATATACGGCACACACTAAACCATATCTAAAGTAGGTGTCCACGGGTCAGTTCGGGTCGGGTTTGTGCCCAACCCGAAACCGACCTGCTGACATCGGGTTTCAGGCAAGAAAACCCACCGCTGACCGTAAACACCAACAGGTCAGGTCGGATCGAAGTTGTTTAATCGGCGGTCGGATCAGTCGAAGCCGACAATGATGCCGCTGGAGATTCCATTTTGACGGCAACTGTATTTTTCACCAGATCTTTGCTGGATTTGTGCAAAAATCACTAGATCTAAGCAAAAAAACATCAAATCGTCACTTGATTTTTGCAAAACTCACGAGCTTTGACCAAAAATACACCTAATTGTCGCCGGATTTGAGCAAATACCATCGGAGTTTCGCCAGATTTAAGCAAAACTCATCATATTTTCAACAGATCTGAGCCTTATTTGAGCAAAATCCATTAAATTGTAGCTGGATCTGAGTGTAAACGACGAGATCTCGCCAAATCCGGTGGAGATTTCATGGATCTAGCTAAAATCTCGCCAGATGTAAAAAATCTCGCCGGAAAATGCTATAGAGCTCGATCGGTTCGGGTTTCATCGGGTTTTGGGGAGAAGATCTGAGACCGAACCGCCCAGATCGGATTCTGGAGAAGAAAACCCACCACCGACCACCGGAGTGATCGGATCGGCCGGCGGTCGATCTAGGTCCGGTCGGATTTACCGGGTGGGTTGGGCCACCGGTTGAGTTGGACACCCCTAATCTAAAGGTTTGGATAAAAGAGAAGTGTCACTGTGGCGCACTTACATAGAAACCAAAGTCGGAAAAGATCTTCATAATTCAAAATGGAATAATGTGGTAATCGACATAACTTGGGAATTATTGTCATCCGATGAATGTACAATTAATTAATGCTTAAGGTGCACCTAAATTCAAGGCCATAGGGTTAAAGGAACGAATTTGTCTGTAACCATCAAAGCTTTGGTTGTGCAAATTAAGAACTCTTTTGAGGGAAACAACAATTAACTCTTTGGTTGTTCTTTGGTTTGAAAAAACAACTCACTAGGAGTTACTTTGGGAGAAACTAACTGTTTAGACTTAAAATGGTTTGGTTTTTAGAGTACTTTTTGTTGTATATATAGGTATATACATAGATAGGTTGTAATAATGATATGTGAGTTTGGAGAATAATGTTTCATAAAGTTGTTAAAGTGAAAATTCAAGTTCTGAAATTTTCTAAGTGAAAATTTGAAGTTAAGCATTTTCGATCGGTCGAAGCTTTGGCTTGATTGATCGAAATGATAAAGAAAAATCCTGGAGTCTTTGGTTATCTCGATCGCTGCTCAATTCTTGTTTGACCGATCGAAAAGATCACTCGACAGATCGAAAGTCAAAAATCAAGATTTTTCTGCAGAATTTTCTGGTGACTGTTCAGAGAGTTTGAAGAGATTTCAAGCCTTGTAAACAGTTTTATAAAACATTTTAACTCTCTATACGTGCCTTTTGATGAAATATAACTCCACAAAATAGTAAGTTAAAGAGAAACATAAGAAATCTTATGGTCATTCTCAGAATTGCTATTTGTAGAACCCAACATCTTGGTTGTATCTTGGGGACAAATTTGCGATAACCCTTTAACAACAAAAGTGTGAGGGCAAATATTGTCTAAGAAAAACGATATTGTGCCTCCAAGTTATCTATTTTCTATTTGTCTTTTGTGTTAACCTTGTTATTCCATTATTACTTTGTATAATATCCCCAACACTTTTGATATGGCAGCCTCTCTAAAATTGTATCATTGGGATTGTGCTTAGCTGCTTATATGGGATAATTTTAGTTTGAAACATTAGGCTATAGGGAATATATAAGAAATTCTCAAATTTGTAAGATGGAAAAATAGAGAAAAAAATATGCGCCAAAGAAAACAATTACACAAGACAATATTTACATGGTTCGGCAATTTGCCTATATCCACGAAGTTGTAGTGATTTCACTATTTATAAGGAAAAAAAATACAAGATTCAGCAGTACAGTTTTCTCTCTTAAAATAACACACCAAACCCTAATCTCCAAACAATAGATTTTCTATACAGCTTGGGCCACTCTACTCCATGGACTAAGCCTAAAAAAAAATCTTATTAAAAACCGTAATACTTTTATACTAGGTTGTATCATAATCTGGATCAAATATAACTAAGCTTCACAAAACCCAACAAAAACCAACAAAGTTAGTTTACTGTTTGCTGCATTCTTGGTCAAGCAAATGTGTTGTTTGAGTTTTAGTGGGTCACACGAAATTTCTGTTATGAGTTGACTTGATCAGCCAGTCTTTTAGGCTTGATTTCTTACTTCTTGACTAATTAGATTCAACTTAGTCAGGACCAAACTATTTAAATACATCTATTAGGTTTTAAGGAATTAAGAACTAATGTATTAGAACTTCATTTTGTAATGTTGGCAAACCATGATCAAAACGTTTTAGTCTTGTTTTAGGCTTGCTCAAAGTATGTTTATGTGTAAAGTTGGAATCGAGTGTATTGCAGGATTTACTGTGTAAATCTGCCTGGCTCGATCGATCGAGAATTAGACTCAATCGATCAAAACTTTTGCAGATTGTTTTTCTGTAAAATTTTTCAACTCAGCCCAAGCCCATTTGACGTGTAAGGTTTTATGTTTTGCCTTAAGTATAAAAGGGAAAACTCTAGCCACGTTTTGAGGTTACTCTTTATGCTGTGTGTGTGAATCTCTTGTAAGATTTATAGGTATTTGCCTTCGTACACACTTAGGATTTCTAATCTCAAGATTGATGTCAAGAGCTTGGTGATCAATTCAATTGCTGTTTCAAGAGCTTAAAGATATACAAGCGGGAGTGCTTGTGCTTGCTGTGAATCCAAGAGAGAAGTAGTCTGTGGACTCGGAGTTGTCACATGGTCGTGGTAGTAAGTTTCCTATTCGAGGTAGTAATAGGATGTTAGTGGTCTAAGTTGCTATTGTGTAAACTTCAATTCTTTTGTAGTGGATTTGTTTTATCTTGAGGGTAGTTAGGTTAAATTCTCCCCAGGTTTTTTACCAGTTTGGTTTTCCTAGGTTATCATATCGTTGTATTATTTATTTTCCACTGCTTTACATGATATGATTGTTATTGTTTTAACCTAGATCTGAATAATAAACCTAAGTATTCACTTGGTTAATTAATTAGGTTAAACAATCTAATTTACAGGGGTCTAAAAACGTACAAATGGTATTAGAACAGGTTAGCTCTATTTTTCTATATCCTTTGATCTAAGAGTTGATCATTTACTCCTATTGTCATCTAACACAGTCACTTTCTTGTGATCCCACCTCGCTTTGATGGGAACAACTATGCTTACTGGAAAGTAAGGATGAAAACATTCCTGAAATCTATTGATGAGAGAGTTTGGAACTCTGTTGAATACAGATGGGAGAAGCCTACTACTCCAGTTAGTGAGTGGCAAATTTCTCAGAAAGAAGCAGCTGCTTTTAATAGCAAAGCTATAAATGCTGTTTCTATAAAAGAATTCAAGAGAATCTCTAATGTTGAGGTTGCTCATACTGTTTGGAATATTCTCCAAACTATGCATGAAGGCACAAAGGCAGTTAAAATCAATAAGTTGCAGCAATTAACAACTATATTTGAAAGCATTAGGATATCTGATGATGAGTCTTTTGATGAATTCTATGCTAAGCTTGATGATATTGTTAATTCTGCATATAATTTGGGTGAAATTTGTGATCAACCTAAAATTGTTAGGAAGATTCTTAGATCATTGACTGAGGATTTTGGACCCAAAGTGACTGCCATCACTGAAAGTAAGGATGTGGACTCCATCCTTGTTGATGAACTTATAAGATCTCTTCAATCCTATGAGCTGGACCTACCTAAGACTAGCAAATCCAAATCAATGGCTCTTAAATCTGTTGATGATGTTAATGTGAGTGGATTTGATGATGAGCTCTCTACTTCAGAGATTGCTTATCTTGCCAAGAACTTTAGAAACTTTCTTAGGAACAATAACAGAAGGGCAAGAGGTAAAAACAATGCTGAATCTAGAAATTTTAGGAGGAATAATCCCACTAAGGTAAACAACACTGAAAAACCTAAAGAGAAAGTAGGTCAAACTTCCAATAATTCTATGGGTCAACAATATTTTGGGTGTCAAGGGTATGGTCATGTGAAATCAGAATGTCCAACATTCTTGAGGTCTAAGGGTAAGGTTATGGCTGTAATCCTTAGTGATGATGAAGTTTCTGACAATGAGTCTGGTAGTGATGAGGATGGAAACTTTATTGCTTTCACTGCTACTGCTGTAGTTGATGAAAGTGTTGCTGTTGAAGAGAACCCTTCTGATAAGGAACTCTCTGAGGATGCAAATTTACAAGAAGCCTATAATAAACTTTGCAAAGTTGCTGCAAAGGATGCTATGAGTGTTGATTTAGGCTTAAAGAAAATTGCATCTCTTAAACTTGATAAGAAGAATTTGCTTGTGAAATTGTTTGATGCTAATGAATTGTTGAATAATGTGAAGACTGAGAACATGCTTTTGCTTGATAAAGTTAAGAATTTGGAACATGAATTATCTGTTGCTAGAGAACAAACAAATAGGTCTGCTTGTTCCAAACTTGATCATATGCTGAGTGTTCAAAAGTCTCATTTAAACAAAACTGGCTTAGGTTTTGTAGAAAGCATCTCTGTGCCTGAACCGCATTCCACAAATTTTGTTTCTTCTTCTGAGCTTCCCGTGAGTGAGAATGTCAAACAAGTTGAAGTTACACCTCCTAGGAAGATTAGGATTAATCTTCAAAAGTCTAAACCTAAGACTCCTAACCCTCTTAAGGACAAGGTGCATGACAAACCTGCTTGGGTTTGTCATTTTTGTGGAAATTCTGGGCATATTCGTCCAAACTGTTTCAAGTTGCAAGTTGCTAAGCGAGCAAATAAACCAAAAGTACATGTGCCTCAAGCACAAGATCTTATGGTACTTATTGGTAAATTGGTAAAGGCTTTAAACCTTTATTCCAATCCTAGAGTTGGTCATCATTCTAATGTGAATAAAAACTCCAATGCTAAAGTTGCATCTAAAAAGTTTTGGATGCAAAAGGCTCGATCTAATTGAGTTCTTCTGACATGGTCCTTGTGCTTCATAACTCTACTCTTTGTGACATTTTTTTCTTTGTTGCTTTTGTTTTCTTTGGTTTTTTTAGGATTTGCATTGCATAACATTTATGCATTTCATTCTAAAATTGTTTTTGTTATTTCTTTTCAAAAAAAAAAAATAATAATAATAAAATAATAAGAAAAAAAAAAACAAAACAAAAAAAGGAAAATGGAAGTAAAATGTGTTTTGCATTATTTGTCTTGGATTTGAAATCAAGGTTGGCCAATTTATTTTTACATAATATGTCTATGTACCTTGTTTAGCTTGGATGAGCTTATTTATTGCACTTTACTAGTTTGAGTTTTGTAGTGCACGTTGTGTAGGAAGATGTTTATAGTTTTTGATCACATGATCTTGATCTTGAAGTCATATGCCATTGATTGTTGGACTTGAACTTATTGAGAAAGGCATAAATAACCATCTCACAACTATATATTAGCCAATCATGAACACCTTAGTGCATATTATAAGATTTTGTACTCGAGAAAGTGTAGCACATGCACAAAAAGAACATAAGGTGTAGCCTCGGTTTAAATGCTAAAATTGGTATGTACATTATTGGATTATAATTAAATCAATCAAATAAAATTGGTGTGTACATTATCTTGGCTATTTTAATAAGTTTCTAATCAAATAAAATTGGTGTGTACATTATGAGGCAAATCAAGAAACTTACATGATTGCAAGCTTGTTTTCTAGGAGATGTGGGAGTTATATGATGTAACTCTTTAGGTGATAGTTTCTTTCAAATTTATGTGATAAATTTTGTAGAAATTGTACTTGATTTCTATTTATATATCACCTCACATGTATCTTAAACTTTTGCTAGTTGCACACACTACACAAGTTACTCTTTGCATTTTGTACATGTTATTATGTGTGATTTTGTTTTGGCCATCCAAGATTGAAACTTCCTTGAGTTTAATGCAAAATGGGTTTGAAGTTTGAGAACTTAAGGAAAATTGATTGAAAATCTTAATTTTGGGAGATCTGGGTTCAATACAACTATTTTTGAAAAGTATTTCATCTCATACTCATGTATTTTATTTATAAAATACTATGCTTTGAGGAATTTCTGCATAAAATTGCTCTGCTTTTCAAAAATTTGATTTTTCTAGATTTTCGATCGATCAAACCTGTTTCTCGACCGATCGAAATTGCGATTAAAAATTTGGTTTGAATCTGCCTGTTTCGATTGGTGCTCAATCGCTATTGGATCAATCGAAGGCATTTTTGATTGATCGAATCTAATTTTCAATCAATCGAAAATCGCATAGAGAGTTTTTTAAAACCTTGAGTTTTCACGTGTTCTATCACTATTCAAACTTTTTCAAAACTCTTTCTCTCTCTCTTTGATTGGTCAAGGATTCAAAACTCAATTTTTTGTTGTTTTACCTCAAACTTTTTGCAAGATTTTTGTCTTCAAAGGCCGGTAAGACTCTTTTGCTTCTCATTTTTCATTTATTTTCATGTTTCATGCATTTTTCCATGCATATTGGGAAAATTTTCGAACCTATGAAAATTTGGGGATTTTGATGTTTTCAATCTTTTCTTTCAAAATTGATCAATGGGTTTTTGTTATGGGATGATATAAAACTAATCTTTGTGAATTAATTTGATCAATTTATTGATTTGTGAAAATTTGAATTTTTTAGGGTTTGAAACTACCCGAATTGGTGATTTGTTCAATTGAGCATATTGTGATGAAATTGGCTTGTTGGGTTATTGATTTGATCATTATATTCTGTGATATAACTTGTGTAATGATCAATTGATCAAATTGTTGAGTTTTTTGAAAGTGGGTTTTCACAATTTGGGGTTTTTGGTATAAACTCTATACTCAAGCCAATTTTGTAATTTCAAAGTCAAATTGAACTCATTCTCACTACTTTAAAGCATGCATCATGTGTTGATATTGTTCATGCGTCATATAGATTGTTATTTTCTATAATTTTTTTGTTAACTTGCAGTCTGCCCTTGGTTTTTCCTTCTTTGTCTCTTTTGTGTCTATCCTGTCCTTCCTTAGCATCATGACTAGGAAGACTAGAGCAAATAGGAAAGCCTCCTCTTCTTCTACCCCCACCTTTGAGAGTGATAGGTTTTTGAGTGAGAAAAACCAGGAAACTTTTGAGAAGTTGAACCTTCTTCGATTTGTATGGGCTGAGAGAAAGGTTCTTTTAGATGAGTTTGATCCGGAGATTAGGAGAAACTTTGAATGTAGGGGCTGGTTACTGTTGATGGATATTGATCATCCACCCCCGGCTACCTTAATTAGAGAGTTCTACTCGAACCTCTCTGTCCACTCCTATGATTCCAACACTCAGGTGAAGAGTTGGATACGAGGTGAAGAGTACACCATTAATCCTATGGTAATGGCCGATGCTCTTGGGGTGCCATTGGTCCAACATCCCGTCTATCCTTATGATGAGTCTCCTCCCCTAGATGACATTATGTTATATATTACTAATACTTCTATCCAGTGGGGTTCTAATTCTCGAATCACGTCTGCTGAGTTGACCGAGATTCATTATCTTTTCTTTTGGATCGCTTGCCATTCTATTTGGCCCATCTCTCATTTGCACACCATTCCTATAGAGAGATGTTAGGTTCTAAAGAATTAGGAACTAATGTATTTAGAACTCTAATGTGTATTGTTGGCAAACCATGATCAAAACAAGTTGTTTAGTCGTGTTTAGACTTGCTCAAAGTTGTGTCATTTATGTAAAGTTGGATTCAAGTTAATGCAGAATTAAAAGTGCATTTTGGCCTGGTTCGATCGATCGAAGCTTAGGCTCGATCAATTGAAAATCGGGCAGAATGCGTTTTTCTGCAGAATTCCAACTCAGCTCTAGTTCATTAAAACGTTTAAGGTTTTATGTTTTTGCCCTAGGTATATAAGGCAAACCCTAGCCGCGTTTTTGAGTTGCTCAGATTGCTATTTGTGTAAATCTCTTGTGAGATCTGTGAGGAGCTTTCCTTTACACAAGCTTAGGATTATCAATAAGGAGATTCGTTCAAGAACTTGATGATCATTCAGTTACTGCAATAAAAGCTTAAAGAAACACAAGCGGGTGTGTTTGTACTTGCTGGAGAATCCAAGAAAGAAAGAGTCTGTGATCTCGGAGCTTACACGTGGTCGTGTCAGTAAGTTTCTACTGGTGGGTAGCAATAGGATGTTAGTGGTCTAAATCCTATTGTAAAACTTCGATTCTTTCATAGTGGATTCAGGTTTACCTTGAGGATAGCTAGGTTAAATCCTCCCCAGGTTTTTACCGGTTTGGTTTCCTAGGTGATCATATCATTGTGTTTTTTATATTTCCGCTGCTATGCATGATATGATTGTTTGTTTGTGATAACCTAGATTTGGAATTTGGACTAAGTAATAACTTGGCTAATTTACTAGGTTAATCCAATTGTGTTTTTAAGGGGTCTAAAAACGTACAAGAGATGTGCTTTTTTGTATGCCCTTGTCACAGACGCTCCTATGAGTTTTCTTCATCTCATGCTCTTTTCTTTCCATTTTTTATTCATCATATTTTGCTACATTTAGGGTTAGAGCAGTTTCCAGCATCTGAGCTTGTTCATATAGTTGCTCCTATAGGTGCCACCTTTCTTAGGCAGAGGGCTACTCAGATGAGAGCAAGCACCTTCTCCTCCTTCTACTACAAGTGATACTTCTACTGAGGCATCCGTCAATCCGACTGCTGCTGCTGCTATTCCTCCGCCTTCTACTTTGGATGATTCGAGCATTCGACGTATGTTGGAAACTGTCATAACCATTCAGGCGGCTCATGGTCAGATTTTGGTGGACATGCTTAATGAGCTTCAGTCCTTTAGAGCAGATTTGGAGGGTCTTCGCCGATCACCTCCGCCACCTCCTTTTGATGATGAGTCATGATTGCCCTTTGGCATTTCGTTACAAAAAGGAGGAGTGCATTTGTAGAGGAGATTTTTGTTGATAGGGGGAGATTTTGTGTTTTGGAGCTGTGGAGTTTTAAATTGTATCTAGGTGCTTCATCTTGTATTTTTTTGGCTCATGATGTATTTTGTTTTATTTGAGTTGTCATTGATAGGGGGAGATACTTTGATGTATTTATGTCTGTTTCTTGTTTCACATTGTGCTACATTAATTTATGAGGTTATTCAGGATATATGTCTTGTAGTTTATGCTTATTTGAAATCAAGAATTTATTTTGTTTTACTTGTATTTTCCACACATGCGCTTATGTGTTTGTTAAGTGTTATAGGTATATACAGGTTGATTCAATCGTGCTGCTGTTTACACTTACAACTGATAGATAGTAGTTAGGTTGGATTTGTTTTTGTTGGGCAATGTTATTGTAATGGGCTGTTTTGTAAACTTTGAGCATTTTGTTTGTTTTGTGTTTTGTCACGGATTGCCAAAGGGAGAGTTTGTTAGGTTCTAAGTAATTAGGAACTAATGTATTAGAACTTCATTTTGTAATGTTAGCAAACCATGATCAAAACGTTTTAGTCTTGTTTTAGGCTTGCTCAAAATATGTTTATGTGTAAAGTTGGAATCGAGTGTACTGCAGGATTTATTGTGTAAATATGCCTGACTCGATCAATCGAAAATTAGACTCGATCGATCGAAGCTTATGTAGATTGTTTTTTTGCAGAATTTTCCAACTCAGCCCAAGCCCGTTTGACGTGTACGGTTTTATGTTTTGCCTTAAGTATAAAAGGGAAAACCCTAGCCACGTTTTGAGGTTGCTCTTTATGCTGTATGTGTGAATCTCTTGTGAGATCTAGAGGTATTTACCTTCATACACACTTAAGGTTTCCAATCTCAAGATTGATATCGAAAGCTTGGTAATCAATTCAGTTGCTGTTTCAAGAACTTAAAGATATACAAGCGAGAGTGCTTGTGCTTGTTGTGAATCTAGGAAAGAAGTAGTCCGTGGATTCGGAGCTATCACGTGGTCGTGGTAGTAAGTTTCCTACTCGAGGTAGTAATAGGATGTTAGTGGTCTAAGTCAAAAACCATGAATAATTAGTTCTGAATTGAGAAAATATTTTATGGTAAACTTTTATATTTATTATAATATATATATACACACACACACATAAAAATATATTTATTTATTTATTTATTTATAAATATAAAAAATAGCGGTAAACCCAAAACGGTACACTGGTATTGACCGGTATCCGAAATATATCTTACCGCTGACTAAATCGGTACAACCTCTGGTACGATATTGACTCCCTTGGTTCTATTTAGAAAACGCATGCATCAAATCATGCTTTGATGTTTGGTTTTATTGTAAAAAACAAAAGGGTTGGATATGCACTATTTCCTCCCCTAACCCAATTGAAATCTTAAATTGTTTTAACGGTGAAATAAAACCTTGTGCTTATGGTAAATCATCATTGACAAGAGATGTTATCTCATGTGCCATGTGCATTTGAAATTTTTTCCATTGACAATCAATTTTCTATGCACTAATTGAATTTATCGAACTGTGCACAATTGAAAAAATTGGTGCATTATTGAAAACATATAATAGTTTCTACTGATTGATGATCAATATCAGGATTAAACAGTAAGCACCAATTCGTTGACTATGCTCAAATGGGTGCTTTATCATTATTTTTTTTTTTAACTGGTGCATACTGCATAGTCAAATAAAAACATATGAGCACCATAAATTCTAAGTATAGTTTCAATTGATTTTAGCTTTCTTCATACTCCAAGCACTCAATGTTGTGATCCCAACGTTCCCAGTTCCATTATTGAAAGCATATAAGTGGGCCTCAGCATCCGTAGCCAATGTGGGATAAACTCTAGCTGTGATGCAAGCTTTTCCTTCTCCACCAAAGCTCTCCACTATAGAGTGATCAATCTGTAAAAGAAATAAAACCTCGAATGCATTAAGGCAAAATGGCTAAATGGGTAAATGAAAGAAAAAAAAAAAATCATAGTCTTAAGCATGCAAACACAAATTCAGCAAAAAGGTGGTCAAATTCTATAGGCAGGCTTGTTGTCGATGTGTAAATTTATGTAGGTATAATCATTGTATGAATGAAAATTAAAGAATCTTTTAATTAAACAATATTAGACTGGTGGCCTCCATTTTATTTGATTGTATGCAATTGGTATTCATTTTTAAGTAGGTATCTTCCATTAGAAAACATACAACCACGTAAAATATTGAATTTTAAAAGAACATAAACTATCAAAACAAATGTGTGTGTTTCAAATTCATACATTATTAAAGATCTAATAATACACATGATAATGTATAGTAATCATTAAATACCTAAAGGACATCTACTCAAACCTTAAAAAAGAATGTTAAGCTTTTGTACTTAGTGGTGCTTCTATTTAGTTTTGATTTGGCAGAAGAATAGATAAAATTATCCTCGGCCTTGATTATCCATCCGAAATAAATAAATAAGAGTCCAAAAGAGTTTTTATTTTTAATAAAAATAAAATACAATATATTAAATGTATAAATCCAAAGTATGACAGGAACAACGGATCGGGTTTAAGGGGAAAAACCCCCTTTTAAAACTCAAATCTGTTAAATATTTTATATGCTAAATCTTTCCAAAACTTTATTAAATGTTAGAAATTCCATATCACACTCATCAAACCATGAATTGCGTAAAACAGGTGGGTCAGTTTAACCTTAAATAAAAAGTTATTTAGTCCTTCAACTATTAGGTAAAGTTCAAATTGGTCCATCAACTATTAATTATTTCAATTTAGTCCCTCAACTTTCAAAATCAAATCAATTTCATCCGTTGGTCCCATTTCCATTTAAATATAATGGAATTAATAGTTAAAACTGAATTGATTTTGAAAACTTTATACTTTAAAATACTAACCTTTTAACTTATGCTCATTTTCCATATTAATTAGTTTTGTTAAAATTTAAATATAGAGATGATTTAGAGATGAATTTGGCTTAATTTTGAAAGTTATGAAACTAAATTTGCATTGTAGGGACACGATTGTTTAACGGCCCAAGAATGACGTTGGGCTCGTAAGTAAAGGGCCCTAACAATATCATTTGTAGAGTGTGGGCTTGAAAGGCAGGACCTTGGGCACAGGTGAGCGGTTTAGTCGTTGTTCTTGTGGAAGCGTATACATGGGCGGACTTGGCTTGACTAGCTAAGCCCTCCATTTGTGCGGGTTGTAGGACTTAAGTCCTCGGACATAGTCCGAGGAGCGTTGTGTCCTTCCCCCTTTTCCCTTTTGCAGGAATCCCCCCTTTTTCCTTTGCTTTCTTTTCCTTTTATACTAGTGTTCGTTTCCCCTTTTAGGGTCCACGTGTAAGTTTTACTTTCTGGGGTGCAGACCTGTCCTGTCAACCCATACCTAGAGTGGTTAGGGGTCGTTGGAAAAGTTAAAGGGCATGGTTTAGAGTATGGGCTTGTCAGATACAGGGTTCTGTATTACGATGTTGGCAGCCTTTTCCCTTGTCCTGCCCCTACCCTGAGTTTGCCCCTTTTTTCAGGCATTTTGTGAGGTGTTGAGCATGAGGTCGTCCTCGGCAAAAGCTCTCCTCGGTTTAGGCCTGGGGCCCTAATGTAAAGTGCGCCTGAGCCATGAATTCTCTAGCCCCACAATAGCCCCTCAAAATCCTGCTGCCCGACTTTTTAGTTGGGGAGGAGGGTTTTGGTGATGTTGGGCCCACATCATGGCTCGCTCAAATTCTGTACTCTACTAATATTTGTGTTTTTCCATTTACATGGGAGACGTGCCAAATTAAGAGGCATTCCTTTATCCACTCACGCGGAGTCCTTTGACGTTTCAGTACTCGAGGCGCGCCTTCACGAGGATCTTCAGATCCTACGGTTGCGGATGGTGTTGGAAATTGAGCCAAATCTGCCTTGTCCGTAGCATTCCTTGGAAAGCTGCACAAATTGAATGCTACCACCTTACCCTTTATATAAGTAGGATAGGAGGTTATTTTCCTTACATACAAACCCTTCGGCTCTCTTCAAAATCATAATCCTTCAGCTATAATCACAGTCTCCATATCTAGTGCTATCCACCCTTAGTGCAATATGTTTGAGACACAGGTAAGGGTAAAGGAACTACGTCCGCCATAGAGGCGCCGGGTCCTTCCGAGACTCAAGGTGGCGTGGTCTGGACAGGGGAGGCACAGATTCAAGATAGTCTTCCGTTTTGACAAGGGGGAAATGGTATTTCTCCCTCTTTCAGTCAAAATCCGAAGCAGGCACTGAGGACACGATTGTTTAACGGCCCGAGAATGACGTTGGGCTCGTAAGTAAAGGGCCCTAACAATATCATTTGTAGAGTGTGGGCTTGAAAGGCAGGACCTTGGGCACAGGTGAGCGGTTTAGTCGTTGTTCTTGTGGAAGCGTATACATGGGCGGACTTGGCTTGACTAGCTAAGCCCTCCATTTGTGCGGGTTGTAGGACTTAAGTCCTCGGACATAGTCCGAGGAGCGTTGTGTCCTTCCCCTTTCTCCCTTTTGCAGGAATCCCCCCTTTTTCCTTTGCTTTCTTTTCCTTTTATACTAGTGTTCGTTTCCCCTTTTAGGGTCCACATGTAAGTTTTACTTTCTGGGGTGCAGACCTGTCCTGTCAACCCATACCTAGAGTGGTTAGGGGTCGTTGGAAAAGTTAAAGGGTATGGTTTAGAGTATGGGCTTGTCAGATACAGGGTTCTATATTACAATGTTGGCAGCCTTTTCCCTTGTCCTTCCCCTACCCTGAGTTTGCCCCTTTTTTCAGGCATTTTGTGAGGTGCTGAGCATGAGGTCGTCCTCGGCAAAAGCTCTCCTCGACTTAGGCCTTGGGCCCTAATGTAAAGTGGGCCTGGGCCATGAATTCTCTGGCCCCACAATAGCCCCTCAAAATCCTGCTGCCCGACTTTTTAGTTGGGGAGGAGGGTTTGGTGATGTTGGGCCCACATCATGGCTCGCTCAAATTCTGTACTCTACTAATATTTGTATTTTTCCATTTATATGGGAGACGTGCCAAATTAAGAGGCATTCCTTTATCCACTCACGCGGAGTCCTTTGACGTTTCAGTACTCGAGGTGCGCCTTCACGAGGATCTTCAGATCCTACGGTTGCGGATGGTGTTGGAAATTGAGCCAAATCTGCCTTGTCCATAGCATTCCTTGGAAAGCTGCACAAATTGGATGCTACCACCTTACCCTTTATATAACTAGGATAGGAGGTTATTCTCCTTACATACAAACCTTTCGGCTCTCTTGAAAATCATAATCCTTTAGCTATAATCACAGTCTCCATATCCAGTGCTATCCACCCTTAGTGCAATATGTTTGAGACACAGGCAGGGGTAAAGGAACTACGTCCGCCACAGAGGCGCCGGGTCCTTCCGAGACTCAAGGTGGCGTGGTTTGGACAGGGGAGGCACAGATTCAAGATAGTCTTCCGTTTTGACAAGGGGGAAATGGTATTTCTCCCTCTTTCAGTCAAAATCCGAAGCAGGCATTGGTCGCATCAGATTCTTGGTGCGTCAGAGGTAAGGTTTTCCGCCATCAGCGCCGTCTGCTCTATCGCAGGCGTGGTTACGTGGAGGCTCATCAACTTCCGGCTCCCTGCACCTTTTTTCCAACGGTGCAAGCCCTAAGTTGGGCTCTTTTGCTGCCTGAATTATAGGCATGTAAAAGTATTGAGGAATGGTTTCCTTAGACAACATTTTGGAACGGCAGCACCCCTTTTCTCTGCAACTCTTCTTTGGCTTTTTCTTCACTCCCTTGTATCTTTTCTTTTCGCTTATGTAGTTAGTTTCGGTTCGAGCTTATTTAAGCTCTTTCATTGTACGCTGTACTGTTTCTTTGTATTAATAAGAAATGGATTTGCTTCCTCTTAAATACTTTTCTTTTCTGCAACAACTACTTTGTGAATGGGATATTACATGTGTATTTTCCTTTAATGATGCTTAGAGCAGGAAAACCTTTGAAACAAAATCCTACTAATTTGAACTTATCAACATTATCAAGTATAATAATGATGATTCCCAGTAGATTAAACTCATGAAACTAACCGAGATAACGGCTGAGTGCTTCGTAATGCATGCGAGGCGACCGTCCGAGAACGACAAACTCTAAATAATCCATCCGAGAGGGTAGTCGAGCAGTGAGGGACTTTGGCCGTGTTTTGACAACATCTGACCCTATAACTGTCGCATCAGTTCCCTTGGTATTGAGGATCCGAGGGTAGACTGGGGATTCCATTCAGTCTAGGGATTAAACCAACTATCAATGGGGAGCTCTTCTCCGGGGTAGATTCTAAGGGCCACATAATGTCCAGGTTATGTCAAACCCCGTATTGTCTCTTCTAAGTAGTTGGTTTCCCCGGAGGCTTGAGTCCGAGGACCATACAAGGCCTTGGTTCTGTCCAAAACTTGTAGTTTTTCTTCTAAGCAGTTGGTTTCCCCAGAGGCTTGAGTCCGAGGACTATACAAGGCCTTGGTTCTGTCCAAAACTTGTACTTTTTCTTCTAAGTAGTTGGTTTCCCCAGAGGCTTGAGTACAAGGACCATACAAGGCCTTGGTTCTGTCCAAAACTGTAGTTTTTCTTCTAAGTAGTTGGTTTCCCCAGAGGCTTGAGTCCGAGGACCATACAAGGCCTTGGTTCTGTCCAAAACTTGTAGTTTTTCTTCTAAGTAGTTGGTTTCCCTAGAGGCTTGAGTCTGAGGACCATACAAGGCCTTGGTTCTATCCAAAACTTGTATTCGTTCTTTTATTTATTTATTTTCCAAAGGTTAGCCCCTTGACCAAGGTGGGGGGAGTTAGCTTGATGTTAGAAGCCCCTAGAATTGCCCGTGCCGTTGGCACTGCGAGGCGTAGCCCCTTGCGGAAATTTATGTAGGAGCAACAACAGCACGTCGCTGGAAATGTAGGATCCTTCACAGACCTTTGCTCGACAGAGGCTCAACTCCAACGCCACCTGTGCCAACGCGCAAGCCTTCCCCACAGACGGCGCCAATTGTAGGGACACGATTGTTTAACGGCCCGAGAATGACGTTGGGCTCGTAAGTAAAGGGCCCTAACAATATCATTTGTAAAGTGTGGGCTTGAAAGGCAGGACCTTGGGCACAGGTGAGCGGTTTAGTCGTTGTTCTTGTGGAAGCGTATACATGGGCGGACTTGGCTTGACTAGCTAAGCCCTCCATTTGTGCGGGTTGTAGGACTTAAGTCCTCGGACATAGTCCGAGGAGCGTTGTGTCCTTCCCCTTTCTCGCTTTTGCAGGAATCCCCCCTTTTTCCTTTGCTTTCTTTTCCTTTTATACTAGTGTTCGTTTCTCCTTTTAGGGTCCACGTGTAAGTTTTACTTTCTGGGGTGCAGACCTGTCCTGTCAACCCATACCTAGAGTGGTTAGGGGTTGTTGGAAAAGTTAAAGGGCATGGTTTAGAGTATGGGCTTGTCAGATACAGGGTTCTGTATTACGATGTTGGCAGCCTTTTCCCTTGTCCTGCCCCTACCCTGAGTTTGCCCCTTTTTTCAGGCATTTTGTGAGGTGCTGAGCATGAGGTCGTCCTCGGCAAAAGCTCTCCTCGGCTTAGGCCTTGGGCCCTAATGTAAAGTGGGCCTGGGCCATGAATTCTCTGGCCCCACACGCATAATCAATTGTTGAAGGACTGAATTGACACCATTAATAATTGAGATATCAAATTGAACTTTAACCTATAATTGGAAGACCAAATTAGTAAATTACCCAAAAAATATATATAAAATGTTATTGAATTAAATTCAAGCATTAGTACATTACTAGAGAGACTTTTCTTACAAATAAAATAAATGATAGGAACATTTTAATCATTTAAATGCATATATAATTGTATTGAATTCAAGAACCCAAGATTTAAAACCCAAACCTATTTCATACCCATTAAAAAAACCCCAAACTCAGCTTATTAGGATTTAGTAGAATTGAAAACCTACCCAATCTTATTCACTATCATCCATAGGCAAGGCCTGAATAGGTACAATATCAAAAAATAGAAGTTGTTTGGCTTACATTCAATGTATTGGATATCACACGGATACACTATATATCTAACAATAATTACATGTCAGTCTCATATCTAGTCTAATGTATTGGAGCACTAGACGGAAGTCTTGCCCTACACCAAAAGAAAGATTGTTAAAGTGTTTTGATGGAAATTATGATGAGCTATAGAAACATCTTGCGCTTCTTAAGTAAACCATGAATGCAATGTAATCTGAATTACTTTCCATCCCTAGGCAGGTATGGAGTAGGTAAGACATCCAAAAAACAGGAAAGATTCTAAAGTGTTTGATGTAAATTGTGATAGGCTAGACACTGAAACATGCTGCAGTTCTTAGGTTTCCCATGAATGCAAATGTGCAATGTGTAGACAACGTGATTATTTTTGCCACCAACAAAAAAAGACAACATGATTATATAACTTTGTGTTTTTAAAGCGTTTTCTTTGGTTTTATATATAGCAACTCACCAAGCTTCTGAGTGACAGCTTCTCATGAACAGGGTCCACATCCACAAAAGCCCCATATGTGGTCTCATCATTTTCATGATTGAAGGAAGATCTGTCAACAATTGACACCCCATAAGAACCAAAAAAATGAGTTTAAAAAAAAAGTTTGAAGTTTGGCAAGAGAGAGAGACCTGCTTTGGTCACTGCACATAGGCACCACATATTTGCTGTGGCTTTTAAAATTTTTATAAAACACTGCTGTATATTCTTGTAGGCCCTTCGAAGCCGATACTAGTAGCCCAAATGGCCCACACCTTTAACTGATGCACCCTTTCGGCTACAAAACAATTGTGGGTCGGTCCAACTTGGATCCAGCACTTCAGCTTTGCTGAGCTCACTTATCTCAAATGTAAAAATCACATCTGCCTGTAAAATATTATGAAAAAACAAAGTACTTGTTTTAGAACATATAAGCTATTTTAACAATTTAATTTTGCTTTGTACTATGACATGTGGCAAAATCCCACTACTGAATTTTTTTTTTTTTTTTTAAATCACCTGGGCAGCAGTGACACCAGAAACTTCGAGGACTGATCCCCCCTTAAGCACTTGCTTAGGCAAGTTGACTTCTTTTAAACGCAGCGTTTCGATTTCTTTTATTGGCCATTGCACCAATTGTTTTCCAGAATTATCGAGCCAAATACTCCTTGGAATTGCCTGCAAAATGTGTCACAGAGATAATTTGTTTAAATTCTTCTTCGTTTTTTAAAGAATGTTCAAAATACTGAATAATTATATTATTTTTCTTGAGAATGAATTATCCATGAAACGTCTTTTTATAAGAGGCATATGTGTGTGTGCGGCCCAAAAATCTAAAGTGGGCTTATTCAAAATTTAAAAAAAAAAAAACCAAAAGTGGGCCTAAACCCTAATGTCCAATGGACCTGTTAACAGAAAACTAGTTGTATTACTTTCTTCTTCTTTTTCTTTTTTCTCCTCTTTTTTTTTTTTTTTTTTTTTTTTGAGGAAAACTTGTTGTATTACTTAAAAGTGAAAAATAACACACCCCATTAAATTATTTTAGTGTTATTTCAAAACTAGCAAGTTTAATTCAAACATTTCTTTAAACTATGCATGGTTTGGATTGATTTCTTGCTGAAAAAAAACCTATTTGTTTAAAGTTGTTAAAAGTGAAATTACACTTATAAAAAATGTAAAACTTTAAAAAGTTGTAAATTAAAAAATAAGTTAATAAACTAATTGGGAAAAAAATCCAAATTGAGTTAATTGAATTAGTTTTCTAATGGTACTTAAAATTTAATAAAGCAATTATGTTGTAAGCGACTAAATTTCTAGTTCGAAATAAATCAAACAAGTAAAATAGTTTCACAAATGCGAATTTGTATTGATGATTGTGTGGTACAATTCTCTGAAATTACAAAAGAGTGATCCTCTGATTCGATCTCCTTGGAAGATTTGCTGATTGGAATTGTGGTAATGTGATTTTGACTTGAACACCAAATATCCTTCAATTTGGTTGAGGGATGGATCGAAGATTGTTGAAACGGAATTACAATGAATCTCTAGCCATGAGCTTGTTAGAAATCCTTTGTTCTTCACGTTCTTCGTGTTCTTCGTGTGTTCTTCGTCTTCGAAGGTTTATGGTGGAAGTTCTTCGGGGTTTTGGAGGCTTGAATCCGTAGAGCTTCACTGATTTGTGATTTGTTGATGTTTTCGGACACTTTAGGCTTGATTCCCGCAAACTTTAGGATCTAGGCAGATAAGTTGGATGATTCTGCTTCAAATGTTCTTCGATTTTGAGGTTGAAGTTCTTGAAGTTCTTGAAGGTTTTGAGGCTTGATTCCTGCAGAGCTTCTGTACTTCTGAATGCTTCAAGTGGCTTGGTTCCTCCTCTAAATGCCTTAGGAAGGCTTCTATTTATAGGAGTTTAGAGGTGGATGAGCGACACGTGGCGGAGTTTGATTGGTGACACATGTCACAGCCTGATTGGTCCGCTTGTGTCATCGCTTACACGTGCAAGGCTGCTTGTGTCATCGCTTACACGTGCGAAGCTGCTTGTGTCATTGCTTACATGTGCGCTGATGTGTGATTGTTTTTGCATGACACTTGGCAAATTTCTGTTGGTTTCTGAGTAGTGATAGCAAAACCTAGCTGCAATACGTGGCGCTTTGTAATTGGCTATATTTTGTGGACCTGGTAATGTGACGTGTTAGCTTGTGATAGGTTGGGAATTTTCCCTCTCTACAAATGCCCCCTCGAGACTCGTTCACGCACACAGTTTTGGAGTGTGTTGTGGGGATGAGTTTCGAAAACTGGTTTTTACACTTGACTCTTTAAGTGAAGTAGTTGAAGGTGGTGGAGCTGTTGAAGGTGGTGGAGCTTTCAGAAGGATGAGATAATTTCCGAAGAGTAGACCCACCCATATGAAAGGCTTTAATGAGACTGAAAAAGGGTCTGCAAGTATTTGAACGTACTTGCGTGATGGAGCCTTCTTAGCAGAGGTTAAGTTGAAGTAGTTTCAAAAGAGTATTTTGGATCGTTGGCGGTGATCACAAGATATCGAAGATGGGGAAGATGAGAGAATGGTGGCTGGATACAGCATGCAGGGTCATGGAGCTAGCCTCGTGTTCTTAAGAACTTCTGGTGAAGTTATTTCAAAAGATCATGCTTTGGATTACAACGAGGACAGGTGGGAAAGTGGTTGAATGTGCATGCGTAATTGTATCACTCAAGTTAAGTTGAGGTAATTTCAGAAGCTTATGGATTCTGGGTATGCTGGTGGTGGCAATGAAGAAGACGGAGATGAAGCAAAGCAAATGGGCAAAACATACACCACCATGGTGCTGGCCCTGTATGCTGGGACTCTTCTGGTGTAGATGTTTATGGGAAGTACACCTTTGAATATGGGACTGACTGTATGTTGAATGAGGTCCGACGGCAAGTAGTAGAATGCGTGTGCATGATGGGACCATGCTGACGGACGTTAAGTTGAAGTAATTTCAGAAGAGTATCTTCTGAAATTCTTCAAGCTGATTTTAAGTTGGAGTAATTCCAGAAAGTGAGTTTTGAGGTACCAACAACGATGACTTTTGGGTCCCATAGTAGTGAGAACATGGAATAAGGCTTTGGTGACCATTTACCGGCACCAAAGGCTGAATTCTGATGAGCTGGCGCCTTGGAGGTTGTTTTAAGTGTTGGATGGAAAACAATTTGTAGGATACCCCAACACTTTTTTCCATCTTCACCTACTGCCACTTGTTGGAAAAGCACAGAAAAATGAAAGATGGAACTAACTTGTGATTCTGGTCTTAGAAACCAGCCAAGTTGTTGTTTGTTCCGAACCACTGCTTCTGTTGGAAGACCAAGCAATTGGAAAGAGACTACAGGAGCCCTAAGGTTAGGAACAGGTGTGTCCGCCGGACTTGGATTTCCTGGCCAATCAAGTCCACGGAAGCATGGGAGGTCGATACAGGCCTTGTTATGAGTAATTTTATAGACAAATGCGGTCATTAAGGGGAGAAACAAAATTTGTTTGGATCTCAAAACTGCAATGATGTTGTAAATAGGGTTTCGACCGAACCATGGGAGGGTTGATCTCAAATCGATTATGAAGCAAAATCGGTTGCTCGGTATTGAGAATGATGAGGTCATAGTGAGAAATGGTTGTGAAAAGGGGGATTTGAAAATTTGAAAGAGGCAAATCTTCATTTCATGATTCAGTGTTTTTTTTTTTTTTTTTTGATGAGTTTTTGATGAACCCGGCCCTCCTATTTATAGTAGAGAGATGAAGAATGGTAAATAGGTAGTTAAGAATGGTAGTTAAGAAATTTTGGTGAGAACGGTAGGTGGGAACAGTAGGTGGGAATGGTAGGTGGGAACGGTAGGTGGGAATGGTAAGTTGGAGACTGGTAGGCACCGAACAAGAATGGTAGGTTGAATTAATGACCCAGTATAACTTCAAGTTCCAACACACTTGTGAGAGTTCGTTTGTACTTTGAGGGAGAAGTCTTGATGAAGTCTGGAGAATAACCCTGAAGAGATCCCATTTAAATGGATGAATCTCAAATTTTGATCTCAGGAGCTTAAGTTTTGGACACCGTCAGTACTTCAAAGATGTGGGTTTGATTGGTGATCACCAAGTCCAAAACAAATAAGTGGATTTCAAAATCAGAATCTTTGTGAAAGTCCGAATAGGACAAGCTTTGCTCGAACGTCTTGATTCTTGATCAAAGTTCACTTTAACGCCAACAGTTGTAGAATCACACTATTTGAGCAATTTTGGATTCTCAAATGAAGAAATAGACCCCAAATTCAGAATGTACACGAAAAATTGAGCAAGGCAAGTGTGGCTTGAAAATTTTGACTTTAGGTTGATTTCAACATAAAAGTCAACTATCTTGGAATTTGAGCCATTTGTGCAATTTCCGAGTCTCAAATGATGGAACGGACTCCAAAATCGGAATGTACACGAAAAATTGAGCAAGATAGGTCCATCTTAAAAATTTTGACGTTTGGTCAACATTTGCACAAAAGTCAACTTTTTGGAAATTGGACGTTTGCACAATTTTCGAGCCTCGAATGAAGAAATGGGTCCCAAAATCGGAATGTACTCGAAAAATTGAGTGGGACAGGTCTGTTTTGAAATTTTTTATTATTATTTTTTTTTTGGTCAAGGTCAGAGGTCTACTTGGTCAAGGTATTTTCTCTCACTTTTTTTTTTTTTTTTCCTTCATTGGCGGTTTGGATCCGGGTCAAAACGGGTCGGTCCGAGTCGAATCTGGACCAACCGGTCAGCAGTGGATGACGTCATCCATGACGTCACAGTGCTGAGGACACGTGTGGCACGTGTGGCATGTGCGGCACGTATGGCACGTGTGGCTCGTGCGAGCTCTGGCGGTCCTCATCGACGCGTGGGACTGAAGGCCGTGCCGTCGAATCTTTTGGCGGCGCGTGGAGGCGCGTGCCTAGTTTTTTGGGCATGAAATTCTTGGGTTTTGTTGATCAAAGGCCGTAGAACACCATGGTATAGTCAGTTTTCCAAAATCATGGGCAGATTTGCGCAGATTTGAAGGATTAGGCCGCGGATCGTCAGTAGTCTCTAGCTGCGCGTGGAGGCGCATGCCTGGGGTTTTGGACCTGAAATTTCTGGGTTTTGTAGATCGAAGTCCATTTAACAGCCTTGTGGTATCAGTTTTGTGAAATGAAGGCCGGTTTTGCGCAGATTTTGAAAAACTATTCCGTCGGTCACTATGTGTTCTGGCCGGGCTTTTTGAGGATGATTTTCCTGGGTTTTGTTCATCAAAGTCCTTAGAAGATTTCTGTGGGTTGATTTTTTGTGAAATCTTGTCAGAAATTGTAGAAATCTGGAATGGGAGACCGCAGCCATTGTTGGCCATGTTGCCACCTTGGTCTTCTTTAGCGGTGGCCATCCTGACAACATTTGACAATCCAGGCAGGAGTGGCTTCAAGGTAACCACTGAGTGTCTCTGCTGTTTCTCAAGGGGTTGGTGACACAGTAAAACAAGAAACTTCCCTTTGCCGGCCTAGAACCTCATTCACAGTCTAGTGCCATAGCTTTTCCTCTCTGTAGGCCAATAGGTTGTTTCTGAGGTCTAGTGTAACTTTTTTTCTTTCTGACAGCATGATACATTTATAAGCTTTTACATTTCTGATTTTTCAAATGGGTACGTCACCCTTTGAAAATATGGTACTTTTAACTTTTTACATGTGTTTTTCCTTTTGTCTGCTAGCTTCTGAGGATCTCTATATAAAGCCACTCAAGGCATGCACTAATTTAAACAAGCAGCATCTTTGATGGGTAGCATAATACTCTAAGTGTAGAGAAATTATGCCTTTTTTTTTTTAATTAATTTATATATATATATATATTTTTTTTTTTTTTTCTTTATGACCTGCTTTATTCGTACTGATTTTTTTTTTTTTTTTTTTTTTTAGACATGCCATGAGATTTTCTTCTGATAATCTCTTTACTGTTGCTTGTTTTTGTTATGCAGCATGCTTTCCTTGGCAATTAAGCTGCACCAACACTTATCTTTTCAACACAGCTATTTCAAGAGTCTCTGTAACGTAGCCGCATCAAGAGTTTTTACCACGAAGCCGTGCCAGCATCTGTCCTTGTATTGAAGTCGTGCCAACATTCAATTTTGTCATGAAGCAACGTCAACACTTCATTCGTGCCAACATTCATCTTTGTCATAAAGCTGCCTCGACATTTTATTTGCATTGAGGCCACATCTACACTTCATCCATGTTGAAACCGTGACAACATTCATCTTTGCCATGAAACCACGTCAACACTTCATTTGTACCAAGGCCATGCCAACATTGCATTTTTGCCATTGAAACTACGTAAACACTTCATTCGCCGAAGCCGTGACAACATTCAACTTTGTCATGAAGCAACGTCAACACTTCATTCGTGCCAACATTCATCTTTGTCATAAAGCTGCCTCGACATTTTATTTGCATTGAGGCCACATCTACACTTCATCCATGTCGAAACCGTGACAACATTCATCTTTGCCATAAAACCACGTCAACACTTCATTTATACCGAGGCCATGCCAACATTGCATCTTTGCCATTGAAGCTACGTCAACACTTCATTCGCCGAAGCCATGACAACATTCAACTTTGTCATGAAGCAACGTCAACACTTCATTCATGCCAACATTCATCTTTGTCATAAAGCTGCCTCGACATTTTATTTACATTGAAGCCACATCTACACTTCATCCATGTCGAAACCGTGACAACATTCATCTTTGCCATGAAACCACGTCAACACTTCATTTATACCGAGGCCATGCCAACATTGCATCTTTGCCATTGAAGCTACGTCAACACTTCATTCGCCGAAGCCGTGACAACATTCATGAAGCCATGAAACCACGTTAACACTTCATTTATACCGAGGCCATGCCAACATTGCATCTTTGCCATTGAAACTATGTCAACACTTCATTCGCCGAAACCGTGACAACATTCATGAAGCCACGTCGAAACTTCATTTGCACAGAAGTCATGTCAACATTCATGAAGTCATGTCAACACTCCACATTGCCATTGAAGCTATGTCAACACTTTATTCGCACCGAAGCTGTGCCAACGTTCATTTTTGTCATAAAGCAATTTTCAGAGGCAACATCGCTCAGACATCAAGGGCGTATAGCACTGTAGCCAGACATCAAGATTTCAGAGATGCCAACAAGATGTTGAAAATGCATGGAGTCCCTATCAAGACTTTGAAGATGCAAGGACTTCTCGTTAAGATTTCGAAGATGCCAACGAAACCTTGAAGTTTCAAGAAGAATGCCGCCAAGACTTTGACATTGCAAGGAGCTCTCATTAAGACTTTGAAGATGCAAGGAGTTGCCAACAAAATCTTGAAGATGCAAGGACTTCTCGTTAAGATTTCGAAGATGCCAACGAAACCTTGAAGTTTCAAGAAGAATGCCGCCAAGACTTTGACATCGCAATGAGCTCTCATTAAGACTTTGAAGATGCAAGGAGTTGCCAACAAAATCTTGAAGATGCAAGGAGTCCTTATCAAGACTTTGAAGATGCCAGAGCACGCTACCAATACTTTGAAGATGTTAAAACATACTACCAAAAATTTTGACATTGCACGAACATGCCCATAGAGGAGAGATGATGCCACACCGACTTCAGATATATAATCTACCATCATTCCGGAAGAAATTGACGTCATCCAGATTTCAGAGACATGATGTGAAACAACACCACTTAAAAGGGAGATGATGTGGTTCTAATTTCAGAGTTATGAAGTGGCACAACCTAGAAGAGAAATGGTGTAGCTTAAACTTGTAAGGTACAAGAAGATGCCCCCAGGAGATAAGTGATGCAAAGCATACTTCAGAAATGTGGGAGAATATCCATTGAATATGGGCAATGCCTTGCCAACCAAAGGGACCTTAAAAGCGTATTGATGACTGTTGAAAAACTCCTCAAGTTAGACTGGTCATCCTTCTTCTTTCCATGTGATTGAACTTAGTGACAAGTACTAAGCTGCCTACATACCCCGGAGAGGGATCAAGTCATCACGTAGTTCAACAGATTTTTTATTTTTTTTTAGATGATTTTTTTTTAATAATTTTTTTTTTTTAATGCGTGACTGAACTCAGCAAAAGATACTAAGTTACCTACGTACCCTCGAGATGGATCAAGTCATCACGTAGTTCAAAATATTTTTTTTTTTGTTATAATTTTTTTTGTGTTTTTGCAAAAAGGGGGGCGCAGTGTATAATAGTGGGTATCACCACTGATCGAACCTGAGACCTCAGCCTCAAGAGTGACACGGGCATCCAACCACTACGCCACACTCGCAATTGGTGACATGGAGTGGGATTAATTTCTCCTTATTGGTACGCTTTCAAGGTTAATGGGAAGACATCATGTACTCTTGCAGCGCTACAGTGGGTAGTTTAAGCTCTTACCGAGGAGCAATCCTTGATTTTTAAGCATAGAAGCGTTTAAGGAACTTCCCATTGATGGGGCCGATCCTTACACCATCATTATCAATCAACTTGTAAGCTCCATTGGTGTAGACTTCTTGCACAACATAAGGTCCATCCCATTTTGAAGTGAACTTATTGCCTGTACGATGAGTTGTGATGAGTTGGATGATAGTTTCACAAATGCGAATTTGTATTGATGATTGTGTGGTACAATTCTCTGAAATTACAAAAGAGTGATCCTCTGATTCGATCTCCTTGGAAGATTTGCTGATTGGAATTGTGGTAATGTGATTTTGACAAGAACACCAAATATCCTTCAATTTGGTTGAGGGATGGATCAAAGATTGTTGAAATGAAATTACAATGAATCTCTGGCCATGAGCTTGTTAGAAATCCTTTGTTCTTCACGTTCTTCGTGTTCTTCGTGTGTTCTTTGTCTTCGAAGGTTTATGGTGGAAGTTCTTCGGGGCTTTGGAGGCTTGAATCCGTAGAGCTTTACTGATTTGTGATTTGTTGATGTTTTCGGACACTTTAGGCTTGATTCTTGCAAACTTTAGGATCTAGGCAGATAAGTTGGATGATTCTGCTTCGAATGTTCTTCGATTTTGAGGTTGAAGTTCTTGAAGGCTTTGAGGCTTGATTCCTGCAGAGTTTCTGTACTTCTGAATGCCTCAGATGGCTTGGTTCCTCCTCTAAATGCCTTAGGAAGGCTTCTATTTATAGGAGTTTAGAGGTGAATGAGCGACATGTGGTAGAATTTGATTGGTGACACATGTCACAGCTTGATTGGTCCGCTTATGTCATCGCTTACATGTGTTGGATTGCTTGTGTCATCGCTTACACGTGCGAGGCTGCTTGTGTCATCGCTTACACGTGCGAAGCTGTTTGTGTCATTGCTTACATGTGCGCTGATGCATGATTGGTTTTTGCATGACACTTGGCAAATTTCTGTTGGTTTTTGAGTAGTGATAGCAAAACCTAGCAGCAATACGTGGCGCTTTGTAATTGGCTGTATTTTGTGGACCTGGTAATGTGACGTGTCAGCTTGTGATAAGTCGGGAATTTTCCCTCTCTACATATGTAAAGCTAAAATTACCTGAACTCCAGACCATCCCTTCTTGATGTCATCCTCTACACTCGAAGATTCATTAACCCAGCCCCATAAGATTCTTCTATACTTTGAGTTTCCTTCGAAGAAAGTCTTTAAGGCATAAAATTTTCCATAATCATATCTCAATCTAGAGTTTTTATGGAACGGTCCGTTATCCAGAATAAAGATATCCTTATCCTGGTTATAACTTCCAATCTCGTCTCGTAGTAATCATGTTTTGTATCATCTAAGCTCACCTTGAGCACGTGTTTAGTATTGGGACCATCAATTGATGTGTCAATACCAAGTGGGCTTTTGATCAAAACTGGATAAAAATCTGGACACTCCCACATACCTGATTTTTTGGATGAGTAAAGTGGATTTTTAGCTTCTTCCCAATGAACAAAATCTTTGCTCTTATAAAGAATTGATAATCCTTTTTGGTTAATTTTGTTCCCAATGATTACTCTCCAATACCCATCATGGCCCAGCCAACTAGTGGTTGGCTCTCTGAATGAGGATGAATTGATTTTGTTATAGGAATTAGGGGCCATTAGTGGGTTATCTTAGGACTTAATCCATTCCCTAAGGAATGGATCATAAAGGTTTTTGGGCATGGCCAAGTTCTGGACTTAGTGGTTGTTAGGGTCTATTCCGGTGTAGAGAATGACCGGTCGACCCTCGGGGAAGATCATGACGGAACTCGACCAGTAGCCGTTGATATCAAATGGTTGTGATGGATAGATGGCGGCTTCATGTGGGGTCCAATTCACAGGATCCGTTGATGTAGAGTGGCCCTAAACGATGTTCCCCCAAACTGCGCCTTTGGGATTATATTGAAAGAATAGATGGTATATTCCCTTATATAACATTGGCCCTAAAAGAAGATCCACATATAACACATTAACACACTACCCTACTAGGTAGATTACATAATCGGTAACCATAATGACCTAAACTATCAATTAATCCTTGTGTTTGTATGACTGAGATTTATAAATTACATTCCCTTGAGATTAAGACCTGACTCAGCCTTTTGGATTTTATTTTTCCTTGATTTAGTTGATAATCTAAAAGGATGAATTGCAGGCAGCCCTTGAAACATTTAGACTCTACTTATCCCCCACACACGCAAGATGAAGAAGAAGAAGAAAAGAAACTATGTCCAATACATCCATTTCTGTGATGTTGTACACTTTTTATAATCCTATTAATATTGTTGAAATATGAAGTTTAACCATTTCAGATTGGATTCTGCCTCATGTTTAATTCGTCTGTATTATTTTCTAAGTTTTCTTACTAAAAATAAAAAATCTACTAATTTTTAGAGATGGATTCAAGATTCATTTGGTGTCATTTTTGTTAATTAATAAAAGTTTGGATATAAACTTGGCTATAGCTTATGGCTACAACTCCTACTAAAAAAATTAATATTGCTACATATTTTAAAAATCTAACCATTAAATTATATGTTTTTTATATTCTTATCATGCATGTCAAATTTCTTGTCAATCAGATATTATTTACTATTAGGTGCATAAACTTATTTTTTATAAATAATTTTAGACTACAAAAACTTAAAATTTAAATATTTAATTAATGACATAGTTATTGATCTTTAATCTTTTAGAAATTTTACAAGCATGAAGGATGTAATTCAATAGTGAATTTGTTAATAAATTGAGTTCATAGTCAAGCTGTCTTTGTTAATTTTACATCAATCAATATGTTTTTATTAGATGTGTATTTTGATAAATCAATTCTTATTTATATTTTATCATTATACTCTTCATACTTGCAAAATTTCAAAATTATTAGAGATCAATAACTGTTTTATTCAAATAATAAATAAAATCCGATTAATATGAAATATAACATGCATACAAGTAAAGTGCTCGTGAGGTGTGGGGAGTAAGAACCAGGGTTCATGTCTCTAAAAGAGAGTTTCACACACATATATACTTAGATTATGCTAGAATAGGATTTCTATCTTATATAAAAAATAAAAAATAAAAAAATTACAAATTAAAAAAAAAAAAAAAAAAACCATAAAATTCATAAAACATGAATCACATAAAAAGTTACAAGTTTTGTAACATTTAATGAAAAGTTATACTCAATCGGTCACTACTTTCAAAGTTATTTTTTTTGATAATTTGATGACAAGTGGTTGGAAGATTTGAATCGTTGGTATTCCTATGGGAAAAAACTAGAAAGTGTCAGCCAATCAAACTATAACTCTTGACATCACTACTTTCAAAGTTGAATATAAAAAGATAATATATATATATATATATATATATGAAAGAAACTAATGAAGCCGGAAACATTGTAATTGTAAAATGAGAACATGACTAGAAAGAACATACCATTAGGATCTGTGCATCCAAAGACACCCATTTGTCCAATTCACCATCACAACAGGTCACATTGATAAAATCAAAGATGCAAAAACAAAAAATACACCGTTAGAGCTATATAAAATAACAAATAATGACAAAATTCAATAAAGAAAATCAACAAATCATACCATTCATCCAATTTTTGGGAGGTTGAAAGGAGGAGGGAGATGAAGAGCAACAGACATTTAGAAGATATAGCCACGGTGGATTTCTTGGGAATGAGGATACAGATAGAAAGCTGACTACTTACATAAGAGGAAACCAACTATACATGGTGGAGTTTCTCAAAAAAAAATAAAAAACTATACATGGTGGCGTTTAAGCAAGAGTTTTGATGAGATTCAAAGCATAATATGATCGGCATTGCAAAACTTGACCCCTAAATATATTAGTCAACTTCTGATGAGATTCAACATACTGTATAGTTATTCATCGGGATCGGGCAAAGTAAGACGTGAAAGGTTAAAAGAGAGAGCATAATATTCTTAGGAGAGAGGGTATATCAAGGAAAATACGTTTATAGACTTTGCATCGAAGGAGCCAAAAAGTCAACACTAGTTTTCTAATTATTAAATTGATTAATGTTGCTTCAATTAAAAAAAAAAATGAGAACAAAAACCATCTCGAGGTTAAAGATGCAACATATATTATTCATTGTTGGAAGCTAAATGCAGTTTTTTTTTTTTTTTTTTTTTTGATAATAAGCAATAGATATACTGTAGCTTGATTCTAAATATATATATATATATATATATATATATATATATGTGTGCGCGCAGTTGTTAGAGAATTAGCATATGATTTCTACAAAATATCACATTTTACTGTCTCAAAAGCTACTTTATCTATTATACTATACTATTTTACAATATAACTAACATCTTAACTTTTATTTTACCATACAAGTATACAACACATTAAAATAATATATCTACATAATAGTTGTTAGAGGATTAACATCCAGTTTTTAAAAAATATCACATTTTATAGTCTTAAAAGCTACTTTATCTATTATACCATACTATTTTACAATACATTTAACATCTCAACTTTTACTTTATCATACAACACATTAAAATAATATATGTACATAATAAAATAATATATCTCAAAATCATCTCCATTCTCTTCCATTTCTCTTCCCTCTCTAATTTTTGTCTCTCTTCCTCTGTCTCTCTCTCTTTCTTTCTCTCAACAATCTAGCACCACCCACCGGCACAATTACCGACTCAAACCCAGACATAATACTCAAGCAAAACCCAATTACCCAAACAGCAACTCAAAGCCAATACCCAAATAAATCCCAAATCTCAAATAAAACTCAAAACCCAAACCGCCTTCAACAAATTTTGTTAGGACATATGTGATTTACTTGTTAGGAACATATGTCACTATTTTATGTAATTAGCTAATCCTTTGACAAAACGCACTTTACTTGTATTTGGGTAGATCTAGGATGTGTTTAATACTTTAAGAAACTTTGTTTCAAGATTAGGTGTTGAAGACATGCAAGTCTGTCCAAGATTCAAGCTGAAGAAGTGTTGTTCATTAAAACTTGACAGCTAGCTCAACAGCTAGCTATCCATCGAGCTTAAGAAATTGTTCCAGCCCCGTGGCTCGACAACATCTCAACAGACAAGTATCTGTCGAGTTTTATGAAAAACAGAATTCCAATTCTATTTTGACTCTAATCCGTGATTATGTATTTGGGCTTTCTTTTCTTCTAACTCTAGACATATAAAAGGATAATTTTAAGGGCCGTCAAAGAGTACACAAGTTGCACAAGTGTTGAGCAAAGTTTGTTCAAGCAATTTGTAACCGGAGACAAAGTTTTGCCCTAGTTCATCATTCTTGTGAAGAAGTTGCTGTGTGTGTGCACCATAGGGTTTTGTAACTAAGCATCTTCTTGATCTTCATCGTTGGGATGAACTGAAGAACTTTGCAGCCAACAACCTTCTCTAGTTGGTGATTGAAGTCGCGTACTGGGATCTATGCATTGGTTAGTCACGTACTTGGGAGCCGTGCATCAAAAGGGGAAATTGTCATTACAGAACAAGTCCAATTGCGTATTGGGGTAAGGGTTCAACTATAAGTTGGTATAAAGTACTGAGATTCCTTTACTTATAACCGCTTGTTTTGATAATAGTGGAATTTCGGAAGTGGTGACTTGAAAATCACCCATATGTGCACCATAGGGTTTTGTAACTAAGCATCTTCTTGATCTTCATCGTTGGGATGAACTGAAGAACTTTGTAGCCAACAACCTTCTTTAGTTGGTGATTGAAGTCGCGTACTAGGATCCGCGCATTGGTTAGTCACGTACTTGGGAGCCGTGCATCAAAAGGGAAAATTGTCATTACAGAACAAGTCTAATTGCGTATTGGGGTAAGGGTTCAACTGTAGATTGGTATAAAGTACTGGGATTCCTTTACTTGTAACCGTTTGTTTTGATAATAGTGGAATTTCGGAAGTGGTGACCTGAAAATCACCCGGTGGGGTTTTTGCCATTAGATTTTCCCCATTCGTAAACAAATCACCGTGTTATTTATTTTCCGCTGCATAATTAGTTTTTTGGTGATTTGTTTGTGCTACCACGCATTTGCATGTTAATTAACTTAATTAATTCACTTAACTAAATTAATTGGTTAATTTATCACAATGGGTCAATTCGTTTTTGGCCTATCAAATTTAATTTTTCATTAAATCAAGGCAGACAGCATAAATGACAAACTTCTTCAAGATCTCTGCCTAGAAAAATTTCCAATACAAAAGGTTAATAGAAAGTTGATGAAAAGTCCTTTCTGATCATCAGTAATGTCAACCAGCAAATAGAGACAATTGATATGCTTTTCAATATGCTAAGGTACTTTTGAGGGCCCAAAATCAGGGAAAACCCAAAAAATGAAAAAAAACGAAACTGTAAAAGAATAAAATCAAATTGTTAAGACCAAGGTCTCAAATGTCATTGCTAATGGAGATGTAGTGATCCCAAAAGACTGTAACCATATTTACATTGATGTTTATACTTGTATGGAAAACACAACTACACCGTCAACCACCCAGCTGCTAGGGGTGTGCATGGGTTAGGTCGGGTTAAGGGGATTTTTTTACCCAACCCACTATGGTGGGTTAAAAGAATTTTAACCCAACATAACCCATCACATAAGTCCAACCCAACCCACTTGGGTCGGGTTGAACCCATGGGTTGGACAATTTTTTTTTTATTACTATTATTATTAAATTGAGTAGAAAAAAATATATCACACATGCCACTTGAGTTGATAAAAAAAATATACATTTATATATGAACTAATATTCCAACTCAATTATACATTAATATATGAACTAATATACATTAATATTGGCTTTTATATAGGATAGGAGGAAGAGATGGTTATTTTAAAAAAAATTATTAATTATATAATATATTTTAAATATATATTACATATATGGGTGGGTCGGGTTGGGTTTGGCGGGTTTGAAATTTTATGACCCAAACCCAACCTGACCCACTATTAAAAAAAAAAAAAAAAATTATAACCCAACCCAACCCACCAAGCCCTAAAAACCAACCCAACCCGGCGGGTTGAGTTGAATCAGGTCGGTTTTGATAGGTTGGTGAGTTGGCTGCACACCCCTACCAGCTACGAACTCAAGACAATATTACTTCTCTAGAACCCGAACAAATATCAGACAACGCACACACAAAGAGATCTGATTATAGGAACAACAATGGTATCCAAATAGGACTACACCACCTTGCCTCCATCACAGTACAACGCCACCGCAACTCAGTTATAAGTTTAGGGCTGCTACAGTATTATAGTAAATTTTGGAGGCCCACTACCACTGTTTAGCAAAAATTTTAGCAATCTATCACTATTTTGGAAATATGTATAGACCTACCACTTTTTTGAAACTCGAGTTTGCCATAAAACTCGAGTTCCAAAAACTCAAGTTCTAAAAACTCGAGTTCTTTAAAAAAATATACTCTGAAAAATTTTGAAAACTTTTTGTGGTACACCATCAAAAAATTTCAAAATTTTTTCATGATACTTGAGTACCATAAAAAACTCGATTTCGCCAAACTACCCAAAAAGTGGTACATTCTTATATATTTCTAAAACAGAGGTAGATTGCAATATAGTTTACGAAAATGTGCTATTTGGCTATTTTCGCCAATAGGATGATATAGTAGCTTTTTTTTATTTTTTATACAATTACAACTTGGTAATGCATGTTTTTATTGATTTGATGCTAAAATTTAGCATATTCAGAGTTTTACAACTCTCGGAAATTGATGCTCTTATTAGGTGGAGAAAGGTACGGTTGAATTAATAAATAAAAAAGGTATATCTCCTTCATAGACCCATGGTCATTAGTCAATGTTATGGGTGAGTTTGTATTCGTAGGCTTGTAGCATCGATGACCCTGAATTATCAAAAGTTTTATTTTTAATTATTTTATTTTATATGTGATTCTTCAAATAAAAGAGATAAATTGTATCATTAAATTATAAGACTTGGATATTTCTTACAAGCATATTATGTCAATAGAGTAGAAAGAAGATCCAAAAGATCACATTCAAACACATTTGAGTTTTACATCTTTTTTGCACTTCAAATTACTAACCCTTTTTTTTTCTTTTCTTTTTTTCCTAAAAGAAGTTTGTCTTCTACTAGATTCACAACTAACACAACTTTTTTCTTACTATTAATAACGTGTTATTGACAGTGCAAAATTTGTTGCATCTCTTGTTTTACCAAATTTCTTCAAAAGCAAAACATTTTCAACTTTTTATAAAGGATTTTATGATCAACAGAAAATATTTAATAAGTTTGACTATATTTTATCTGAAAAAAAAAAAAAAAAACCACTTGAAATGGAAAATAATTTTTCAGAAAATATTTTGCTTAAAAATAAACGGAGCACTAATCTTTTAACAAAGGGAAAAATTATAAATATTTTCTTTCCTTTATGATATTTCAAAGTTTTTCTTTTTTGTGTGTGTTTTGACTCCAAGGTAACAAAATTTAGGAGTCAAAAGTTATATAGTAATAATAAGACTTATCAAGGCAATAATTGTCAACCTTTCCTCAGCCAAAGTCGTCGTAAAAGAAATTGGTTTTGGAGCTCTATCTCTATTCAGAAGTCGTTACCCAATAAAAAAAACAAACAAAAACAAAATCCTTACAGTGAAACAATCGCCTTAACAAGTTGATTTTCACCGCTATACAAATACTTTAAAGAAAAATTAATAATCTAATTTTACTGTAGGTTGGTCAACAGTCAACTTAACCTTGGAGAATCTAGCTGTCTTCTTCATTGATCTATCACGAAAAATGGCAATTTCCATGAAGTTTGAGTGACTTCTCTTATAATTAATATACAACTAACCTATATTAAAAGTATTTAACTTTCTCAACCTCTCTGTAATTGTCTTTCCATGCATGTTCTCTGTCATTTCCTTCATACTTTAGCTTATCTTTATATTTAAAAAATGGTTACACACACGTACCTAGTTACACACTCATATTTTGACAGAATTTCAAAAAATGGGTGGGTAACAATACGTGTGTAATGAGGTACATGTAATAAATACTACTTTTAATTTAATATTGAATAAAATTGAGAATTAACCCGATCACGTAATTCGTTCAACCTTAAAAAGCGTTATCATGTTATTGTTTAATTAGTTATACTCTTACCAAAAAAAAAAAAAAAACAGAAGAGGGTGGCTCATATTTCTCACAAAGGAATGCCTCATAATAATAATATTGTTATTATTATAATAATAAAATAAACGTCCTTGATTTTTTGGTTGATTTCATGCTGTCATTTAAAATTTTGAAGGTCCATGTATTTCCTTACTGTCATTATAATACAAGTTTTTAATTTTTGTTAATTTACTATTAATTAAAGCTAATTAAAAATAACTGTTTTATTAATGTAAGTGCTGGAAAATTGATGGTCCAAGTCCACTAAGAATAGTGGTATCCTGTCCTTCAAATTGAGCCCAAACAATAGAATTTGTATAGAGAGTGATGTAAGTTAGATTAAGTTTAGGTCTAAAGTCGAAGAATCAAAACTGAATAGAGAAGAACAACTCAAAGAGTAATTGAGAATAATGCTGTCCTCGGGCAAGTCCGAGGATTGGTTCTTATATAAGTTTGTTACAAGTTCTAATTCAAATCACGCCCTATTCACTTTCTTGTCTACTTAATTCTTCTGGAAAAATAATCCCCTTTAACTGGGAGGTTTCCTTTCCTTATATACTCTTCTTCTTTGCATCCTAACTCTCCACCTGTATGCTTCAGGGCTTTTCTTAGGACACTTGTCCCATCAAAGTTCTACTAAAGGTGGTAGAAGGAGCTGCTTAGCTGTGAAACTACTGTTCAGGTGTCATTTCCTCATTAATACAGCTGATAAGGTTGTTGCAATGCATTCAATGCGAAGGTGGAAGGTAAACCTTTACAAGAAGCTCCCTCCCACCGCCTTGGCCCCTTTCCAAGATACTTCTTCCTCTAAGCGGGCCCTCATACAACATTATCTCGCATTTCCTTCCCTTCTCGGATCGATGAAGTCTTCAGGTCGGATATGCTTTTCGGGCGGAATCATGTGTGTTACTTCGTATTCAACCCTCCTCGGTCCTCAGACACCCTACAATTAAAATAAAGCAACCAAGCACTAAACAAATCCTAATTAAATTAGGTATTATTAATTTATTTCTAAATAAATTCTAATTTAATTATGTTAGACTTCTATATTTATTTTCTACCAATTCGTTGATTTGGATTTTTTTTTTTATATAGATATGAATAGCTTTTTATTCCTTAATAAGTATTGTTGATGGTCGTTTTAGGGAAGCCAAATAGAAAGAAGCCCAGCAACACAGGCAGAAAAGAATTGGTAAATGGATAGAAAAAACCATTAAGCTCAAGCGGCAGGAATAATGGATCACAGGTCCATGAAATAGACAAATGAGCCTTGAGAAAGCAAACGGGCTTAAAGAAGCTTGGAAAGAGAGGAATAGCAAACTCATTGGCAGTATATGATGTGAAAAAGTAAGAATGGGCCACAACAGGCCCGAAGTAATGCAAGCAAAGAAAATAAGGGGTTGATGGCAGGCCTATAAGTCCCAAGGATGAAGGATAAGGTAATTGGGCTAGGGAAGCCCAAAGAAGTTAGTAAAAAGCCCATGGGAATACAGAGTTAGGAAAAGGGTCAAGGAAAGCAAATGGGCCAAGGATGCCCAAGAGAAAACAAATGGGACACAGGAGCCTGCAAGCAATACAACCAAAAAGGCCCAAATGACTATACTGAGTCATAAGTAACAAGCCCAAAGAGGCCCAACAGGCTTAGACCAAATAACATCACAGCAGGAATAGTAGAGTGATATGGCAGGAAACAATGGCAAGGCTACGGAAAGAGTAAAAGGATAGGCTAGAGAAAAAGAAGTCCATAATCCGGCAAAGCCTAGCCCAAAAGGGAGCAAAGGCGCAGAAAATATGAGATCAAAAAACAGCCCACGCCATAAGAAACCAAGAATGACCGACAGAATGTGCAAACAGGTTTCTAGATCACGGCAAGAGCGTAAGCAGCAGGCAAGCTTTAAACGAACATAGAAGTAAAGCACGCGCAAGGCCCAGACATCACCAGCCTGTACCCAGCCAATACGGGACGTGGTGAAGTCATGGGTCAGAGGTAAGAGGGCATGGTCTGGCGGTGGGGAGAAGGGAAAAACCTATTCTGAGGTTCCTACTCAGGCTCTTTTGGGGGAAATGTCCTGCTGGGATGACATACCGCCCAAAAGAAGTAAGGGTAAGTTGGAACCATTAGATGCATGCCATGAGGGATAAAGAAAGAGAGCACCCACACCGTAGCAGGTAAGGATGCCACGGCAGACAAACAAACAAAATAGTCCTTTTTGTCTGGTGGTAAGAGTGGCACAGCCAACACAGATGAACTAGTGGTGGTCGGTAAGTATACTCAGACCAAACAAAGGTGGTTAAGGGCTATAATAGTAAAATCCGGTCACGGCAGGCACTATAAAAAAGGGGACCCTAGCCGTGCATAAGGATCACGGGAAGGAGGGGTGAGAGGAACTTAAAAGAAAACCACGGAATAGAAAACAAGCACTGAGAAAAGAGAGGAAAAAGAAAGATAAAAGAAAAATTAGAAAATAAAGAAAGAAAAACAGAGAGTTAGATCGGCTAGCATGCACCAATAGGTTGATTCTCTCTCTCCCTCTTAAAGTCCTACTCTCTATCAAAGGAAAAGAACCTCTGTTGAACATAAGCCATTTAGGCCCATTCCCTCAAAGTAATTAATTTCACTCCCTAAGGAGATTATTTGCATTGAGGAAGTGGTTTCCCTTCTCGGTCTCAAGCTCCGTAGTGTCACTCGATGTGGCAGGCTGACTTTCCCCTCTTCTTAATCCAAGAAACCCATTGCTATTATTTTCTATTATTTTTTGTGTACGAAGGGTACTTCCTACCGCTCCCATTTCTTTTTTTCCTTTTCTTTTATATTTATTTTGTCTAGTTTTCCGCTTACGTTACCTTTATTATACCTGCCTACCATAACTCCCTGTAATAGCTCTGCCTGTCATGGGTATGTGACCAAAACCTGGCAAAAAGGGGCATTGTTTGTGCACAAGCCGGATCAAAGTGAGTTGCAGTTGGACCGGTCTTAACTCCATTACTCAGAATACTTGGGCCCAGTACCGCAGGAGGTAACCCAGCCCAATATTGTAAAAAAGGCCCACAACAAGTATTTAGATATAAAAAAATTCTCCGTAAACATTAAGCCTTTAGGTGCACATGTGGTATGGACCAGCTAATAGTATTTTAAGATTGGTTTAAACTTAAAAACTGTACGTATTAATTAAGTATTAACAACTAGTAGTGGGTTCTAGTTAACTCAACTGGTAAAGTTTTTGATGGTTGAATAAGAGATCTGGGATTCAATCCTTGCCTATGCCAAAAACGGATTGGTGTCTTGATTAGATGATAAAGAGTAGGAATGGCAACAAGTCGGGTTTAGGGCGGGTTTTTCTATGCCTGAACCTGACTTGCAAGCCCGTCCCCGATACCCGAATCCGGCCCTCTTAATAAACAAGTTTTTTTTTCACCCTAAACCCACCTCGTCAGGCCCTTATAGGCCCTATCCCGTCATGTTCGGCCCAAAATCAAAAACACAAATTACAAACACAAATCTCATATTTATCATTTTCAAACTCAAAATCACAAACACAAACACAAATCCTAACACAAACATAAACACAAACACAAACTCACATGATTAAGACGAACTAAACCCACAAAAAAAAAATAGAGAACGAGGTGGAGCGAGGCTGTGAGGCCATGAGAAGGAAGATGAGCGAGGCCGTGAGGGGGGAGGCTGAGCAAGGCCGTGAAAGGGTGGCTAACTGGCAAGGTATCGGTTCGAGATGGGTGAGGGATATGGCAAATGGGCTAGGGAGATGAGAGGGTTGTGCGAGCTCGGCGAGGACGAAACGGAGATGAAAGAGTCAAAGAGCTATGCTTAACTACTTGTGGCCATGTGAGTGAGAGAGGTGAGAGATGAAGAGGGAGAGGTGGCATGTGAGTGAGAGAGCTAAGCTGAGAGATGAAGAGGGAGAGGCGGCGTGTGAGTGAGAGAGAGAGCTGAGAAATAAACAGAGAGTTAAGAAGATATTTATATCTATGGTTAGGGGTTTTTTAATTTTTTTTAATATTATATATGTATACGGGTCAGGTTCGGGCTGGGTTTGCATAATACCCAAACCCGACCCAAACCCATTTGGGTTTTTAATTAAAATCCAAACTCGCCCATTTGCTTCACAGATTGGGTAAAACCCGCCCCATTAGAGTCGGGTTAGACCGAGTACGTGCAGGTCAAACATATTTTGTCATCTCTAATAAAGAGCTATCATCAAGAATAAACGTCATAAATTGAAACTCTAAAAAAAAAAATATTAACAACCAATAATATTTTAAAATTTATAAACTTAAAGACAAAAGCAATGAGGATTTTTTTTTTTTTTTTTTTTTTCAATCTTGTGACTAGAAAATAAAAACCATGGGCTAATCAACTCTAGGTAGTTTTGCCCTAGTCGTTTTTGCACGTGCAAGGTTTTGATCCCCTCTGATTTGGAAAACATGGTTAACTTTAACGCATATGATGATATTGATGAGTGATGTGTTGCAGTTAGATTCGAAGTCATCATTCACGCCTGCTTACTTGCTTTCCCAATGTCTCTCATTATTAATTGTTGGGTACGGTAGAATCTTGTTTCTTTATTAATTGACGATTTCAGGTGCTTTACCGATCGTCCTTCCACTTCACGCCTACCATAAGCCAATGAGATCGAAGATGGGTTGGCCAAAAAAATAGAAGCTTGCAACAAGACAGATTTTTTGTATGTCTCATGAGTCATAAGTCACGCCCCTATTTTTTTATATGAAAACTATGTTAAAAGCATTCACCTCATGCAAAAAAAAAAAAAAAAAAAAAAAAAAATCGTTATTTTAGAACCAAAATTTTCTTTTTCTATTTTATAAATTTATTTTTCAAAAAACCCTACATTAAATTATCCATGGTTTTAAAAACCAGACCGGGGTAAAACTATATTTGCCTCTGGTTCTCGATTTAACCCAATTTTTAACCGATTTTGACTGTTATTGGGGTTTTGTTTGGACCTGAATGGTGGCCGATTTCTTGTTCAACTGGTTAGACTGGTCAGTCTAGTTCGGTTTTTTAAACCATGAGATTATCTATTTTACATTACATTACATTAAAATATCAATTTTTATTAATATTTTATTATCTTTTTTCACACACAATAGTCACCATACACTTTCTTTCTTTAGTCTCTAGATACGTAAAGAAAGAATAAAAAAAACTATATGCAAAGTGAATAGTGTCTTTGTAAATTTATAGAGTTATTGTAGTAACTTTGCAAATTTACAGATTTTTTAGCTTGACTGATATGAGTGATTTTGGAGGTTAAATTTGTAAAATTTATATCTTTTTCTATTTTGTATTGATTGATGTAAATGCCCTTAGGGTCTTGAGGATGATCTTCAAATAGGCACATACTGGTTTTGTAAACTTATAGACTGTCTTTAGTATAAATAAAACTACCAAAAACATTTTGGGTATGGTACAATACTCACTACATACATTACAAAAGTGATTGGCACCAAATTGTATTTTTTTTATTAATTCAAATATTTTTATTGTCGAGGAAGAAGATATTATAAAAAAATAATAAAACTTAAGTACAACCTTTAAATGCAGTATAATAAGTTTCCCAATTAAAATGCATGGTCATATTGACCAATGAAGTACAAAAAATGCTATTTTTTTTCAAGAATAATTAATTCATTATAGTTATGTATCTTAATTGTATTGGGTAACCTAATGTAGTGCACCTAGATTTTACCCTATACAAAAATACAATAGTTATATTCAAGTAAATCTTTTTCTTTTTCTCCCTTCTGAATCTTGAAAACTAATTTATACAACCTAAATGATCTAAGCCAAGTTGAATTAAAGTAAGCCAGAGCTATTTGAGTTCAAGCTCATTACCAAATTTGATAAGATGTTCACGAATTACTTAATTAACTTATTCTTTCTTATATAATAAGTAGTGTGACTAAATTTCTGTTTACCCATTTACAAATCTATGCTAATAATCAATAATTAAATTATAGTTAAAATTATATTTTTTGAGTTAATTAAATAGAATGGTCTTATTTTATGAAATTATAAAAATTAGATTCATCAACTTGGTATTGTTAAAAAATTGTATTTAATTTTACTACAAAGTTGTTTATATATTATCAAAAAATTATGAATAACAATTTGATATCTTATAAACTTATTTACAAACTCACAAAATCAAATCTCAAGTCCATATAAATACATGGTATTAAATCTCACAAGATCTCACAATCTTAAAATATTGGTCATTTGTTCAAATATCAAGATATATCAGCCTAATTATTACAAATATATATATATATATATATATAGATATAAAATCTTAAATATAGGTTTAACACAAATGATTATATAGATATTATTAAAAATATATATGAAAAGGGGGAAAAAATTTAAAGATATCACTTATGATGGAAAAAATTGCATAACATACAAAAATATATCAAATTAAGAAATACCAATTATCATGAAAAACCTCAGCCGGGCCTTGGTGAGATCTCAATCTCCTTGGGTTACTCCGAAATAGTCTATATTTCCTTTGTACCATATGATGTTGTTGGGGTTAGGGTTTGTATTAAATAATCTACATATTAATTTGTTGGGCTCTGGCCTTAGGGTTTGTATTAAATTATATATATATATATATATATATGAGAAAAAATTATCTATATATATTTGAAGTCAATTTGATATATTTTATTTTATTAGTTGATTATATATTTGGTGAGACATGGGTTTCAGTTAAATCAATAGATAAAGTTGTTTATCTTTGAATAAGGGATTTGAGTTTGGTGAGTTCTAGTTAGCTCAGCTGGTAAAGTCTCTGATGGTTGTATAAGAGATCTGGGGTTCAATCCTCGCCTACACCAAAAACTGATTGGTGTTTTGGTTTGATGATAAAGAGCTATCATTAGGAGTAAACACCATAAGATGAAACTCTTTCCAATAAATAAAAAATAAAAAAAATAAAAAAAAAAGAGATTTGAGTTTGAGTTAGGGATGGCAATGGGGCAGGGCAGGGCAGGGCCGAATGATGGGGTCTTCGTCCCCGCCCCGCATGGTTTTGTCTTGCCCCATTCCCGCCCCGCCCCGCCTCGCCCAGCATGACAGGGAAAACTTTCTCACCCCATCCCCGTCCCTTGGGGCCCCGCGAAGCCCCGCCCCACCCCATCTCGTAAAACTTTACTTTTTGTTAATTTGCCTTACAACTAGTACAATTTTTTTAATGAAACCTATTTCATTGATAAAAATATACTTAAAATTACAACTAAATTTATCCCATCAAATCAAATCAATTTTTAGAAAAAATTGAATAATATATCCAATTGTTTAACAAGACAATCATAAAAAATAAAAATAAAAAAATAAAAAATCTCTTAGTATAACACATAACAGAATAAAGGCAGAGAACCATATTAGGTAGACTAAAATAAGCTAATATTGATATGTTTGTTTAAATAGTAGGGTTTTAGGGTATAAAAAATTTACAATTATATCCCTTAGCAACGTAGGGCGGGGATGGGGAGGGGCGGGGTGGGTCTAAAACGTCTAAACCCATCCCCACCCCGCCCCGCCCCATGGTGTGGGGCTAAAATCTCGCCCCATCCCTGTCCCACCATCTTTACGGGACGGAGAAAACCTGTATGGTATGAAGCAGGGAGGGGCGGGTTAAGTGAGACGGGGAAAAATTGCCATCCCTAATTTGAGTCTTGCCTACACTAAAAGCCAATTACTGTTTTTACTTATTGATAAAAATAATAATTATTATTGAGGGGCATTGTATTTTCCAATTCCACAGTAATTATAAAGTATAATACTTACTCTAAAGCAATTTTTTTATAATAATAATAATAATGGTGTTTTTCTCTAAAAAAATTAAAAGAGAAAAGTAATGATGTTATGTATAATTATTGTAGCATATAATAGTGATAGGTGATCACAGCATAATATAGTGCACCCTCACCTATATAATAACACCCACTTGGTGGATGGTATTGCTTCCCCAACCAACAATAGAGAATTAATTAAGTATTAAAGTTAGTTATTTACAGAAGTTGTGTATCTTTTAGATAAGATGCATCTCTTGGTAAATAGACATATCTTTTCCCAAGAGACATGAGGAGTCTATAAATACTGAGACTTCTCATTTATTGTTGCGTTACATAATTTTATTTTCTCTATCTATGTTAGTATTTCCTAGTCTAACAATATCACCATACAAAATAAGGGCCTAACAACTATTACATTTAAAATTATTTTTTCTCAAAAAAAAAAAAAACATTTAAAATTATTTTTGCACTGTGAAAATTATTTATGTGGGGGCCAATTAATCAGGAGGTACTATTAAGGCCATGCCAACCTGGCCTAAAGCCCAATCCGAGGATATTAGACTATCCGAGGAGAACCATATAAGATTATAAGGAGAACGGAGTAAAGAAAAGGGTAGAGATAATATAAGATAAATCCAACAAATGTCCGAGGATAAAATTCACCTCGGCAACGAGTGGCCGAGGTCAGTAAGACTGCCATATCATCATAGACTCTCTTCGAAGCCATACCAATGCTAAGAGTTAAATGTTGGGCAAGGGATAAGAAAGAAAAAGGGCAATAAATATCTTCAAAAAGATGTTACCTCCGCATTAAATGGCTCCCAACCAACTCCCTGGCCGCATTAATGTGGAAGTGATGCTTAAACAGTGATCAAACAGCCTTACAGCTATTAGTTGATGGTTCTGGGAAGTGCTGGATGGGACAGGAGAGAATGTCCTAAATCTAATCTACACATGTGTGGTAGGGATGATACCAAAACTGTAGTATATAACATGGGAAGATACGCCAAAAAGAAGATCGGGCAATTTTTGATAGAAAAGAGGATGAACTCTTGTAATTTGGGTGGTGAAGCAAGACAATAGAACATAAACTCCTTTAATCCATTCTGAGAAAGGATTTTTTTTTTTCATCTTAACAAGATTTAATAGTCTTAAGTTACCAAATTTTATCGTCTTTCTTTTGGAGCAAATCTAGCTCTTTTATCCACACTCTATAAATTTATTGTTCGGGCTTCTTGGGCCAAAACCCAACTCCATATTGGGTCAAATCCAATTTCAGTCCCTACAATTGGTGCCGTCTGTGGGAAGAGCTTGATCTTTCTAAAAGAGATTCGGTTACAACGTTCACGATGGAGGGAGCAGATCCACACCACGTAGCAGCTGAGCCATATCAGGTAGACGCAGATCTACACCAAGCAGAGTCAAGGGAGTCTCAACATAACAATTTGCTTGTGAACCTCGAATGAAAAAGGGATCATGAGGGAAGTATGCACACTACCCATACCAGTAAAAGCCAGTATCGGGGGAAGAGTCATGTTTCCCATGCAAAGAATGACAGGGACATGCAACGTGAAATCGATGAGTTGAGGAGAGAGTTATGTCATGCTCGGCAAAGACGTTCACTGCCCAGTTCCGAACCATCCTCTGAAGAGACAGATGGTGCTAGTTATAGACGGAGGTCCAGAACTCCACCTAGTGAGACCTTTTCCTACGAGGAGGAGCACCACCGTTAGACATAGATATAAAAGCCCGCCTTGCAAAGGCTTAGGCAACGATGCTATGAATAAAGCGCTAAGTCAAGTTTCTAAATCACCCTTCACACGAAACATAGAAGCTGCGAGGCTTCCTCGGCGATTCCATCAACCTACGTTCACCATTTATAATGATCGAACAGATCCAGTGGAACATGTCAGTCAGTTCAGTCAAAGGATGGCTGTCCATTCTAAGGATGAGGCCTTGATGTGTAAGGTTTTTCCATCTAGCTTGGGCCCAGTGGCGATGAGGTGGTTCAATGGACTAAAGGCGAACTCTATTGACTCCTTTAAGGGACTCACCCGGGCTTTTGGTGCTCGCTTTATTACTTGTAGCAGGGTTCCTCATCCTTTAGGATCCTTACTATCTATGTCCATGCAAGAAGGGGAGACTTTGAAAGCCTATTCGGATAGATATTGGGAGATGTTTAACGAGATAGAGGAGGAATACGATGATGTGGCCATTAGCACTTTTAAGGTTGGCCTCCCGGCCGAGCATAATTTGAGGAAATCTTTGACTGGTAAACCTGTTACCAGCGTGCTCCAACTGATAGATCGGATTGACAAATACAGAAGGGTAGAAGAAGACCAACTGCAGGGGAAAGGAAAGGCTAAGGTGATCCCTCAGGAGAGGAGGGATTTCAGGTCGGACCGATACAATAATAACCGTCCTCCGAAAGATTCCGTTGGGCAACTAGGATCTGCCAACACTTAGACGGTTTATGCTATCTTTCGAGAGCCAGTACAGCAAGTACTGGAGAAAATTAAGAACGAGCCGTTTTTCAAATGGCCAAACAAGATGGTAAGAGATTCTATGAGGCGCAACCAAAACTTTTACTGCCAATATCATCAAGATCATGGGCATACTACCGAGGATTGCAGAAACTTGTGAGACCATCTGGATCAATTAGTCCGAGAAGGGAAGTTAAAGCAACTCTTGCATCATTCCAGTGGTCAGGGAAGCCAGACGAGCACGGAGCTACGGGGAGATGCCTCTTCAAGACTCCCCCTTGGCACAATTAATGTTATCTTTGCGGCCCCGGGGAGGACAGGATCTTGTCCTTCTAGGGTGATGTTGGCATCCCGTTCTCAAGTCGAGGAGACTAGCTCAATACCTAAAAGAGCCAGGTTGGGCATTTCGCTAGTGTTGGGGTTTTCAGATGAGGACAAGGTTAGAACCATTCAGCCCCATGATGACGCTCTTGTGGTTACGCTGAGAATTTGTGGGTATGATGTGAAGATGGTGATGATTGACCAAGGTAGTGCTGCTGATATTATGTACCCTGACTTGTACAAGGGGCTAAATTTGAGACCCGAGAACTTAACGGCCTACAGCTCTCCTTTGATGAGTTTTGAGGGAAGGATGGTCATCCCAAAAGGTCAGATCAGATTACCTGTGCAGTCCGACATGGAGGTGGTGGAGGTGGATTTCATCATCGTGGAAGTTTTCTCTCCCTACACGGCCATTATGGGTAGACCTTGGCTTCATACCCTGGGAGTCGTCTCCTCTACTCTTCACCAAAAGGTGAAATACCCATCCAGAGACCAGGTTTTGGAGACAGTGGGAAATCAGACTACAGCCAGACAATGCCTAGTAGCGACTATCCAACATCGGCCTGAGGCGGAGACCTCGGCCATCGTTGATAATGGTTTATATCAGTTAGAAATCCCGGCGTTGCCCTCAACGGAACAGTCGACGAGGTGAAATGTGAGGATCTAGTGAGGGTAATTGTTGGGGATGATCCGGAGAAGTTCTTCTAGGTTGGAGATAAACTGCCTTCGCAGGAGAAAGAGCAATTAGTCGAATTCTTCAGAGAAAATGTTGATGTGTTCGCATGGAGCGCATATGAAGCCCCGGGTATAGACCCAGATTTCATCTATCATCATCTTAATGTTAATCCTTCTTTCACTCTGAAGAGACAGTCACCTCGGCGTACGTCAAAAAAGCACGCTGAGGCTGTTAGAAATGAGGTGGCCAAGCTCAAACAGACAGGGGCTATCAAAGAAGTTTTTTATCCTCAGTGGTTAGCCAACACGGTCGTAGTGAAGAAAAAGACTGGAAAATGGCGAGTGTGCGTAGATTTCACAAACCTCAATAAGGCTTGTCCCAAGGACCCTTTTCCTATGCCTAAGATAGACCAATTGGTGGATGCAATGGTAGGTCATCCACGGATGAGCTTTTTGGATGCCTTCCAAGGATATCATCAAATACCGTTAGCATTGGATGACCAAGAAAAGACAGCTTTTGTTACTCCCATTGGAAACTATCATTACAAAGTGATGCCCTTTGGTTTAAAAAACGCAGGGTTTACCTATCAACGGATGATGACTAAGATGTTCGAACCACAATTGGGCAGGAACATCGAGGTTTACATCGATGATATGGTTGTAAAGAGCAAAATGGTATCCAGGCATGTAGGGGACCTTACGAGCATTTTTGGAATCCTGAGAAAGCACAAGCTACGTTTGAATGCTTCAAAATGTTCGTTTGGAGTAAGCTCTGGAAAGTTCTTGGGGTACATGATGACTCATAGGGGAATTGAGGTGAATCCAGACCAGATTAAGGTCATTAATGGCTTACAAGCACCTTGGAATCCCAAAGAGGTGCAGAAACTGACAGGGATGACTGTTGCTTTAAACCGATTTATATCCAGGTCAGCCGATAGGTGCAGACCCTTCTTCCTTTTGCTGCATAAATGGAAAGGCTTTGAATGGACTGAGGAATGTGCTGTAGCGTTTCAGTAGCTAAAGGAATACCTATCTCGGCCACCTATCATGTTCAGTCCTGAGGTGGATGAGGTCCTGTTTGCCTACTTGGCGGTGGCCCCACATGCTGTAAGTTTTGTTTTGATACAAGAGGACAGTGGCATCTAAAGACCAGTCTATTACGTAAGCAAGTCACTTCACGAAACTGAGGTGTGGTACTTATCATTAGAAATGGCTATCTTAGCAGTAGTGCATGCTACACGAAAACTCCCTCATTATTTTCAGGCGCACACCATGGTGGTTCTAACTCAATTACCGCTCAAATCCATACTTTTGAGTGCGGATTATACCGGGAGGATTGCTAAATGGGGGATGATTCTGGGGGCTTTTGACATTAAATATATGCCTCGTACCTCTATGAAAGGTCAAGTCCTGGCCGATCTAGTAGCCAAGTTTGCTGAGCTTCCAGGAGAAGCAGAGGTGAAGCAACATGACATGGATGAAAAGTCGGTTAGCCTAATCTCTACATAAAACACCTCATCCTGGAAAGTATATGTGGACGGAGCAGCGAACCAACGGGGAGCCGAAGTGGGGCTAGTTCTGGTATCTCTTGAAAAGATCACCATTGAAAAGTCTTTGAGGCTGGGATTCTCAGCCACTAACATCGAGGTGGAGTATGAAGCTTTGCTGATGGGAATGGCTATGACCCATAAAATGGGTGGAAAGGTGGTGGAAATGTTCTCAGATTCAAGATTGATCGTGGGCCAGGTAAAAGGGGAATTAGAGGCCCGAGATGCAAGAATGCAAGAATATTTGAGTCAAGTTAGGCGTATACAAACGAAATTTGACTCCTTTGAATTATCGCATATCCCTAGAGGTGAAAATACCCATGCAGATTCCTTGGCTACCCTTGCCACCTCCTCGGCGGGAGATTTGCCCCAAGTGATACTTGTTGAGGACTTATGCACCCCTACCCCCATGAAGCGAGACTTGGTCCAGATCCATCAGATCAAGCTAGGGCTGAGCTGGATAGATCCTATACTACTATTCCTCGAAGGGGATATACTGCCTGAAGACAAGTCAGAAGCTGAGAAAGTACAAAGGAAAGCTCCTCGGTTTTGGCTGTCCAAGGACAAGAAGTTATATAAACGTTCTTTTTTCGGACCATATCTGCTTTATGTACATCCCAAGGCATCAGAATCGCTCCTAGAAGAGCTACATGAAGGAATTTGTGGAAGTCACACCGGAGGAAGATTTTTATCTCATCGAGCCATTACTCAAGGATATTAGTGGCCGGGCATGCAAAGGGATGCACAAGAATATGTTAAAAAATGTGATCAATGTCAGAGGTTCACGCCAAGCATTCACCAACCTGGAGGGGTCCTTAATCCTCTTTCCAGCCCTTGGCCTTTCGCTCAATGAGGCTTGGATATTGTCGGTCCTTTCCCTAAGACACTAGGGAACAAAAAGTATCTGTTGGTCGACACAGACTATTTCACCAAATGGGTCAAAGCTGAGCCTTTAGCTAACATCAGAGATGTAGATGTCAGGAGATTTGTCTGGAGGAATATTGTTACTCGATTCGGGGTTCCTCATACCCTCATCTTGAATAATGGCCTCCAATTCGATAGTAAAGCCTTCAGACAATACTGTGCGGACCTAGGGATAAAGAATCGATATTCCACTTCGGCCTATCCTCAAGGAAATGGACAAGCCGAAGCTGTCAACAAGGCTATAGTGAATGGGCTTAAAAAGAGATTGGGCGACGCAAAGGGGAAATGGGTGGAGGAATTACCACATGTGCTTTGGATATATCGAACAACACCTCGACGGTCAACTGGTGAGACCCCTTTCTCAATGACATATGGAGCCGAGGCCGTAATCCTGGAAACAGGTTTCCCAACGTTGAGAACTAATGCATTTACCCAAGACAGTAATGATGGTTTGCTGGAAAAAAGTCTGGACTTGATCGAAGAGAGAAGGGAGAGTGCAATGGTGCAACTGGCTTATTACCAGCATAAGCTCAAGCAGGGTTACGATACCAATGTAAAGCTGAGGTCGTTGGCCATAGGGGATCTGGTACTGAGGAAAGTTTTGGGAACCACCAAGAATCCAGCCTGGGGAAAATTGGGGCCTAATTGGGAAGGACCGTATCGGATTACTTCAGTAGCAGGAATATGTGCATACTATTTGGAGGATCTAGATGAAAAAACTGTACTCCATCCTTGGAATGTGAACAATCTGAAGAGGTATTATTATTAATAAAAACAGTCCTGTTTAGTTTCCCTTTAATTTATTCTGATCATATATTATGTGTTTCCTCATCTATTGAAGTATTAAACAGAAACTAAGTTATGTCAAGTTCCTCGGACCACAAACTTAGTGGAAATTAATACACCATGACATCTATTGAAGTATTAAACAGAAACTAAGTTATGTCAGGTTCCTCGGACCACAAACTTAGTGGAAATTAATACACTATGACATCTATTGAAGTATTAAATAGAAACTAAGTTATGTCAGCTTCCTCGGACTACAAACTTAGCGGAAATTAATAGTCATTGTCATCTATTGAAGTCTTAAATCCAAGAGCATTACTTAATGCATTTTAAGGTACCCCATACTTGCCTGTTGTTTAAATGCTTAGATATTTTCTCAGAGTTGGAAATTTATTAGAGTTGATAACTTAAAAACAAGTCTTGGTAGTGTTGCAGAGTTAGCATTCATAATTTACTCAGATTCTCAGTTAAAATATGTAAAACTGTATTTCTCCTCATATCAGCAAAAAAGCTCTCTTATGGCATATGGTTGTATATGAACAAAGAACAATCAAGATGGAAATTGCCTAAATAGAAGATAAAGTAATAATAATACACCATGCAAATTTAGAAAAATAAAGTACCCAATAAAAAGGGATTTTCATTACAATAATTCTTACTGCCCAATAAATAAAAAAAGCAACAACAAACAAAAAAAAAAAACTATGGTTTCAACTTTATTTGGAGTTTGGTCTTGGAAGCTTGGTTAGCCACTTCGGGAGGGACTACCTTTTCTTTTTCCTTAGGGACTTCTCCAGCAGGCAAGGTAGTTGAAGCTAAGGCTTGTTCAAAACTTTGGCTAGCTGCCCCACCTTGAGGAACCGCGGCAGTCTTGTCCAGTGGTGCTTCCTTGGAAACTTCATGCTCTTTTGTTGGCCCTTGCTGGCTCGGAAGAGGAAGATCCTGAGGCAATACTTCCGGATTTGGATTGACAGTTGTAGAAGCCACATCATCTTGAGTGGAAGGAGGATCCGAGGTTCGAATTGCAGAGGGATAAAACACGTTCTCTGCTTTCCTCAACTCAGATGAAGCCTCAACCCCAACTCGGTTGAGGGCTTCATCCCCAACTCGGCTGAGGGCTTCATCCCAAGTTTGGGTGCAGTAAATGCGGCACACTGCTGGAACCTCTACCCTAAGGGTTTCCTCGGTCTCAGCTACCCCAAGGTCATAACCCTTCTGCTCGGCCTCGTCCCTTTCCTTCTCAACATCAATCCTTGCCTTCTCAGCTTCAGCCTTGGATTTCTCAGCCTAATTCTTTAGCTTTTGGGCTTCCTTCAATTGTTTTTTTAGAGCTGCCACATCCTCCCTAGCAACAGTTAATTCATCAGTTGCATCGCGCAGGCGCCTCCTCTGGTCCTCGGCTTGCCTTTGCGCGCCGTCCAAGGCCGAATCAGCACTCTTTCGGGCCTGCTCCTCCTCGGTCAGCTTTTTCTTCAGCTCTGCAAGTTTATTTTTGGAGATGGTCAGTGTTTGCATCACTACCATCCGTCTTTTCCTTTTGTCCTCCAGTTGCTGGAAGTTGGAGTTCGTTATATGTTCGAGCCTGAAGGTATTTTGGATGGCCTAAAAATTGAAGGGTCAATATCACAACAAGTAAAAAAAAAAAAATACAAATGAATATACATGTTGGGATTATAAGCTAACAGTAATTTCATACCATAGCTAAGTGTCTTTTGCTGTTGAGGAAGATCTCATTCTTCCTCATACCCCGCAGCTCGTTCATGTCTTTGGGGAGTAGCAAGGCCTCATCCAGGACCGAGGCAACGTGGCTCCCAATGCCCCCGTTGAGGTCCCTAATTGACGCATCGTCTCTCATGGGCTCACCACTGAGCATGGGTGTTGGGAGCCAGGCTCGAGGCTCTTGAGGCTGAATGTCCAACCTCTCCAGGCCCCGATGTGGTATATGGCTGACCTTTTGCTGCTTCAAAGCTCGTTGGGCCTCTTCTTCCTGGGTCGAACGGGATTTTCCAGCATCAACCACATCCTTCCCCTTCTGCTCCCTTCTCCTTTTAGGATCAACAAGATCAGACCTAACTGGTTGAGGTTGGTGGGGGGCAGGAGGAGGAGATTTGGGAAGAGAAGGGGGAATCTGAGATTATGCAGATTTCCCCGGTGCACTTTTTCTAGGCTGATTTTCTATCAGCTCCTGTAGACTCCTCTAGGGCTTCCTTTGGATACCCATTTCGTCAGAAATGTCCTCGGCGGGTGGAGTCTAATTAAAAACCTCGAATTCGTCCGAGGAATCTGACAAATCCACAACACCCTCCGAACCTCTTTCTTCTTCTTCTTCTTCTTCTTCTTCTTCCCCTTCCTCAAGAGCAGGTTGGGATGATGATGCTCCTGCTGAAGAAGTGGCAACGAAAAGTGGTTAGGTGTGGGAAGTATCTTTAGGGAATGGAACACCTTCTGGAACGACAAACCCTTGGTAAGCAACGCTAATGCGGTGGAGCCGAGGATCGCGAGCCTTGATCACACACTTAGGCACTTGGAATGCGGACGAGAGTGGCGTGTACCCAAGAATTAAATGGGCTGCTTAGATTTAACCGTCAGCTTCGTTCATGTACACCTCGGATTGCAAGATCCTATCTAAGCTCGATTTGTTAACTAAGCTAAGCTTGGGCTTAGTAGCACGCTTGTCTAAAAAATCATTGAATTGGAGTAAAATTTCGTTAAAGACGAGGATGTAAATAAACGAAAGAAAAATGCAAACCAAAATTTTTGAACCTACGACTATTCCCTCACTTGGTTTTCCCTCCCTAGTCGGACAGGGTAGGCCATCGTGCCATTCCCCGGAAAAGATTAGGAAATCCTCCTTTAGATTTTTGTTTGAAGTAGGGAGGCATTAGATTAGCCTTACTTCGAGATGCCTCGACTTGAGGTAGTATCCCTGTCCCTTCAAATGGTGCAGATTGTACACCCAATTCACATCATGGTGGGTCAGGTTTAGGTTCATTCTCTCATTTAAAGCTTCTATACTTCCTAAGACCCTAAACATGTTTAGGGCACACTATGTGGGAGATAACCTAAAAAACCTAAGGTAACTCCTGGTAATAATCCCCATGGGAATGGTCATCCCACCCTCTATAAAGGCAATCATGGGAATGACCACCTCCCCTATTTTCCTAGCATCAGCCCATTCTCCCTAGGTAGCGTACCTCATACCTATTGTCGGTGGGATCCTATAATTAGCCCTAAAACTCCTCATACCCTCCTCGGACTTGACCAAACAATGGAACTTACCCATTTTCCTAAAAGGCTTCGAAGAAAATTTAACAAGTTTAAAATGAAAGCTAAAGGATTTAAGAAGACTTACAGGTTTGGAAATGGGTCCTCTGACAAGGTTCTAGTATTTGTAGATGAACAGGAAGATGAAAGATAGAGAGTCAAGTTTAGTGTACGAGCTCTAAGATTGTGAGATTGCGAAAAGTAAGCAAAAAAGTTGATTTGAAAAGCTATTTATAGTGACATAGAAGTTACAGGTGGGAAAATTTCCGCTCGAAAAACGAGAAAAACCCTCCACCGTTAGATTGGCATCTTACCATTGAACGTGGGGGACAAAGGCCTTGCCAAAATTTAATACTGGCACGCTCAGGATGTCGAAGCGTTAGGAACATGCCTTGAGCAGGTGAAAAGACATATAAGAGGTTAGGAATACAGAGTAAGACCACAAGCAAAATCAGCCGGGGACATCAAAATCATCCTTTCCTCTCGAGGAGTCGAAAAGCAAGATTTTGAGGGGATATTGTGGGGGCCAATTAATCAGGAGGTACTATTAAGGCCATGCCAACCGGGCCTAAAACCCAATCCGAGGACATTAGACCATCCGAGGAGAACTAGATAAGATTATAAGGAGAACGGAGTAAAGAAAAGGGTAGAGATAATATAAGATAAATCCAACAAATGTCCGAGGATAAAATTCACCTCAACAACAAGTGGCCAAGGTCAGTAAGACTGCCATATCATCATAGACTCTCTTCGAAGCCACACCAATGCTAAGAGTTAAATGTTGGGCAAGGGATAAGAAAGAAGAAGGGCAACAAATATCTTCAAAAAGCTGCTACCTCCGCATTAAATGGCTCTCAACCAACTCCCTGGCCACATTAATGCGGAAGTGATGCCTGAACAGTGATCAAACAGTCTTACAGCTATTAGTTGATGGTTTTGGGAGGTGCTGGATGGGACAGGAAGGAATGCCCCGAATCTAATCTACACGTGTGTAGTAGGGATGATACCAAAACTGTAGTATATAACATGGGAAGATGTACCAAAAAGGAGATCGGGCAATTTTTGATAGAAAAGAGGATGAACTCTTAAGTTACCAAATTTTATCATCTTTCTTTTGGAGCAGATCTAGCTCTTTCATCCACACTCTATAAATTTATTGTTCAGGCTTCTTGGGCCAAAACCCAACTCCATATTGGGTCTAATCCAATTTCAGTCCTTACAGCTACAATCTTACACAATAAACTAAACATTACTACATATTTTGAAAATCTAATCATTAAATTGTATGTTCTTTACGCGCTTAATACACATGAAAAAATCATCATTTGATCTAGGAATTCCCTTTCCCTTTCACCTTCACTATGATAAGTTGGGCAGATGGAATAAGGTTACAACATTGGATTTCAATGAGACTTAAACCCTTCTCCATGAGTCCGAGCTTAATGTGTAAACCTAAGCCACAACTGGAGTACACAAAAGCTTTACAACCTTGTAGTCATTTGTCTTGGATTGATAAGCAAATCCGGTAGAAACCCAAAAACCTTAGTCTCTAGAAAAATATTGGCTTAAACGCGGATCAGGCAACCTCTTAAATTTTCTAAAACTGGGGTTCCACAAAAATTTAGAATCACAAGTAGCGGAACGATTTCCATATTGAACAAGACACACTAAACCATTGCACGAACTGACCATTTGGGACATGTCTAAATCAAAAGCAAAGCGAACTGAATACTCAAAAGCCAATCAAACATGTGGTCGCAACAAAGAAGCTTACAGACTTTTGGTATCCTAGAAGAGTTATAATGAATACAAGTTTGTATGAGACATCCAAGCTTTAGAGTCCGCATGCAGGTTGAAAGTCGTTTAAATAATAGTATAGACAATATGTTAATCTACTCATAAAACAAGGAAATAGATTAATCTAATTAAACCCCACCACTTATTAAAATTACCATGTTATGTCATGCACCTTGGTAACTTAAAAAGATTCCACAAATAAAATTATCTTTGCACCCTAAAAATTATTTAAATATAGTAATATTGTCTATCTATTTAGAGGACAAGGAAAGAAATCAATCTAATTATCATTTTTCTTAGACGTCTCCAACTTTTTTTTTTTTTGGTTTGAAACACGAGGAAGTGCTGGTTGAGTTGCAACTTGTAAGACTCTTGACATTGTGGCGAAGTGTCACTGTGGTGCACTTACATAGAAACCAAAGCCGGAAAAGATCTTCATAATTCAAAATGGAATAATGTGGTAATCGACATAACTTGGGAATTATTGTCATGTGATGAATGTACAATTAATTAATGCTTAAGGTGCACCTAAATTCAAGGCCATAGGGTTAAAGGAACGAATTTGTCTGTAACCATCAGAGCTTTGGTTGTGCAAATTAAGAACTCTTTTGAGGGAAACAACAATTAACTCTTTGGTTGTTCTTTGGTTTGAACAAACAACTCACTAGGAGTTACTTTGGGAGAAACTAACTGTTTAGACTTAAAATAGTTTGGTTTTTAGAGTACTTTTTGTTGTATATATAGGTATATACATAGATAGGCTGTAATAATGATGTTTGAGTTTGGAGAATATTGTTTCATAAAGTTGTTAAAGTGAAAATTCAAGTTCTGGAATTTTCTAAGTGAAAATTCGAAATTAAGCATTTTCGATCGGTCGAAGCTTTGATTCAATCGATCAAAATGGTAAAGAAAAAAAATTTGGAGTCTCTAGATGTCTCGATCACTGCTCGATTCCTATTCGACCGATCGAAAAGATCACTCAACCGATCGAAAGGAATTTTCAACCGATTGAAAGTCGAATATCAGGATTTTTCTATAGAATTTTTTGGTGACTGTTTATAGAGTTTGAAGAGGTTTCAAGCCTTGTGAATGGTTTTATAAAATATTTTAACTCTCCATACGTGCCTTTTGATGAAATATAACCCTATGGGTATAAATAGAGGCTTATGTTCATTTGCAAAATAACACAAGAAATCTTGTAGTCATTCTCAGAATTACTATTTGTAGAACCCAACATCTTGGTTGTATCCTAGGGACAAATTTGCGATAACCCTTTAGCAACAAAAGTGTGTGGGCAAATATTGTCTAAGGAAAACGATATTGTGCCTACAAGTTATCTATTTTCTATTTGTCTTTTGTGTTAACCTTGTTCTTCCATTATTACTTTGTATAATATCCCCAACACTTTTGATATGGCAACCTCTCTAAAATTATGTCACTGGGACTGTGCTTAACTACTTATATGGGATAATTTTGGTTTGAAACATTAGGCTGTAGAGAATATATACAAAATTCTCAAATTTGTAAGATGGAAAAATAGAGAAAAAATATGCATCAAAGAAAACAATTACACAAGACAATATTTACGTGGTTCAGCAATTTGCCTACGTCCACGGAATTGCAGTAATTTCACTATTCACAGGGAAAAAAATACAAGATTCAGCAGTACAATTTTCTCTCTTAAAACAACACACCAAACCCTAATCTCCAAACAATAGATTTTCTATGTATCTTGGCCCGCTTTGCTTCATGGACTAAGAATAAAAAACAATCTCATTAAAAACCATAACACTTTTATATTAGGTCGGATCATAATCTAGATCAAATATAACTAGACTTCACAAAGCCCAACAAAGACAAGCAAAGCTAGTTTACTGTTTGCTGCATTCTTGGTCAAGCAAATGTGTTGTTTGAGTTTTAGTCGAGCGTGGGTCACACGAAATTTCTATCATGAGTTGACTTGAGCCAGTCTTCTAGGCTTGATTTCTTGCTTCTTGACTGATTAGATTCAACTTAGTCAGGACCAAACTATTTAAATACATCCATCAGTAACACTTGTTTTGATACGTAAATTACTTAAAAACTAGCACTAGACTAGCTTGTTATTAAGATGTAATTAGTTTAGAGAATGATGTTTAACATGATGAAAATGAAGGAACAGAGCAAGTGTACATAGTACAGTCTACTTGATGAATTTTATGGATGATGTTTGAGTTAGAATATAAGCAGCAAAATCTTGTCTACATTTGAAGGACAATCATGCATGCATCTTATGCCCACTAGCCCACTTAGGCTATTGTCTAGGGTTCTATTTAGAAAAAGCATGCATTAAATCATGCTTTGATGTTTGGTTTTATTGTAAAAAACAAAAAAGGGTTGGATATGCACCGTTTCCACCCCTAACCCGATTGAAATCTTAAATTGTTTTACCGGTGAAAAAAAATCTTGTGCATATGCTAAATCATCATTGAACAGAGACGTTATCTCATGCGCCTAGTGCATTTGAAATTTTTTCCATTGACAATCAATTTTCTATGCACTAATTGAATTTATCGAACTGTGCACAATTGAAAAAAATGGTGCATTATTGAAAACATATAATAGTTTCAACAGATTGATGATTAATATCAGGATTAACCAGTAAGCACCAATTCGTTGACTATGCTCAAATGGGTGCGTTATCATTATTTTTTTTTTTTAACTGGTGCATACTGCATAGTCAAATAAAAACATATGAACACCATAAATTCTAAGTATAGTTTCAATTGATTTGAGCTTTCTTCATACTCCAAGCACTCAATGTTGTGATCCCAACGTTCCCAGTTCCATTATTGAAAGCATATAAGTGGGCCTCAGCATCCGTAGCCAATGTGGGATAAACTCTAGCTGTGATGCAAGCTTTTCCTTCTCCACCAAAGCTCTCCACTATAGAGTGATCAATCTGTAAAAAGAAATAAAATCTCGAATGCATTAAGGCAAAATGGCTAAATGGGTAAATGAAAGTAAAAAAAAATCAATAGTCTTAAGCATGCAAACACAAATTCAGCAAAAAGGTGGCCAAATTCTATAGGCAGGCTTGTTGTCGATGTGTAAATTTATGTAGGTATAATCATCGTATGAATGAAAATTAAAGAATCTTTTAATTAAACAATTTTAGACTGGTGGCCTCCATTTTATTCGGTTGTATGCAATTGGTATTCATTTTTAAGTAGGTATCTTCCATTAGAAAACATACAACCACGTAAAATATTGAATTTTAAAAGAACATAAACTATCAAAACAAATGTGTGTGTTTCAAATTCATACATTATTAAAGATCTAATAATACACATGATAATGTATAGTAATCATTTAATACCTAAAGGACATCTACTCAAACCTTAAAAAAGAACGTTAAGCTTTTGTACTTAGTGGTGCTTCTATTTAGTTTTGATTTGGCAGAAGAATAGATAAAATTATCCTCGGCCTTGATTATCCATCCGAAATAAATAAATAAGAGTCCAAAAGAGTTTTTATTTTTAATAAAAATAAAATACAATATATTAAATGTATAAATCCAAAGTATGACAGGAACAACGGATCAGGTTTAAGGGGAAAAACCGCCTTTTAAAACTCAAATCTGTTAAATATTTTATATGCTAAATCTTTCCAAAACTTTATTAAATGTTAGAAATTCCATATCACACTCATCAAACCATGAATTGCGTAAAACAGGTGGGTCAGTTTAATCTTAAATAAAAAGGTTATTTAGTCCTTCAACTATTAGGTAAAGTTCAAATTGGTCCATCAACTATTAATTATGTCAATTTAGTCCCTCAACTTTCAAAATCAAATCAATTTCATCCATTGGTCCCATTTCCATTTAAATATAATGGAATTAATAGTTAAAACTGAATTGATTTTGAAAACTTTACACTTTCAATACTAACCTCTTTACTTATGCTTCATTTTCCACGTTAATTAGTTTTGTTAAAATTTAAATATAGAGATGATTTAGAGATTTGGCTTAATTTTGAAGGTTATGAAACTAAATTCGCATAATCAATAGTTGAAGGACCAAATTCACACAATTAATAATTGAGATATCAAATTGAACTTTAACCTATAATTGGAGGACCAAATTAGTAAATTTCCCAAATATATATATATAAATATATATATATATATATATATATATATATATATATATATATATATAATGTTATTGAATTAAATTCAAGCATTAGTACATTACTAGAGAGACTTTTCTTACAAATAAAATAAATGATAGGAACATTTTAATAATTTATATACATATATAATTGTATTGGATTCAAGAACCCAAGATTGAAAACCCAAACCTATTTCATACCCATTAAAAAAAACCCCAAACTCCCCTTATTAGGATTTAGTAGAATTGAAAAACCTACCAAATTTTATTCACTATCATCCATAGGCAAGGCCTGAATAGGTGCAATATCAAAAAATAGAAGTTGCTTGGCTTACATTCAATGTATTGGATATCACACTGATGCACTATATATCTAACAATGATTACATGTCAGTCTCATATTTGGTCTAATTTATTGGAGCACTAGTCGGAAGTCTTGCCCTGCCCCAAAAGAAAGATTGTTAAAGTGTTTTTGATGGAAATTATGATGAGCTATAGAAACATCTTGCACTTCTTAAGTAAACCATGAATGCAATGTAATCTGATTTACTTTCCATCCCTAGGCAGGTATGGAGTAGGTAAGACATCCAAAAAACAGGAAAGATTCTAAAGTGTTTGATGTAAATTGTGATAGGCTAGACACTGAAACATGCTGCAGTTCTTAGGTTTCCCATGAATGCAAATGTGCAATGTGTAGACAACGTGATTATTTTTGCCACCAACAAAAAATGACAACATGATTATATAACTTTGTGTTTTTAAAGCGTTTTCTTTGGTTTTATATGTAGCAACTCACCAAGCTTCTGAGTGACAGCTTCTCATGAACAGGGTCCACATCCACAAAAGCCCCATATGTGGTCTCATCATTTTCATGATTGAAGGAAGATCTGTCAACAATTAACACCCCATAAGAACCAAAAAATTGAGTTAAAAAAAAAAAGTTCGAAGTTTGGCAAGAGAGAGAGACCTGCTTTGGTCACTGCACATAAGCACCACATACTTGCTGTGGCTTTTTAAAATTCTATAAAACACTGCTGTATATTCTTGTAGGCCCTTTGAAGCCAATACTAGTAGCCCAAATGGCCCAATACCACCTTTAACTGATGCACCCTTTCGGCTACAAAGCAATTGTGGGTCGGTCCAACTTGGATCCAGCACTTCAGTTTTACTGAGCTCGCTTATCTCAAATGTAATAATCACATCTGCCTGTAAAATATTATGAAAAAACAAAGTACTTGTTTTAGAACATATAAGCTATTTTGACAATTTAATTTTGCTTTGTACTATGACATGTGGCAAAATCCCACCACAGAATTTTTTTTTTTTTTTTAAATCACCTGGGCTGCAGTGACACCAGAAACTTCAAGGACTGATCCTCCCTTAAGCACCTGCTTAGGCAAGTTGACTTCTTTTAAACGCAGCGTTTCGATTTCTTTTATTGGCCATTGCACCAATTGTTTTCCAGAATTATCGAGCCAAATACTCCTTGGAATTGCCTGCAAAATGTGTCACAGAGATCATTTGTTTAAATTCTTCTTCGTTTTTTAAAAAATATTCAAAATACTGAATAATTATATTATTTTTCTTGAGAAGGAATTATCCATGAAATGCCTTTATATAAGAAGCATATGTGTGTGGCCAAAAACCTAAAGTGGGCTTATTTAAAATTAAAAAAAAAATAAAAAAAATAAAAAAAAAAAACCAAAAGTGGGCCTAAACTCTAAGTCCAATGGACCCGTTAACAGACAAAACTTGTCGTATTACTTTCTTCTTCTTTTTTCTTTTTACTTTTTTTTTTTTTTTTTTGAGGAAAACTTGTTGTATTACTTAAAAGTGAAAAATAACACACTCCATTAAATTATTTTAGTGTTATTTCAAAACTAGCGAGTTTAATTCAAACATTTCTTTAAACTATGCATGGTTTGGATTGATTTCTTGCTGAAAAAACCTATTTGTTTAAAAAGTTGTAAATTAAAAAATAAGTTAATAAACTAATTGGGAAAAAAAATCCAAACTGACTTAATTGAATTATTTTTCCAAAGGAACTTAAAATTTAATAAAGCAATTATGTAGAGCTAAAATTACCTGAACTCCAGACCATCCCTTCTTGATGTCATTCTCTACACTCGAAGATTCATTAACCCAGCCCCATAAGATTCTTCTATGCTTTGAGTTTCCTTCGAAGAAAGTCTTTGAGGCATAAAATTTTCCATAATCATATCTCAATCTAGAGTTTTTATGGAACGGTCCGTTATCTGAAATAAAGATATCCTTATCCTGGTTATAACTTCCAATCTTGTAGTAATCATGTTTTGTATCATCTAAGCTCACCTTGAGCACGTGTTTAGCATTGGGACCATCAATTGATGTGTCAATACCAAGTGGGCTTTTGATCAAAACTGGATAAAAATCTGGACACTCCCACATACCTGATTTTTTGGATGAGTAAAGTGGATTTTTAACTTCTTTCCAATGAACAAAATCTTTGCTCTTATAAAGAATTGCTAATCCTTTTTGGTTAATTTTGCTCCCAATGATTACTCTCCAATACCCATCACGGCCTAGCCAACCAGTGGTTGGGTCTCTGAATGAGGATGAATTGATTTTGTTATAGAAATTAGGGGCCATTAGTGGGTTATCGTGGGACTTAACCCATTCCCTAAGGAATGGATCAGAAAGGTTTTTGGGCATGGCCAAGTTTTGGACTTGGTGGTTGTTAGGGTCTATTCCAGTGTAGAGAATGACTGGTCGACCCTCGGGGAGGATTGTGGCAGAACCCGACCAGCAACCGTTGATATCAGACGGTTGTGATGGATAGATGGCAGCTTCATGTGGGGTCCAATTCACAAGATCTGTTGATGTAGAGTGGCCCCAAACAATGTTGCCCCAAACTGCGCCTTTGGGATTATATTGAAAGAATAGATGGTAAATTCCCTTATATAACATTGGCCCTGCAAAAAGATCCACATATAACACATTAACACACTACCATACTAGGTAGATTACAAAATCGGTAACCATAATGACCTAAACTATCAATTAATCCTTATGTTTGTATGACTGAGATTTATAAATTACATTCCCTTGAGATTGAGACCTGACTCACCCTTTTGGATTTTTTTTTTTCCCTTGATTTAGTTGATTATAATCTAAAAGGATGAATTGCAGGCAGTCCTTGAAACATTTACTCTACTTATCCCACACACATTCAAGAAGAAGAAGAAGAAAAGAAACCGTGTCCAATATATCCATTTCTGTGATGTTGTATGCTTTTTTTAATCCTATTAATATTGTTGAAATATGAAGTTTAATCATTTCAGATTGGATTCTGCCCCATGTTTAATTCGCCTGTATTATTTTCTAAGTTTTCTTACTAAAAAAAAAAATCTACTACTTTTTAGAGATGGATTCAAGATTCATTTGGTATCATTTTTGTTAGTTAAAAAAGGTTTGGATATAAACTTGGCTATAGCTTATGGCTACAACTTCTACTAAAAAAATTAATATTACTACATATTTTAAAAATCTAACCATTGAATTACATGTTTTTTATATTCTTGTCATGCATGTCAAATTTAGTGTCAATCAGATGTTATTAGGTGCATAAACTTATTTTTTATAAGTAATTTTAGACTACAAAAATTTAAAATTTAAATATTTGATTAATAACATAGTTATTGATCTTTAATCTTTTAGAAATTTTAAAAGTATGAAGGATGTAATTCAATAATGAATTTGTCAGAATTCAACTCTAATAAATTGAGTTCATAGTCAAACTTTGTCTTTGTTAATTTTACATCAATCAATATGTTTTTATTAGATGTGTATTTTGATAAATCAATTCTTATTTATATTTTATCATTATACTCTTCATACTTGCAAATTTTCAAAATAATCAGAGCCCAATAATTGTTTCATTCAAATAATAAATAAAGTCCGATTAATATGAAATATAAAATGCATACAAGTAAAGCGCTTATGGCTAAAGGCCTTGTAGTTGAATTGGCACCTCCCTATGTACAAATTGTTTGGGGGTTTAGAGGGGAAAAGGTTCGAGCTGCAGGGTTAGCAGCATGTTGTAATTATTTCTAAAAAAAAAAAGTGAAGTGTTTGTGGGATGTGGAGAGTAAGGGTCAGGATTCAAGTCTCAGTAAGGGCCAGGATTCAAGTCTCTAAAAGGGAGTTTCACACACATATATACTTAGATTATGCTAGAATAGAATTTCTATCTTATATAAAAAAATTTAAATTAAAAAAACCATAAAATTCATAAAACATTAATCACATAAAAAGTTACAAGTTTTGTAACATTTAATGAAAAGTTATACTTGATCTGTCACTATTTTGTAAGTTTTTTTTTTTTTTTTTTTTTGATAATTTGATGAAGAGTGGTGGAAAGATTTGAACCATTGGTATTCCTATGGGAAAAAACTAGAAAGGGTCAGCCAATCAAACTATAACTCTTGACATCACTACTTTCAAAGTTGAATATAAAAAGATAAAAAATAAAATAAAAAGAAATGAATGAAACTAATGAAGCCAGAAACATTGTAATTGTAAAATGAGAACATGACTAGAAAGAACATACCATTAGGATCTGTGCATATATCCAAAGACACCCATTTGTCCAATTCACCATCACAGCAGGTCACATTGATAAAATCAAAGATGCAAAAACAAAAAATACACCGTTAGAGCTATATAAAATAACAAATAATGACAAATTTCAATAAAGAAAATCAACAAATCATACCATTCATCCAATTTTTGAGAGGTTGAAAGTGATAAGAAGTTCTGTAAGGTTGATTATCTGCAGTAGCCTCAAGCTGAAGAACACCATAGCCAAGGAGGAGGGAGATGAAGAACAACAGACATTTAGAAGATACAGCCATGGTGGATTTCTTGGGAATAAGGATATAGATAGAAAGCTGACTACTTACATAAGAGGAAACTAACTATACATGGTAGCGTATAAGCAAGAGTTTAATTTGATGAGATTCAAAGCATAATATGATTGGCATTGCAAAACTTGACCCCTAGATATCTTAGTCAACTTCTGATGAGATTCAACATACTGTATAATTATTCATCGGGATCGGACAAAGTAAGACGTGAAAGGTTCAAAGAGAAAGCATATTATTCTTAGGAGAGAGGGTATATCTTGGAAAATACGTTTATAGACTTTGCGTCGAAAGTGCCAAAAAGTCAACACTAGTTTTCTAATTATTAAATTGATTAATGTTGCTTCAATAAAAAAAAATTAAAAAAAAATGAGGACAACAAGCATCTTGAGAAATGCAACACATATTATTCATTGTTGGAAGCTAAATGCAGTTTTAGTTTTTTTTTTTTTTTTTTTTTTTTGGGGATAATAAGCTCTATATATATATCACATTTTACCGGCTTCTAAAAATATCACATTTTACCGTCTTAAAAGCTACTTTATCTTTTATATCATACTATTTTACAATACACCTGACGTCTCAACTTTTATTTTACCGTACAACTCATTAAAATAATATATCTACGTAATAAAATAATATATCACAACCATCTCTATTTTCTTCCATTTCTCTCCCCTCTCTAATTTTTGTCTCTCTTCCTCTGTCTCTCTCTTTCTTTCTCTCAACAATCTAGCACCACCCACCGGCACAATTACCGACTCAAACCCAGACATAATAGTCAAGCAAAACCCAATTACCCAAACAGAAACTCAAAGCCAATACCCAAATAAATCCCAAATCTCAAATAAAACTCAAAACCCAATCAACAAATTTAATTTTCTATTAAATCAAGGCAGACAACATAAATGACAAACTTCTTCAAGATCTCTGCATAGAAAAATTTCCAATACAAAAGGTTAATAGAAAGTTGATGAAAAGTCCTTTCTGATCAGTAATGTCAACCAGCAAATAGAGACAATTGATATGCTTTTCAATATGCTAAGGTACTTTTGAGGGCCCAAAATAAGGGAAAACCCAAAAAAAAAAAAAAACGAAACTGTAAGAATAAAACAGATTGTTAAGACCAAGGTCTCAAATATCATTGCCAATGGAGATGTAGTGATCCCAAAAGACCGTAACCATATTTACATTGATGTTTATACTTGTATGGAAAACACAACTACACCGACAACCACCCAGCTGGCAGCTGCGAACTCAAGGCAATATTACTTGGCTAGAACCCGAACAAATATGAGACAACGCACGCACAAATTAAGAGATCTGATTATAGGAACGACAATGGTATCCAAACAGGACTACACCACCGCGCCTCCATCACAGGACCACGCCACAGCTTAGCAACAACTACGCCACCGCAACTCAGTTATAAGTTTAAGGTTGCTACAGTATTATAGGAAATTTAGGATGAAATCGTGGCTCAATTGTTTTTTTTTATTTTTTTTTATTTTACAATTACAACTTGGTAATGCATGTTTTTATTGATTTGATGCTAAAATTTAGCATATTCAGAGTTTTACAACTCTCGGAAATTGATGCTCTTATTAGGTGGAGAAAGGTACGGTTGAATTAATAAATAAAAAAAAGTTTATCTCCTTCATAGACCATGGTCATTAGTCAATGTTATGGGTGAGTTTGTATTCGTAGGCTTGTAGCATTGATGACCCTGAATTATCAAAAGTCTTTTATATATATATATTTATATTTAAGAGGTTTCTGTTGTTTAGATTCTTCATTTTTTAGTTAAAAAATGTTTCTACACTCTTATATTTAAATAGAGATAAAACTAAAAAAAATCCGATAAAAATACAATTCTAACTCTCATTTAAACATTGTCTAAAAAATAGGAATACTCTCCTGTTAATTTTCATTTCTCATTTCGTTATTTACTTATAAATTAGATTTGTAAAATAAAAAAATTATATATATAAAATAAAAACACAATTTTTTTTTCACCCAAAAAAAAAAAAAAAAACCTGAGGAATCGGTGTGAGTGCATAGAATTATAAAATAATATTCAGTTTTTAGAAATCTCTCTCTAAAGCTCTCTGTTTCTTTTCTCAGAATTTTCCTTTACAGTTTCTCTTTTTCTTTCGCTTTCTTTCATTGATCATTTGTGAAATAGTGTTGCTTTGCTTCAATCTCTATCTTTTCCAAAGATCAAGGGATTACAATTTTTCGAATTGAGATTCCATGCAGTAGTTAGAAGATGAAAAAAAAAATTAAAAAAAAAAAAAAAGTTTTTTGACCACAAGATTCATGTGTAAATTAAAATAGAATAAATGGTTTTCACTTTTGAGTGCAGTTCGGTCATGGTCTGCTACAATGAATGAATGCATTGAAATAGTTGCAGATAAAAAGTGGAAGAGGAAAATACAAGATAGTATTCAAACTTTGTTTAGAATTACTTTTTGGCAGTGTTATCCACGGGGTTCATTGTTCTACTATTATCTTTTCATACTGGTAATCAAAATGACTACTTTTGTGCAGCGTTATTCATGTTTTCCTATAATTTTGAATTGAATTCTAGCTATTATTTAAGGGTTTTCTCTGTTTGGATTTCTCATTTTTTGGTTTAAAAATACGTGAAACTATACTATTGATCCCTAAAGTTTGCCTGTTAAGCGCTTTTAGTTTCTAAAGTTTCAATGGAGTGCCATTAGTCCCTAAAGTTTTAAAACTAAACACAATTGCTCACTTCACTAACTTCCGTTAAATTCTTTGCTTACTTGTCTAACGGAAGAATGAGTAGGTATATTTTTAATGATGTGGCAACCCTGTCATATCAACTGCAATGTCTGAAAGTAAAATTGTTGCAACGTAACTTAAGTGGCCGAATCAAAATTTGACACTTCATTTAAAAATACAACCCAGAACCAAGTCACCAAAATTCTAACGGAACCTTAAAATCTCTTTTCCTCTCTGGTACTCCTTTCTCTCTCTGTAAATTTTAGCCAAACATGAAACATCAGATAGATATGGCGAGACAAGGAGGACTCAAGACAGCAGCCACTTGATTTGGATCAAAGTCTCCGAAGACCTTCAAATCTTCAAAGAGAGGCAGCACACCTGAAGTCTTATAAGATCCTAAACTAAAACATTCACAAAGCCCAGTTTTTAGCGTATAAATCTCAGGAAAGCAACGCTAAAAGAATTTATCTAAATTGTCATAGTTTTCTTGTTCAACTCAAGCTGAATTTTTGCGCAGAGATTAGGCCAATGATCAAGTCATACCAAGACAAATTATATAATATTAAAAAAAAAGAGAAATAGATAGAGAAATTGAAAGGATCCTATTGGATTATTGAGAAATTTAATTTTAAATGTTCACAGCAAGAGATCTGCTCCAGGTATTGCATATATGTAGGACTATGTAGGCTGTGCACTGATGTACGAAACTCTCGCTTGCGGATCTCCTTGTCTTGCTGTCTCTAGAGATTTTTGACATGGATTTCATCGAAGTTACACAAAGAGAGAATGAGAGGTAACGGAGAGAGAGAGGGGTAACGGAGAGGAGAGATTTTTGGGATTTTTTAAATAAAAAATGTTGCCATGTCATTAAAAGTATGCTTACTCATTTTTCCATTAGACACATAAGCACAAAACTAACAGTAGTTGATGGAGAGACCAATTATATTTAGTTTTGAAATTTTAGAGACTAATAACGCTCAGTTGAAACTTTAGGGACTAAATGCGCTCAGCAGGTAAACTTTAGGGACTAATAATGTAGTTTTGCCTTAAAAATACCCCTACATTCTTATGTTTAAGTAGAGACAAAATTAAAGAACAATCCAGTAAAAATATAACTTTAACTCCTACTAAAACATTGCCTAAAAAATAGGCTTACTCTCCTGTTGATTTTCAAATTACTTTATCCACTTATAAATTAAATTCTCAAAAGAAAAATTATATATATAAAATAAAAACATAGGTTTTTTTTTTTTTTTTTTTTTTACAAAATCTATACTATTATTTAAGAGACTTTCTCTATTTGGGATCCTCATTTTTTGGTTTAAAAATGCCTCTACACTTCTATGTTTAAATAGAGACAAAACTAAAGGATAATCTAGTAAAAATATAACTCCCACTAAAACATTGCCTAAAGAATAGGGTTACTCTCCTATTGATTTTCAAATTATTTTATCCACTTATAAATTAAATTCTCAAAATAAAAATTATATGTATAAAATAAAGACACAAGTTTTTTTCTACAAAATAAATGTGTAATATTTGTTCATTTTTTGAAGTTAGCCTCATGACACTTTGGTTGTATTGGTAGTTATAAATATGTAATATTAATAAGAAAACATGTAATCCTCAAATTGGAATGAATGAAAAATTATGATATTAAAAAAAAAAAAGCTACATCACACGCACAAAGCGCGTGTAATGAGACTAGTATTTATTTAATTTTTTATGTGATTCTTCTAATAAAAGAGATAGATTTTTTTTTTTTTAATTCTCCTAATAAAAGAGATAAATTGTATCATTAAATTATAAGACTTTTGATATTTCTTACAAGCATATTATGTCAATAGAGTATAAAGAAGAGCCAAAAAATCACATTCAAACATATTTGAGTTTTACATCTTTTGTGCACTTCAAATTATTAATCTTTTTTTTTTTCTTTTCTTTTTTTTCCTAAAAGAAGTTTGTCTTCTATTGGATTCACAACTAACACAACTTTTTTCTTACTATTAATAACATGTTATTGACGTGTAAAATTTGTTGCGTCTCTTGTTTTACCAAATTTTTTCAAAAGCAAAACATTTTCAACTTTTTATATAAAGGATTTTATGATCAATGAAAAATATTTAATAAGTTTGACTATATTTTATCTAAACAAAAAAAAAAAACACTTGAAATGGAAAATAATTTTCTAGAAAATATTTTGCTTAAAAACAAACAGAGCACTAATCTTTTAACAAAGGGAAAAATTATAAATATTTTCTTTCCTTTATGAGATTTCAAAGTTTTTCTTTTTTGTGTGTGTTTTGACTCCAAGGTAACAAAATTTGGGAGTCAAAAGTTATATAGTAATAATAAGACTTATCAAGGCAATAATTGTCAACCTTTCATCATCAAAGTCGTCATAAAAGAAATTGGTTTTGGAACGCTACCTCTTTTCAAAAGTCATTACCCAAAAAAAAAAAAAAAAAAAAAAAAAAAAAAAAAAAAAAATCCTTAGTGAAACAATCGCCTTAACAAGTTGATTTTCACCACTATAAATACTTTAAAGAAAAATTAATAATATAATTTTACTGTAGCTTGGTCAACAGTCAACTTAACCTTGGAGAATCTAGCTGTCTTCTTCATTAATCTATCATGAAAAATGGCAATTTCCATGAAGTTTGAGTGACTTCTCTGATAATTAATATACAACTAACCTATATTAAAAGTAATTAAATTTCTCAACCTCTCTGTAATTGTCTTTGCATGCATGTTCTCTGTCATTTCCTTCATACTTATGCTTATCTTTATATTTAAAAAATGGATACACACCTACCTAGTTATGCACTCATATTTTAACACAATTTTAAAAAATTGGTATATAACAATACGTGTGTAACAGGGTATATGTAATAAACACTACCCATAATTTAATATTGAATAAAATTGAGAATTAACCGGATCACGTTATTCGTACAACCTTAAAAAGCGTTATCATGTTATTGTTTAATTAGTTAAACTCTTACCCAAAAAAACAAAAGAGGGTAGCTCATATTTCTCACAAAGTAATGCCTCATAATAATAATATTGTTATTATTATTATAATAAAATAAACGTCTTTGATTTTTTTTGGTTGATTTTATGCTGTCATTTAAGTTTTTGAAGGTCCATATATTTCCTTACTGTCAATATAATACATGTTTTTAATTTTTGTTAATTTACTATTAATTAAAGCTAATTAAAAATAACTGTTTTATTAAAATAAAGCAACCAAGCACTAAACAAATCCTAATTAAATTAGGCATTATTAATTTATTTCTAAATAAATTCTAATTTAATTATGTTAGACTTCTATATTTATTTTCTACCAATTCGTTGATTTGGATTTTTTTTATAGATATGAATAGCTTTTTATTCCTTAATAAATATTTAAATATAAATAATTCTCCATAAACATTAAGCCTTTAGGTGTACATGTGGTATGGACCAGCCAATAGTATTTTAAGATTGGTTTAAACTTAAAAACGGTACATATTAATTAAGTATTAACAACTAGTTTTCATCACCCAAAAAAAAATAAAATAGTGGGTTCTAATTAACTCACCTATATCAAAAACTGATTGATGTCTTAGTCTGATAATAAAGAGTTTTATCAGATGCAGACGTCATAGGTTGAAAATCTCTATAAAAAAAATGTTTTCATAAAAAAAAAAAAAAAAGTATTAACAACTAGTAATATTTTAAAATTTATTAACTTAATTAAAGACAAAGGCAATGAGGATTTTTTTTTTTTTTTTTTTTTTCAATCTTGTGTCTACGAAATAAAAACCATGGGCCATTATCAACTCTAGGTAGTTTTGCCCCAATCGTTTTTGCACATGCGAGGTTCTGATCCCCACTGATTTGGAAAACTTGGTTAACCTTAAGGCGTAAAACTCATTTTAGTCCCAATATTTTCACGCGATTCCCATTTTGGTCCCTAATTTTTTTTTCACCGCTTTTAGTCCCTAAAATCAAAAAAGCGATCTTGTTTTTGTCCCTACCGTCAGTGCCCTAACGACAAAGTCCTAGGTGGCAGACGAAACACCCTATTAACTGACGTGGCACTGATGTGGCACTGATGTTGCAATTAAAATATTATTAAAAAAATATTATTTGGCATTTTTATATGCCACGTCAGCATTTTAATTTTTTATAAAAAGCCATGTCAGAAAATTTAAACCAAAAAAGAAAAAAAATTAAAAAACAAAACTTAAATTAAAAACACAAACCCAGACAGATCTAACACAAACTCAGATCTATCACAAACCTAGAAATAAAGAAAATTAAAAACAAACATTAAAACCTAAATAAAATATATATAAAATTTCATTAGTTTTTCGGAAGAACATGATTGTTCATTCTTCATGTTCTTCCCCAAACATGTTTCTTGCCCAGAAAATTAAAATATTTAAGATTTCTTTTTTCTTTTCTTTCATTTTCTTAGTAAACAAACTTGCAAATACACATAGCAAAGCAAAGAAAAATCGATCCCCTGCAAAATGTTTCAAACCTAGATGGGTGAGGTTGCAGTTACAGTTGCAACTACAACTCTTAAACCTAGATCTCCTGCAAAATCAATCTCCAACAAGAACCAAACCCAAATTTCTAGCAAAACAACCAAACCCAGAAAACCAATAAACCCAACAACCAAACCGATCAACAAAGTAAACCTTAACCTTCAAACTCGTAAATTTTCTTGGGAAACAAACACAAAAAATCTAGACCGGTTGAATTGTGTGAGAGAGAAAATGAATTGTTGATGAATATCGAGTCAGATACCCACAGGAAAAACAAACCAAAACCCCCAATATTCTCAAACCCAAACAGGCGACTTTCTGTTAGTCCTTTCTCTGCTCATTGTTGATGAAGATCGGGTCAGATACCCACAGAAAACGCCCCTTGCTCTGCTCAACGTTGGTTGAGGAAAAACCCAAAAAGCAAAAGGGCCGATTCAGAGGTTCCTTCCCCTTGATCTACTCCAAATCACCGCCGATCTTAGCCCCTCTCTCTAAACCCAAATCCAAACCACCGTCGATCTCAGCCCTCCCTCTCTCTACCCAAATCCAAACCACCACATCTCGACCTCTCTTTCTCTAAATCCAGATCAAAGCCATATCCCAAAAACTGCAACTTGAACTTAAAGAGAAAAAGAAATAAGAGAAAGCCAAGAGGGAGAGAGAGGAGTTTAACTTGAGAGGGAGATAGAGATAAGAAAATGAAAATTCGGTTTTATATATTTTATTTAGGTTTTAATGTTTGTTTTTAATTTTCTTTATTTCTAGGTTTGTGTTAAATCGGAGTTTGTGTTAGATCTGTCTGGATTTGTGTTTTTAATTTAAGTTTTTTTTTTTAATTTATTTTCTTTTTTGGTTTAAATTTTCTGACATGGCTTTTTATAAAAAATTAAAATGCTGACGTGGCATATAAAAATGCCAAATAATATTTTAATTACCACGTCAGTGCCACATTAGCGCCACGTCAGTTAATAGGGTGTTCCGTCTGCCACCTAAGACTTTGCCTTTAAGGCACTGACGGTAGAGACAAAAACGGTATCACATTTTTGATTTTAGGGATTAAAAGCGATGAAAAAAAAAGTTAGAGATCAAAGTGGGAATTGCGTGAAAATGTAGGGACGAAAATGGGTTTTACGCGTAACTTTAATGCATATGATGATAGTGACGAGTGATGTGTTGTAGTTAGATTCGAAGTCTTCATTCATGCCAGTTTACTTGCTTTCCCAATGTCTCTCGTTATTAATTATTGGGTACGGTAGAATCTTGTTTCTTTATTAATTGACGATTTCAGGTGCTTCATCGATCGTCCTTCACTCCTTCCACTCTTCCACTTCACGCCTAGCATGAAACCAATGAGATAGAAGATGGGTTGGCCAAAAATATAGAAGCTTGCAGCCATGGTTTTGAAATCCGAACTGTCCGCTAAACTGTTCTTTTACCTTCCAAAACCGGTATATGTAAATAAGTCAGCCAACCGTGTGAACCGCGGTCAAACCGCCCGGTTTTAAAAACCGTAGACGGTTCTCACGGTTTAAATCAGAGCTTATAAAAGCAAAAAAAAAAAAAAAAAAAAAAAATTATAGCACCTCGCCATTGTTAAGAAAATCTGAGAAGGCAAAAAAAGAATCAATTGATACACAGAACCAAAAAGAAATAGCAGTATAAGAATTACTTAATCTTCAATGAATCAATAATCTTTCTTAAAAAAAAAAAAAAAATCTCCTTTTACAAGATCCCTCCAAAAAAAAAACACAAAAAATTTTCTCTTACACAGCCGCAATGTCCACACTATAATAACTCAAATGTTTGCCTCCACAAGTCGTCCAACGCCAGTCACAGACTCAATCCTTGTCTTTTGCAGCCTCCAGTCGACGATCAGCGAGCAATGTCTATCACTGTTCTTATTTCTTTGCTGAGAACTCTCATCTCATTCTGTCATTTGCTTGTTGAAAACTTGAAGTCTATCTATCTATTTGGTAAAAGTAGTTTCCACTTTCTAGCTTAGGAAATGACGCCTGCCCCTTTGTGTACCACACTCTATCAAGACCACAAAAATTCAGATTTTCACCAATATTTATTATATTTAATTATTAGTTTTGTTGATATTTGTGTACCACGGCAGCTTTTGACTTCATCAACTAACCTTTTCTATATTTTAGTAATATTTTATGTTAGATTTAAATCTGATACCAGTGATTTATTATTTGTTTACTTCACCATAATTTTGATAAATCAACCATTTTTTTTGGTAAAATAATTATTGGATGATATTGTAATCAACTGATCGCACATTTATATAAAGTGGACAATATTAAATATATTTACATAAAAAAAAAATTATTATACACATTTATTTAGTATATAATGTAAATGTTATGTAAATATTACAATGTAAAATAATAATTTTCTTTTGGATAATTAAGCTTTGTTTGGATTTGTAGCACGTTTAGGACGGTCTGCGTTTCAAGCATTTTTTTTTTTTTTTTAACGAGCGCGTTATGCACTGTTCATTGGCCATGAACAGTGATTTTAGGCCAATGAATAGTGCCAAACAGTAATAAACAGAAAAAAAAAAATTATTTTTTTATTGTTTTCAGTTTTCAGTTTTTAGCAAAATAAGTTATATCCAAACGCACATTTAGTACATCAACTATGATATTGTTATATGTTTTGTTTATTATGTTTGCTGAGGATTTCTTATTTTTTATTTATCTTATGAAAGTTATGATATAAAAAAAATACATTTGAAAGATAGAACTCTATATTTACTTGGACTATTTTAGTCATTTTTTTTTACATTTTTTACTAATTTAATATATTTATTTATATTTTAAATAATTATAAAATTAATTATGACGTCATCACGGTTTGACCTCGGTTCGACCTCAATCCGACCTTAAAAACCTTAAACCTCTCTATTTTACAATTCATTGAATCGTCCGGGTTTCAAAACCAGACGACATAATTTTTGTCATAAGTCATGCCCCTGTTTTTGTATATGAAAACTATGTTACCTCATGCAAAAAAATTTCATTTATTTTAGCATTAGAGTTTACTTTTTCTATTTTACAAACTTCTTTTTCAAAACACCCCACATTAGATTATTCATGGTTTTAAAAACTAGGCCAGAGCAAAACTAGATTTGCCTTCGATTTTCGGTTTAACTCGGTTTTTGATCGATTTTGACCGGTTATTGGGGTTTTTTTGGGTTTAGAATGATGGCCGGTTTTCGGTTCAATTGGTCGGACCGGTTGGTCCGATCCGGTTTTTAAAACTATGAGATTATCTATTTTATACTATATTACATTAAAATATCAATTTTTATTGATTTTGTTTTATCTTTTTTCACACGCAATAACCACCATACACTCTCTTTCATCAGTCTCTAGATACGTAAAGGAAGAATAAAAAAATTATATGCAAAGTGAATAGTGTCTTTGTAAATTTATATAGATACTGTAGCAATTTGCAAATTTACACATTTTTTAGCTTGACTGATATGAGGGATTTTGGAGGTTAAATTTGTAAAATTGATATCTTTTTCTATTTTGCATTAATTGATGTAAATGCTCTTAGGGCCTTGGAGAAGATCTTCAAATAGGCACATACTAGTTTTGTAAACATATAGACTGTCTTTAGTATAAATAAAACTACCAAAAACATTTTGGGTATGGTACAATACTCACTACATACATTACAAAGTATTGGCACCAAATTGTATTTTTTTTTTTATTAATTCAAATATTTTTATTGTCGAGGAAGAAGATATCGAACAAAATAGTAAAACTTAAGTACAACACCTTAAATGCAGTACAATAAGTTTCCCAGTTAAAATGCATGGTTGTATTGACCAATGAAGTACAAAAAAATGCTTTTTTTTTTTTTTCATGAATAATTAATACATTATAGTTATGTATCTTTATTGTATTGGGTAACCTAATGTAGTGCACCTAGATTTTACCCTATACAAAAATACAATAGTTATATTTAAGTAAATCTTTTTTTTCTCCCTTCCGATCTTGAAAACTAAGTTATATAGCCTAAATGATCTAAGCCAAGTTGAATTAAAGTAAGCCTGAGCTATTTGAGTTCAAGCTCATTACCAAATTTGATAAGATGTTCAGGAGTTACTTAATTAACTTATTCTTTCCTATATAATAAGCAGTGCGACTAAATTTTTGTTTACCCATTTACAAATCTATGTGATAATCAATAATTAAATTATAGTTAAAATTATATTTTTTGAGTTAATTAGATAGAATGATCTTATTTTATGAAATTATAAAAATTAGATTCATCAACTTGGTATTGTTAAAAAATTGTTATAAGGATACAATTTGGCTCCCAAGCCCAAAGGATGGAAGAACTTAGGCCCAAAGAGTCCAATACAATGAATTTGTAGAGAGTGGGTTGGAAAACTAGGTTTTAATGAGTCAGTCAACAATTAAAGTGGATCCAGAAGACAAGAAAATGAAGATAGACTAGTTTAAACTAAAGAAAATTGTCCTCGGCACAATCCGAAGAGATCAGTTCTTATATACTTCTTCTCAAATTTGATTACAAGTTCAATTCTTGATTGCTACAGTGTTTCTCTCTCAATTTCTCGATCTCCTCTCCTCAGGGTCTTCTTTCTATTTTATACTATCTTCTTTCTTTCCTCTTTACCCTCCACGTGTAGGGCAGATTGCTGGTATTGATCCTTATCCATTAGCACCTTTCTAAAATCTCTGGTAGTAGTTGTAAGGCTGAAAATTACTGTTCATGTATCACCTCCACATTAATGCGGCCAGTTGGTTAGGTGCAGAGCATTAAATGAGGTGGTAACAGCTTTCTCTTTAGATATTTTATGACTTCCCTCTATTCTGTGCTTCTGTGGTAGTTATCCATATCAATAGAATCTCCTGGAATGCTATCCTAGATGGTAGACCACCACCTCGGACCTCGGCTCTAATTAGCTGAGGAGGCATTCATCCTCGAACCGCTCTTATGGACCCTTATGATCGAAATTAACCTACTCACTTACTAACACGAACTCCTCTGATAATGTTCACCCCTCCTCGAACTACTTCATGTCCTCGAATTGGACCCCAAGCCCAATATATTCTACTAGGCCTAACATCCCTACAATAACCCCTCGAAATTCCTCTCATTTGCTCCTCGAGCAAAAAGGAGGATTTCGATATTGCCACAACCACTTTGCTCTTACCATACATCACCTCTGTCTGCGCAGATGCCTTTTTAGTTGCCTAACGCACGCTCTTGACCCTTCGGCATCTGAGACGCGCCTTCATTAAATTTTTGTGGCTCCATGTTCCCCATGTTCTACGACGCAATGTAGATCCAGCGGCTGGAGATTTTGTTGGAACTCGAGCAGGAATTTTCCTGCTTGTAACTCTGTTTTTGATATAAATACTGCCCGAATCAATCATTCATCTCACTTTAGTGCTTATACACTAAACCTGCAAACTTACCCACTTCACTCGTGCCCTCACACCTACTAAGAGCCAGTCCGAGGAGAGTTCTCTTCTTCGTGTACATCTTCATAAATCTTTCCATTTATTCTTTCTAGCTACTTCTTTTTTCTTTTTTCTTTTTCTTTTTTTTTTTTTTTTTTTTTTTTTTTTCGTGTCTATTCCTCCTCGGCCTTCTCAGTTTCTCCCTTACTGTCTTAGCACCTCTAATCCTTCTTTAAATATGGGTAGATTCGCTTATCTGGTAGACTCTGGGGAGATTATAGAGAACTTTAAAGCTCAGTATAGAATTCCACCAAGAGTGTCAATTAGGTATTGTAAGGAAGGAGAATGACACGTGAAAAGGCAAGAGGGGGAGGTGGTAATCCCGATGATTGCCTTTATAGAGGGAGGGATGAGAATCCCTATGGGCATCGTCACTAGGGATTACCTTAAGGCTCACAGGTTAGCTCCCACCCAATGTGCCGTGAACATGTTTAGGATTTTGGGGAGTATAGATACCCTTAATGAGAAAATGGGTTTAGGGCTTACCCACCATGATGTTAACTGGGTTTACAACCTCCACCACCTAAAGGGGCAGGGGTATTACCTAAAGTCTAGGTACCCTGAGGTTAGGCTCATCCAATGCCTCCCTGATTCCAACAAAGGTCTAAACAAGGACTTCTTGATCGTTTTAGGGGAGTGGCACGATGGCCTCCCCTGCCCACAAGAGAGGGGACACCAGGTGGGGCTTTAGGTCTAGGTTGATTATTTCAAAGTCATCTCTTTCCCCTTTTCTTTTGGTTCATATTTGTACATGAGTTTTCCTTTAAATCGCTTTGTTTTTTACTAATGATGTTTTTCTGTTTTTTCCTAATGGTTTTGCAGATAAGAACGCTGTTATACCCAACTTCAGCCCTATCAACCAAACGAGCCTAGACAAAATACTAAAGGCCGAGGTGTTCGTCTATAGTGACGGTCAGCTCAAAGCAGCACATCTAATTCTCGGCTACACCCTCATCTCCAAGAGCTACCAAGCGTCGAAGTGCGTCATCAAAGCAAAGGACCTTCGCCTACAACGGATCGGTGTTGCCGCTTCGGGCTTTCTCACCACCGGTCCTATCCCAGAAGGCACGCTCACCACCGATCCTATACCAAAAGGCATACCAAAGGTAGCCCTGCCATTGCAGTATACAACTAGATAGGCCACTTCTTCTCATCCTGCCATCGCAAAGGAAGAAGAAGAAAAAGAAGAAGAGGTAGTTGAAGTGTCTGACTCTGAGGACGAGTTCAAAGTCTTTAATCAGCCTTTGTCCCCAGAAGCCTCAACTGGTGACCTCGGCCATCCTTTCCCAACCCAATCCAGTCACCATCGAGGAGTTACTTCCATACCAGACGATATGGGGATCCAATGCAAGCCGAGGTCCACTGTGCAAAAACTACTAGAGTCCCAACTAGGGGGAAACGCGACTGAGAAGGCAGCTCAAACTAGGCTTTCCACCTCTCCACCCACCCAAACCCTCCGACTTGAACCCGCCGACCTCAAAAGGAAAATGGGGTAGAAGGGTAATGAGGTGGTGGAAGGATGAAAAGCCCACCGCTCCCAAGAAGGTGAGGCCCAAAGAAGGGCCAAATAAGCTAGGGTGGGACAAACGGGGGTTGATAAGAGGAGTGATTCCCAGGTTAAACCTCTGTCCTGTACCCCCATGCCGATGCTAGATGGAGCTCCTCTACCCGCCAATACCTCCATCAGGGACTTCCAACAAGGGAAGGCCGGTTATGTGGCCGACGTAATGGAGCAGACACTACTACTCCTAGAAGATATGGCCGACCTAAGGTCCCTAAGGAGGCACGAGGTCTTCCTTAATCTGAAGAGGGACCTCACGATGGTAAGTCTTTCAATTAACCTTTTTTTTTTTTTTGCAAGTTTCCTCCCCTTTCTTCCCTTTACTATTTCCCTCTTTTCAACTTTACCACGTTTCTTTCCTCGGCAAGCTGTTCAAGCCACGTTCCGGGCAAAGGAGATAACAAATTTCTGCCACCAGCAGATGAAAGAAGAAGAAGGGAGACGAATAGTGGCCGTGGAGGCCTTCCACGTGGCCGAAAAAAGTAATCAAGAGCTCAAGAGTAAACTAATAGAGGTGGAAAGGGACAGAAAAAGTGTTGAAACTGCCTTAGACAGCGCTAAGAGGCAGGCTGAAGGTTAACGAGTGCTCCTTTGCCAGGCCGAGGACTAGCTAGCCGCCTCCAAAGAGCAAATTATCGCCCTGAAGAAGAAGTTGGAGGAGGCCGAGAAGGCCAGAGATCAAGCCGAGCAAAACGGTTATGATGTAGGGGTAGCAAAGACCGAGAAGGCCCTCAGGGCTGAGGTCTTAAGGGTATGTAGAAATTACTGCCTCCAGGTGTGGAATGAGACCCTTAACCAAGCTGGGGTTGAGGCCTCTTCCAAACTTAGGAGGACAGAGTGTATATACTACCCCCTGCCATCCATGCATTAACCTCTGCTAGTTCTAAGGCAGACACCCCTTTTGAGGTGGCAGAGCTTGAGAAAGATAGCCCAGAAAAGGTCCCTCTCCCCCCTAGCAGCCCTCCAAAATAAGCCGAGCAGCTCAAGGTTGCTGAAAAAGAGGTAGACACGACCAAAGGAGTGGCCCCTAATGCCACCAAGCCCCCAACTGCTCCTTAGGATCCCTCCAAAGAGAAAGAGGTACCTCCTAGGATGGAAATTGTTCTTGCAACTCTTTCAATGCCTGCCAAAGGTGACCCTAAAGGTAAAGACCAAAGATCCTTGGAGGCAACCCTCTCCCAATCTTCCAAGGCCCCACCAAAGGAAAAGATTGTAATAAAGAAAAAGTAGTTTAAAGTAGCTTTTTTTTTTTAATTTTATTTTTATTATTATTTTTTTTTAACTACTATTTTTATTTTCAAAGTTTGTAATTAAGTTACCCTTTTGTATCCAATCTGCCTCTTTCTAAGGCTCTAATTAATGAAAGTTATGAACATTTTCTTTCTTCCTATGATTCTCATACAAGTGTTGATATAGTTTCTATCTTATTTAACACTTAATGACCATGACAATGAGACATAGCCCCATTCACTTATTTGCAAAAGTGGTAGCATAGTTATCACATCCCACATGATTAGCAACAGAAAAAGTTAAACCTGCTAAGTCCATAATCCTAGCAAAGTGTAACCTTAATCTCAAGAACATACATAATTGCAGAGCATCTATTCAAATTAGGCTCCACTTAGTTTTCCACTTATCAGTAAGTCTAAGGAACTAGGGATGATAATCAATTTCCAAACAGAATCATGGACATACTTTCAAATGCTTTAAGTGATGCTCATGAGTGTTCATTTGATCATGTTATTATAACAAATATTTTTGCCACTTAGCATGGCCGATTCTACTTGATACTTAGATAAATAACAGAAAGTATGAACTTGCCCAATGCATGTGGTCCGAGGAACCAAGTATAACTAGGGTTCTATTTAACACTTAGAAAAATAGCTTAAAGTATCAATTTACCCAATGTATGTGGTCCGAGGAGCCAGGCATGACCAAGTTTCTGTTTGATACTTAGGAAAATAGCTTAGAGTATCAATTTACCCAAGGTATGTAGTTCAAGGAGCCAGGCATGACCAAGATTCTGTTTGATACTTAGAAAAATGATAGGAAGTTTTAATTTATCCAAAGCATGTGGTCCGAGGAGCCAAGCATAGCTAAGGTTCTGTTTAACACTTAGATAGATATCAAGAAGTATTAATTTACCTAAAGCATGTGGTCCGAAGAGCCAGGCATAGCTAAGGCTCTATTTAACACTTAGAAAAATAGCTTAAAGTATCAATTTACCCAATGTATGTGGTCCGAGGAGTCGGGCATGACCAAGGTTCTGTTTGATACTTTGGAAAATGATAGGAAGTATTAATTTACCCAAAACATGTGGTCCAAGGAGCCAGGCATAGCTAAGGTTCTGTTTAACACTTAGATAGATGTCAAGAAGTATTAATTTATCCAAAGCATGTGGTCCGAGGAGCTAAGCATAGCTAAGGTTCTGTTTAACACTTAGAAAAATAGCTTAAAGTATCAATTTACCCAAGGTATGTGGTCCAAGAAGTCAGGCATGACCAAGGTTCTGTTTGACACTTAGATAAATGTCAGGAAGTATTAATTTACCTAAAACATGTGGTCCGAGGAGCCAAGCATAGCTAAGGTTCTGTTTAACACTTAAAAAAATAGCTTAAAGTATCAATTTACCCAAGGTATGTGGTTCGAGTAACTAGACATAACCAAGGTTTTGTTTGATACGTAAGAAAATAGCTTAAAATATCAATTTACCCAAGGAATGTGGTTCAAGGAGCCAGACATGACCAAAATTCTGTTTGACACTTAGGAAAATGATAGGACGCATGACGCATAATGTAATAACCCAAAATATGGTAAAGAAAGCTTTCATTAATAATAATACATTCTCAGGTTGTTTACATTCCAGGGGTGTGGTACTACATTTTCATCCAGTTTTTCAAGATAATATGCACTTATTCCAGCCACTAATGTGATGCAATATAGGCCTTTCCAGTTAGGCCTTAACTTTCCCCAGGCTGGGTTCTTGGCAGTACCCAAAATCTTTCTTAATACCAGGTCTCCAGGCGCTAGTGGCCTTGACCTTACATTTGAGTCGTACCCCTGCTTGAGCTTGTGCTGATGGTATGCCAACTGAACCATAGCATTTTCTCTTCACTTTTCAATTAAATCTAAACTCTTCTCCAATAGCACATCATTGCTGCTAGGAGTAAAAGAGCTTGTTCTCAACGTTGGAAATCCCGTATCCAAAGGAATCACAACCTCGGCACCATAAGTCATTAAAAAGGGCGTTTCCCCAGTGGACCTATGAGGTGTAGTCTGATATGTCCAAAGGATGTGTGGCAACTCTTCCACCCATTTTCCCTTTGTGTTATCCAGCCTCTTTTTGGGTCCACTCACTATGACGTTATTAACAGCCTCGGCCTGTCCATTTCCTTGTGAATATGCCGAGGTGGAATATCTATTTGTTATGCCTAGGTCACAGTAATACCTCTTAAAAGCTTTGCTATCAAACTGAAGACCATTGTCCGAGATAAGTGTACAAGGGATTCCAAATCGAGTGACAATATTTTTCCAGATGAATCTCTTAACATCCATATCCCTGATATTTGCTAGTGGCTCAACTTCAACCCATTTGGTGAAGTAATCCATGCCGACTAGCAACCATCTCTTATTCCCTACTGCCTTAAGAAATGGTCCTACAATATCCAAACCCCATTGAACAAAAGGACAAGGGCTGGACAGAGGATTAAAGACACCTCCTGGTTGGTGAATGTTTGGGGCAAATCTCTAGCATTAGTCGCATTTCTTCACATACTCTTGTGCTTCCTTCTGCATATTTGGCCACCAATATCCCTGAGTGAGGGCCCTGTGAGACAAAGATCTGTCTCCTGTGTGGCTTCCACAAATCCCTTCATGTAACTCTTCCAATAATAGTTCAACTATTTCAGGGTGTATGCATAGCAAATATGGTCCAAAAAAAGAGTGCTTGTACAACTTTTGGTCCTTAGACAACTAAAAATGAGGAACCTTTCTCCGTACCTTGTCAGCCTCGGACTTACTCTCGGGTAAGATGTCTTCCTTAAGGAATAGCATAATAGAGTCCATCCAGCTAGGACCCACCCTTATTTGATGAATATGAACCAAATTTCTCCTTACTTCAGTAGGTGTACACAAGTCTTCCACAAGGACCACCCGAGATAAACTTTATGTTGAGGAGGTTGCCAGCATGGCAAGAGAGTTAGCATGCGTATTTCTACTTCAAGGGATTTACGATAAATTAAAAGACTCAAATCCTGACTGTAAGTATCTAACCTGGTTCAAATATTCCTGCATTCTGAGATCTCTGGCTTCCAACTCTCCCCTTACCTGGCCTACAATCAATCTCGAATCTGAAAACATCTTCACTGCCTTTCCACACATTCTCTGAACTATAGTCATTCCTACCAATAAAGCCTCATACGCGGCCTCATTATTGGTGGCCGAAAAGCCCAACCTTAAGGATTTTTCAATAATGATCTTCTCAGGAGAAATTATAACTAGCCCCACTCCAGATCCTCTTTGATTCGCTGCCCCATCAACGTGTACTCTCCAGGGTAAAGGCTCTTACAGGGAGACCATGCCAACTGATTTTCCATCCATGTTCTGTTTCTCAACTTTTTCTTCAAATGGGGTTTCAGCAAACTCGGCCACCAGATCAGCGAGGACCTGACCCTTGACAGAGGTGCGAGGCATGTACTTGATATCAAAAGCCCCTAGAATCGTACCCAACTTGGCAATCCTCTCTGTGTAATCAGCACTCCGAAGTAAAGATCTAAGCGGGAGTTGGGTTAGGGCAACAACTGTGTGATTGGAAGTAGTGGGGGAGCTTACGTGTAGCATGCACCACTGCCAAAATGGCTTTTTCCAGCGGTAGGTAACGCACCTCGACCTCATGTAGTGATTTGCTCACATAGTACACTGGCATCTGCACACCACCATCAACCCGTACTAACACCAAGCTCACCGCATGGGAAGCCACTGCGATGTAAGTAAACAACACCTCATCCACTTCAGGCCCGGACATAATGGGAGGCTGAGATAGGCATTCCTTCAACTATTGGAAGGCCAGGACACACTCCTCGACCCATTCAAATCCCTTCCATTTGTTCAATAACTAGAAGAAAAGTCTACACTTGTCTGCTGACCGAGAGATGAATCGGTTTAGAGCAGCAATCATCCCTGTCAATTTCTGGACCTCTTTGGGATTCTGAGGTGATTGTAAATTGTTAATCACTTTAATTTGGTCAGGGTTGACTTCAATTCCGCTATGTGTAACCATGTACCCCAAGAACTTCCCTGATCCGACACCAAAAGAGCACTTAGAAGCATTAAGTCGCAGCTTGTGTCTCCTCAAGATCTCAAAGATATTCCCGAGATCATTAACATGCTCAAATTCCAACTTACTCTTAACCACTATATCATCTATATAAATCTCAATGTTTTTTCCTAGCTATGGTTCAAACATCCTGATCATCATCTTCTGATAAGTAGACCCTGCATTCTTTAGACCAAAGGGCATCACCTTGTAGTGGTAATTCCCAGTAAGGGTGACAAAAGCTGTCTTCTCCTGATCACACAAAACTAAAGGTATCTGATGGTACCCTTGAAAGGCATCCAGGAAGCTCATCTGAGGATGGCCCACAGTGGCATCCACCAATTGGTCTATCCGAGGCATGGGAAAAGGGTCATTGGGGCAAGCTTTATTCAAATCTGTGAAGTCCACACACACCTGCCACTTCCCATTCTTCTTCTTTACTACCACTGTATTGGCCAACCACTCAGGGTAGAAAATTTCCTTAATAGCCCCAGCCTGCTTAAGCTTGCTCACCTCCTCCCTGACAGCACTATAATGCTCTTTAGATGAGCGCCGAGGTGGTTGCTTCTTAGGGAGGACAGCTAGGTTGACATTCAGATGATGGCAAATGAAGTCAAGATCCACCCCAGGAGCTTCATAAGCATTTCATGTGAACACATCGATATTCCTTATTAGAAATGCTAATAGTTCTTCCTTCTCTCAAGGAGACAACTGAGCTCCAACTTGAAAAAACTTCTCCGAATCACCATTTATAGCAATTTCCTCCAACCTCTCACACTTTGCCTCTTTCGACACCGCATCCGTAGATAGGACTAGAACTCTTGATTGCTATGAGCCCCCCTCAGCAGAGGCCAAGGACTCAGCTTCAAGCTGATGCATAATTGCAGCCACGAGCCATTGCGTAGCCATAGATTGACTCCCCACAAGCTCTTCAATCTAGTCCTCCGAGGGCTATTTCACCTTTAAGTGCAGAGTTGAAGAAACGGCCCCTAGGGCATGGAGCTAGGGCCTTGCCACAATGGCAGTGTAGGGGGAATAAGCATCCACCACAATGAAGTCTACTTCCACTACCTCTGAACCTGTTTACGCGGGCAATCTAATCTGACCCCTTAGGATGACAACTTTCCCATCAAAGCTTACCAAAGGTGAATCATAGGTTATCAAATCCTTAGGCTTCAAGTTTGGCCCTTTGTACAAGTCAGGGTACATAATCTCTACACCACTGTCCTGGTCGACCAGCACCCTCTTCACGTCATACCCTCCTATCCTAAGGCTGACCACTAAAGTATCATCGTATGGTTGTATGGTTCAAATCTTGTCCTTTTCTGAAAAACTCAGCGTCGGTCAGATCTCCACTCTAACTCTCTTCAGCTCAGAATTAGAGTCCTCGGCGGGTAGCCGAGCTACAGACATCACCCTGGAAGGATAAGAACCAGTTCTCCCAAGAGTAGCAAAGATGACATTAATTGTGTCCAAATGGGGCCTTGAAGAAGCATTCCTCTGAGCCCCTGACCTTGCCTGGTTTCCTTGCCCATTAGGCCGATACAAAAACTGTTGTTACCTTCCATCTCTGACCAGTTGCTCCAGCTGGTTCCACAGAGTTCTGCAGTCCTCGGTGGTATACCTTCACTCCTGGTGGTATTGGTAATGAAGACTTTGGTTGCACCTCATGAGGTCTCCTCCCATCTTGTTTGGTCATTTGAAGTATGGCTCATTCTTGATTTTCTCCAAGACTTGATGTACTGGCTCTCGGAACACCGTATTAACTACCTGAGGAGCCGTAGGCCCAGATTGCCCAGCAAAATCCCTTCGAGGCCTGTTATTATTGTATCTGTCTTACCTGAAATCCCTCCTGTCCTGAGGGATAACTTTAGCCTTTCCCTTTCCTTGCTGCTAGTCTTCCTCAACTCGCTTGTATTCGTCAATACGATCCATAAGCCGATGCACACTCCTTACCGGCTTCTTGGTCAAAGACTTTCTCAAATCATGCTCGGCAGGCAGGCCGACCTTAAAAGTCCTTATAGCCATGTCATCAAAGTCCCCATCGATCTCATTGAACATCTCCCAGTATCTGTCCGAGTACGTTTTCAAGGTCTCCCCTTCTCGCATGGACATGGATAACAGGGAATCCAAGGGCCAAGGAACCCTACTACACATAATAAAACAAGATCCAAACGCCCGAGTGAGCTCCTTAAAGGAATCAATGGAACCTGCACCTAGGCTATCAAACCACCTCATCGCCACAGGCCCCAAGCTGGATGGGAATACCTTACACATCAAGACCTCATTCTTGGAGTTCAAAGTCATTCTCTAGTTGAAGTGGCTTACGTGCTCCACAGGGTCTGTTCAACCATTGTACATGGTGAACGTGGGCTGGGTGAACTGCCAAGGAAGTCTCCTTCCCTCAATTCTGCATGTGAAAGGTGATCTAGAAATTTGGTTGAGTGCTTTGCTCATCACGTTATTTCCCAAGCCTTTGGAAGATGGATTCCTGTTTCCGTGCTCATGGTGGTAGTTCTCATCATACGAGAAAGACTCACTAGGAGGAGTCCTTGATCTGAGTCTATAACTACCATCCTTATCATCGTTAGAAGAGAAGTCAGAATTGGAGGGGGTTCGCCTTCACCGTTCGTGGCGCAACTTGGCTTTGGTATTCTCCTCATAAGAAAGGTGGCTTCCGTTTCGAGATTGGCTCCTGCTAGTATGGGTGGTATGCACACTAACCTCCCAGTCCTTTCTGCGCTCAAGATTAACAAAATGATCTTGACGTTGGGACCCCATAGATTCCTTCAGATTCGGACTTGAACCTACCATGGTTGGACGTAAAAATCACTACAACACTAGAAATTCCTACAGACGGCACCAATTGTAAGGACACAATTTGGCTCCCAAGCCCAAAGGATGGATGAACTTAGACCCAAAGAGCCCAATACAATGAATTTGTTGAGAATGGGTTGGAAATCTGAGCTTTAATGAGTCAGTCAACAATTAAAGTGGATCCAGAAGACAAGAAAATGAAGATAGATTGGTTTAAACTAAAGGAAATCATCCTCGGCACAATTCAAGGAGATCAGTTCTTATATATTTCTTCTCAAGTTTGATAACAAGTTTAATTCTTGATTGCTACAGTGTTTCTCTCTCAATTTCTCGATCTCCTCTCCTCAGGATCTTCTTTCTGTTTTATACTATTTTCCTTCTTTCCTCTTTACTCTCCACGTGTAGGGCAGATTACTGGTATTGATCCTTGTCCCATCAGCACCTTCCTGAAGTCTCTGGTAGTAGCTGTAAGGTTGAAAATTACTGTTTAGGTATCACCTCCACATTAATGCGGCCAGTTGATTAGGTGCAGAGCATTAAATGCAGTGATAGCAGCTTTCTCTTTAGAAATTTTAGGACTTCCCTCTATTCTATACTTTTGTGGTGCTTATCCATATCAATAGAATCTCCTGGAACGCTGTCCTAGATGGTAAACCACCACCTCGGACCTCGGCTTTAATTAACTGAAGAGGCATTCATCCTCGGACCACTCTTATGGACCCTTATGATCAAAATTAACCTACTCACTTACTAATGCCGAATTCTCTGATAATGTTCACCCCTCCTCAGACTACTTCGTGTCCTCGAATTGGGCCACATGCCCTATATTCTACTGGGCCTAACATCCCTACAATTGTAATTAATTTTACTACAAAATTGTTTATCTATATTATCAAAAAATTATGAATAATAATTTGATATCTTATAAACTTATTTACAAACTCACAAAATGAAATCTCGAGTCCATATAAATATATTTAAACATTTAAAGATATAAACATATAATATTATATATACTTTAATTGAGTCTTATACTCACAAACTTGTTAATAATTGCATAATTAAGTTTGAATTCAGCTTGCTTAATAGTTGAGCCTAAACTTAAGCTCGAGTTTGTGTTATTTGCTAAATAAACGAATATAAACAATTTTTTTTCTTACCCCCAAGGCAAGCTTGAGCTATTTGGACAACTCGATTAATTTACAATCCTAAACTTAGACCATCAATAATATCGTTCACTTTAGGTTGAATAAAACTTGGGTAGATGGTTTTAAATCTCACAAGATCTCACAATCTTAAAATATTGGTCATTTGTTCAAATATCAAGATATATCAGCCTAGTTATTATTAAAAATATTCTGAAATATAGGTTTAACACAAATGATTATATAGATATTATTAAAAATGTATATGAAAAGGGGGAAAATTTTAAAGATATCACTTATGATGGAAAAATTAGCATAACATATGAAAATATATCAAATTAAGAAATATCAATTATGATGAAAAACCTCAGCCAGGCCTTGGCGAGATCTCAATCTCCTTGGGTTACTCCGAAATCGTCTATATTTCCTTTGTACCATATGATGTTGTTGGGCTTAGGGTTTGTAATAAATTATCAACATATTAATTTGTTGGGCTCTGGCCTCAGGGTTTGTATTAAATTATCTATATTTGAATTCAATTTGATATATTTTATTTTATTAGTTAATTATAAATTTGGTGAGACGTGGGTTTCACTTAAATCAATAGATAAATTTGTTTATCTTGGAGTAAGAGATTTGAGTTTGAGTCTTGCCTACACTTAGAGCATTCTCATTAAGAATGCTAAATGCTATAAATGCTAAATTTTAACATCAAGTTTGTAAAAAGAACCAAAAACCAAGTTACAACAAACATGCTAAACTTAAAAAAAAATAGCAACTGAGCTATAGTGAGCTTTCATCTTTGAAAGCTCACTGTAGCTCCAATCTTAAAAAAAAATATTATTATTTTAATGCTTGTGGTAGAAAAGGTGGTTTATGTAGTTGTTTTTTATTATGTTAATGAGTAGTTTATATTATTTTAAACGAAATGGTAAGAAAATAGAACATTTGATATTGAGTGTATTGTAAAATGAGTTGTTAAAATTGATAAAGTTACTTTTTTTTTTTTGTTTTGAGAAAGAAATAAGTTATTTTATTCAGCAATAGGCAAATCTGCCTGATAAGCAGCAAGTGTGTGAGATGGGACATCTTCCATCCACACTGAAAAACCAGTGACATAACATGCATGCCTAGCTAGGTTGATATGCTAAATGCTAAAATTTTTAAAAGTTTTGATGGGAATGCTCAAGAGTCAATTACTGTTTTTACCTATTGATAAAAAAATAAGGCGTAAATGCACTTTTAGTCCCTACATTTTGACGTTTTTCCATTTTAGTCCCTACATTTTATTTTTTCCACTTTTAGTCCCTAAAACCAATTAACGCGTTCCATTTTGGTCCTTTCCGTCAGTCAACAGACGGAAATAGCTGAGGTGGTAGCCGGAGACATTAAAATATTATAAAAAATGCCACATCACCCATGACATCTCAGCATTTAAATTTAAAAAATTAATTTATTAATTTTAACTAAATAAAAAAAATAAAAACAGAATTAAAAACTAAAATTCACATTAATTAAGATTGTTCTTCATGTTCTTTAGATATCATCAAACACAGCACCATCAGATCTACCACAAATCAAGATCATCCAATTCTTCATGTTCTTCCCCAAATTCTAATACAATCAACACTGAATTCTCAGCAGATCAAACCCATAAACCCAGTTAACAAACCAACCCAGATTAAACCCAGATCAAGAAACCAATCACAACAAACTCATATCAACACAATCAAACACAATCAAACCCAAATCCCACCACCAATGACCGACACAATCAAGCCACCACCACCCCGCCAATCAAAAACATTTCTTCATAATATGAACTTCAGCTCAAAAACCCACAAAAATTCCAGAACATGACCACTACCACTGCCACCGAAGAAGTCACCAAACCCACCGACGGACCAGATATCAACGACGGTGGAGTAATGAGTGGATCCGAGTAGAACCTCCAAAGCCCTGTACCAGAGAGTAACGATCTCGTGTGTGTAGCTCTTCAGAGGAATGGTGAAGGCGCGTCCGAGTCCAAGATCTGCGATCTTCAGAATCCCCCTGTCCTTGTCGACCAGCAGATTCTGGGGCTTGAGATCACGGTGGAGAACGCCGTGGGAGTGGCAGTGAGTGAAGACGAGGTAGAGAAGAGGCTTTTTGAGATCGCGGTGGAGAACGCCATTGGCGCACTTGCGATGAGAATCGATGAACTTTTTGAGATCGGTTTCGAGGTACTCAAAGACGAGGTAGAGAAGAGGCTTGCCGTGTTTGTTGAGGGAGTGTTCGATGCAGAGAAGGCAGACGACGTAGAGAGATTGGGAGAGCATTTGGAGCAAGGAGACTTCGCGGAGCGCCGTTGGGGGAACGCTTTCTTCATCCATTTCGAGACAGGTTTGATGATCTTGAATTTGGGTTTTTTCTTCTTGTTTTCATTTATGTCTTAGTGATCTGGGTTTGAGTTCTTGGGTTGCTGGGTTTGTGTTCTTGTGATGGGTGAGTTCTTGGTTGCTCGGATTGATTTGGGAAGAATATGAAGAATAAGTTGTAAAATGAAGAACAATCTTAATTAGTTTATAATTCTGTTTTTATTTTTATTATTTAGTTAAAATTAATAAATTAATTTTTTAAATTTATATGCTGATGTGTCATGGGTGATGTGGCATTTTTTATAATATTTTAATGTCTCCGGCTGCCACCTCAGCTATTTCCGTCGGTTGACTGACGGAAAGGACCAAAATGGAACGCGTTAATTGGTTTTAGGGACTAAAAGTGGAAAAAATAAAATGTAGGGACTAAAATGGAAAAACGTCAAAATGTAGGGACTAAAAGTGCATTTACGCCAAAAAATAATTAATATTGAGGGGCATTGTATGTTCCAATTCCACAGTAATTATAAAGTATAATACTTACTCTAAAGCAATTTTTTATATTATATTAATAATGGTGTTTGTCTCTAAAAAAAAAAAAAAAAAAAAAAAAAGGAAGAGGAGTAATGATGTTATGTATAACTATTACATCTAAAATGATTTTTTCTCAAAAAAAAAAAATAATTTAAAATAATTTTTGCACTGTGAAAATTATTTAAATGAGTAATATTGTTAATCTACTTAGAGGATAAGGAAAGAAATCAATCTAATTAAGCCGTGTGATGTGTCCTTGCTAACTTAAAAATATCCCACCAATAAAAATTATCTTTGCACTGTGAAATATATTTAATATAGTAATATTGGTTATCTACTCAGAAAAAAAAAAAAAAAAATCAGAGAACAAGAAATAAATCAATATTTTAAAAAAATAATTATAATTTGATAGTTATAATTAGAATAGAGGAATTGAATTTTAAATGTTTTGGTTGGAAATTCCAAGACATGACAGTTGAATTACAAAGCTTTTTAACAATGTAAAATCAATCTAATTAAGCCCCAACACTAATTAAAAGTACCATGTTGTGTCATGCGGCCTTGCTAAGTTAATATATAAAGTATTATATTTTCCAATGTAGTACTTTGAGTTATGTTCTTGAATTATTTTATATTATATACTATTGAGAACATGTAAAAATTATTTAAATATAGTAATACATTAATACTAGTAGCTTCCTTAATTCCCCTGCTGCTGACATTACTGCACCAAGAGGAAATCAAATTGTAAATTATTATTCAGCATATTAGATACAAAACAAAGAGATCATGAACACCCAATATTTCCATACATAAGTTTCTCAAAAAAAAAAAAAAAACTCCATACATGTAGTGTAATATTTTCCCAAATCAACCAAGTTCTCAATTAGGACTGCTAATTGTTTATTGGCTTAAAAAATAAGCTAGACAAAAGTGGAGCTTAATTTTTACACAATCTAAAGAGATAGGAATGCACTCCAATAATGTTTTGCTCATTTTTCTACCAAAGTATCAATAACACCCTGCTTAGTATGATTCTGAAATGTTCTTTTGCGCTAGGATGTCAAATTCAGTTTGCTTAGATGTAAGAAGTTGAGGTGCTGGTGCATTAAAAACCATATTTGAATAATTTTTTCATTGCTTGGTTTCAAATCAACTTAAATGGGTGAAAATTGGATTTGGATCTTGATATGACCCCTGAATTGTGTTAGTCTACAGCTATAAAATTCCTGAAAGCTTAAAAATGAGCAAAAAGTAGCCAACAAATCTCTGAATGCGGTTTTCTTTCTATTTTTGAAAAAATATTAATAATTTTACTTATTTATCTCCATTATTTAAAATTTCTAAAGAAGTCAATTTGAGAATATTTTGGGATATCCAAGGCTTAGAGTTCGCAGCTTAAAAGCTGCTTAAATAATAGTATAAATAATATGTTAATCTACTCATAAAACAAAGAAATAAATTAATCTAATTAAGCCCCACCAGTCACCACTTATTAAAATTACCATGTTGTGTCATGCACCTTTCTAACTTAAAAAGATTCCACCAATAAAACTATCTTTGCACCGTAAAAATTATTTAAATATAGTAATATTGTCTATCTATATAGAGGACAAGGAATGAAATCAATCAAATTATTATTTTTCTTAGACCTCTCCGAATTTTTTTAGTTAGAAACACGAGGAAGTGCTGGTTGAATTGCAACTTGCAAGACTTTTGACATTGTGAAATTAATCTAATTAAGCCCCACCACTAATTACAATGTTTGTCATGTAGGCTTGCTAAATTAAATATTTCCCACCAATAAAATGTTTCATAACTATATAAGTACTTAGATAAGGACAAAGTTTAGCTGTAAAATTGGTTGTAACCTTAGGCTACAACTTTACTAAATAAAATAAACATTACTACATATTTTGAAAATCTAATCGTTGAATTGCATGTTCTTTATGCTCTTAATATACATGTCAAATTTTGTGTCATTCTGTAGACACCCTATTTCGTTCCTTGATTATAATGCATACCTTTTGTGCATGCGTCCCCAATGATGAACTAATTAAATGACGTGCATAACTCTCTGATCTCTCTCTCATTTGACACTTTCTTATTTTATTTTTCAACTCCTTTATTTATTTATTCATAGTTTTTACTATCAATCTTTTATTTTAAGTGCATTTGAAGCTACAATTTTTAATCCCTGCATGCTTGTCTTTTTTTTTTTCCTTATCCACAAAATCCTCAATTTTTGAAAGTTATATCCAAAAAGATCAAGTTATGTCTCTCAAGCTCCTTCTGTTAACTTAACTTAAAAAAAAAAAAAAAAAAAAAAAACAATTGCATTTTATTTCAAATATATTGGCAAACCCAGCTTTAGTGGTCAAAAAGGGGGGAATGTGCAGAATAGCACAGTGAAGAGGGAGAATATCGTAAGTTAAGATGCGTTAGAAAAAATGTTGGAAACTAGCATCTCGAGTTTCATATACTCGATTTCAATCTATAGATCTTGAGTCTTAGAGACTCGAGTTCCAAAAAGCAAAACCAAATTTTGTACTTGGAGATCTGAAGAAAAACAGAGGAAGAACGATTTGAGGCACGATTTGAAGAAACGAAGAGACGATTTGAAGAGGAAAATCTGATTTGAAGAGGCACGATCTGGTCTTCAGATCTGCCGTCAAAGAACGAAGAAGAAGAACGATTTGACAAGAACGATTTGAGGCACGATCTGAAGAAATGAAGAGACGATTTGAAAAGGAAGATCTGATTTGAAGAGGCACGATCTGGTCTTCAGATCTGCCATCGAAGAACGAAGAAGAAGAACTGGTCTTCAGATCTACCGTCGAAGAACGAAGAACGATCTGACACTCCGAAGAACGCAAGGAAGAAGAGGTGAAACTCGATTTTCAAAAACTCGATTTCCACAAATCGAGTCTTAAAAACTCGATTTTTATCTTGGAACTCGAGTTTTAGACACTCGAGATGCTAGTTTTCAACATTGTTTTGAAACGTGACAACTAACTAAATTTTTTAATATTTAATGTTATTTGAAAATAAAATTCGGTCAAAAAGAAAAGGACAAAAAGAAAATAGAATGGTGAATGGTGAGACATACATTTTGGGTACAGAGGACAGACGCCTTCCACACGAAACAGGTCCGGTGTGCCCTCACCTGCACGATTTTCTCCAAAAATCATTTTCATGACACCTCTTTGCATTCTAATTTTCAAAAAGCTTTCAAAAAACACCAAAAACACCAAAAAAAAAAAAAAAAAAAAAACATTGAGAGATTGAAATTTCTTGGGAGAAAACCCGGTCCTAAGAGGGGACAAATCCCACACTGTACACTGCTAGTTCAGCACCTCTCCGTCGACCATCGCCGGTGGAGCATCGCATGGTGGGAGGACCATCCATCAGAGAACGCCGTTGTCGTTGTCGTTCGCCTCAGTGGAATCATCATCAAACTCATCCAAGGAATTGCTGGGTATGTTTTCAACCTTTCCACTCTTTATTCTAGCGTGTTTCAGTAGTTTGAAGCTTGGTTGCTTTGTTGGGTATTTTCTTTTCAGTCTGAATGTTAAAGCTTGAAGCTTGGGCTGTCTTGTGACCAAAGAACAAAACTTGGTTGTAATAAAAGAAAGTTAAGAGTGAAAAGTGGGGTTAAATCATGTCAGCATGTGATTTCTTAAAAGGTGGACCCATGCATTGAAAGCTTGTGATGAAGACATAGTTTTATTTTTTGCACCGTAGCTAATCTTTACAAGTTGCCTAAACCCATGTTGTTTCTAACAACCTCTATGTTTTCGGTTCCCACAAGCAAAAATAAAAATATACTTTATTTTTCACTCCAAATCAAAATCAAGTCTATGTTTTCGGTTTCCACAAACAAAAATAAAAATATACTCTATTTTCTACTTCTATCAAAACCAAGTCACAAGCTAATCTGATTAAGCCCCACTCCTTTCTTTAAAAAAAGTATAATCTCACTAGTTCCCTTAAAATGAAATCTTCTCATGTTGCTTAGATCATGACTTGGAAGAGTTTAAGCTTACACATGTTTTTTTTATATATAGTAGTTGTTATATCAATTCCTTGACATGCTTGTTTTATCAAAACAAAGAGACCATGAACACCCAATATTTCCATACATAAGTTTCTCAAAAAAAAAAAAAAAACTCCATACATGTAGTGTAATATTTTCCCAAATCAACCAACTTCTCATTTAGGACTGCTAATTGTTTATTGGCTTAAAAAATAAGCTAGACAAAAGTGGAGCTTAATTTTTACACAATCTAAAGAGATAGGAATGCACTCCAATAATGTTTTGCTCATTTTTCTACCAAAGTATCAATAACACCCTGCTTAGTATGATTCTGAAATGTTCTTTTGCGCTAGGATGTCAAATTTAGTTTGATTAGATGTAAGAAGTTGAGGTGCTGGTGCATTAAAACCCATATTTGAATAATTTTTTCATTGCTTGGTTTCAAATCAACTTAAATGGGTGAAAATTGGATTTGGATCTTGATATGACCCCTGAATTGTGTTAGTCTACAGCTATAAAATCCCTGAAAGCTTAAAAATGAGCAAAAAGTAGCCAACAAATCTCTGAATGCGGTTTTCTTTCTATTTTTGAAAAAATATTAATAATTTTACTTATTTATCTCCATTATTTAAAATTTCTAAAGAAGTCAATTTGAGAATATTTTGGGATATCCAAGGCTTAGAGTCCGTAGCTTAAAAGCTGCTTAAATAATAGTATAAATAATATGTTAATCTACTCATAAAACAAAGAAATAAATTAATCTAATTAAGCCCACCAGTCACCACTTATTAAAATTACCATGTTGTGTCATGCACCTTGCTAACTTAAAAAGATTCCACCAATAAAATTATCTTTGCACCGTAAAAATTATTTAAATATAGTAATATTGTCTATCTATATAGAGGACAAGGAATGAAATCATACATAAGTTGCCTAAACCCATGTTGTTTCCAACAACCTCTATGTTTTCGGTTCCCACAAGCAAAAATAAAAATATACTTTATTTTTCACTTCAAATCAAAATCAAGTCTATGTTTTCGGTTTCCACAAGCAAAAATAAAAATATACTTTATTTTTCACCTCAAATCAAAATTGTAAGGTCCCAATTTGGGGTCCAGGCCCAACAGGTAGGAGACTCTGGCCCAAGAAATCCAAAACAATGAATTTTTAGAGAAGTGGGTTACAGAACTAAGCCTTAACTAAGTGCATGCTAACGAATGTTGGGCCACGCACACTTATGAATGGGAAAACCTTTTCCTGCTTGTTTTTTGTGTGATCCGAGGAGACTGTGAGAGATATATCTCAGTCCTTCTTCGTGATTCTGGTTTTTCTCTCCCCCTTCTCCATGGGAAGTCCTCTTACTTATATAGCCCCTTTCATGTCACTAAGACCCTACACTTGTTGATCATCTGAGCCTTCTCCTGCGTGCCCGTCCCATCGGACACCTTCCCCGCCTTTCTGTGAGTTGCGGTAGCCAAGATAACACTGTTCACAAGTCTCCTCCCCATTAATGCGGCCGGAAAAGTAGCTATCATGCATTTAATGCAGCTGCCTGTAGCCTCTCACTTGACCTCATACAATGTCACCCCTCTTACGGGTTTGGTGGACTCATCCCTATTTCCAACATTTGCTGGAATGAGTTCTCATGGCTAGCAGAAGACATGTTCGAGCCATATTTGCCACGTCCGAGGAGACCTTCCTCCTCGGATCACCCCAAGATGACTGGGCCCACGAGACTTGGGCCTGGAGCCCTTAGCGTACCTACACCTTCTTCTCGGACTAGTAAATCCTCCCATACTGGGCTCAAGGCCCATTGTATGACCTTGGGCCTCTGCCCCTACAATAGCCCCTCAAAATTCCAGATTTTCCCTCCCATCCGAGGAGAAAAGGTGGAATTTTGACACTCGTGTGACACTTATTATAATTTTCCGTTTCCTGCGTGTGGGACTATTGTCTCACGTGCCTCATCATTGCTTCTGGCGCTTTGTAACCCACGAGGCGCTATTAATTGTGCCGGGCGGTTTTATGTTCCTGGCATCCAACGGTGGGGAGATTGATCTAACGGTGGACATTTCCCCAATTTTGGGGGCGGGAACAATCCAGTTCAGCCTTCCTCTGCCATGTATATATAAGGTTTCTGTGGGGGGTTTTCTTTTAGAAAGAAGCACTTAAACACTCCAGAGCACTTCAGCATTCCGTCTCGCAGAACATTCACAAGTCCATAGTCACGCCCTTGAAGACTTCTGGTGGGTTCTTCGAAAGCTTGGAAGATTCAACACCTGCGTTCACCGTAAGTGTTTATTTCCCCTCATTACTAACTCCCCTCCGTTGTTGTTCTTCTCGGCTCCATCCCATTAGAAAAAGAAAAACCCTCTCCATGCCACCTAAGGCTAGCAAGATGGGTAGGTTTCAAAACCTAGTAGACTCTCCGGCCGGTATGGAAGGTTTCAGGGCCAAATACCGTATTCCGCCGAGAGTGGGTCTGGAATACTGCTCCTCGGAGGAGATTTTATTCAAGAGGAAAACGGGGCAGGTCGCCATTCCTATGATTGCTTTCATAGAAGGAGGAATGACAATTCCCATGGGGAGTATAACTAGGGATTACCTTCGCGGTCATAGGCTGGTCCCCCACCAGTGTGCCCCAAACATGTTCCGGATCCTAGGGTGCATAGACGCTCTAAATGAACAGATGAACCTCGGCCTCACATGGCGCGATGTAGTTCACCTGTACGAGTGTCATTGCCTCAATGAGTCGTATTACCTGAAATCCAGGTCCGATGAGGTGAGGTTGATATCCTGCCTTCCCAAGTCCAACAAAGGCCTGAAGGATGACCATTTGATTGTCTCCGGAGCATGGCACGACGGTCTTCATTGCCCAGTTAGGGCAGGAGCACCAGGTGGGGCACCGTAGGGTCAGGTCTTCTGGCGAGGATCTTAGTTTTTTAGCTTTCATTTCATTTCTGCGTTGGTTTTAACTGTTTGCCTTCTCGGACTGACACATACCATTCTTTGGGCGTTTTGCAGATAAGAAACACAAAGCTCCTCGGCTAAGTTTGGTCAACGTCCCAGCCCTCAACTATCTGCTGAGGTCCGAGATCTTTGTGAGCGAGGACGGACAACTGCACGCTGCTCATCTTATCCTAGATTACGAGCCCCTTTCTCGTGCCTTCGTGGACGTAGGTCAGGCAATAAGGGCTGGAAGTTCCCGGTTAGCACACATTGACGTCTCTAAGCCCGGTTTCCTTTCCCAGAGAGACCTTCCACCAGTCCAATTGCCGATCCAGCGCACTCCCCAGGAAGTTGCTGCTGCGAGAGAGATAATTGATTCATCTCACTCATCTCTCGAGGCGGAGATCGATCAATTCCATTTCGCTGAAGAAGTTGAAGTGCAAACTAGGCTTGTGGAGCTCTCTGATTCCGGCTCGGATCTTGACCGCTCCTCGGCTGCTGACCTGCCTGGCCTGATAATCGCTCGGATTGATTCGAGCCAAGAAATTGAAGAAGAAGGAATGGATCTGAAGCAGAGGTCCGGTCTGAGAGGGTTATTGTCCAACAGGAACAAGGGACAATCCTCTAAGGACGCCCCCAAGGAGCAGGCTCCAGCTAGACTTCCCCCTCCTCCTCCTTCATCCGCCGACCCTTCACTACAACATATTCCCAATCTGAGGAGGAAGAGGCCAATGGAAGAACTGGAGGAGGGTGAGGTCAGCCCTCAGCAAACCAAGCAGCAAAAGAAGGGAAAAGTGTCTAAGGACAAGCGGGCAAAGTCCATTGACAGCCGAGACGAAGCTGCGCTGAGGAGGGCGCAACGCAGTTGGTGCTCGCGGTTGGAACTGGACGGCGCTCCCATTCCCTGGGATGCCACACTTTGGGAGTCTCAACGGGGGCAGGCGTCGCACCTCGCCGAGACCCTGCAGCAGCCCCTGCTTCTACCCCGCGACATGGACGGGCTCAGGAAAACAGGGCAACTGGACCTCTTCAAGTCTTTGAAGAGGGATCTCGCTATGGTAAGACACAAGTCCTAGCTAGGCTGGACACCCCGCTCCACCTTCATTTAGCCGTTGTTCTCGTTTTAATGACACTTTTATTAATTTTATGCAGATCACCCAGCAAATCTTCGTGGCCGAAGAGCGGGCGAAAAATGCACGGGACGAGGTTAATGGTGAGGTTCAATCCCGCAAAGCCGCGGAGAAAACTGCTGCTGTCCTCAGGCTGGAAAAAGAGAGCCTGAAAGAAAAACTTAAAGAGGCTATGAGGGATCGAGACAGCGCCAATGCGGGCCTTGAGAGCACAATGAAGCAGGCTGAGGACATGCGCCAGCAGCTTCATTTATCGGAGATAAACCTTGTGACCGAGAGGCAAATGGTCTCAGATCTTAAGGCGTAGCTGCTACAAGTGAAGGAAGGGGCTAGATTGGCCAGGGAGGCGGCAGAGGCTACGGTGGCGGCCTCTTATGAACAGGGAGTGATGGACACTGAAGCCAGGCTGACCGAAGAGGTAGCTGTGGTTTGCAGGGACTACGTTACTGAGTCCTGGGGAGTTGCCATGGACCGGGCAGCAGTTCCTGTGGATTCCGACCTTAGGAGGATCGAGAGTATCTTCTTCCCAGAGGATATTCGCGAGATCCCTAGCTCGGATCCCCCAGAGGATCTCCCCTCTGCCCAAACCGTTCCTCTCAGCACTGACATCCCAGAGGGAAGAAGTGGAAACGAGGAGATGCAGCCACCAGCCGGGGATAAATCGCCAGAGTACGCCCTTACGATAAGGGACGTTGTTGCACAGGCCAAGGAAGCCGGGCTCAAACCAACGGCTGAGGAAGAAATCCCCGTGGCCGTTGTCCCTGCCAAGAGCTCAGCCCAGGACAAAGTTTAAGGAATTAGTGTAGGGTTTTGCTTGTAGTAGATTTTGCTTTTCATTTACTCAGGCTTTGCTAGTATGTGTAAAACGAAACATCTTGGGATTTAATGAATGATATAGCTTCTTTTGCGTTTTGTTTTGCTGCTTCCATTTTGCCTTTGTTATGAATGAATCTTGATTAAGTCAGTAGACCTCCGTGGACGAGCTACTAATTGTAATTCAAACAATGCGATTAAGTATGAACGAACGAAGTAGCAGTTAATTTCGCCAAGGCTGTGGTCCGAGGGAAGGAAAGACTTGGGTACCTTCCAACACTTAGATAGATATGGTCAATTTCCACCAAGCCTATGGTACGAGGAGCCAGGCAGCGCTTGGGCTCTGTTTGACACTTAGGTTTTATTGTCGTAGCTAGTTTCTCCATAGGTTTGAGTCCGAGGACCATACAAGACCTTGGTTCTGTCTAGTACTTAAATAGATATGGTTAATTTCCACCAAGACTGTGGTCCGAGGAGCCAGGCAGCGCTTGGGTTCTGTTTAACACTCAGGTTTTATTGTCGTAACTAGTTTCCCCATAGGTTTGAGTCTGAGGACCATGCAAGACCTTGGTTCTGTCTAGTACTTAAGTAGATATGGTTAATTTCCACCAAGACTGTGGTCTGAGGAGCCAGGCAACGCTTGGGTTCTGTTTAACACTCAGGTTTTATTGTCGTAGCTAGTTTCCCCATTGGTTTGAGTCCGAGGACCATGCAAGACCTTGGTTCTGTCTAATACTTAAATAGATATGGTCAATTTCCACCAAGCCTGTGGTCCGAGGAGCAAGGCAGCACTTGGGCTCTGTTTGACACTTAGGTTTTATTGTCGTAGCTAGTTTCCCCATAGGTTTGAGTCCGAGGACCATACAAGACCTTGGTTCTGTCTAGTACTTAAATAGATATGGTTAATTTCCACCAAGACTGTGGTCCGAGGAGCCAGGCAGCGCTTGGGTTCTGTTTAACACTCAAGTTTTATTGCCGTAGCTAGTTTCTCTATAGGTTTGAGTCCGAGGACCATGCAAGACCTTAGTTCTGTCTAGTACTTAAATAGACATGGTTAATTTCCACCAAGACTGTGGTCCGAGGAGCCAGGCAGCGCTTGGGTTCTGTTTAACACTCAGGTTTTATTGTCGTAGCTAGTTTCCCTATAGGTTTGAGTCCGAGGACCATGCAAGACCTTGGTTCTGTCTAGTACTTAAATAGATATGGTTAATTTCCACCAAGACTGTGGTCCGAGGAGCCAGGCAGCGCTTGGGTTCTGTTTAACACTCAGGTTTTATTGTCGTAGCTAGTTTCCCCATAGGTTTGAGTCCGAGGACCATGTAAGACCTTGGTTCTGTCTAGTACTTAATAGGGAAAGAAAATACAGGACACAAATTTACACGGGGCTCAGAATTCAAATGAAAGAGATGCTCTTATTAATAGTAATATCTTTTGAGGTTATTTACATTCCACGGGCGGGGTACAGCTTTTTCGTCTAAATCTTCTAAAAAGTAAGCCCCTATGCCCGCCACCGAGGTGATACGATACGGTCCTTCCCAATTCGGTCCAAGCTTTCCCCACGCGGGATTTCTTGCAATGCCCAGGACCTTTCTTAGCACCAAGTCCCCAGGAGAGAGTGGTCTCGGCCTCACCTTTGCGTCATATCCTTGTTTAAGTTTGTGCTGGTAGTAGGCGAGTTGGACCATTGCTCTGTCCCTCTTCTCATCGATGAGATCCAAACTTCTCTCCAGCAGCCCGTTGTTAACATCAAGAGAGAATGTGCTGGTCTTGAGAGTCGGAAAGTTAGTTTCTAAAGGAATGACAGCCTCAGTTCCGTAGGTCATCGAAAAAGGAGTTTCCCCGGTGGATCTCCGCGGTGTGGTGCAATATGCCCACAGGACATGAGGCAGCTCTTCCACCCATCTCCCCTTCGCGTCATCCAATCGCTTCTTTAGCCCATCTACTATGACCTTGTTCACGGCTTCGGCCTGCCCGTTCCCCTGTGGGTAAGCCGGTGTGGAATATCTATTCGTGATTCCCAACTCGCTGCAATACCTTCTGAAGGCTTTGTTATCGAACTGGAGACCGTTGTCCGATATTAGGGTGCGAGGAACTCCGAACCTGGTGACGATGTTCTTCCAAACAAATTTCTTCATATCTACGTCTCTAATGTTTGCCAGAGGCTCGGCCTCAACCCATTTTGTGAAATAATCTGTTCCGATGACTAGGAACCTTTTGTTCCCCATTGCTTTAGGAAATGGTCCTAGGATATCCAAGCCCCATTGTGCGAACGGCCAAAGGCTGGACATCGGGTTTAGGGTCCCTCCTGGTTGATGTATATTCGGGGCGAACCTCTGGCATTGATCGCACTTCTTCACGTATTCAAGTGCTTCTTTCTGCATGCTCGGCCACCAATAACCTTGGGTTAGGGCTCTGTGGGACAAGGATCTTCCCCCCGTATGGCTCCTGCAAACTCCTTCGTACAACTCCTCTAGGATAAATTCCGTAGCATCTGGGTGTACACATAGCAGGTACGGCCCTGAAAATGAGCGCTTATACAGTTTCAAATCCTCGGACAGCCAGAATCTGGGAGCCTTTCTTCTAATCTTATCGGCCTCGTTCTTCTCCTCGGGAAGCACGTCGTCCTTTAGAAATAGTATTAGAGGATCCATCCAGCTAGGTCCTACCCTGACACTCTGAACGTACGTCGACCCGGCTTTCACTACTGAGGATCTAGGTAGGTCTTCTACAAGTATAACACGAGGCAGGCTTTGTGCCGAGGAGGTTGCTAATGTGGCAAGTGAATCAGCATGGGTGTTTCCGCTCCTGGACACATGCATTAGGCTGAAGAAGTTAAATCGCGCCTGCCCCCGCTGTGCTTGGGCTAGGTACTCTTGCATCCGTCCATCTCTCGCCACTAAATCTCCATTCACTTGCCCCACAACAAGTCTTGAGTCCGAGAACATCTGTACGGATTTCCCGCCCAGTTTCTCCACCATAGACATTCGTTCTAGCAGGGCCTCGTATTCTGCCTCGTTATTCGTAGCCGAGAAGGCCAACCTCAGCGATTTTTCAATTGCAATCCCTTCAGGGGAAATGAGGACAAGCCCCACCCCTGAGCCCCTTTGATTGGCTGCGCCATCCACATATGCCTTCCAACAGGAGGGGCTCTGCTGGGAGATTGCGCCAACCGATTTTTCATCCATGTGTGGGGTTCCATTTCCTTCTTCTGATGAGGGTTCAGCAAATTCTGCCACCAAGTCCGCAAGAACCTGGCCTTTAATGGCGCTGCGAGGCATGTACTTGATGTCGAAAGACCCCAGAATGGTCCCCCATTTGGCTATTCTCCCTGTGTAATCAGCACTTCGGAGTATTGATTTGAGCGGGAGTTGGGTTAGTATAACTACGGTGTGCGCCTGAAAGTAATGGGGAAGCTTTCGCGTCGCCTGTACGATTGCCAGAATTGCCTTTTCTAGGGGGAGGTAACGAATTTCTGCCTCATGCAGCGACTTGCTCACATAGTAGACAGGCCGTTGTCTACCGTTGTCCTCTCGGATCAGTACCAGGCTCACTGCGTGGGGTGCTACCGCAACATAGGCAAATAGTACCTCGTCGGCCTCAGGACTGGACATGATTAGTGGCCGAGACAAGTACTCCTTAAGCTTCTGGAAAGCTACGGCGCATTCTTCAGTCCACTGGAAACCTTTCCACTTGTTTAAAAGGAGGAAGAAAGGCCTACACCTGTCAGCCGAGCGGGAGATAAAACGGTTTAAGGCGGCAATCATGCCAGTGAGTTTCTGGACCTCCTTGGGGTTCCGGGAGGGTTGCATGTTATGAATAGCTTTAATTTGATCGGGATTGACCTCGATACCTCTATGGGTAACCATGTAACCCAAGAACTTTCCCGACCCCACCCCAAATGAACATTTGGACGCGTTCAGGCGCAGCTTGTACTTTCTCAGAATTTCAAAGACACCACCAAGGTCACTGACGTGGTTGGATACCAGCTTGCTCTTCACAACCATGTCATCTATGTAGACCTCGATGCTTTTACCCATCTGTAGTTCGAACATCCTGGTCATCATCCTCTGGTAGGTCAATCCGGCATTCTTCAGGCCAAAGGGCATCACCTTATAGTGGTAATTTCCAACGGGGGTGACGAAAGCCGTTTTTTCTTGGTCCTCAGCAGCCAGGGGTATCTGATGGTAACCCTGGAAGGCGTCCAAAAAACTCATCCGAGGGTGTCCCACCGTAGAATCCACCAATCGGTCTATCCGAGGCATGGGGAAAGGATCCTTCGGGCAAGCCTTGTTCAGGTCCGTGAAGTCCACACAAACTCGCCATTTCCCGCTCTTCTTCTTTACTATGACCGTGTTGGCTAGCCACTCGGGGTAAAATACCTCCTTAATTGCCCCAGCTCTCTTCAACTTCGTAACCTCCTCTCTAACGGCGTCCGCATGCTCTTTCGACGGTCGCCGGGGAGGTTGCTTCTTGGGTTTTGCGGCCGGGCTAACATTCAGGTGGTGGCAAATGAAATCTGGATCGACCCCCGGAGCCTCGTAGGCGTCCCATGCAAACACGTCCAAATTCTGTCTGAGAAATTCGACTAGTAATTCCTTCTCTTCGGACGGCAGCTCTGAGCCGACCTGAAAGAATCTTTCTGGGTTAAAGGCAACAAGAACTTTCTCCAATTCCTCACAACTCGCTCCCTTGGCAGGTCCCTCGGTACACGAGACAACGACCGAGGTTGTTAATTGCTATAGGCCATTCTCCGCTGATGTGGAGGGTTCAACACTCGACCGTCGTGAGATGGCTGACACCATGCATTGCTGGGCCATGACTTGATCCCCCACTATTTCCTTCACTAGCCCCTCGGATGGGTATTTCACCTTTTGGTGTATGGTCGATGGCACAGCCCCTAGAGCATGAAGCCATGGTCTGGCTATGATGGCGGTGTAGGGGGAGTAAGCATCCACTACTATAAAGTCAACCTCCACCACGTCTGAGCACGTTTGCACAGGCAGCCTAATCAGGCCTTTCGGAGTAACGGTTTTTCCCTCGAAACTTATTAAAGGGGAGTCGTATGCCGTCAGGTCTTCTGGTTTTAGCTTCAACCCCTTGTACAAGTCCGGATACATCACTTCCACGGCGCTGCCCTGATCGACTAGCACCCTCTTTACATCATACCCCCCAATCCTGATCGTGACGACTAAGGCATCATCGTGGGGCTGGATGGTTCCCAGTTTGTCCTCATCCGAGAATCCGATTAGGGGTGTGGCTATCCCTCTAACCCTCTTGGGCTCTCGAATATCAGCCTCCGCGGGTAGTTGGCCCACCGACATCACTCTGAAGGGCTGAGAGTCGGTTCTCCCTGGTACGGCAAGAATGACATTTATTGTGCCAATGGGCGGCCTCAATGCACTTTGCCTTGTTTCGACGTTCGACTGCTCCTGCCATTCAGCGGGATGGTGCAAGAGGTGTCTCAGCTTTCCCTCTCGTACCAGTCTGTCCAAGTGGTATTTTAAATTTCTGCAGTTATCGGTGGTGTGGCCCGGCTCTCGGTGATATTCACAAAACAGATGCTGGTTTCGTTTAGTAGGGTCGCCTGCCATCCTGCTCGGCCATTGAAAGAACGGTTCGTTTTTCACGTTCTCTAAGATCTTATGTAATGGTTCTCGGAACACAGTATGAACTGCTTGTGCTCCCGTGGATCCTGATTGCTCCGAGTAATCCCTTCTCGGCCGGTTGCTGTTGTTAAAACGGTCCGACCTGAAGTCCTTCCTCTCCTGAAGGACAACCTTCGCTTTTCCCTTCGCTGTCTGCTGGTCCTCTTCGACCCTTTTGTATTTGTCGATCCGGTCCATGAGCAGGCGCACGCTGGTGACCGGTTTTCCAGTCAAGGACTTTCTTAAACCGTGTTCTGTCGGCAAGCCCCTCTTAAAGGTGCTGATGGTGACATCATCGTAATTTCCCTCTATCTCATTATACACCTCCCAATACCTATCCGAGTAGGCCTTGAGGGTTTCGCCTTCTCGCATGGACAAGGACAGGAGGGAATCTAAGGGCCGAGGAACCCTGGTGCTTGTTATAAAACGAGAACCGAAAGCTTGAGTCAATTGCTTAAAAGAGTTTATAGAGTTTGGCTTGAGGCCATCAAACCACCTCATCGCCATGGGTCCCAAGCTGGATGGGAATACCTTGCACATCAACGCCTCGTCCTTGGAATGGACGGCCATTCTCTGGTTAAACTGGCTTACGTGCTCTACTGGGTCCGTGCGACCATTATATATAGTAAAGGCAGGTTGGTGGAATCGCCGAGGAAGCTCGGCCTTCTCTATCCTTCGTGTGAAGGGCGACTGGGAGATACGGTCCAGCGCCTTACTCATGGCGTCATTTGCTAGGCCCTTGTAAGATGGGCTTTTGTGGCTACGTTTGTGAGGCTGTTCTTCCTCATAGGAGAAGGTTTCACTTGGCGGGGTTCTCGATCTTTGTCTGTACTCCTTGTCCTCCTCAACGCTGGTGTCCGGACTAGGGGAAGGACGCCTCCGTTGCGTCTAACGTAATTTTTTCTTTAAGTCGTCGATTTCTTGCTGTAGAGCCTTGTTATCGTTTTGCTTTTGGGATGCGTGACCTTTGCCTTTCAGGCGACTTCTGCTCATGTGAGAGGTGTTTACGCTACCCTCTCGTTGCCTGTTTTGATCTCTCTCGCGCTCTAGGTTTAGGAAGTTGTCCTGCCGTTGGGAGCCTGCATGTCCTGCTTAGCGCGGAACTGATCCTTCCATCTCTAACGGTCTTACCTGTCGAGGCACAAATAGCTCTTTCCCACAGACGGCGCCAATTGTAAGGTCCCAATTTGGGGTCCAGGCCCAACAGGTAGGAGACTCTGGCCCAAGGAATCCAAAACAATGAATTTTTAGAGAAGTGGGTTACAGAACTAAGCCTTAACTAAGTGCATGCTAACGAATGTTGGGCCACGCAACACTTATGAATGGGAAAACCTTTTCCTGCTTGTTTTCTGTGTGATCCGAGGAGACTGTGAGAGATATATCTCAGTCCTTCTTCGTGATTCTGGTTTTTCTCTCCCCCTTCTCCATGGGAAGTCCTCTTACTTATATAGCCCCTTTCATGTCACTAGGACCCTACACTTGTTAATCATCTGAGCCTTCTCCTGCGTGCCCGTCCCATCGGACACCTTCCCCGCCTTTCTGTGAGTTGCGGTAGCCAAGATAACACTGTTCACAAGTCCCCTCCCCATTAATGCGGCCGGAAAAGTAGCTATCATGCATTTAATGCAGCTGCCTGTAGCCTCTCACTTGACCTCATACAATGTCACCCCTCTTACGGGTTTGGTGGACTCATCCCTGTTTCCAACATTTGCTGGAGTGAGTTCTCATGGCTGGCAGAAGACATGTTTGAGCCATATTTGCCACGTCCGAGGAGACCTTCCTCCTCGGATCGCCCCAAGATGACTGGGCCCACGAGACTTGGGCCTGGAGCCCTTAGCGTACCTACACCTTCTTCTCGGACTAGTAAATCCTCCCATAATGGGCTCAAGGCCCATTGTATGACCTTGGGCCTCTGCCCCTACAAAAATCAAGTCTATGTTTTCGGTTTCCACAAAAAAAAATAAAAATATACTCTATTTTCTACTTCTATCAAAACCAAGTCACAAGCTAATCTGATTAAGCCCCACTCTTTTCTTTCAAAAAAGTATAATCTCACTAGTTCCCTTAAAATGAAATCTTCTCATGTTGCTCAAATCATGACTTGGAAGAGTTTAAGCTTACACATGTTTTTTTTATATAGTAGTTGTTATATCAATTCCTTGACATGCTTGTTAATTTCTTTGTCATCATTTTGTTTCATTATTAACTTGCTGCTTCTTTTTATTATCATTATCTCGTCTTATGATTTAGCTTTAGGCCACCTGTCATAAAATCAACCACTTGCTCGATTTGGTGTAATGAATTCGATTAATAATATTGTGCCCATTGAACGATTAATTGGACATCAAATAGTCCTTACTTATTTAGTAGAGACCGGTAGACATATCGGGCGTGTGTGGGTGCCTCATATCTTCCCACGGCGTAATTTAACCCCCGAACTTGTCCTTGGTGGACGTAGACCATTTTCCTTATCCATTGAGTCAATCAAATAAAAAAGAAAGGGTTTTTATTTCTTGTTTTATTTTCCCTTAAATAAAATAATAAAATAAGTGGCGACTCCTCAACTTTTTTTAGACTCATGATTTTTCTAATAAAAAATACTCTTTAGATCAAACCTTTCTTTTCTTAAAAACCCATCCCGAGAGGCGTCACGTGGCCATGTCCACACACTCAGATATTATTTACTATATGATCTATAAACTTATATTTCATGCATAATTTTAAACTACAAAAACTTGCAATTTAAACAATTTATTGATAACATAGCTATTAATCTTTAATTTTCTAAAAATTTTACAAGCATAGAGGGTATAAGAAGAAAATGTAATCCAATGATAGATTTGTCAAAATTTATCTCCCATAAAAGATATTAAATAAGATTACAATCAATTTTATAGTTAAACTTTGTCACTATCTAACCAATCTTTAGAAGACACTTTGGATTTTGCTTGGACAATTTCATTTTGATAGTTCTTTCATCTTTGCTCAACCCAAAATTAAGTCTCATATGGATATGGTCTATCGGATTGGGCCTTATTAAGTGTCCAGCAGTTCATTGAGCTTTATTGAAGCACTGAAGTGAATGAGTTTTAATATTTCTTTGAACTTGGTCATACCTATTGGTTTATTTGGGTTTCCAAAGTTGTAATGGGCTTGACTTTTTTCCTTATTAGCTCATTTTGTGTATAGAAGGACCATTTAGTCAGCGTCCTTGTTTCCAAAGAGAGAGAGAGAGTTAAGAGTCTATGTTCGTGGATCATAAAGTCCAACTTGATTTTTAACAAATCATAAAATCTAGCTTGCTTGAGGGTCATTCAGCCCATTTAATTTTGCAGGTTCTTTAGCTCGGCTTAAGCCTTTTATGATTAATTCGGTTTTAAAACCCAATAACATAATGTGGACATGTGGCCCATTTCTAATTGGGTTAATTTCACATTTTACCTTTTGGGTTTTTTCTTCATCATTTTGGGCTTTTAACTTTTTACCTATTATTTGTTATGAAAATATTGTGAAAATGTTATGAACAGAGTATTTCTTTTTATATATTGAGCTCACCCATTTTAGCCTTACTCCGAGAGGCAAGAGATTCATGGTAGGTTTTTTGGGAGCTAGTGAGCTACCATGCCCATCCGGCTAAAATCAATAAGTAGAGATAGTAGGCTACTATTGGTAGTTAAAAAAGTTATATCAATTGTGGGTGTGAAGACTGGCTTTGGTTCCTAAACCCAAAAGATGAATGGATTAAGGCCCAAAGAGCTTAATACAATGAATTTGTAGAGAGTGAACTTAAAAGTTAGGTTTCAATGGATCAAACAACACACATAGTGAATCAAAGATAGTAAGAAAGTAAAGGAAAACAAGTTTTGTGCTAAGAAAACCTTCCTTGGCTAAATCCAAGGAGAGTGGTCCTTATGTATATCACTCTTAAACTTGGATACAATTTCAATTCTTGTTGCTACAGTGTTTTCTCTACAGATTTTTCAGTCCATTTTCCCTGGAGGGTCTCTCACATTATATAGCCCCCCTTTGGATGATCTAGGCCCTTCATTTGTTGATCATTTAGGCCACCACTTAAGTGCTTGTCCCATCAAACACCTTCCCAAACCTCTTGTGAGTTGCGGCAGTCAAGGCAGCACTGTTCAAGGGTCTTCTCCACATAAATGCATTCAAGAGGTTTAGTAGGATGCATTAAATGTGGAGGCAGCCACCATCCCATCAGTCATGTTAGGGCTAACCCCCTTTCCGTAGCTCTTTCTCAACAGTAGGACCTCCTCTGGTAACGTGCCACTGACGGGGCCTTACTGTCCGAGAGTGTGATCTCCTCGAAATGGCATTGGCATCCTCGGCTTTAGGTATGACATGTGGCAACACCACTTCATCAAATTTCTATACCCCACAGTGGGTTTTAATAAGAATTATTATTTTCTTTTACGTAGTTTTGAGAATCGGTAAGACTTTTGTCAATTTAACTATGGTGAAAAATATTAGGAAAATTAGCCTATTATATATTATTTTTTATGCAAACAGACAATAAATGGTAATTAATCTCTAATCTAAATATAGAAAGGGTTTGTAATTTTGTATGTTAAAGTTACCCTTCGTCTTTTCTTTTTTGATAAGAGTAAAGTTACTCTTTCACTATTAATACTTCAAATGCAAATGTTGCAGTAACGTTTTTAGCATATTCGTATATGAAAACATATGCTCTTTTGGCATTTTCAGCATATTTGAATTTGTTAGAGGCATGGTTTTAAATCTCACAAGATTTCACTATCTTAAAATATTGGTCAAAAAATTCTCCGTCTAGATATTGAGATATATCAGCCTAGTTATATAAAAAAATTATTATTATTTTTTTGAAAACAAAATTAAAATAAAATATATTTAAAAATTCTGAAATATATGTTTAACACAAGTGATTATATCGATATTATTAATATATATATATATATATATATATATATATATATATATATATGGAAAGAGGGAAATTTTTAAAGATAGAACTTATCGCATGGAAAATCTTGCATATCAAATTACAAAAATATCAATTATATCATGAAAAATCTCAGCTGGGCCTTGGTGAGATCTGAATCTCCTTGGGTGAAAGAAAGATGATTCAATTCAATTAGAAAACCTAAGGTACATTATCTACCCAACTGTGCCTAAGTTATATCTTTTTATCAAATATGTTTGTAGAACATGGTGCATTTGGAAATGAAATTCTATTCAATAACAACTAATCAACTGGTGGTTTTTTAATAAGAAAGTAAGTTTAAAGTTTAAACTCTCTTTTGCCATTCTAATTACCTATAATAATTGCTTAACCTACTTTAGCTTTTTAAACTTGAACTTGCAATTTATAGCTTGAACCACTAGAACTGTAACATGATTCAGACTAGAAATACCTTAAAATTCCTTCCTTTCACCTACAGAAGTAAAAAGAAAAAGTGCACACTAATTGGACCATGATCGATGCCTCAAACTATTAATATATTAGAAAGTTAGAAACTACATACTCGAACTGTAACATGACTCAATATAGAAATGCTAACTTTATCCCTTCACCAACAGAAAAGTACAAGTAAAAAAGGAAAAGTACCCCCTGATAAACCAGGATCTGATGGATGCCTCAATCTGTAATTGTGAAACTTGTTTCAATCTTCGAATGAAAAAATTTATTTATACCCCAATAATCTAAGCAATGGATTAACTGTCATTCATTAATTTCTAATTTTTAAGTCAGGAGTCAACAATTCACCAATTAATATACCATATAAATAATTCACCACAATCGAAAAATAGTATCAAAGTTATAATAAAAGTACACACGGATTTTAGTGGCAAACTGAAAATTTCTTGAAGAACTCTTTAAAAGAAAAATCACTCTAAGGGTGTCCAAGTAACCCAATACCATAAGAAAATTCCAATAGAAAAAATATTGTGGAATTTAGAAAATACAAAAAATTATATAGGTCTATTCTAATATGCGGCACACACTAAACCATTAAAGGTTAGGATAAAAGAGAAGTGTCACTGTGGCGCACTTACATAGAAATCAGAGTCGGAAAAAATCTTCATAATTCAAAATGGAATAATGTGGTAATCGATATAACTTGGGAATTATTGTCATGTGATGAATGTACAATTAATTAATGCTTAAGGTGCACCTAAATTCAAGGCCATAGGATTAAAGGAACAAATTTGTCTGTAACCATCAGAGCTTTGGTTGTCCAAATTAAGAACTCTTTTGTGGGAAACAACAATTAACTTTTGGTTGTTCTTTGGTTTGAACAAACAACTCACTAGGAGTAACTTTGGGAGAAACTGACTGTTTGGACTTAAAATGGTTTGGCTTTTAGAGTATTTTGATATGGCAGCCTCTCTCTCCCAAATTGTGTCACTAGGACTGTGCTTATATGGGATAATTTTAGTTTGAAACATTAGGTTGTTGGAAATATATACGAAATTCTCAAATCTGTAAAATGCAAAAATAGAGAAAAAAACATGTGCTAAAGAAAACAATCACACAAGACAATATTTACGTGGTTCGGCAGTTTGCCTATGTCCACGGAATTGCAATGATTTTACTATTCATAGGGAAAAAATACAAGATATGGCAGTACAATTTTTTCTCTCAAAATAGCACGCCAAACCCTAATCTCCAAACAACAATTTTTCTATCTAGCTTGGGCCTCCATGGATTAAGCCTCAGAAAAAATCCCATTAAAAACCATAACACTTTTATATTATGATGTCGCGGAAGCCTAAAAAAAGCACACATGATGCTCTTTTGATGAAACAAAAACTAAACTATTAGCTTCTGCTAGAAAACCTTGAATCCACGAGAGGTTTCCTTGAATCCACTGTAGACAACTAAATTTCTAGTTTGAAATAAATCAAACAAGTAAAAATAGTTTCACAAATGCGAATTTATATTGATGATTGTGTGGTACAATTCTCTGAAATTACAAAAGAGTGATCATCTGATTCGATCTCCTTACAAGACTTATTGATTGGAATTATGGTAATGTGATTTTGATTTGAACACAAAATATCTTTCAATTTGGTTGAGGAATGGATCGAAGATCTTTGAAAGGAATTACAATGAATCTCGCTATGAGCTTGTTAGAAATTCTTTATTCTTCACGTTCTTCATGTTCTTCGTGCGTTCTTCTTTGAAGGTTTGTAGTGGAAGTTCTTCGTTGCTTTAGAGGCTTGAATCCGTAAAGCTTCATTGATTTATGGTTTGTTAAGGTTTCTGGAGGCTTTTGAGCTTGATTCTAGCAAACTTTAGGATATAGATAGATAGTTTGGATGATTCTGCTTTGAATGTTCTTCGATTTTGAGGTTGAAGTTCTTGAAGGCTTTGAGACTTGATTCCTGCAGAACTTCTGTACTTTTGAGTGCTTCTGAATCTTCTCTGATACTGCTTGTGCTCTAGATGACTTGGTTCTCCTTTAAATGCCTTAAGAAAGCTTCTATTTATAAGAGTTTGGGGGTGGATAAGCAACACGTGACGAAGTCTGATTGGTGACACATGTCACAACCTGATTGTTCTGCTTATGTCATCGCTTACATGCGCTGGATTGCATATGTCATCACTTACACGTGCTGGACTGCTTATGTCATCGCTTACACGCGCTGATGTGTGATTGGTTTTTGCATGACACTTGGCAAATTTCTGTTGGTTTCTATGTAGTGATAGAAAACCTAGTAGCAATAGAAAACCTAGTAGCAATACGTGGCGCTTTGTAATTGGCTGCATTTTGTGGACTAGATAGTATGACGTGTCAGCTTGTGATAGGTCGGGAATTTTCCCTCTTTACATCCACAAAGAGATAAATTGAAATCCAACAGAGAAAGAATTTGACAAAAGTCTGTATTTTTATTGATAATAATCTGTTTTGCCTTTGACAGCTACAAAACATATAAATATTGAGAAAGTAAAACCCTAAGACGATTAGGAAACGTCCAAAACTCTAATTCGCACTTATTACGAGATTAGGTGGCAAAATACCAAATTTACCAAAAATAGTAAAATTGAGTTAAATGCAAAATCATAAACTATTGACCTTAAGGGTTGTCCCAAAACATACGAGATTTTATTTTGACTTTTAAACTAAAGTTGTTAAAGAAAAAAAAAATATTACTATAAATAGCAAAAACACTATTTTCGGGGCCTTAACGAAGGAATTTTCCTAAATTTAGGTAACACTCAAGGTAACTTGAGTCTGGATCAAAATGCCGTTAACCTACAACCTGCCAAATTTTATGCAATTCCGACACTGTCGCCCTGATGGCCTCTACTAGCACCCCCTTGATCTTGCATTGTGACTTCTGACGTCCCTGCTGCTTCAGGAAGGCATGTGTTGTCTGTTCTACATCATATTGGGTCGGATCATAATCGGGATCCAACATAACTAGGCTCCACAAAGCCCAACAAAGGCTAGCAAAGTTAGTTTATTATTTGCTGCATTCTTGGTCAAGCAAATGTGTTGTTTGAGTTTTAGTCGAGCAAGGGTCGCACAAAATTTCTGTCATGAGTTCACTTGAGCCAATCTTCTAGGCTTGCTTCTTGACCGATAGACTCAACTTAGTAAGGACCAAACTATTTAAATACAACTATCAGTAACACTTGTTTTGATACAGAAATTACTTAAAAACTAGCACTAGACTAGCTTTTTATTAAGATGTAATTAGTTTAGAGAATGATGTTTAACATGATGAAAATGGAGGAACAGAGCAAGAACATAGCACGTACAGCTACTCGATGAATTTTATGAATGATGTTTGAGCTTCTATATAAGCAGCAAAATCTTGTCTACATTTGAAGGACAATCACGCATGCATGCCGAGTAGCCCACTTAGGCTATTGTCTAGGGTTCTATTCAGAAAAAGGTCTAAATCATGCTTTGATGTTTGGTTTTATTGTAAAAAACAAAAGGGTTGGATATACACTGTTTCCTCCCCTAACCCAATTGAAATCTTAAATTGTTTTAACGGGGGCAAAAAAAAAAACCTTGTGCCTATGCTAAATCATCATTGACAATCAATTTTCTATGCACTAATTGAATTTATTGAACTGTGCACAATTGAAAAAATTGGTACATTATTGAAAGCATATAATAGTTTCAACTGATTGATGATTAATATCAGGATTACCCAGTAAGCACCAACTCATTGACTATGCTCAAATGGGTGCATTATCATTATTTTTTTTTTCAATTGGTGCATACTGCATAGTCAAATAAAAATGTATAAACACCATAAATTCTAAGTATATTTTCAATTGATTTGAGCTTTCTTCCTACTCCAAGCACTCAATGTTGTGATCCCAACGTTCCCAGTTCCATTATTGAAAGCATATAAGTGGGCCTCAGCATCAGTAGCCAATGTGGGATATACTCTAGCTGTGATGCAAGCTTTTCCTTCTCCACCAAAGCTCTCCACTATAGAGTGATCAATCTGTATAAAGAAATAAAACCTCGAATTCATTAGGACAAAATGGCTAAATGGGTAAATGAAAGAAAAAAAAATCATAGTCTTAAGCATGCAAACACAAATTCAGCAAAAAGGTGGTCAAATTCTATACTCAGGCAGTCAGGCTTGTTGTCGATGTGTAAATTTATGTAGGTATAATCATTGTATGAATGAAGATTAAAGAATCATCTAATTAAACAATATTAGACTGGTGGCCTTCATTTTATTTGGTTGTATGTAATTGGTATTCTTTTTAAATAGATATCTTCCATTAGAAAACATAAAACCAAGTAAAATATTGAACTTGAAAAGAACATAAACTATCAAAACCAATGTGTGTGTGTTTCAAATTCATACATTATTAAAGATCTAATACACATGATAATGTATAATAATCATTAAATACCTAAAGGGCATCTACTCAAACCTTAAAAAAGAATGTTAAAGCTTTTGTACTTGGTGGTGCTTCTATTTAGTTTTGATTTGGTAGAAGAATAGATAAAATTATCCTCGGCCTTGATTATCCATCCGAAATAAATAAATAAATACGGGTCCAAATGAGTTTTTATTTTTAATAAAATACAATATATTAATTAAATGTATAAATCCAAAGTAAGACAGGAACAACGGATCGGTTTTAAGGGGGCAAACCCCCTTTTAAACCAAATCTGTTAAATATTTTATATATGCTAAATCTTTATTAAATGTTAGAAATTCCATATCAAACTCATCAAACCATGAATTGTGTTAAACAGGTGGGTCAATTTAACCTTAAATAAAAAGGTTAAATGACTTATTTAGTCCTTCAACTATTAGGTTAAGTTCAAATTGGCCCTTCAACTATTAATTATGTCAATTTAGTCCCTCAACTTTCAAAATCAGATCAATTTCATCCTTAGGTCCCATTTCCATTTAAATATAATGGAATTAATCGTTAAAATTGAATTGATTTTGAAAACTTTACACCTTCTATACTAACCTTTTAACTTGTGCTTCATTTTCTACATTAATTAATTTTGTTAAAATTTAAATTAATATAGCGATGATTTAGAGATGACATTGGATTAATTTTGAAAGTTATGAGACTAAATTCGCATAATCAATAGTTGAAGGATTGAATTGACACAATTAATAATTAAGATATCAAATTGAACTTTTACCTATATAATTGGAGGACCAAATTAGTAAATTGTCCAAAAATATATATATATATATATATATATTTATATATATATATATAATGTTATTGAATTAAATTCAAGCATTAGTAAATTACTAGATACTTTTGTTACAAATAAAATAAATGATAGGTACATTTTAATAATTTAAATGCATATATAATTGTATTGGATTCAAGAACCCAAGATTTAAAGCCCAAGTCCAGTCAATTTTAAAATTTTAAAACCCGAACCTATTTCATACCCATTAAAAGAACCCCCAAACTCATCTTATTATAGTTTAGTAGAATTGAAAAACCTACCAAATCATATTCATTATCATCCATAGACAAGGCTTGAATAGGTAAAATATTAAAAAATAGAAGTGTCTTGGCTTACATTTAATGCATTGGATGTCACACAGATACATTAATGATTATATGTCAGTTTCATTTCTAGTACAATATATTGGAGCACTAGACAGAAGTCTCACCCTCAAAAGAAAGATTGTTAAAGTATTTTGATGGAAATTATGATGAGCTATAGAAACATCTTGCACTTCTTAAGTAAACCATGAATGCAATGTAATCTGATTTACTTTCCATCCCTAGGCAGGTATGGAGTAGGTAAGACATCCAAAAAAAGGAAAGATTCTAAAGTGTTTGATGTAAATTGTGATAGGCTAGACACTGAAACATGCTGCGGTTCTTAAGTTTCCCATGAATGCAAATGTGCAATGTGTAGACAACATGATTATTTTCGCCGCCAACTAAAAAAAAAGACAACATGATTATGTAACTTTGTGTTTTTTAAACGTTTTCTTTGGTTTTATATATAGCAACTCACCAAGCTTCTGAGTGACAGCTTCTCATGAACAGGGTCCACATCCACAAAAGCCCCATATGTGGTCTCATCATTTTCATTATTCAAGGAAGATCTGTCGACAATTAACACCCCATAAGAACCCAAAAAATGAGTTTAAAAAAAAGTTTGAAGTTTGGCAAGAGAGAGAGAGACCTGCTTTGGTCACTGCACATAAGCACCACATATTTGCTGTGGCTTTTAAAAATTCTATAAAACACTGCTGTATATTCTTGCAGGCCCTTTGAAGCCAATACTAGTAGACCAAATGGCCCAATACCACCTTTAACTGATGCACCCTTTCGGCTACAAAGCAATTGTGGGTCGGTCCAACTTGGATCCAGCACTTCAGCTTTACTGAGCTCAGTTATCTCAAATGTAATAATCACATCTGCCTGTAAAAGATTATGAAAGATATGAAAAAAATGGTACTTGTTTTAGAATATATACTAGTTTAACAATTTATTTTTGCTTTGTACTATGAAATGTGGCAAAATCGCACTGCTGAATTATTTTTAAAAGAGAATCACCTGTGCTGCAGTGAAACCAGAAACTTCAAGGACTGATCCTCCCTTAAGCACTTGCTTAGGCAAGTTGATCTCTGTTAAACGCAGCTTTTCGATTTCTTTTGTTGGCCATTGCACCAATTGTTTTCCAGAATTATCGAGCCAAATACTCCTTGGAATTGCCTACAAAAAGTGTCACAGAGATCATTTGTGTAACTTTTTTTTTTTTAATTTAAGAATGTTCGAAATTCAAATGCTGAATAATAATTATAATGAGTATATTATAGTTCTTGAGAATAAATTATACACAAAACGCCTTTATATAAGAGACACAGTGTGTGGTAAAAAAAACCTAAAGTGAGCCGAAAGTCCAATGGACCTATACACGTTAATAGAGAAAAATTTATTATATAATAAGACACTCCATTGAATTATTTTTAGTGTTGTTTCAAAACTAGCAAATTAAATTTTTGCTGAAAAAACTTATTTGTTTAAAATTGAAAAAAAGTATAATTACACTTATAAAAAAATATAAAACTTTAGAAAGTTGTACATTAACAAATAAGTTAATATGCTAATTTGGTAGGCTTAGTCCAAACCAATTAATTTTCTAATGGAACTCGAAATTTAATAAAGCAATTATGTAGAGCTAAAATTACTTGAACTCCAGACCATCCCTTCTTGATATCATCCTCTACACTCGAAGATTCATTAACCCAGCCCCATAAGATCCTTCAGTGCTTTGAGTTTCCTTCGAAGAAAGTCTTTGAGGCATAAAATTTTCCGTAATCATATCTCAATCTAGAGTTTTTATGGAACGGACCATTATCCAGAATAAAGATATCCTTATCTTGGTTATAACTTCCAATCTTGTAGCAATCATGTTTGGTATCATCTAAGCTCACCTTGAGCACATGTTTAGTATTGGGACCATCAATTGATGTGTCAATACCAAGTGGGGTTTTGATCAAAATTGGATAAAAATCTGGACACTCCCACATACCTGATTTTTTGGACGAGTAAAGTGGTTTTTTAGCTTCTTCCCAATGAACAAAATCTTTGCTCTTATAAAGAATTGCTAATCCTTTTTGGTTAATTTTGCTCCCAATGATTACTCTCCAATACCCATCACGGCCTAGCCAACCAGTGGTTGGGTCTCTGAATGAGGATGAGCTGATTTTGTTATAGGAATTAGGGGCCATTAGTGGGTTATCTTGGGACTTAACCCATTCCCTAAGGAATGGATCAAAAAGGTTTTTGGGCATGGCCAAGTTCTGGACTTGGTAGTTGTTAGGGTCTATTCCGGTGTATAGAATGACAGGTTGACCCTCAGGGAGGATCGTGGCGGAACCTGACTAGCAGCCGCTGATATCAGACTGTTGTGATGGATAGATGGCGGCTTCATGCGGGGTCCAATTCACAAGATCCGTTGATGTAGAGTGGCCCCAAACTTTGTTGCCCCGAACTGCACCTTTGGGATTATATTGAAAGAATAGATGGTAAATTCCCTTATATAACATTGGCCCTGCAAGAAGATCCACATATAACACATTAACACACTACCATACTAGGTAGATTACATAATCGGTAACCATAATGACCTAAACTATCAATTAATCCCTGTGTTTGTATGATTGACATTTATAAATTACATTCCCTTGAGATTGAGACTTGACTCACCCTTTTAGAAAAGAAAAAAAAAATTCCTTGATTTAGTTGATTATAATCTAAAAGGATGAATTGCAGGCAACCCTTGAAACATTTAGACTCTACTTATCCCACACACAAACAAGAAGAAGAAGAAGAAGAAGAAAAGAAACTGTGTCCAATACATCCATTTCTATGATGTTGTAAACTTTTTTTTAATCCTATTAACATTGTTGAAATATAATTAAAGTTTAACCCTTTCAGATTGGATTCTGCCCCATGTTTAATTCGCCTGTATTATTTTCTAAGTTTTCTTACTAAAAAAAATATATACCACTTTTTAGAGATGGATTCAAGATTCATTTGGTGTCATTTTTGTTAATTAAAAAAAGTTTAGCTATAAACTTGGCTATAGCTTATGGCTACAAGCCCTACTAAAAAAATTAATATTGCTACATATTTTGAAAATTTAACCGTTAAATTACATGTTTTTTATATTCTTATCATGCATGTCAAATTTCGTGTCAATCAGATATTATTTACTATTAGGTGCATAAACTTATTTTTCATAAGTAATTTTAGATTACAAAAACTTAAAATTTAAATATTTGATTAATGACATAGTTATTGATCTTTAATCTTCTGGAAATAAATTGAGTTCGTTGTCAAACTTTGTCTTTGTTAATTTTGCATCATTTAGTATGTTTTTATTAAATGTGAATTTTGATAAATCAATTGTTATTTATATTTTATCATTATACTCTCAATGCTTGCAAAATTTTCAAGATAATCAAAAATCAAAAATTGATTCATTCCAATAATAAATAAAGTCTAATTAATATGAAATTTAACATGCATACAAGTAAAGTAAACATAAAATCCATAAAACATGAATTACATAAAAAGTTACAAGTTTTGTAACATTTAATGAAATGTTTATACTTGATCTGTCACTACTTTTAAAGTTATTTTTAGGATAATTTGACAATGAGTGGTAGAGATATTTGAACCATTGATATTTCTATTTGAAAAAACTAGAAAGTGTCAAAAGCTATAACTCTGGACATCACTACTTTCAAAGTTGAATATTAAGTGTGAGTTTGGATAGCGGTAGGAGTGGCGTTTTGCGCGTTTGCGTTTCATTTCCCTGGGTCCTGTGCACTGTTCACAGGACCTACAAGTACGGAAAAATAGAAATTTTACTTTAAAACTGGGTCTCACGGCACTATTCACACATTTAAAAATTATTTTGCTACAGTGTTTTCTGTAATAAGTTTACAGTTTTCAGCAATAAGCGGCATCTAAACAGACCTTAAAAATAAAAAAATAAAAAGAAATGAAAGAAACTAATGAAGCCGGAAACATTGTAATTGTGAAATGAGAACATGACTCGAAAGAACATACCATTAAGATCTGTGCATCCAAAGACACCCATTTGTCCAATTCACAATCACAACAGGTCACATTGATAAAATCAAAGATGCAAAAACAAAAAACACACTGTTAGAGCTATATAAAATAATAAATAATGACAAAATTCAAGAAAGAAAATCAACAAATCATACCATTCATCCAATTAGTGGCGACTCCAGGAATTTTTTCCAGGGTGTTCCTTAAGAAGCATAATTTTTCCCAGTAGCGGTTCTAAAAATTTTTCCCAAATATATTGTTGTTTAGTTGTCTCATTAATTTTTTTGTCTTTTATAAACTATAATTTGTTATATTGTTGTTTCATTAATTATAAAATTATTAATTGTTGTTTAGCCTAACATAATTTAAGGGGAGGTGTTGCTCTATTGCTCTGTTTTTAGGTTTGCTTTAGCTTTAGGGTTCGTTTGGCAAAATTTGTAGAAGTGTGATTTTCAATTGTTGTTTTAACTGGAAATTACCAAAAAGACCTATATACACCAACATTTTTAAATTCAATCTTATATATAAAATTAAAGTATTCCTTTTTTTAAATTCAATCTTATATATAAAACTAAAGTATTCAGTTTTCAAAAAAAAAAATTTAAAGTATTCTATTTATTAAAAAAAAAAAAAACTACACGTGGAGGGTGAAGACACCACTCCACATGAAGTACTTCACCTAACAAAGATTCCCTATCACCTGCACACCTTTCACTTTACCAATTTCATTTTACTCTTACAGTCCTACTTTTGCACTTATCCTCCAGTAACACTAGCAGCTATCCTCACTGATCAATACTCGTCCTTTTGTTGTCCATTATACTTTCCATTTGAGTCTTGAAGAAAAGAAAGAAGATGAATATGAGTGCTCCAGCTTATTGAGGATTTAGCAGGCTATGGTGAGAGTAAGAGAAGGGTGAAAACAAAATTGAATGTGAAGCAGAGGTGAAGGTATGATGGAGGAAAAAAATAGAACAAATACTCGTCCTTTTTTTTTTGCTTGAAAGTAGAACAAATTTTTTTTTTTTTTTTAATTTGAAGGTGTTTCTAATTTTGATTGAGGGTGTTCCTATTTTTTTTAAGGGTAAACAAATAAAAAAATTTAATTATTATAAAAAAAAAAAAAAAAAAATTCAACTCAGGGTGTTCCTGGGAACACCATAAGTTGGCGTCGCCACTGCATCCAATTTTTGGGAGGTTGAAAGTGATAAGAAGTTCTGTAAGGTTGACTATCTGCAGTAGCCTCAAGCTGAAGAACACCATAGCCAAGGAGGAGGGAGATGAAGAGCAACAGACATTTAGAAGATACAGCCATGGTGGATTTCTTGGGAATGAGGATATAGATAGAAAGCTGACTACTTATATAAGAGGAAACTAACTATACATGATGGCATATAAGCAAGAGTTTTGATGAGAATCACAGCATAATATGATTGGCATTGCAATACTTGACCCCTAGATATCTTAGTCAACTTCTGATGAGATTCAACATACTGTATAATCATTTATCGGGATCGGACAAAGTAACAAAGACGTGAAAGGTTCAGAGAGAGAGCATAATATTCTTGGGAGAGAGGGTATACATATCAAGGAAAATACTTTTATAGACTTTGCATCGAAAGAGCCAAAAAGTCAACACTAGTTTTCTAATTATTAAATTGATTAATGTTGCTTCAATAAAAAAAAATGAGGACAAGAAGCATCTCGAGGTTAAAAATGCAACATATATTATTAATTGTTAATTGGAAGCTATATGCAGTTAGTTTTTTTTTTTTTTTTTTTTTTTTTTTTTTTTTAATTAGCTATATATACACACACACAGCTGTTAAAGCATTAACATCCAGTTTCTAAAAAATATAACATTTTACCGTCTCAAAAGTTACTTTATCTATTATACTATGCATTAGTTTGGATAGAGCTGAAACTCACTTTCAATTGTTTTTGTATCAAAATCAATGGGTCCCTTGCACTGTTCACGGGACCCACAAGTACTTTTTCAGCAAAATTTTCATTAAAACTGGGTCTCACGGCACTATTCACACATTTAAAAATTATTTTGCTACAGTGTTTTTAGTTTTCAGTTTTCAGCAATAAGCGGTACCCAAACATCAAAAAGTCAGTTTATTTTACTATTCAACTTATTTTTGCTACTATTCATGGGCCTCACTTTACTATTCCAACTAACTTTTGCCTTTATTTACAGTATTTTCAACAAAAAATTTTTAGTTTCAGCAAAATAAACGGATCCCAAACAGACCCTATATCATTTTACAATACACCCAACATCTCAACTTTTATTTTATCAATAACACATTAAAATAATATATCTATACAATAAAATAATATATTCCAAAACCATCTCTATTCTCTCCCATTTCTCTCCTCTCTCTAATTTTTGTCTCTCTTCCTCTGTCTCTCTCTTTCTTTCTCTCGACCATCTTGTACCACCCACCGGCATAGTTGCCGATTCAAACCCAAACATAATACTCAAGCAAAACCTATTGCCCAAACAGAAACTCAAAGCGAATGCCCAAATAAATCCCAAATCTCAAATAAAACTCAAAACCCAAACCACATTCAACAAATTTAATTTTCTATTAAATCAAGGCAGACAAAAATGACAAACTTCTTCAAAATCTCTACATAGAAAAATTTCCAATAAAAAGGTTAATAGAAAGTCGATGAAAAGTCCTTTCTGATCAGTAATGTCAACCAGCAAATAGAGACAATTGATATGCTTTTCAATATGCTAAGGTACTTTTGAGGGCCCAAAATCAGGGAAAAACCAAAAAACAAAAAAACGAAACTGAAAGAATAGTCAAAATCAGATTGTTAAGAACAAGGTCTCAAATGTCGTTGCCAATGGAGATGTAGTGATCCCAAAAGACCGTAACCATATTTACATTGATGTTTATACTTGTATAGAAAACACAACTACACCGACAACCACCCAACTGCGAATTCAGACAATATTACTTCTCTAGAACTAGGGGTGACAAAATTTGACACGACCTGCAAACACGACACGACTCGATACAAAATTAACAGGTTATGGGTTAAAACTTAATATGTTTGTGTTATATTTGGGTTGACACGACTAACCCGTTTAATAAATGAGTCGGATTAGTGTCCAATCTATGGAATTCGTTTGACTCGTTTAATTAAATGATATTTTACCAATATACTCTTCAAATCCTAGGTATATAAACTTATTAGTTGTTGTGGTTTATTTTCTTTAACATATTGTGATTGATTATTTGTGATTTGAGATATGTTCTAATTTTAAATGATTATTTGTGATGTATTTACTTGTTAGTTCCCAATTTTATATTAAAAAATATTTATTTTTTTTGGTTTTTCATAATTTAGATAAAATTGGTTAATACTAAAATTTGTATGTTTTTTTCCCTTTGAGAAAATATGATAAATGGGTTGACAAGACTGACTCGTTTAATAAACAGGTTGTATTAGGGTTGAGGAATCTTGACCCATTTAATAAACGTGTCGGGTTAGGGTTGACTCATATAGTTGAATACTCATTAGTCAACACGACCTGAACCCTACACGTGAATACAAATTGCCACCCCTATCTAGAACCCGGACAAATATGAGACAATGCACACACAAAAAGATCTAATTATAGGAACGACAATGGTATCCAAACAAGACTACACCACGCACCTCAGGACCACGCCACAGCTTAGCAACAACCATGCCATTGCAACTCAGTTATAAGTTTAAGGTTGCTACAGTATCATAGTAAATTTAAGATGATACTGTAGCTCAATTGTAAATTTTTTTACAGTTACAACTCAGTAATGCATGTTTTTATCAATTTGATGCTAAAATTTAGCATATTCAGAGTTTTACAACTCTCCAAAAATTGATGCTCTTTTTTTTTTTTTTTTTTTTTTTTTTTTTTGAGAAGAATTGATGCTCTAATTAGGTGGAGAAAGGTACGGTTGAATTAATAAAATTAAAAAAAAAAAAATGGTATGTCTCCTTCATTGACCCATGGTCATTAGTCAACGTTATGGGTGAGTTTGTATTCATAGGCTTGTAGCATCGATGACCTTGAATTATCAAAAGTCTTATTTTTATTTATTTAATTTTTTATGTGATTCTTCTAATAAAAGAGATAGCTTTTTTTTTTTTTTTCCTTTCCTCTTAATAAAAGAGATAGATTGTACTGTTAAATTATAAGACATTTGATATTTTATACAAGCATATTATGTCACAACTAACACAACTTTTTTCTTACTATTTTAATAACGTGTTATTGACAATGTAAAATTTGTTGTGTCTTTTGTTTTACCAAACTTTCAAAAGTAAAACATTTTACAACTTTTTATAAAGGATTTTATAACCAACAAAAAATATTTAACAAGTTTGACTATATTTTACCTACAAATAAACACTTAAAATAGGAAAACATTTTTCAAAAAATATTTTGCTTCAAAACAAACAGAGCACTAATCTTTTAACAAGGGAAAAATTATAAATATTTTCTTTAGATTTCAAAGTTTTTCTTTTTTGTGTGTATGTTTTGACTCCAAGGTAACAAAATTTAGGAGTCAAAAGTTATATAGTAATAATAAGACTTATCAAAGCAATAATTGTCAACCTTACGTCAGGCAAAGTCGTTATAAAAGAAATTGTTTTTGGAACGCTATCTCTTTTCAAAAGTCGTTACCCAAAAAAAAAAAATCCTTACAGTGAAACAATCGCCTTAACAACTTGATTTTCACCACTATAAATAATCTAATTTTACTGCAAGTTGGTCAACAGTCAACTTAACCTTGGAGAATCTAGCTGTCTTCTTCATTGATCTATCATGAAAATTGGCAATTTCCATGAAGTTTGAGTGACTTCTCTTATAATTAATATACAACTAACCTATATTAAAAGTAGGGATAAAACTCATTTTAGTCCCTACATTTTAACACGATTTTCACTTTGGTCCCTAACTTTTTTTTTCACCGATTTTAGTTCCTATTCTAGAAAACGCGTCTCGTTTTTGTCCCTGACGTTACATCAGAGACGGAAATTGCACAGCTGGCAAACGGAATAAATTAAAAATATTAAAATAATGCCCACAAATGCCACGTCATTTTTTATAAACAAAAAATTAATTTATAAATTTTAACTAAATGAAAAAAAAGGAAAAAACTGAAATAAAAATAAAAACCCAGAAAAGTAAGAAAATTCAAAAACCAAAAGAAGAACAAGAACAAGAACAAGAACAAACCCAAAAAACCCAAAGAATACAAACCCAGAAAATTAAACTCTAAGCACCCAAAATTTTCAAAACCCAAAGAATACAAACCCAGAAAATTAACACAAACCCAGAAATTTTTATTTTTATTTCAGCTACAGCTTCCAACGCTTTGTTGCTTGTAATCTCCTCCGGTTTCGTACGGTTCTTCCCACACATCATCAACAACACAACCAAACAGATTAACAACGCCACAAACCCTCCCACGCTTCCTCCGATTATCTTTATCAGTTTCGTACACTTCGACGACGACAACGCCGTTTTGTTTGGCGGCGAAGGAGGTGTACCAGCTGGACCTTAACTCTGACAAAAATAATTAGTAATATTTTTAATTTGTTCTCCGCACAGATTTACGTTACCCGAAAACGACGACATATTGAAACGAACCAAAGCTGGAGTAATGGGATCTCACCGGAGAGATTGTTATTGGACACATTGAAGAACCGGAGACTGGTTTGGTTAAACGGAGGAAGTGAACCTGTCAAGTTATTGTCCTGCAAATACAATGTGTATAGTCGCCGGAGTCTAAGGAGTGAGGTTGGGATCTGACCGGAGATCTGGTTTCCGACGAGGACAACGATTTTTAAGCGGTGGAGACTGGAGATTGAGTCAGGGAAGTTGCCGAAGAAGTTGTTGAAGTTGAGGAAGAGAGATTTGAGGTTGAGGAGGCCAGAGAGGTCTGGGATTGGGTGGAGAGAGAGTTTCCTTTGAGGCTGAGGACTCTGAGTTGGTCTAATTGGTTTTTGAATTTTCTTACTTTTCTGGGTTTTTATTTTTATTTCAGTTTTTTCCTCTCTTTTTTCATTTAGTTAAAATTTATAAATTAATTTTTTGTTTTTAAAAAATGACATGGCATTTGTGGGCATTATTTTAATATTTTTAATTTATTCCGTTTTCCAGTTGTGCAATTTCCGTCTCTAATGTAACGTCAGGGACAAAAACGAGACGCGTTTTCTAGAATAGGGACTAAAATCGGTGGAAAAAAAAAGTTAGGGACCAAAGTGAGAATCGCGTGAAAATATAGGGACTAAAATTGGTTTTATCCCTTAAAAGTATTTAACTTTCTCAGCCTCTCTGTAATTGTCTTTGCATGCATGTTCTCTGTCATTTCCTTCATACTTTAGCTTATCTTTATATTTAAAAAATGGTTACACACACCTACCTAGTTACACACTCATATTTTGACACAATTTCAAAAACTAGGTGGGTAACAATACGTGTGTAATAAGGTATATATAATAAATACTACTTTTAATTTAATATTGAATAAAATTGAGAATTGACCGGACCACGTAATTCGTTCAACCTTAAAAAGCGTTATCCTGTTATTGTTTAATTAGTTAGACTCTTACCTAAAAAAACAAAAGAGCGTACATAGCTCATATTTCTCACAAAGTAATGCCTCATAATAATAATATTGCTTTTTTTTTTTAGAATAAATATTGCTATTATTATTATAATAAAATAAATGTCTTTGATTTTTTTGGTTGATTTTATGCTGTCATTTAAGTTTTTGAAGGTCCATATATTTCCTTACTGTCATTATAATACATGTTTTTAATTTTTGTTAATTTACTATTAATTAAAGTTAATTAAAAATAACTGTTTTATTAAAATAAAGCAACCAAGCACTAAACAAATCCTAATTAAATTAGGTGTAAGGACCGAAATTAGACTGGACCCAATATGAAGTTGGGTTTAGTCCAAGAAGCCCGAATAATAAATTTATAGAGCGTGGATGAAAGAGCTAGATCCGCTCCAAAAGAAAGACGATAAAATTTGGTAACTTAAGACTATTAAACCTTGTTAAGATCAAAAGAATCCTTGTTCGGAATGATTCAAGGAGTTTATATTATATTGTCTTGCTTTACCCAAATTACAAGAGTTCCTCCTCTTTTCTATGAAAAATTCCCCGATCCCTTTTTTTTGGCGCATCTTCCCATGTTATATACTACAGTTTTGGTATCATCCTTACCACACACGTGTAGATCAGATTTGGGGCATTCCTTCCTGTCCCATCCAGCACCTCCCAGAACTATCAACTAATAGCTGTAAGGCTGTCTGATCACTGTTCAGGCATCACTTCCACATTAATGCGGCCAGGGAATTGGTTGGGAGCCATTTAATGCGGTGGTAGCAGCTTTTTGAAGATATTTGTTGCCCTTCTTCTTTCTTATCCCTTGCCCAACATTTAACTCTTAGCATTGGTGTGGCTTCGAAGAGAATCCATGATGATATGGCAGTCTTACTGACCTCGGCCACTCGTTGCCGAGATGAATTTTATCCTCGGACATTTGTTGAATTTATTTCATATTATCTCTACCCTTTTCTTTACTCCGTTCTCCTTATGATCTTATCTGGTTCACCTCGGATGGTCTAACGTCCTCGGATTGGGTTTTAGGTCCAACTGGCATGGCCTTAATAGTACCTCCTGATTAATTGGCCCCCACATTAGGTATTATTAATATATTTCTAAATAAATTCTAATTTAATTATGTTATACTCCTATATTTATTATCTGCCAATTCGTTGATTTGGATTTTTTTTTTTTTTTTTTTAGATATGAATAGCTTTTTATTCCTTAATAAATATTTAAATATAAATAATTCTCCATAAACATCTAGCCTTTAGGTGCACATATGGTATGGACCGGTCAATAGTATTTTAAGATTGGTTTAAACTAAAAAACTATACATATTAATTAAGTATTAACAGTTAGTATTTGGTTTTAGTTAATTCAACTGATAAAGTTTTTTATGGCTGAATAAGAGATTTATGATTCAATCTCCGCCTATGTTAAAAATTGATTGGTGTCTTAGTTTAATGATAAAGAACTACCATCAAGAGTAGATGTCATAGGTTAAAACTCTCTTAAAAAAAAAATATTAACAACCGATAATATTTTAAAAACAAAAGCAATGAGGATTTTTTTTTTTTTTTTTTTTTTCAATCTTGAGTCTACGAAATAAAAACCATGGGCTATAATCAACTCTAGGTAGTGTTGCCCCAGTCGTTTTTGCACGTGCAAGGTTCTGATCCCCACTGATTTGGAAAACTTGGTTAACTTTAATGCATATGATGATATTGATGAGTGATGTGTTGTAGTTAGATTCGAAGTCTTCATTCACGTCTGCTTACTTTCTTTCCCCATGTCTCTCATTATTAATTATTGGGTACGGTAGAATCTTGTTTCTTTATTAATTGACGATTTCAGGTGATCGTCCTTCCGCTCACGCCTACCATGAAGCCAATGAGATGGAAGATGGGTTGGCAAAAAAAATAGAAGCTTGCAACAAGACAGAATTTTTGTGTGTCTCATAAGTCATGCCATGTTTTTGTATATGAAAACTATTAATGAGTCAAAAAATAATATGGGATTGTCATTCCCATTAATGACAATCAAAACAAGTGTTAAATATTTAATAGGTGTCAAATGGGTGGGTTTGGGCGGGTTTGGGATGGACATAATTGGGTTGGGTATATAAAACTCATTCACCCATTAAAACTCATTTAACTAATTGTTTTTAACCCAAACCCAACCCAATTATAATGGGTAAACCACAACCCACCCAATTATCAAAATTACCAAAATATCCATAAACACAGTAATAGCACAGAGAGGAAAATAGAGGAATGTCCACTGTTTGATTGTTGAGAAAATTTAGAAAAATAAGGAAATGAATTTTGAAAATTGGATTCCAATTATTTACGAATTGAAAACCAACACAAAAAAAAAAAAAAAAAATGCTTTCTCCTCCTCCTCCTCCTCCTCCAAAAGCTCATCATCCATCCTAACCCTGCCCGGACCCAAATCTACGGCATCGCGTGTCGGGTCAAGTACCTTGTTGACTCGCCGAAGAACATTTGGGGATGCCTTGACGAGTCCATGTTCGTCGAGTCCACTGAGTCCATGTTCGTCGAATTTTCCTCTGCTTCACCATCAATGGCAGATCGTCGAGAGCTCAAGGTTTAGATCTTGCAGCGGAGCCGCGAGCGGTTGCTGGAGTGAGAGCTTCCGATTTCGGCTTACGCCGATGCGTTGGCTGGCGTCGCCGTCATCGACGAGATTCACCCCAATCAGGTTCTTCCCGTTGATCATCCAATCGTTTCCAGCTTCAATTCCGTCTAGAATTTCTCTCAAGGTTTGGAAAATGCTTCCTTCGATGCTTCGAACTACTAGAAATGGACTCTGGTGAGCTCTTTTAAATGCTTTTGTTAAAGATATTAATGAAATTGGAATGCGTTTAGTTACCGAGAAAGTTAGGGAAACAGAATAAGAAAATTAGAGTCTAATTTTGTCTGAGGGTTGGGTTTTTTTTTTTTTAATATATAGTAAGGGCTGGGTTGAATTTGGATATATTATTTTTGGGTTAAATAGGGTTCAATGGGTTCTTAGTTAAAACTTAATAAGCATTGGGTCTAATTAGGTTGATGCCCATTTAACCCAATTAATAATTGGGTGGGTTTGGGTTCAATTAGAGTGGGTGGGTTTGGGTGGACAAATGGGTTTGGGCTTACTTTGCCACCTCTAATATTTATTGCGCATATCGATGATAAAACGTAACAGATGGAGCAACGGTAACAAGTGAGCTGTGCACTTCAAAGCTCTCGTTGATAACATACTAGTCATTGGACATAAATACAGACATTCATTGTTCATTAAGGCTAGAAACAACTATAAAAGAAAGGAACAACAGAATCCAAAGGTACATACAAATACTCATCCAAAAATCACTTCAAGTCAATTTCTCTCTAAACAACTTTCTAACATAAGCATCGGAGTGTTTTTTGCAAACACCACACCGGTGTATTCCATTCCTTTCCAAAGCTTTTTTGCAGGTTTACATTGGAGGCATGATCGACCACGAGATCATCCAGCCACTGAGACAAGGATCTCAACTGCTAATTTTTCACATCATCAACTATGTTAAAAGTATTCACCTTATAGTTTTTGTATATGAAAACTATGTTAGCATAAGAATTTATTTTTTCTGTTTTAAAAAATTATTTTTTAAAACACTCCATATTAGATTATCCATGGTTTTAAAAACCAAACCGAGGCAAAACTGGATTTACCTCCGGTTCTTGGTTTAACTCGGTTTATGACCGATTTTGACCGGTTATTGGGGTTTTTTTTCGGATTGGACTGGTGGCCGATTTCCAGTTCAACTAGTAAGACCGGTCAATCCGGTTTGGTTATTAAAACCATGAAATTATCTATTTTACATTACATTACATTAAAATATCAATTTTTATTAATTTTTTTATTGTCTTTTTTCACACACAATAACCACCATACACTCTCTTTCTGCAGTCCCTAGATATGTAAAAGAAGAATAAAAAAACTATATGCAAAGTAAATAATGTCTTTGTAAATTTATATAGTTACTGTAGCAACTTTGCAAATTTACACATTTTTTAGCTTGACTGATATGAGTGATTTGGAGGTTAAATGTGTAAAATTGATATCTTTTTATTTTTTTTTTAATTTTGTATTGATTGATGTAAATGCTCTTAGGGTCTTGGGGATGATCTTCAAATAGGCACATACTGGTTTTGTAAACTTATAGAATGTCTTTAGTATAAATAAACTACCAAAAACATTTTGGGTATGGTACAATACTCACGACATACATTACAAAGTGATTGGCACCAAATTGTATTTTTTTTTAATTAATTCAAATATTTTTAATGTCGAGGAAGAAGATATCGTACAAAATAATAAAACTTAAGTACAACACTTTAAATGCAGTACAATAAATTTCCCAATTAAAATGCATGGTTGTATTGACTAATGAGGTACAAAAAATGCTATTTTTTTCAATAATAATTAATACGTTATAGTTATGTATCTTAATTGTATTGGGTAACCTAATGTAGTGCACCTAGATTTTACCCTATACAAAAATACAATAGTTATATTCAAGTATATCTTTTTTTTTTCCTCCCTTCTGAATCTTGAAAACTAAGTTATATAGCCTAAATGATGCCAAGTTGAATTAAAGTAAGCCTAAGCTATTTGAGTTCAAGCTCATTACCAAATTTGATAAGATGTTCACAAGTTACTTAATTAACTTATTCTTTCCTATATAATAAGTAGTGCGACTAAATTTTTGTTTACCCATTTACAAATCTATGAGAATAATCAATAATTAAATTATAGTTAAAATGATATTTTTTGAGTTAATTAGATAGAATGATCTTATTTTATGAAATTCTAAAAATTAGATTCATCAACTTGGTATTGTTAAAAAATTGTATTTAATTTTACTACAAAATTGTTTATTTATATTATCAAAAAATTATGAATAACAATTTGATATCTTATAAACTTATTTACAAACTCACAAAATCAAACCTCGAGCCCATATAAATATATTTAAACATTTAAATATATAAACATATAATATTATATATACTTTAATTGAGTCTCATACTCGCAAACTTGTTAATGATTGCATAATTAAGTTTGAATTTAGCTTGTTCAATAGTTGAGCCTAAACTTAAGCTTGAGTTTGTGTTATTTGCTAAATAAACGAATATAAACAATTTTTTTTCTCACCCCCAAGGCAAGCCCAAGCTATTAATTTGGACAACTCGATTCATTTACAATCCAAAACTTAGACCATCAATAATATGGTTCACTTTAGGTTGAATAAAACTTGGGTAGATGGAACCTATCCTTGCTTAACCCAAATCAAGGAATAAGAGCTAAGTTAGAGGCATGGTTTTAAATCTCACAAGATCTCACAATCTTAAAATATTTGTCATTTGTTCAAATATCAAGATATATCAGCCTAGTTATTATAAAAAAAAAATATTTTAATAAAAAATCTGAAATATAGGTTTAACACAAATGATTATATAGATATTATTAAAAATATATATGAAAAGGAGGAAAATTTTAAAGATATCACTTATTAGAGCATTAGCTTCCGGGGATATAAAAAAGTTCTATTTTGCATCCTCAAAACATACTTTATCTATTTTACAATCCCATTTTACAACTCACCTAACATTCCATTTTCTATTTTTACATACCATTTATTAAAATAATATAACCTATAACATTAAATAATATAAACAATTCATTCTCTCTTTTCTTCCCTTCTGTCTCTCTCTCCAGTAAACCCACACAACCACTTTCCAGTTTCCACCAAAACTCAGCCACAAACACCAATTCTCCACCACCAAAATTACCCAAAAAATGAAATTGCCACCACCCACCACCACACCACCACAGTCAATCCCCATCCCTAAATCAAACCCCATAGCAAAAAAACTCACCACTAAAACCCAACCACCAATCCCAACCCAACCATCACTAAAACCCACCCAAACAACCACCACCCCACCACCACCACACACCCCAGCAACCACTAAATCCACAAATCCACCATGAACCACCAGTAAATCCATATTCGTTGATTTCTTAGGGTGATATGGTGGTGGTCCGATCTGGTGAGAAAAGTAGGTGAGGGAGGCGGAAGAAGGTGAGAGAGAATAAAGGGTGAGGGAGGCGGAGAAAAAAGAAGGGGAGGTGGAGAAAAAAGAGGGAGGTGAGAGAGAATGAGGGTAAGGGAGGCGGATGGAGGTGGACAACAGAGAAGGTGATGGAGGTGGAAAGGATTGAGAGGAGAAAATATGAGGAGTAGAGAGGACAGAGGCATAAAAAGTGAGGAGCAGATTTGTGAGGGAGAGTGCGTGAAGAGAAAGAAAGAAATAATAAAAAATAGATAGTTGGATGAGAGAGACAATTAAATATAATATTTTAGCTTTACCCTCCAGCTACAATAGGTTGCATATACACCATCTGACTATTCATAGTTGGTAAAATATTTTAGGTATACCTACTCGGATAAAGCATACTTTGGGCTTATTGTCACGCCCCAAACCCGATACCCGGATTTGTGACCATGACCGGCATGCTAATATCAAGCCTAAACCTGATATTAACAAGAACCAACTTAACTTTTATGAAACTTTTACCAAAAGCTTCCCTTTTTCTTTTCATCCTTGTTTCCTTACTTAAATGATATAACTTTTCACTTGATATTCAGAGCATCTACATTGTACACAAAGATTGACACAATCCACCAATTGTTCAAATTCGGAATTTCACATAATACATCTCTTAATACTTTAAGGTATACACTTTCATTAGATCCTAAAATACACAATAACTATAAAGCTAAACGTCAGAATGCTAATTTAGGATCTATACATATAAAACTAAAACCAGCTCCTTAAAACTCGACTAAGGCTCCCTCTGCTCCAAAATAAAACCTGCTAACTGAAAGAGTGGAAGGGGTGAGCTACACAGCTCAGTAAAGGTAAGATATATGAGAATTTAATAAGGATGCATGTAAATCAGATCATTTCATTCTATGAATATTCGAATAGGAGAACATCTTTTCATGCATAGTATTTTATACTATTCATAATAATAGCTTATACGCTCTTCATAGAAAATAATTGTTCTCCTTTTTCTTATCAGGTTAATATTTCCAAAACCGTTCGGATTAAACTTCTTTCATTTCCTACAAAGTCGCCATATATATTCTCATTACAAAATAATTATTTTAACTTAAATCAGATAATAGGCAACTTTGTATTAAACTAGAAACATCTTGACTAATAAGAAAACTTTTCTTTATAAACTTCTTCTAATAGAATACTATAGCTTTCATGATCATAAAACTCAACATTTCATAAAAACAGATATCTGATAACTTTTAAACATAAACTTGCACTTTCATCAGAAACTTTATCTTTATAGCACAACAGAACTTCAGAAACTTTTATCTTTAATGAACAGCTTTTCTTTTCATTAGAAACTTCTTCTTGCCATGAGAGCTTTTACTTTTTACAATGCATTTTAACAATATAATTCTCTCATGATTAATAACATAACATAGCTGTTCATAAATAACTTATTGGTTAGTCCATATCTGATAAGTCTGTACTTATTTGGGAGGCTTCTAGCACCACGGTGCTAGGCATCCAGCATTTCCCACAATGCCAGGTATTCCCGGGATCACATCATAATACATATCTTTCAACCATGGGGGTAGGTTGACTTCCCCCACAAGTTGGCCGTAACCAACAAGGGGCGGGTACAGCAGAGCCAGTCCCACTTAATGGCCAATCATATAACATTTTCCATGGAAAGCTAGTAATTAACCCCTACTAGCAGAGTTCAGATCACCAGAGGACATAACCCGAAAACATTTCATACTTTACATCATACTGAAATTTCTTATTTTGCATAACATTTCATAATAATAGCATTTCCATTATTTCCTTTAAATATCATGTTCGTGGAATTAGTAATAGCATCAATATGCTTAAATCATTTACATAGGGTTTTGAGAACTCACGAACATATCTTTGTCAAAATAATGATTACATGCCATATCTCTAATCAAAAACATTTTAATGCATAATATACTTTAAAATAACCTCATGACTTACCAAATGCCCATATAACTTATCCCTTACCTGAAAGCAGAGGAACCGAGAGCCTAAAGTCGAAGGAGCTTAGACTTGGATACTGGTAACACCTAAACCAAATATCAAAGCTTATTACTTTCCATTACTCCTTATCATCAACTTAGACATTCATCTTAAAACCTATCTCTTATAATCAAGGAAATCCTATTCCCACCTCAACGAGGTTCCCACAAACACAAAATGCATTCATCAGACCACATGATGTACTAAATCATAGAGAAACCAATTCATAAAATTTATATATGATTCTAACATACCAAAGGATGATCATATTAAATTATAGCTCAAAACATTCACCCTAACTTGAGAATTAAATCCACAAAGTCACGTGTAGCATATGTTGTTCACTGCTCATTTCAGCAGCATATGCTCCATTTGTAAAATACAAACGGGCTGTCCACACACATCCAATTGTCATGAAATTTTACAGAACAACTCCCATGTATGTCCAGTATATACCATAAAAATTTCGGAGTCAAAGCATAAACCCATGATTTACTAAAAATCACGGAAGACAGCATACTCAAATCTGTCCTGACAGAATTTCATGCAACTTATAAATTAAACCATTATTTTTATATTAATCCAAATTCTGTGAGACCAATTCAATAACAACCATAAGTGTCTTAGGTTTCATAGGAATTATCCCTAGCATCCAAATTCACTATATAAAATTTAATACATAATTAAATATGCATGAACACAGAATCTGTCACAGTGACAGCTTTGCAACGTTTTTCTCGTAAAATCACAAACAATTATCAAACAATGGTATTTTCATATGGGGATTTTTATACACTCATTGGACATGTTATAAAACACTTATACATAGTCATTTAACCATTTAGAGCAAAAATACACACAACAAAAATCCCAACAGCAGCATAAAAATACTCATCCTAACTTTTTCTTACTTCCTTAATCATATAGAATCATTAATTAGGAAAAACCCTAATCTACCTTCAACAAATCACCAACATAACTTCAAAACTTCTTAAAACAGCATATATATATATATACTTACAAATACCATTACTAAAATTATTTAAAGGAAAACATGGATTCTAAGAGGAGAGTAGCTAGAATCCTTACCAAGTTTATGGTTCCAAGAAGAAATAGAATCACTCTTCATGGAAGGATTTCCCCATTTCCTAGTGGCTGGACCCAAAATTATGAGAGGTAGAGAGCTTGAGAGAATTTTCTTTCTTTTGGTTTAGGACCCGTGGGAATGAAAGTGAGAGAAGAGTTGAGAGAATTTTCTTTCTTTTGGTGTGTGAACCGGTGGACTTGAGGGAAGACTCAAGGGAGCTTCCTAGCACTTTCCTTAAGAGAAAAGAGTGTAAAGTGAGGTGCAAATTTCTGATTTGCATGGATCCGTGGGAAATGGGAGCAAAAGAGTTTCTTAAGTCTTCTTTCTTTGAGAAAGTCAAAGAAGAGATAAAGGTGCAACCAATAAGAACAAAGAAGGAAGAAAACAAAGAAGTAAAGCAAGAATGACCAAGGGAAATTTCTGGTGCAGCCAAGAAGCCCAGCAAAATATCTTGGGTGATTCACGTGTATTGCTAGGAAAGAAAGGGTAACTTACCTTTTCAACCTTCTTGCATTCACACTTACTTTCTACCAAAATAATTTCTTGCATTCACACTTACTTTTCTACAAAAATAATATCACTTTGCATATACATACATACATATATATATATATATATATATATATATATATCTCATAACTTAACCACCTAATATAGTTTTGTACATGCTAAGTATATATTTATAATACAAATAGTCATTTCAATTGTTTATAATCTTTAAAATTCTTATTCAATGACATTATAATAATATGTTTATTAAATATTCTTATATTAATTTTTGTAAGTAAGTGGCTTAAAATATTAATAATACTTAACCACTTAAACACATAGTTTAATTATAAAAATTGGGTTGGGGTGTTACACTTATTGGTGGCTAAAATAGTAACTGGGGGTGTTTTTACACCCCCAATGCTAATGCTCTTATGATGGAAAACTTTGCATAACATATAAAAATATATCAAATTAAGAAATATCAATTATCATGAAAAACCTCAGCTAGGCCTTGGCGAGATCTCAATCTCCTTGGGTTACTCTGAAATAGTCTATATTTCCTTTGTACCATATGATGTTGTTGGGCTTAGGGTTTGTATTAAATTATCAACATATTAATTTGTTAGGCTTTAGCCTTAGAGTTTGTATTAAATTGTCTATATTTGAAGTCAATTTGATATATTTTATTTTACTAGTTAATTATAAATTTAGTGAGACGTGGGTTTTAGTTAAATCAATAGATATAATTGTTTATCTTTGAATAAGGGATTTGAGTTTGAGTCCTGCCTACACTAAAAGCCAATTACTGTTTTTACCTATTGATAAAGAAATAATTATTATCGAGGGGCATTGTATATTCCAATTCCACAGTAATTACAAAGTATAATATGCTTACTCTAAAGCAAAATTTTTTTTTTTTAATTTTTTATAATAGTAATAACGGTGTTTGTCTCTAAAAATTTAAATAGAAAAGTAATGATGTTATGTATAACTATTACATTTAAAATGATTTTTTCTAAAAAAAAAACATTTAAAATTATTTTTGCATTGTGAAAATTATTTAAATAAGTAATATTGTTAATCTACTTAGAGGATAAGGAAAGAAATCAATCTAATTGAGCCGTGTGATGTGTCCTTGCTAACTAAAAAATATCCCACCAATAAAAATTATCCTTGCACTGTAAAATTTATTAAATATAGTAATTTTGGTTATCTACTCATAGAACAAGAAACAAATCAATATTTTTTTTAAAAAAATTATAATTTGATAGTTAGAATCAGGACTGGAGATTTGAATTTTAAATATTTTGGTTGGAAACCCCAAGTGATAGTTGAATTACAAAGCTTTTTAACACTGTAAAATCAATCTAATTAAGCCCCAACACTAATTAAAAGTACCATGTTGTGTCATGCGGCCTTGCTAACTTAATATATAAAGTATTATATTTTCCAATGTAGTACATTGAGTTATGTTTTTGAATTATTTATTATATGCTATTGAGAACATGTAAAAATTATTTAAATATAGTAATACACTAATACTAGTGGCTTCCTTAATTCCCCTGCTGCTGACATTACTGCACCAAGAGGAAATCAAATTGTAAATTATTATTCAGCAAATTAGATACAAAATAAAGAGACCATGAGCACCCAATATTTCCATACATAAGTTTCTCAAAAAAAAAAAAAAAATTCCATACATGTAGTGTAATATTTTCCCAAATCAACCAAGTTCTCATTTAGGACTGTTAATTGTTTATTGGCTTAAAAAATATGCTAGACAAAAGTGGAGCTTAATTTTTACACAATCTAAAGAGATAGGAATGCGCTCCAATAATGTTTTGCTCATTTTTCTACCAAAGTATCAATAACACCCTGCTTAGTATGATTCTGAAATGTTCTTTTGCGCTAGGATGTCAAATTTAGTTTGATTAGATGTAAGAAGTTGAGGTGCTGGTGCATTAAAAACCATATTTGAATTATTTTTTCATTGCTTGGTTTCAAATCAACTTAAATGGGTGAAAATTGGATTTGGATCTTGACATGACCCCTGAATTATGTTAGTCTACAGCTATAAAATCCCTGAAAGCTTAAAAATGAGCAAAAAGTGGCCAACAGATCTCTGAATGTAGTTTTCTTTCTATAAAAAAAACTAATAATTTTACTTATTTAACTCTATTATTTAAAATTTCTAAAGAAGTCAATTTGAGAATATTTTTGGACATTCAAGTTTTAGAACCCACAGGTTGCAAGCCGCTTAAATAATAATATAGAGAATATGTTAATCTACTCATAAAACAAGAAAATAGATTAATCTAATTAAACCCCACCACTTATTAAAGTTACCATGTTGTGTCATGCACCTTGGTAACTTAAAAAGATTCCACCAATAAAATTATCTTTGCACCCTAAAAATTATTTAAATATAGTAATATTGTCTATCTATTTAGAGGCCAAGGAAAGAAATCAATCTAATTATTAGTTTTCTTAGACGTCTCCAACTTTTTTTTTTTTTTGGGGGTTAGAAACATGAGAAAGTGCTGGTTGAGTTGCAACTTGCAAGACTCTTGAAATTGTGAAATTAATCTAATTAAGCCCCACCACTTATATTAAAATTACAATGTTTGTCATGTAGCCTTGCTAAATTAAAAAATTTCCACCAATAAAATGTTTCATAACTTGATAGGTACTTATATAAGGACAAAGTTTAGCTACAAAATTAATTGTAACCTACGGCTACAAAATTAATTATAGCCTAAGGTTACAATTTTACTCAATAAATTAAACATTACTACATATTTTGAAAATCTAATCATTGAATTTCATGTTCTTTACACATTTAATACACATGTCAAATTTTGTGTCAGTCGGATATTATTCACTATATGATCTATAAACTTATATTCTATACATAATTTTAAATTACAAAAAATTACAATTTAAATAATTTATTGATAACATAGCTATAGATTTTTAATTTTTTAGAAATTTTACAAGCATGGAGGAGAATATAAGAAGATAATGTAATCTAATGATAGATTTGTCAAAATTTACCTATAATAAAAAGATATTATGTAAAGTTACAATCAGTTTTATAGCTAAACTTTGTCCCTAGCTAACCAACCTTTAGAAGACCCTTTGGTTTTTGCTTGGACAATTGCATTTTGATAGTTCTTTCATCTTTGCTCAACCCAAAATTATGTCTCATATGGATATGGTCTATAGGATTGGGCCTTATTAAGTGTCCAGCAGTTCATTGAGCTTTTGTGAAGTGAATGAGTTCAATATTTCTTTGAACTTGGTCATACCTATTGGTTTATTTGGGTTTCCAAAGTTGTAATGGGCTTGACTCTTTTCCTCATTTGCTCATTTTGTGTAAATAAGGACCATTTAGTCAGAGTCCTTGTTTCTTAAAAAAAAAAAGAGGGTTAAAGTCCATGTTCGTGGATCATAAAGTCCAACTTGATTTTTAACAAATCATAAAATCTAGCCTGCTTGTGGGTCTTTCAGCCCATTTAATTTTGCAGGTTCTTTAGCTCGGCTTAAGCCTTTTATGATTAATTCGGTTTTAAAACCCAATAACATAATGTGGACATGTGGCCCATTTATAATTGGGTTAATTTCACATTTTACCTTTTGGGTTTTTTCCCCCATCATTTTGGGCTTTTGAGCCTTTTCTTCTATTTATATTTTGAGCTCACCCATTTTAGCCTTGCTCCGGGAGGCAAGAGATTCATTGTAGGTTTTTTGGGAGCTAGTGAGCTACCAAGCCCATCAGGCTAAAATCAATAAGTATATACATAATCACAAATTGTTGAGATAATAAGATATTATTGGTAGTTAAAAAAGTAATATCAATTGTGGGTTTAATAAGAATTATTATTATTTTTTTATGTGGTTTTAATAATAATTGGTAAGACTTTTTCCAATTTAACTATGGTGAAAAATGTTATGAAAATTAACCTAACATACCTATCAGTTTTTTTTTTTTTTTTTTTTTTGGGTTTCCAAATTTGTAATGGGCTTGGGTTTTTCCATGAGGTAGTAAAATATGGTGTTTAACCCAATAAGAGGACCTGAGTTATTCAGTAGTTTGGGCTGGCTTAGATAGATCAATCCAGCTTGTCCATGGGTATTTTAGCCCATTTAGTTTTGTGGGTAATTTAGCCCGAGTTAAGTGCAAGTTGTGGATCATGGAGCTTGACTTAATTTTATGGATCATGAACTCCAGCTTATTTACGAGGCTTGTAATCCGGTCAAAATAGGAAATTAATCCTGATTTTCAAACAATATAATTAGTAGGTACTGTTTTCAAACTATATTTTTTACTAACATCTCGAGTTTAAAATAGTCGATTTTGGGTCTATAAATCGAGTCTTTGATACTCGATTTCCATGGTCTGATCACGTCTGATGTGGTATTTTTTTTACGTGGCGACCACCTAGAAATCGAGTCTCTAAGACTCAATTTATAAGCTAACCCTGCATATTCAGTTCACTTTCACACACATAGTTTCACTGTCACACACACAAACTCAAACACCTTCTCTCTCTCTCTCTCTCTCTCTCTCTCTCTCTCTCTCTCTCTCTCTCTCTAAATGGGCGAATCTAGCTTTCAAAGATGAAGATCACCGGCACTCATAGGTCCACTTCGCGCCGAGCAACCTAGAACCCGATCCAGCCAGGCAGCGCAAAACTTAGGCCGCGCCACCCAAGCCACGCGATCTGGGTCTTTCTCTCTCTGATCTAATGGGTTCTTTCTTTCTCTGATCTGATGGGTTTTTGGGTTTTTTTTTTTTTTTTTTATAATCTAGATTTTAGGTGGTTGTTGGGGGTAGATTTGGTTGGATGTTTTGTACTAGCTAATCTGTGTTTGTGTTTTGTACTCCAACACTTGCTGAAATTTCATCTTTTTAGCCTGAATGATTTAAAGAACAAATCGAGTCTTTGAGTGTCGATATATAAATCGAGTTTCTAAAACACGATTTCCAGGTGGACAAAGTGCCACCTTAGACTTGATCAAAACATAAAAACCGACCCTCAAATACTCGATTTATAGCCCAAAATAGACTTGATCAGAACATAAAAACCGACCCTCAAATACTCGATTTATAGCCCAAAATTGAGTCTTTTAGACTCGAGATGTTAATAAAAAATATAATTTTGAAACCGTACCTACTAATTATATTGTTTGAAAAATGGGCTCAATTCCCAATTTTGGCCCTTGTAATCCATTTATTAGTTTTGCAGTTATTTTGCTTGACTTAAACCTTCTATGATGAATTCGGTTTTAAAATCCAATAACACAAGACGGATATGGGGCCCATTTGTAATTGGGTTAATTCCAATTTTTATCCCTTGGGTTTTTTATTTCTCTTTTTGGGCTTTTGAGCCTTTGCTTCTATTTATATATATTTAGCTCACACATTTTAGCCTTTGCTCCAAGCCTCCAAGAGCCAAGAGAAGAAAGAGATTCACTACAGCATTTTTTTGGGAGTTTGTGTGACGTGTCCAAAAAATTATAAGCTGGAAAGTAATAAAAAAAAAAGTGATATTAAAGATGAAGTCAAATGAAAATTAGTATAAATTTGTTTTGAAATTTTTTATGACTATAACATTATTGAAATAGAAAATACCAATTAATGATAGTTTTTTTTTATCCATTTATTTAAAGAGTCATATTAACGAATATTCTTAAAATAATTGTTAATAATAAAAATTTTAAAAAATATTATCTAAACTAACGCCTTTATACCATAGTTAACTTTTACCTTTTTTTAAGCTATGAAAAACACACAAAAACAAACAAATAAAAAGGGGAAAGAGTAATGTTACAGTCACAAATTATTTTATAATATTTTTACAAAATGTTGATGTAGTCAATCTCTTATTGATTTTTATCTTGACCCATCATTAATATCACTTTTTTATTTACTAATAATCACTTACCACATTAACCATTTGTAAAAATTTTTATAAAATAATTTGTATTTGACTCTAACATGATTAAATTAACCATGCATAAGTTTTGCATAGTTAAGTAACCATTTCAGGCTTTCACTATTGATAGTCCAAAGGCGCTGGTTGCAGCAGCGGTTTCAGCATATTCGAATATGAAAGAGTATTCTCTTTTGGCGTTTTTATACGAACAATGGCAGACAAGAAATGGTTGGCAGCCTTTTTTTCTCAACCAGTTTACCTGAACACCCTTTACTCTACTTGAACCCAAATGACCCTTTTCAATTCTAAAAGCAAATTTCACTGTTTCATACATTAGCAACAAATTGGGAGCTTTGATTTTTTTAATCAAATGGTTCACTTTCTGGGCACATTTCGTCCTTCTCCGACTCTGTCATGTTTTGCTCATTACAGGCACCAAATCTCACTCAAAAGCTCTCAACTTTCAGTTCCCAGAAATGGGTTCTCTCCTTTCAGACGAATTTTTCAGGCTTCTCTTCAATCTAGTAAGTTCCACCCTCGTTTTTTTTTTTTTTTTTTTTTCTTCTCATATAGCTTTTTCTAGCTGTTATATACTATCAAATGTCTATTATATTTACTGGGTATGTTTGACTTTTACGCATTGAAAGGACTATAGGTAGAGAGGAAGGCTTAAAATAACATTAGTAGTAGTAGAAAATGACATGTCAAATGAGGAGGTATAGAGAGAATGACTTTTGGTAGAATAGAATAACAGAAAAGTATACATATGGCTGACCTGATTAGTTTATTGAGGATTCATAGCCGACCGAAATTTTAGTATTAAAGCTTGGTTGTTGTTGTTGCTGTTTATTTTTTATGCATTGAAGTGTGTCTAAATAAACTATTGTTTTATGAGCATTGGGAATTTTGTGCAGTTGTGTTATCTTTTAGGATATGAATGAAACTTTTTGGATTGGTACATGTTTCAGTGTTAACTTGGTTGAGATGGCTGCTTGGAAAGAGCTTTTCTATGCATTTGCTACTGCTTGATTGTGATCAATGAGTTCCATTTTTTAGGTGTTGTTGGCTTTTAGGTGTGCACTAGCTTTGATCTTTATGCAGCTAAGTTTTATTTTCACCTATTATTTATCGTTTTAGAACATTATTTATCGTTTTAGTGTTAACTTGGTTGAGATGGCTGTTTCGAAAGAGCTTTTCTATGCATTTGTTATGGCATGATTGTGATCAATGAGTTCCATGGATGATAATTTTGTTTGTTGGCGTTGTTGACTTTTAGGTGTGCACAAGCTTTGATCTTTATGCAGCTAAGTTTTATTTTCACCTATTCTAGCTATCTATTAAAAATCAATGATCACTTGTATTTCTTTTGCTTTGGATTATGGTTCAAATTAGCTTAAATGGGTGTTATCTTTTCTGCTTGTAAATGATTTATGTCCAATGAGGTATATAGCTAGGATAAACCATTTGTCCCCCCTTTTTATTGATGACATGGAACCTCACAAGGTAGGGCCCTTTGGACCCACTCCTAGGGAGTAAACCATGGATACACGACCCCGCCTACCAGAACCATGTATCAGGTAATTCAGGAGAACTCCTAGTGGGGATCGAACCTAGGATGTCTTGGTTTACAGCTCATCCCAAGCCTCCAACCACCAGGTTGCACCTTGACGGGTTGTTCCCTTCCCTATGTTATCATTGTAATTTTTCTGATATGTAATCATTGTAATTCTTTTATCAATAAAATTGTGATTACCTATAAAAATAAAACTATGTGCAATAGTATGCATCTATTCTAATGTTTCTTTTAGGAAATTAGGTAGCTACAACACCAGAACCTTACAGGGTTTTGGAGATTATCTACTTTCAATTAGTGTTTTTGCAAATCTTATGTTGAAGGGCTTTTGAATAATGTTGCTGACATGCTTGATCATTTTGTTTCCAGATGCTGTTTTGATTTGTGTCTTATCTGTTGAGTCATTTATATAACTTACATTAGATTTGGGTTGTGTTTTGTGCACTAGCAAATCCTTGCTCTATCAAGTTGCCAAGAAATCAAAATAAAAGGAGAAATATATTTGAAGTTGTACATTTTCTTACAAGCTCACAAATTGATAGAGTTTCCAAGGTTTCCCTTAATTCTATATTTTGTTTAACATACAGAGCCACAAAATTGATAATATGAGGTTGAGATTTATTTTTCTTCACATTTTTGATCAACCAATTTGAAGATGACTGGATTTCATTGCAACAACTCTTTAAGTAACTGTCATACTCTCAATTATATAAATGTGGATAATTGGCTGGAAATATTTTTGATTGAGGATATGTGCTACATTTCACTTTTTGGGAAAAATATCAATAGGCTCCACTTGGAGGCTTTATGATAATAACTTCAATTGTTTGTGGATACCTATCAAAAAAAAAAAACTTCAATTGTTTGTGGCTTTAGATGAGTTAAACAGTGACTTTGTATTGTATTACAGATTCTACAAATGGGGATGCTGGATTGCAATTACCTGCTGACCAATCTGAAATCATATTTATGGGGACGGGAACCAGTGAAGGGATTCCACGTGTGAGCTGCCTGACAAATCCTTTAAAGACATGTCCGGTATGGCTGCAGAACTGTTTTGCTTAGGACAATCTGCAATACTATCACCTGAAGCTTGCTTTGATTGCTTAAAGTTCTTACCAAATACATATATGATTGTTTGGATAACTGGAATGCTTTTTTATTTTGGCAGGTATGCTCAAAAGCTGAGGAACCGGGTAATAAAAACAGAAGACTTAACACAAGCCTCCTTATTCGTTATGCTGGGGCCTCTGGAAGTAGTAACATTCTCATAGATGCTGGAAAGTAAGTGAAAGATTCTTATTGTAACTATGTTTATATCACTACAAGGCTAATGAGTTCTAACTCAAACGGCACCCCCTCCTCTTATTGGAGTAAGGTGGAGGATGAGATTATGGATTTAAGACCCACCGGGTGCATGTGTAAATTTCCAACTAAGAAAAAAAACTTGATGTTACTACAAGATATAATTTTCTTTTCATTTACCTTTGCTTTAATCTTATGTTGTGGTTGGTGGAGAATGTCAGTGCTGCACTCCATTTCAAAGTTCCATATTTTTATCATCTTTATTTTTCGAGTTTGCTAGCTTAGTGTTGAAATGTATGGGTCCCTTCCCTTGCTGTCCAGGTTACTTCAACACCACAGGCCTTGCCCGGTGGTACTGGATGCCTGTATTAAGCAAAGGTCCAGCAATCATTCTAGATTCTCATTAGCAGTCTAATAAAATTGGTTTTTTGGGAGTTTCACCTATATCAGGTTGTCTTATTAAAGTCTTTGCTAACTTTCAAAATGGGATGGGGTGGGGAATGTCTTTTTCCTCATTGCTGAATTTCATGCTGAGAAAGTCCACTGAGCTCTAAATCAACTAGCACCTCCTCCCCTTATTATAAGTTCGAGGTGGAGGGTGAGAAAAGAGAATATCTACTATATTTGATGAGCACTGTTTGCTAGTTACACTTTTAACCTACCAGATACCTTTTTGGTGAGATTTCTTTTTTCAACTCTGATGTGCAGGTTTTTCTATCACAGTGCTCTCCAATGGTTTCCTGCCTTTGGGTTAGTCATCCTCTCTGCCTAAATTCTTTCAGCTACATTTTATTTAGATCGTAAAGATGGCAAAATCATCCGTCATGCTTAATGGCTTAGTTTACTCAAGGCTGGATGACTTCATCAGGAAGATGATCTAGATACTGTGTTCATTTTAGGAAATTTAACCAAAAAAAATTTAGACTGTAAAGATGGAAAATTTTTATATACTAATAACACACATATATTGACATCATAACTTCTACTCAAGGGACAATCGAATGTCCCTTAAGATTTGTAGTATTCAACAGAGTTTTGTGCTTTTCTATATCATTTTGTTTATTTAGACTTGTTTAATAGTTTTCTTTTAAAATTTGACTTCTACATGTTACATTGGTGACCTATCTTGTCTTTACATCTGCTTCAGACTTGGGTGTAATAATTAATTGGTGAAGTATTCAAGTACATGGGTTTCTTGTATTGTAATTTAGGTATTCCCATGTGTACATGATAATTTTGCATTCTTACGTTTAGAGCACATTTAAACACTTAAACTTTTGTAATTGCATACGTTGAGGAATTAGATATTGTTGAGAGCTCTTATTGTTACTCATTAGACAACCTTTGACACTTTAGACAAAATAGAAATTGTGATTAGAGATTCATGAATATAATCAGTCTGGCCTAAGTGGTCATGAAAACATGGATCAATTCCTAAACTGGCATTGGATCATGATTGAAAATAAACCATACTTTAGAAAATAAGAATGATGTGAATTTTGCAAATAATTATGCATAATATGTTTTGTAGGATGTGACAGGTTGTTGACTCTAATTATGACCAGAATTGACTACCAATTTTGACATTTGTTAATAGTCCTGCCTTGTACTATCTGAAAAGCAATGATATTTTTTTTTGACTTGCACAGTTGCATGTCCTTTGAGTGTCGTAGTGAAAGTTATTCCATAGATTGTTAAACTGGAAGTGCTCTTGCATATTCTCTTATATTACATATGTCTATTGTCAGGTGTTTGCCTCTTCGTAACTAGCTGCGTTTCTGTCAGGATAAGAACAATTGATGCAGTTATTATTACCCATTCTCATGCTGATGCAATTGGAGGTCTCTGACAGCTCTTTCTAATGTTATTTAATGAAAAATTACCAATATCGTGATAATGCATCAAGTTCTTTTTTTCTCCTTTCCTTTTTTTTTTTTATCTCCATTTTCTTTAAATTAGAAAATCATATCAGTCCATCACTGAATGCCCTCTTCCTCCAGGTCTTGACGATCTTCGTGACTGGACGAACAATGTCCAGCCCAGCATTCCAATTTATGTGGCCCAACGTGATTTTGAGGTTCAACCTCCAGCTTTGTCTTTCTTTCATTAGTCTCAAAATTACATTAATTTTAATAGTTCTATTTATCAAAGTTAATTCCTCAGGTGATGAAAAATAATTACAGGTGATGAAAAAGACACATTATTACATAGTGGATACAAGTGTCATTTTACCTGGTGCTGCAGTTTCAGAGTTGCAATTCAACATCATGCAGGAGGAGCCATTTGTTGTACGTGATTTGAAGGTCAGAATATATTAGTGGTTTGCTTATTACTGAATGAAGATTTTTCTTTTGAGTCCCAAATTCTTGTTTAGGGACATGTTTGACAATTGAAATTTCTAATCCTTGTTTAATATTATGTCCTGGCAGACAGAGTCAAGAGATTGCTTTTTATGTCTTACCTGCCCTTATAAAAAAGTAGGGAAAAAAAATTATGAGTTCATTAAAAATTTTGTCTCATGCAATGCTAGTCCTATGGAATCAGTGAAGGATTAAATGGTAACTTAAAAAGTGGATGTGTGTGGCTAATTGTGTGAGCTGAGTTAGGTGTATATAGGGTTGAATTTGTTGAAGTAAAAATTCTTTCCATAGCATTCCAAGAAAAATAGTCTGTCTTGTAAATCTGTCACTTTTAAACATTACTCCAAACATAAAATGAAATGTATCAAAGTTTGTCCTCATCCTAACTAGCTTACAGCTGAAAGTACTTATTTTTAACAACATTCCTGACTGAAGGATGTGATATATTCACTTTGAGATGAAAATGGATCCAACATTATTACACTGATACCTATTTGTTTTATCTTTCTTAATGTTGTATTTCAGATTACCCCTTTACCAGTATGGCATGGTCGTGGTTATCGTTCCCTAGGTTTTCGTTTCGGTAATATTTGTTACATTAGGTAATGCTTCTAAGTCACAGATACGGTTTTATTTTGACTCTAGTTTGGAGCTAATCTTTTATTCATGTTTGCAGTGATGTTAGCGAGATACCTGAAGAAACTTATCCACTTCTGAAGGACTGTGAAATCCTGATTCTGGTCTCTCTCTCTCTCTCTCACACACACACACACACGCAGCACACATGCATACAGTCAACAAGCACAAAAACATTTGTTTTATACTCATGAATAGTCATTTTTAGAAATCCATAATGAAGATTTTCATTTGGTTTCAAACGACTTCTTCAGGATGCTTTAAGGCCAGATCGGTCTTCTTCGACTCATTTTGGTCTTCCAAGGGTAAACTCTTTTATCTCTTTTGCTACAAAATTGTATTAGCAATTCTTAAGATTGTATGTACTCTTTCTTCAGGCATTGGAGGAGGTACGGAAAATCCAACCAAAGAGAACACTTTTCACTGGTATGTTTAGCCTCCTCTTCTAGCATAACGCCTTAACTGCCCTAGGCAATCTCCTTTCTAGTTAGTTTATAGACCACCTTCATCTTGATGCATCAGTCAAACCAGAAAAGTTGAACATCTAGGATTAATGTCAAAAGGGTTCAAATTATTTATATCATATATTCTTTTAAGCCCATCCTATAATCGTTCTCAGTTATAGAATTAACATTTGAAATTATAGATAGTAATCTGCTTCTTTTCTGCACTTGGCACTTGTGAAGGTATGATGCATCTGATGGATCATGAAAAAGTGAATGATTATCTTATGAAACTGAAGGAGACAGAGGGTCTTGATATGCAACTAAGCTATGACGGACTTCGTGTACCAGTAATGCTCTAGCTTCTAGCCTTTGCGTCTAACCTTTTGATATCCTGTACTTTTATGTGGACATTCTTTCTTAACAAAAGCAATTAGATCATAGATATGAACTTCAAATGTCAATTGGTGTCTCAGGAGATCAGTTTATATGAATTTTTTTCTGGAATTGATTTCTGCGCCTCATAGTTCTTACGCAGTTTACTTGTGCTGTGAATTGTAATTTGTTAAGATGATAATTATTTGAATCATAATAAAACCATTATTGCTTCCCCAAAAGTTTTGTGGCTAAAAGACTGTTGTAATAAAACCAAGTTTTCTTGTTTCTGGTCCCCATCACTTTTTTCTTTTTCCAATAATTTTAACTAACTATCACTCTTTCATTAAATCATGTAGCCACAGCCAAAAATGTTTACAAAATTTTATTTTGGAGACATGTTGAGTGGCAAAATATTTGCTGCTACTTGCATTATGTGGAAGATGGGCTCTGATTTTATAATAATAATAATATAATAAAATAAAAGGTATAGTAGACTCTCTTGTACACTTCTTGTGAGTTAGATTATCCTTTATTTTTAATTAAAATATGCAACTTATAAAATAGAAAAGGAAAAGAAATGTGGTGTGCCAATCATTTTGGTTTCAGCTTCATCTATTTCATTATAGATTGGATTCCAGTACCATGATCCATTCATGCTATTTTATACTAGTAGACAAACTCATTCTGATTTCTATATGGATGTTTGCCTACCCTGCTTGTACGTGACAAAGCTTAAATACAACTGGTGGAAATGCTTTGATGGTGATCCCTGTCAATTTCTCCCTCTACTTTAATGCATACCCGAAGACATAACATTACCTAGCAAAAGTGTTATCCCAATCATTTTGCCAATTTGGCCCAACTGCCCTTAAGAAAGCTTTGCAAAATGTTTTGAAAGACAGATTGTGGATTGAGTAGTTGTAGTCTATGACACTGACTAAACTCATAAACTCATCTGGGTTCCATCAAATTTTCTTGAGGCAATAATTCTAGCTTTAAAACGATGATAGCATTTTCTAAGTGGAAATTGCAGGATTTCCATGTGCTTTCAACTTCAAACTTTTTTGTTAGATGCCACGCTTAGTCGTGATTAGTATATTGAAGCAGGATGCAGTAAGTGTTGTAGGTATAATTACGTGGGAAAGATGGAAGAGGAGAGCTGAATGGATGATTGGAATGTAATGATTAAATTGAAATCAAATACCGAAAGACTTGGATTTTCCCTGATTTTCATGTCAAATTTCTCTTTCTGCAGGATACAATGATTTCAATCTGACACACTTTGCATTGTGCAAGATTATGTAACTTTGACATGGCAAACTTTTGAGGTTATAGTAAGCATGAGCCCCCGCTATAGTTGAAAACTCGACATGAAGAATTCACATCAATAAGTCAATTGGCTCAACAAATTTTATAATCTTTTTTTTTGTAACCATTGAGATGATATGTGATTGGTGTATAATAAAAATAATATCAATAATAGATTCTAATCTAAATGTGATTTTGTATAAATTACAATTTATAATCGTAACAAGTTATGTGACCCACAATCTAAAATTCTTTCTTAATGTTTTTCATGCTAGAAGCTAGGAATTTTTTTTTTTTTTTTTTTTTTTTTTTTTGAGAAGAAAAACTAGAAGGAATTTGATGGGATCTTTGAGGCTGAATTGTGATGCTAGAGGTTGGAGAGGAAAATTTGGTGTCTGCTCATGCTAAAAAGGTGAACACCAATGTACTTGTCCAAGCAGAAGTTGAAGATATATCGTCGGCAATCACTTTGGCGAGCAAAGCTGGTGTAAGGAATGTGATTGTTGAAAGTGACTCTCACTTATGTACATATTGATGCCTTGAAGGCTCCAAAAAATAGGATCTCTTGGAGATTGATTAATTTTGTCTCTAAAGCTCTTCAATCTATTGGTCCTTTGATTCTGTTGTATTTTAGGTTAATAGAGCAGCAAATATGGGTGCCCATAAATTAGCAAGGTGGTCTTTAAGGGATTTTGTATATTGTTTTTCTGGTTTGGCTCTTGGTCCTCCCAATTTTGCTTAAGTTATTTCATTGGACTCTAGGGCTTAGTCAGAATCTGGTTTCTTTTTCTTTTTCTAATAAAATTTTTACTTAAAAAAAAAAAAAAAAAAAAAAAAAGGGAATTTTAGGTTATGTTTGGTAACAGTTTTTGTTTTCTATTTTCAAAAACTTGTTTTTGGAAATATAAAGAAAAAACAATTTTCTTGTATTTTTGAAATAAAAAACATGTTTGGTAAATTAAAATTAAAAAGATAGTTTTTTGAAGAAAAAATAGAAAATACTAAAATATGTTGTTACTAGAATTTAAACTCTAATGCTAACTCATTAAATGAGACAGATTCATTAAATTAAATGCGTATTTTCATTAACTTCTGAAAATTAGAAACTGAAAACAGTTTTTTACATGTTTTCAATTTCCTTCACAAATTGATTTTTGTGAATAGTTTTTGTTTTCTGTTCATTTTGGGTTGCCGAACAAATTTTTTAGTCTAAAAAATAGAAAATTATTTTTGGAAATAGAAAATAAGGCGAAAAGACAGTTATCAAACATACCCTTAGGTTTTAATAGCTATTTTTTCAAATTACAAAAGGAAAAGGTAGGGGAAACATTAATATTTAGAACATTTCCTAAGTTTTTATATAAAAATTGAGTTATTTTATAACCATAACTTTTGCCTCATAGATTGAGATTCCATTTGGGAACAAGTTATCTAATTTTTTGCTAAAAACTTTTTTATTGAAAATATGCTAAAGTATATTTATATCTTGAAATATATTGGAAAAAGTGAGAAAAAATGAATTTTTTTTTTAAAAAGCTGTATATAAAAATTAAAAGCTAAAAACTAAAAATTGAGCATATAAGTTGATATCAAATAGATTATGACTATTTGTTACTTTTATATAAATCCACCACTTATAATCATAATTAACTATTAAAAAAAAAAAAAAAAGTGAAGATAGCGTGACAAAGGATGAAGTCATTGATAAAAATTTTCACCTGAAAATCAAAAAGAAAAAAAATATATTAATCAGCAAAGTTAAAAAGTCAATTTTATACACAAATCTTGTTCAATCTCACAACTTTATTTATTTATTTATTTTTATTGGCAAGTGTTAATGTCTAGTAGATACTAGATACCACATTGGGGTTAATGTAATAATAAAAATAAAATAAAATAAAATAATAAAAAAAAAGGAGGAAAAAGTAGGTATTGACAGGTGTTAAAAGGAATTTTGCCGCCTCTTCTGAAAACTAACTCCATGTCAGCCTCACAGAGAAAATAGAACTCTAGAGAGAGAGAGAGAGAAAGAGGTCAAGTCACGCACTTTGCATGAGTCTGTCAAATCAGGTCCAATCATGAGTGGCCACGTGGGCTTGTCGGGTCAAGGACGGGTCCTCGAGTGGTCGTTTTCACGGGTGTGGAATTGCAGACGGTGAAAGGCAGTAACAGTAGCATGAGGAGATTATTCTACCATGCTGCTCAGGTCCATTATCATGCACTCTCAGTCCAAAACCGTCTCTACACAATTAAACATCAAATCATAGGACTCTTGGGATTAAGATTCAATGGTTGAGAGCCGGCCGACTTGATACATTTTGAAACATAAATGATAAAACACTAAATTTTAATATTTAAATATTATCCATTCTATACTTATCTCATTTTTTTTTTATATGTAAAATTGTTAATTTGGATTTTGCATTTAATTTTTTTAATACTTTTTTTACAGGTTGTCAGAAAAAATAAATGTTAATGATTATTTGATACACTCATAACGATTTTTTCTTTTCTTTAGAACTAGTTAGGGTTTTAATTTATTGGAATTCTATTGACTTAATAATTTGGGAGTTGAGAAAAAATGCAAAACTAACATATATGTTTTTCTTTAAAAAAATCAATGGTCATGTTACAATTTTGAGATTTTTTTTTTTTTTTTTGTACAAATTTTGGGGACCTTAAATCCCTTAATAAATTTTTGAGACAAATGAAGGCCTTAGACCTAGATCTTGAAAGACCCTAGTTGAGAGTAAAACATAAAGAGTTAAGTTTTAATCTCAACTATTGGATACAAGTGAGTTCCAGTTAGTTCAACTGATAAAAATTTTTATGATTAAATAAGAAATTTGGAGACGGCATAAGTTGAAACTCTCTAAAAAAAAAAAACTATTGGATACAAATTTAAGTAGGCAATTTAAATAGGTGTAAACAGAAAATAATAAGTTTGAAATTTTTTGTGAGAAATTTGGAGGTATTATACAATGCAATAGCCATCCATGACTTTTATACAACTCTCATTTTTTTCTTCTTCTTCTTCAGAATTCGGCTGCATGAAGAATGATAGAGCTGATATGCACCATTGATGGGCTGTGTTATTTAACAATTTTTTTGTGTGTGGGTCCCTTTAGTATCTCAAATCATGAATGTGGGACCCAGATCTTTGGGTATATGCACACTCGTGAACTCTCTCTCACAACATAATGTTCTCGCATATGATAGCGATACGAGATTATTCTCTTGCCCTTTTAAAATTTCACCAAATTTCATAGTAATTGGGGTCTGAGGAATTATACCCCCTCACGTGAGAATGTAAGATTGAAGCACCTAAGAATCAAGTACAGTCACAGGCAATAATAATATCCACAAAGTAACCTTGAGAGACACTTTGAAATTGATAAAAAGGAAAAAAAAAAAAAAAAAAAAAATTATAAGGATCTCAAAATCAAAACATTTTGTCTTTATTGGGTAAGTTGAGCTGGGACAACTAGGTCATCATTTTGTAGTTTACCTTCTAAAGAATCTAAACATGTAATGCATTGTAAAGAATGCATAAATTCAAACATGAAAAAATGAGTGTCACTTGAGTAGTTTTTATTCGTTTTTTTTATAAAGAAAACAAACTAATTCGATTCTTGTGTGAAAATAATCAAATGTCATTATGGTTTCTAACCACAAGTGGGGCCAAGTTCATTGTTTGCAATCTTATTGGAAGTGTTCTCAAAGTTTGAGGTTGAAAGTTCAAGATAGTTAAAGTTAAGATGGGAGTTTAGATCCATTTCAAAATTATAATGGAGTTGGGATTTTTATTAAGGATAAGATTTAAAATAAAAATGCTAATTAGAATACTTAAAAAGTACTTAATTAAGAATAAGGTTGCTATCTAGTGCTTCAATAAATTAAATGGGATACGAGACCAACATGTTTTTATTGTGTGATTCATGTTGTGTCCTTGTCACATCTACTGTATTCGAGCACTAGATGCAACCTAATCTCATTAGTTAAACAAAAAAATTAATTGAAATATAAAATAATGTAATTTATTTTTTTGGGCCTGATATTAGGGTTGATATTTAATATAATAATTTTTATACTTAAGGAAATCCATAATCTAAGGTAACTATAAACATATATTTCAAACAAGTAAAAGATATAAATAAAATTAATCAAAATATAGTCACTAATAGATAAAAGTTAAGATATTAATCTTAATATAAAATATAAAAAAAAAAAAAAAAAAAAAAAACTCATTTGATTAGTCAAAACTAAAATGAAAAATAAACTATTTTAGAATTATTAAAAGTATAAAATATATAAAATTTTTTAAAAATTTCTATGTATAGCTTGATTTTTAAAAAGATTGTATGAGGCTTTATTTTTTAAATGAACTTACCAAAATGATGTTTATTCTTTGTGCCCTAGCTTTCATTTCCAATTATTCAAAAGGTGGATTTAGTGCAAAATAAAATAAAAAAAAGGAAGTACATAGTATCATGGAAGATTTTTTTTTTTTTTTTTTTTTTTTTTTTTTTTTTTTTAAAACAGCAAATACAATTATTTGACACATCATAATGGGGTGTTTTGATAATATACTATTTTATAATTTTAAGGCTATATACATTGGAGATTTAGTGTTCTTGAATATATCAGGGAATTGGAAAATATTTTCAATACATAAATTTTGATTTCTTATTAATATTTGAAAAAAAAAAAACTTGGGATCAATTTTCTTGGGGAGGGGGGGGGGGGGGGGGGGGTGCTCCTCCAGTGCCCTGAGTTGTATCACACAAATAAGTTTGATAAGAAAAAAGTGATTTAGCAAATCCTACTTTAAATTTTGTGGCATGCATGATGACAAGAAAGGTACTGAATCCAAAACTAGACCTCTCAACCAATTAAGCAGCCTAAACCAACCTGGCCTCAACCATGGGTTCTAGTGATGTGGAAGTTGATAAGCCACATAAAATTAAGTAGAGCTACGGTATATTCTTAATGAATTGTTAATTTGATAACCATACAATTAATGCTTCTCTTAGATAAGCCACATAAAACGAGTGTTGTTACGCTTGTAGAAAATCGCGTAACTAGGGTTTCATAGGAATTGCCTTCGTTTTTGTATCTCATAGATTGAATTCCAAATTTGACTAGCTACATGCATGGTGTCAAAATTTTTTTGGCCTTATACATTGACCAAAAGGAGGACTTGTGTACTTAAAACTCAAGGCAGACTCACTTATTGGACTTAGCCGCCTGGGGCTTGGTCAAGAGTCAGCCATGGCCTAACTCAAGACCTTTAAAGAGTTGCAACCATGACTAATATCCATCCATGGTCAAGATCAATTCAATTACTTGTTGATCATTTAACATAAAAAAAAAAAAATGGCCAACATCAATTATTTATAGGTGTTGATTTTTATGATGGTGCTAAAAGCAAAAGTTGTACCATGATAAAATTATTGGCTTATTCAATAGATTGGTAATATTAAATATAAAAAGCTTTAAGAATAAACAGCAAAACCACTGTGAAAGAGATTTTCCTATTGGCTGACTGATTACAAGAAACAGGAAATAAACTGTGGCAAATTGCAAGTAAAGTTTCTAATTATAACAAAAGAAAGAGTTGCATGATTAAAGGTCTTGGATTTGATGAACTGGTGCTTATATGACTACTGTTACCTTTCAAAGCAATTAAGTTCTAAGAAATTTATATTGCAGCTAGGATGGTTTTAGATGAAAAAAACTCAGAATATATAGTTTGTAAGATTTTGATATTTCGCATGAAGAGCAACATATACATATTAGTGATAGTAAGCTAAGAAATGAAAGAGATGTAACAATGACAATCATTTTGAGATGCTTTGTTATTTGAATATAAATAGGTCGGCAAAATTGTAGGGGTCCTCACACCGACAGATTCCCACACACACAGAAGCAAACAAACTTCCATGCATCTTGCCTCTCCTGTGAAGAACACATCTTCAAAAACTCCAAGACCTTCCCTGAAATTTTTTTGCATATATATGTGCAAACCCAAAAAGCATATATAATTGATCCACGGGTTCTTGTAGGAAAAGTAAAAGAATTTTTATGATTAACTAAGCTTGCTATACATTGTATCCTTATCATATAAAAGGTTTAAATCTTATATCACATAACTAGCTAGAAAAGCTTGCATATCTGCACATTGCTAGAAGACTCAACATGCCTTGTAACCTAAAGTATGTGCATTGAATAAACAAGTCCATTAGTTAATGGCATGGAAATGGGGCCAGGTGGTAGATGAGGACAAAAAGAAAAAAGTAAAAAAAAAAAAAAATAATTAAAAAACAAAAGTAATGAAAAGTATAGGAATGAAACTGAAGGAAGAAAACAAAAATGGATGCATGGGTATGGAAGCTAAAGATAATAATAGCAATATAGCAGAAAAGATAGGTGCTTTCAGCTCCATCAATCTTATTGAAACATTTCTTCATGACTGTAATATAAGAATAACAAACCCTGAGGGCTTATTAAGAAAGCTTTTTTTTGCATACCTACCTCCAAGTAAAATTATGAGTCTAGATCGGCCGACCTGAATTTGATATTAATGTATGTTTATATTTTAATGTAATTGTTACCTAATAGAATATAATATATTGTATAATCAAAGTTATTATATTCGGTTGATTTTTCACCACTCTACATTGACCAATGAATCTTTTAGCTCCCATGTCTTATTCAAGGATATAATTAGAACATCGACATTGGAGTACAGAATGAAGAGGCATGTCACGTGTGGTATCATCAAATGTACTGAATAAAATGGATTGTTTTCACAATCACAAGAACTCCTATGCATTCTGTAAACCCACCTGGCTAAACTTCAAAAGTTTTACCTATTTATCAGTGCCACACACATATATATATATATATATAGAGAGAGAGAGAGAGAGAGAGAGAGAGAGAGAGAGAGAGAGAGAGAGAGGAAAGAATAATATATGATAGCATCCTTTCAGTAAATTTTTCTCTTCCAATAATTGAGATGAGCTTTTGTTCTGGGTTTACCATGCAGACCTTATTACAAAGCTCACCAGGATAAAATTCATCTGTTGATCACACTAATTAATGTAATGTTGATATATATTGGTTCAATCACATAGATAAATCAATGGTTCTAAATTTATGCCAAATGGTGCCTAATGGCATAACAATGCAAATGTCACATATATCACAAAGATATGAAATATTAATTTATTTTCCTCTCACGCATTCTGTTTCTCATTAGTTTAAAATTTAATTTTTTTAATATTATTATAAGGCAAAGATGAGCTGGGAGAGCACATTGAGACTACTGTCGAGCAAGATCCCATTTCAAAAACTAAATCATTGAAGAATAAAACAAGAAAATGACAAAAGAGAAAGGATTTATTTTTCATATTCCCATTTTTTAAACCTTCTCTTTTGTGTGGGAACACAAACTTCTCGAAAACATGAACAAACAGAAAGGCAGTGTAGCTCCATTGTATCCACATTATTTATATCATGCACAAGTTCATTCATGTAATAAACTATCCGCAATCTCCTATTAGACATATATATACTTCTATCAGTTCTATGTTTGTGTATAAACAAAAACAAAAACAAAAAAATTCCAAGTGCTACACTAAAAATAAGTGCATTGTGCCACACTAATATTTAACAATATTTTCTTTGTATGTTTTTTAATCAAACAACGCAGTAACTATATGTAATAGTTTAGCTCCTGCTCACATGCAATTCTCATCTTTGATATCTATTTTTTAACACAGTATCATTTGTTATACAAATTTTGTTCACAAACAATTAGCATAGCAAGTGATTGGAGCAAAAAATTATTAAGCACTCCTGGAGTACAATGACATGATGCTCTTTTCTTTCATATTCATAATAAACTCCTATTATGAATTTAATTAGTGAGATTTACTATGAATAAAAGATGAGTGAGAATTATATCACTATATTCCAAGAGTACTTAATAATTACTTGATTGGATCACTATCATACGGGTTTAAGAGTAACATTACTTTTATTACCACCAATTATAACATATCATTGTGAAAACTTTTATATTTCAAGACTTATTACTTTTAATACGTTTCATTTTCAATGCTAACAAGGAAACATTATATTACAATAGCTGAGTCAATCAGCTGAGTCAATCAACAGAAAAAAATAAAATAAAATAAAGAGTCAATTAATACAATCTGTAGTTAGCTTGCTTGACATTGGAGTCGAGTATGTTTATCTTCTTCTCTTAACGTGATGACTCTTTCAAGTCTGTGGTGGAATTTTAGTCTTGGACCCTAATTATTACTATTATTTTTTTTATAAATTTCAGTCTTATTCTACTATAGTAAGAGCACTTGTAGCAGTGGAGCTAAAAAGCTATATAGTTATTTTAACTCCACCAAAACACAAAAATAACCATATAGCAGTGAAGCTAAATCTATTTTTTTTTAGCTTCATTGTTACAGTGCACATCTATCTATGGATGTGCACTGTAGCTGAGAGCTAAAAAATAATAATAATTTTTTTGTTCCAATTCGGATTAAAATAATATAGCTTGGTTCATTTTTTTTACTTTCTTTTATTCTCACCGTGCTCTCTCTCTGTGTCACTCTCATCTCATCTGAAGCTCAAGCTCAAGCTCTCACCTCTCTGTTTACCGCTACCGGCCCGACTCATCGTCAACGTCACCACCACCGAAGCTCGACGTCACCGACCCACCAACTGTCCCAAGCCACTGATCAGCCTTAGACCCATGCCGCCATCTACCTCAAACCCACACCACCGATGTGCTGTGGTGTGGTTGAATAGTCGGCGTCGGTTGGGTTCATTGGCGTCGGTGTGCTGTGGTGGTGGCTCGGGTGGGTTTCATGGTGGTGGGTGTGGGTGTTGCTTAGTGGGTCTGGTGGATGTGGGCTTGGTTGATTTTTTTTTTCTTTGTTGTGGGCTGTGGTGCTGGTGCTGGTGCTGGTGGTTGTGGTTGTGGTTGTGATAATTGTGTGTAGTGAATATATTATTTTATTATAGTGAATATATTATTTTATTGTAGTAGATATCTTATTTTATTGTGATGTTTATATTATTTTATTGTGTTGAAAGCTAAAATAAATCCGCTGTTGCAGTATGTGTGTAGGTAAAATAGATAAAGTAACTTTTTGTGATGTCAAATTGCTAAATTTTTAGTTTTACTGCTGTAGATGCTTTAACAATAATAAGGACAACAAAGTAAAAAGCAAAATTATTTTGTTTAAACTTCATTGTTTGCTGAAGATACGTTGATTATGAGGAAGTTAAGAAAGAACCTTGTCGCCTTGGGGATTCATAATCAAATCAATTAATGTTCTTTTTACTAGGTTTTTAATTTGATGAGCCATGCAAAAGTATCAGAATTTTCAGCTTTCCATATGAGTTGCAGCAAGTGATAAATTATACATATATATGAAGTGAAACATAAAGAAGCAAAAAAAAAAAAAAAAAAGGATAAAAAAGCTTTTAGCCATGCTGGTTACATATTAATCAATGAATCAATCATGTCACTGTAAATGTAGAAAGCTGGGAAGGGTCTACTACCCATGATGTAAATTATACAAATCAATCTCTCTCTCTCTCTCTCTCTCTCTCTATATATATATATATATAATGACACTTTCTTTTTACGTGGTTGCTTTTATTTTTCTTTCATTTTTTTTTTGAGTTTACTGCTTGCTTTTGTGAGAGATGATGGGAAAGGTGGGAGAGAGAGAGAGAGAGCGCTTAAACAAAAGGTTTTAGCAGAAAATTAAAAACTTTGTTAAAGGCAAATATACAATAAAGAAAAAGACAGATTATTTTTTTTCTTTCTGGGGGTACTGGGAAAGAGAACAGAGGAAAAGACAGAAAGTGCAACGTCAGAGTTAGCCGTAGGGTTCCCTTGGGTTGTGGTTCTGGAGTGTATGTGTGTGTGTTATTTTTTGTTTGTACAGCACTCAGGATATACAGAAGGAAATCCCTTCTCATCCACATCTCTCTTCTCTCTCTCTCTCTCTCTCTAAAAGTTTTAAGAAGTAGGGGTCTTTAGTTTTTGTTCATATTTGTGTTACTGTTGTTGGATTTTTCTTGGTGTTATCAAGCTTGGATTTTGAACCATGAAAGAAAAAAGTGGCTAGAGGATCTGGTTCAGCTCTACTACCCTCTTTCTCTTTCTCTCTCTCTTCAGACACACATATAGTTTGTTTAGTTATAGCTTCTTCTTTTTTATATTAAAAAAAAAAAAAAAACAAAAATTGTCTCTTGGGTTGGTGCCAAACAAGGAAGAAACTGTCAAGTAGTATAGTGGGAATTATGGGGTTCAAACACTACACTTAAGAAATCAATTTTTTTTGCCTCTTTATTGGATTCTTTCTTTTTCTCTGTGTCTCTCTCTCTCACCAGTTTTCAGTTTTCACTTAGTTTAGCTGCTTGTTGTTTAGTTTTTGTCTTTAAAATCTTTAAAAGCTTTTGTCACACATGAAAAACCAAGATCTATGGCCCATGATGGAACCTTAAAATATCAAAAATTTAAAGCCTAAGTGAGAAGATGATGAAGGGTTTGATGTTCCAAGTCCAACAACAACAACAGCAACTCAAGCAGCAAGTTGTGGAGGAAAACATGTCTAATTTGACGTCTGCTTCTGGTGAAGCAAGTGTTTCTTCAGGCAACAGAACTGAAATAGGTACCAACTATTCTCAACAGTATTTTGCTCCTCCACCAACCCAAACTCAACCAGTAGTGAAAAAGAAGAGAAACCTCCCAGGCAACCCAGGTTTAGTCCAAATCCACACATGTTATTTTGATCATTGTTCTTTGGTTAATTTTCATTTTTATTATCTGGGGTTTGATTTTTCTTGGTGTGGAATTAGACCCAGAAGCAGAAGTGATAGCTTTGTCTCCAAAGACTCTTATGGCAACAAATAGATTTATCTGTGAGATCTGTAACAAAGGGTTTCAAAGAGATCAGAATCTTCAACTTCATAGAAGAGGGCATAATTTGCCTTGGAAGCTAAAGCAGAGAACAAGCAAAGAGATAAGGAAGAAGGTGTATGTGTGCCCAGAACCTAGTTGTGTGCACCACGACCCATCAAGGGCTCTTGGAGACTTGACTGGAATCAAAAAGCACTTTTGCAGAAAGCATGGTGAGAAGAAGTGGAAATGTGACAAGTGCTCAAAGAGGTATGCAGTTCAATCAGATTGGAAAGCTCACTCCAAAACTTGTGGCACTAGGGAGTACAGATGTGACTGTGGAACCCTTTTCTCAAGGTAATAACTAATTCCCAAATCATTTTAGGAAGAATATATGAATTGCAAGAGTTCCATTTAAAAGCAACAACAGTCAGACGAGATCTCTCCTCATTAATGGAGGATGGGATTTCAATATCCCAGATTGTAAATAATAAATATACATTATTTTTTTGGTTCCTAGATAATAAATTTACATTCTTTTATCTGATACACTGAAGAATTCATTACTATGCATCTAGCAGAGTCCTACTTTTACACCCTAGAGAGAGAGAGAGAGGGAGGGAGATAGAGACAGAAGAGGGTACTTAGTTTAGAAAATATTTAATGCACCGGCTAATGTGGACTATCTGTCCTTAGCTACCAGAAACCAAAAAAGAACAGCAGCAGCAAGAAAGAGAGAGAGAGAGAGAGAGAGAGCTGTAAAAGAGCTAGTGAGAAAGTCATATTCATATATACTTCTGCATTGTCTTAGCTCATATTGACATTTTGCTTTTGTTTTCTTGTTTGTGTGTTTGTTACTTTTGTTAATTTTCAGGAGGGACAGTTTCATAACCCACCGAGCATTCTGTGATGCATTAGCTGAAGAGAGTGCAAGAGCTATCACAACAAATAACCCACTTCTCTCTTCTCAACCTGGCTCTTCAACGCCTCACATTTTGAACCTCCCACAACACCAATATAATCCCCAAGACCTCCATGCGTTTACTTTGAAAAAAGAGCAACAAAGTTTCAATTTAAGGCCAGAGATACCACCATGGCTTTCTTTTCCTGGCCCACCGCCACCACAGCCTCTTGACCTTTCATCCTCCTCCTCATCAATCTTCTCCACAAGATTAGACCATCATAATCATCATCAAGAATTCACACAATCCCACCAAGACTTTTCCCTCCATGAAGCACCAAACCCTAACCCTAGTCTTGGACCCACTCTCCCTCCTTATCAGTCTGTACCATCCCCACACATGTCAGCCACTGCATTGCTTCAGAAGGCAGCTCAGATGGGTGCAACTATGAGCAGCAAGACTGGCAGCTCATCACAAGGCATGATGTTGAGGCCCACACACCAGGCTCACATGTCTGCAGCTTCTGATTCTAGCAACAACACAACTGGTAATAAGTTTGGATTGAATTTGTCTTCACATGAAGAGATGGGCACTACTGGTACTGGCTTTACCCATAGCTTGGCAGTTCCTTTTGGGAATAAAGCTGCATGCTCTTCTGCTGCCTCTGCTGGAGCAAGTAGTACTACTGGTGTGGCCTCAGGTGTTGTTCATACTCCTTCTTTTCTTCATGACATGGTGAGTTCTCTCTCTTCTACAACTGGGTTTGAAGGAACTTCTTTTGAGGATGCATTTGGTGGGATTCTGAATTCAAAGAAAACAACCACCACCAACAACAACAACACTAGCCATTTTACTAGGAATGATGAAAGTGGTACTGGTGGTGGTGAAGGTTTGACTAGAGACTTTTTGGGTCTTAGAGCTCTCTCTCATGGTGACATTCTCAATATTGCTGGTCTTGGTCATTGTATGAACACTTCTAATGAGCATCAAAATCAACCCCAAAAACCATGGCAAGGTTAGCTCCTATGTTCTTGCTAGATATAAAACCTTTTTTTTTCCTTCTATAATTTTGAATTTCTTCTGTCCCCACTTTTTTTGAGCTATCAATCTTCCCAAAGGGAAAGACATATCAAAAATCTTAATATTACAATGCCATATGTTAGCTATTTTACGATTTTTGGTCTTTTTTTTTTTAACTTTAAAGTTTGTAATTCTTCATGTATGCTTTTAATATAATAAACAAATTCTGGAAGAGAATCCCTAGTTTATGTGTTTTATATTAAAAACAGTGATGCTAAGCAACTTGAAGGAGAAATGACTTTTTAATGGAAGACACTTCAAGAAAGAAAGCTACATTGTTTTTCTTATATAAAATATGAAATGGGTTCCTTGTACTTCTGTAACTCTATTTCAGATTGATGTTTTCTTATGTGGACCCATATTTTGTGCATCATGTGATCCAATGTGAAACACAAGATTGATTACTTTTTGACACAAGTGAAATCAAGAGTTGGATATACGTTTGTGATCTACAATGCCAAAGAATGTTTTTTTTTTTTTTTTTTTTTTTTTTTTTTCTCTTTAAATAAAAAAAAAATGATATTTCAACATCGAAATGGTTCATGCAATTACGCAAGTTGTAATTGATGTAATGAAGGTTCCAATTTAACAAATACATGCTTCGCTAAAAAATGTAAAAAAAAAAACATATATGAAAAAAAAAACACTCTACCACAAAGGGTTGTATAATACAAAAATGTTGGCAGTCGTTATCTTCTTATTACAAGAATTTTCATTGCCAATGTTATTTCCAAATTCATAATATGCGTGATTGAGTGGTGGTAATGGATATCCTTTTCCTTCATTGTCTTCCTTCTACGATATAAAACGTTGAATAAAATGTCTTCTATTGCAAAGGCGAATTTTCCATTATAGGAAATAGTGCTGTGCTCAATGCTCCCACTATTACTAGTTGATCACGGAGGTCCTATTGGCGGGCCACTCTTAACAATGGAAATTTCAGATCTATCTACACAATTATTGGATCCAACATTAGAATTACAAAACGCATGATATGAAGATAAAATATTACCACCGAAGCTCATTAGTGGAGTGGTATGAGCTCAGATTCTTTGCCATAAGTGCTTTGGTTCAAGTCTCACTAATAGATGGGATGGGGTGGGCAGGCTTAAACCCGAGTTTAAAATACCCTTGTGTTTAACCCGTGTGTAGTGATGCCAACAAAGCGTCGTGGGAGATGGCATCCTCTATCTTTCAACCTTTTATTTTGGTACCAAAAAAGAAATGAGGAAAACAAAATATTACAAGTAGCCAAATTCATGAACCAAAACACCCCATCACCTCTCTCTCTCTCTCTCTCTCTCTCTCTCTCTCTCTCTCTCTCTAGGTTTTTTGAATAGGCCAATACATGTACATGTTTGTAATTTGCATAAAGTTTATGGGATATACGAATGATGGGTACCAAAAAGCATTGGATTCTCTAATGGAAAGATTCGTGAAATGTGCCTAGATATGCAAGTTAGCTTGTTTTAGATATGGCTGTTTATTCACAAAACAAAAAGAGATGCTGTTTGACCCCTTATGTGGGTGCAAGTGGGATTCAATCCCGAGGGAGGATCACTCAACCTCATTGGCCTCTATACATTTAGACTATTATTACAAAATTTACAGTAAGATATGTGATGGATCTTTCTATTTCCTTTTCACTTTTCTTTTAAAGTTGTTTCTTTTTTTTAGAGCTCATATATGGTGGAAAAAATACTACCCGTAAAAAATATTTACAATTTGTTCACAATTTATTAGAGTGAGCAGTTATAATTGGTACAATATCATTGTCATTTGATTCCATAATAATACTATTTCTATTGTACACACTAAAATACAAGATGTTGCGCTACCTCTACCTGTTATAAAATTTAATAAAAAAATTAGAAAAAAATGAAAATTTTTACACTATAGCTAGACTTACTGAATAAATAAATAAATTGAATATCTTGAGCTTAAAAAATAAAGTAAAAACTGCCAAAGACAACATATGGAAGCTGCAAGTTAGAGTCAAAATAATGGCAGGCATTTAGATTGTTTCTAATAGCCTGTGTAGAATACTATTTTTATAGAAAAGGTAAGGTGAAAAAGTTCACATGTATGGAAGTGACTTCTCAACAAAATTTTCACCAAAATGCCTCTTTTGAACTTTACTTAGAATGTAAGCTTTAAACCTTTATTATGGTCTTATAATTCTTATGGAATTATTCTCGTAAATAGAAATATTCAAATTAATTTTTTGTCATGATTTGTATAAGGATATGAAGATTAATTTTACATCATAGCTGGAGTCAAATTGTTAGATTATTAATAGGTTTACATTTTTCTTGAACATGTTTTGGTCAATGTGAAGAATGTGTCAATGGAAGTGCATGTGCTCGTGCATATATGTGGAAGAGAGAGAGAGAGAGAGATTAAGTAACCAAATGTGAGTGTTATCACGTAAGGTATCATATATGTATGATTAGCCTATCATCAGGGAAAGTGGGTTCAGTGAGAACTTTATAAAATCAGATGTGCAATAAAGATATGCTTATTATCCCTAAGATTGCACACTACTGTTAGGTCAATGGGGTTAGATTTGTGGAATAGCTTTGAAAGTAGTGAGGGCACCTGTCAATCACTGCCTTTAAAAGGCAAAAAGATTAGTAAAATAAAAATTAGAGAGATTCCTCTGAATTTCCACTTCTCTTGATCTCATGCTTTTAAGTTTTTTAGTTCCCGACCAAAAAGAAAAGCTTTTAGTTATATAAAGAGAGAGAGATAGAGAATCAAAAAGAGAGAGAAAGCATATTCATTAATTCATGGGATTTGAGAGAATATATGTTTATCATAATATCATTATTGATCCCCTCTCTCTCTCTCAAACGATTTTTTTTTTTTTTTTTTTTTTTTTTTTTTTTTTTTTTTTGAGAATCCTCTCTTTTTTTTTTGCTAAATTGAGAATCCTCTCTTAAATTGGATGTTTGATATTTAATATGGTCAAATTTTTCTCTCTAAGACCTTGGAAAGAATGCCATGTTTGTCATTATATTCATGTACTCTCACGCTTTCTCATGATCTGGGAAGAATATATAAACATTGAAGTTTGCCATTGCTTAATAAAAGCTAACAAACACACACACACAACTCACTTTCTCTCTTTCACTGTCTAGACAGGAAGGTGATTACAGAAAAGTGTAAGGTGGTGGGCTATGTAGGCTTTAGCACACTGCCTAAAGCCATGTAAGTTTTTTGATATTTGAAGCCTTTGTAGGGTTCTTTTTGTCTGGCAAATATACACAAATATATATATATATATATATATATATATATATATATATTGTGGTGGTATCCCCCCAAAAGCTGGTGATCAAAGCTGAATATGTTCACAGAATGAATGAATGGGTTTGTTTGTTCTTTGTGAATTTCTATGCAAGGCATGGCTAAAGACGAGTTGACTTGTCATGCTAAAGATGCTCCCTTCCTTTGTGTTAATAATGCCACCTTTTGTATTTGACTTAGCTTTCCAACCCATCCCCTATGTTTTTAGGTTTTCATGAAGGTTGCATCTATCATATATGGTTTCAAAAAAATATATGGTTTCAAAGGTAAAATAATAGTGCTCATGAAAGTCACAATCCATATACATGTCTTATAGTTTAAATGGATTGACAGTGGTGTTTTATATATAATTAACTTTATGACAATAATGACCATGGTAATGGGTTTATGAGGTTTAAGGAATAAAAAGGTCCACTTAAAGAAAAATAAAGCATGAGAGCACTGCTTATCCATGTCATTTGAATTAAAACTAAGGTCCTTTGAGCATGTCGTCTTTTGTGTGGATTCTACTTTCCCGACTAATAAATTGGTGACATAAGTTTATACTCTTTTATTTGTATGTTGTTACTAAGTTTGAGATTAAAGGATTAAATTCACTATTTCCTAATAGTTTAAATTTTAAGAAAAATTATTAACTTATCATGGTATCAAAGCAGAAAGTTCTAAATTCAAACCCTACCTCTACCTCACTTTCCATTTAATAAAATTTTCATGTGTTTAAGCTCTGCTTAAAAAAGGTAGTTTAGACTCCTGAAGATCAATGTTAAATTAAATGATTAAATATTTTTTTGATAAATTTACTATGAAAAATATTTTTGGATAATGATTTTCATTTGTAAATGTGTCAATCTTTTGTTTGTTGTTATTCAGAGATTCAGAAATATATATTGAAGGAGCTACTCGAATGAAATTACTTCCTCTTAAGGAAGAATTAACTTACTATTTTGGGGTTAGATACACCCCTAGCAACTACCTTTTTTTCCTGGATGCACCAGTAGGGCTATGAGCAACAAAATCATAAGTAGATGGTTCTTCAAAGAGTGGTACTATTATGGTCATATCTAAACAAGACCTTCCACACATTGGTCATCCAAACCCTTTTAAAATTGGTTCTATTCCAAAACCCCTATTATAACAATAGCTTCAAAATCCAAACCAAACCAACCAGTTATCTGAGAACCGATGCCTAGACTGATCCAATCCAAGAACCAAAACAAGGAAATTAAACTTTTGTAAAGAATCAATCAAAACCAGTGAAATAGGTCAAATTGGTAAACCATAAACAACTTTGACCAGTCCTTTTATTAATTTTTCCTTTTTTTACTATTTCTATAATATAAAAAACTTAACAAACGGAGTAAATTATTCATTTAAGTTCAGAATATTTTTTTGACTGAAATTTAAGTTAAGAATATTAGACCCAATTATAAAAGTTAGCCAGTGCATTCAATAGTTCAAGGAATATGCTATTTACAAAGGAAAAAGTATAAGATCTTTATTTTTCTGACGTAGCACCCTGTGATACTTCTTGCAAAAACCTCTCCCTTATTTAGAGCAAGAATAATAGCATCTTCTTTCAATCTACTACGTGGTACTTGCATTACTTATTTTAAAAAACATAATTTAATGAGTCATGTAATTTTGCACACATGGATGGCTTTATGAATGAAAGAGTTTACTTCCGAATTGGTTTGGAAGAAAATTCCTTCAACTCACAACAGGGTGAATAATAAATTATTCACCTATATTTTTAATTATATGACTTATTTAATAAGGCATGCGCTTGTTTAAATAATTTAATGGGACGTGATTTAATAATTGTTTATGGTTTAATGTACCATCATCTAATGAGTTGGAGGAAATTTCTTCGATTGGCTTTGTATGAAAACTGTCCTTTTATGAATCATCACATAATGAGAGTTGAAGGAAACGTCTGACCTTCTTCATTGTGAGACTTGTACATTTTTTAATAAATTATACCCTATTATTTATTATGCCATCACAGTTAAACCTCTAGATGAACTTCAGGTTGACCTTAAAACCTTGAACATCCTTCCTTATTATTATTTATTTTACAATGGCTGGCTTTTAAACCATAATTATAACAACAAACGATTTTACTAGCAGAAACTTGGAATTAATTAATTGACTATCCCTCTTCTAAAAAAATTGGCTATCCCCACTTCCATGCACCTTGATCCAAGTAGGAATGAATTTGCATGTATTGCTTAGGCCCATCATACGTGACGTGGACTGCAGATCACATTGCTATATTGCATGCATGGGATGATGGGACCTTTTATTTGCAATGGGCCTCTTACCTAGCAATTGAGGAGTGAGATAAGATGGGGATTTCCTCTCATATATTATGGCCCAATAAATTATTAACATGGAATTAAAACTCCTTATTTTTGTGAGTTTCAATTAAATTAATTGGTAAAATTTTTTATTATTGAATTAGAAATTTGAGGTTTAAATCCTGTCTCATTAAAATAGATTAATGTCTTGGCATGTGATAAAGAAAAATCATTATGAAGAAGACACTGTAAATTGAAATTTCATCATTTCTATCGTAATAATAAAAAGCCTATTATTTTTTTGAGAGAGAGACTTCTATGTTAAAATAATATAAAACACTTGAAATAATTTACGGCCCAATATGTGGGCCTCTAAAAGAGTAGTACCCCAGAAGTGACAAGTAGACTTGCTCCCAAGTTATATGGACCGTAGATAATTTTGGGCTTGTTTGTAACTAGGACAGAGCACAGCTAAAAACTTAGTCCATATTTGTTAAAAACTACTAGAAAATATTAAACTTAAAGAGAGAAAGCCCAATAATTATGGAAGAAATGGTGCTTGAATTTCAGTGGGCTTTATAGCCCAATAATATTCTGGAGTGAGTTAGTACAGGCCCGTTCAAATGTGAGATTGTGTAGTTGGGAATCGGGATGAATGGCTGGTCTTGATATTTATGGCCAGGAATAGGGCTATTGGAACTAAATGGTCTCGAATAAGTTTAATGAAACAACAAAATTATACTATTTCTTTTTTTAATTTTTTATAACAAATTTTACAATTGTTGGACTGGTCAACTGTGAGGGGGTGGAGAAAAAGGTTTTTTTTTTTTTTTTTTTTTTTTTTTGAGAAACAGATGAAACAAGTCAAATTATTTTATTGTTGAAAAGTCCGAAACATAGACCTTATGAATATTAGGAGAAACAGTTTCCATCCAAACTAAAACAAGAAAATGAAGTCTCACTCTCTGGACTAGAGCATTGCCTTACCAACGTGTATGAGAAAGAGAGAAATACTAAAAAGAACTAACTGAATACATGATGTCTTTAATTAAATGACCCACCAAAGGATGATGAAAGCACTGATTTTTAATTGCCAACATTGATGATTCTGAATCTCCTTCCAAAATTGAGCCGTGGAGATCAAGTTTATGAAGAAAAAGGATTGCCCTTCAAGCTGCGATAGTTTCCAAGGCAACTATAGATGAGGGCAGAGGAATGATTTTAGATAGGGCCGCTAGAACTTCACCGGAGGAATTACGAACCACAACACCGATACCCGCTACTCACAAGTCTTCAAATACAGCACCATCAAAATTAGTTTTTAAAAGGCCTGCATCTGGTGGCTTCCAAATGACTTTTTTTGGCAACTTCTTGGTGACAGGTTTGCTACGTAGCTGTTGAAACTCCATAAGATACTGCTGAGCTAGGTTCGAGATCTTCTCCAGAGGTGCCACTATATCCTTTACTCTGATTTTGTTGCGTTGATTCCATATGAACCAACAAATTGTGATAAACACTTTAGCTCCTTGTGGATTCTGCATCGCCAACTTGAAAAGATCAACAAAGGAGAAAAAAAGATTTGTCCATTACGCAACTCATCAAAGTTAGTACCCCAGGCCGCCCTCAAATTTTCACAACCCCATAAGAAATGGTGGAGAAATAGTGATAGATCTATTAGTGTTAGTTGTGTCGATCCCTTTTGCAATTGTAAAATTTTTTAGAAATATTTTGTATTTGTAGTAGTACTGTTTTTTATATTATATTTAATTATTGAGATAATAATGTGTTCTTGTTGTACAATAAAGTGATGTTAGTAGTCTTTAGAAAAAAAAAAAGTGATTTTAGTGGAGTTCCAAAATGAAGGTTATTTGCACTAATTACAATTTATTATCTTAATAAGTTCTAAAAAAATTGTAAAATTTGTTGTATGTAGCATTGTTGAAATTATATTTAGGGAAGTAGTTATTAAGTTAAAAATACAATTACACAAAAAAAAAAAAAAAAAAAAAAATTAACAAGCCCCATAACAAAAGTACTATTAAATCAAAATGGTGTGAAGTTGAGAATATAATGATTGATTAGCTTCTTGGCATGCATGAATTGTTTAAATGCATTAATGGACGTACACAGGGTATATTTGTAACATTATTTATATGGATAAAACTTACTTAAAGTTACTTATATATTGTATAAGTTTCCAATTAACTTTATATATATGACTGAATTGAATTAAATTTTTCTATAAAAAAATGTGTTTATATTGTATTGCTCAATGCAACTATGTGTTCAAATTTAATTGAGAAGAACATAGGGTATAACACCTAAAAAAAAATGGAATAAAATTTTTATATATAATTGTAATGTAAGCATCCCTTCTTCCCCCACCATTTAGATTTGCAATTGCAATGCATTGCTTCCCTTTTCTCTTCTCTCTTCTCTCTTAGGACCAAAAAATAAAAGAAACGTGGTCAACTAAGTGTGAAGGATTCTTTTTGAGAGAGAGAGAGAGAGAGATTGATTGATTGATTGATTTATAGTATTCTTGCATTTCAATTTGTTTTGGACTCATATTTACAACATGCTTCCGTGAATGAAACTCTATCTCCAAGCAATAAATTTAATAAATAGTACAATTTATAAAATTTTATAGTTCTTTTTTTTCTAAACAAATATCCATTGCCCCATTCAAAGAAAAGATATATACAAATTAATTTAGCACTTGGGGGAAACTTACCATCTAAAAATGAACATGTACTCACTGCTAGACCTCATTGGACGAATTTACTATTATGTGATTGCCACAGCAAAAGGAAAAACACTAATTACACATAAAGCAAAGCCTTTGCACACTCTAGAACTGTAATTTACAAAAAAAATGGCAAGACGTTCATGTCAAAAATCATAATTCCACAGGAAGTTTTTCAAAAGATCATATGTATATATAGTGTTACTTGTCATATATAAGTTTACTCTCACTCTACTCTCATTTATATAGTAGGGCGTATTGTAGGTTCCATCAGTTGAGTAATGGTGGCATGGAATTGTTGTGGTAAAAATATTTTTAAAAAATTGTCCAAACTTTACGTATATGATTCATTCAAAATCCATGACTATGTAAATACTACAATTCCTTCTTAAAAAAAATGTAAATAATACAATCCATGTTTATTAAAAAAAAATAAAAAAAATTCAACAACATTGTCCATGTGCATTCATTTTCCTTAACATGGAAGGCATACCATTTTTAGAGATCATTAACTCTATCTTGTACTCACTCGTCTCTCACACACAATACCCACATTAACTACAATACTCACATTTTCTTTGCATATGTATGCCTAGTTTAATCATTACAATATTGAAAAATGCTTTAATCCCTCTTTACTTGGTGTGTATATATATATATGGGCATAGGCACCAAGAAAGATACACACACAAAACCAAAACAACTTGTCACACAAATTTAATTCCCTCTCTCTCTCTTACAAGTTACATCTCTCTTTGAAGCTAGCAAAAATGTCTTCAGCTGGAAATAAGAGCCTTTACTGCCCCTCTTGCCAGCGTTATGTCACTATCGTACTTTGCGAATCTTCATGCTCTGCCCCTCATTGCTCTCTTTGCAACTGGTGCTTGTGCGAAAGCCATAGCCATAACCCTATTCCTAAAACCACTACCAAAGAAACTGAAACAAACAAGGCTGAAGGTACTTCCAAAAGCACAAAAAAGAAGAATCCCACTTCCAAGAATAATGTCAAGGGAAATGATAACCAGACAAGTGAGTCGCAAGTGAACACTGGTGCAGTTGTGAGGTCACAAGAGAACCCTGCTCCACAAGTCTACCATATTTCTCTGGAAGCAGTGCTTGAAAGCTTTGGGTTTTTATGTACACATGGTGATGATGGTGCAAGTACTAGCACTACTGGTCGAGGCACGGAGGATGATTATGCTTTCACTGTGGTGTGGGAATATGATCCAAATTTAGGGCAACGAGGGTCTCAAAATTCTAAGTCCAAGAAGTAAGGGAGGAAGCTTTAGAAGATGGTAATTAATCACTTAATTAATTAATTTGTTCGTAAGCATTTGGTTTGGATTTTTTTATGACATGTACATATATATATATATATATATATATATATATATGTTTTAATTGCATATTAATGTATTCTCTTTAGCTATAGGTTTGGGTTTTGATATGTTTTGTCTTTCTTTGCAATTACTAATGTATGCTTTGTTTTTGGAGTTGATAGTGATATTATTATACTGAAATTATTCAGCTATAAAGGAAATGAAATTAAGTGATAGAGGGCACATGTGAATATACAATGATTAAAAAAAATGTTGATTATAAGTTTTAGAAACATAAACCACAACCTTAATTAAAAATAAGAAATATTGATTTAGCTTGCATGGAATTTTTATTACAGTATATATAATAAATTAAGGTTCTCTCTCTCTTTTTTTTTTTCTTTTTTTTTTAATATAAATTAATCTAGTTTTTGTGAATTAAACTTAGATTGATGTTGATTATAAGTTTTAGAAACATAAACCAGAGCCGTAATTAAAATTTAGAAATATTGAGTTAGTTTGCACGGAATTTTTATTATATAATAAAGGTTTGCTCTCTTTTTTTCATATAAATTAATCTAGCTTTTGTGAATTAAAATTACATTGATATTGATCAAATATTGTATCAAATTAAGGTTGATAAAAAAAAAGGTTCTATGGTCTCAATTTTGTCACCTCCTGGACCTGCTTGCAAGCGTATATTATATTTTACAAATTATGAGGTTGTGTGAATATATTATATGTATCTTTTACAAATTTTGAAGATATAAAAATAATTTATATTCAAGAAAAAATATCTAGCTGTAATAGATGTAATAAGGGAAGACATGGGTTATACGAGGGGATTTTGATTTGGAGATCAAATGGAGGTGCAGGATTTTCCATTTTTACTTTTTTACTTTTTTTTTTTTTTTGGAATAGAACATAATTGCTTTAACAGGAGAAATAAAGTACTATTCTTCTATAAAAAAGTAGTACTATTCAAGAGAAAGAGAGAGAGAGAGAGAGAGATAAAGCAAATAAAGGAGTATTTGGTAATGTATAATTGTGAATTGAAGTAATTGGGAAAGTTTAATGAGACTGGTATTCTATTAGTTCATCATCCATGCTAGTCATGCTATCTTATCATTTTTTATTAAATGAAAATTTTTTGGCCAACTTTGTTTAATTTCCTGGATGGTGATACATACTAAAGGCAAGTTGATTTATTACGATGTCTCTCATCATCATCTTCTTCTTCTTCTTCTTTTGTTTTTATATTTATTTATTTTAATACGAAAGCCATTTATGTCTGACATTTTAAAGTATGACATTATCTATGCAGCTCAAAATTAATGTAAGAAGATTATTTATCATGGGAACTTCGGTGATGGAAGGTCTTTTCAGAAAGTTGGAAAGAAGAGGTTGCATTACCATGGATTCTATCTAATACATATTGAAGATTAGTGATCATATGATGGCAAATATTTAAGTTTTTGGTTTTAGTGCTAGCCTCTTTTCTTTTCTTTTTTTAGCAATTCTTATCCAGTATAAACATCTACTTATACTTTATAGTTTCCTTTATGGATGTTACGTTATTTCTTTTATAATTAATATTGAATGGAGCATCTTCATTTATTTATACTATTACTGTGTTTGATCTCTCCTCCATTTTCTGTATTTTTTTGAGCAAGTATATATGATTGATTGCAATAGAACATGTCTAAGAACATATTATACAGGGTTATTGAAAATTGGTAGCACCCTCCCTAACGAGTTATAAGGGCGAAGACCAAGACTAAAACGGCAAATCCATTGTGCACATAAAAGGAACAAGAGGAAAACAACATTAAATTATTTTTTGCCAGATAATTAAATGATCCAATTTTTTTTAATAATTGCAGTTGGAGGGGGAATTTGAACTTTAGATATTTTTAAAACATCAAAAGGTGCCAACAATTTTGAATTACAAAGCTATTAGCGATAATTAAAGGATCCATAACTTGTAGCAAGATTTGCACATAGTGTGCACTAGTTCTTAGGCTTTTGATAGGAGTTATTGCTTTTTCTTTGTCGATCATTGTCGAGTAGATTATTTTGAGAGACCCAATTACACGGAGAACAAATTAAATTCATGGTATAATGAATTAAAAAAATATAATTAAAATGTTAAATATAATTGTATACGTTATTTGAAAATTGTGTACATTAAAATACATAATTATAAACATTAATTCTTTGAAAAATTATGTGCGTTAAATATATAAAATTGCTTACAATCTTTAAAAATTTTACATTGAATATACAAAATAATATATGTTCTTCAAAAATTGTGCATGTTAAATTTACAGAATTGTATATATTTTTTTGAAAAATTGTGTATATTGAATATACCTAATTAATTGTGTATGAATTATATTATTCTTTTATTAATTTTGAAGATATAAATAAATTTATATTTTCTTTTATAAATTTTGAAGATTTAAAAAATTTTATATTCAAGAGAAATTAAATATCAAGTTTTTATTACATATCAAAGACGTTATACAAGGGGATCTTGGTTTGGATCGAACAGGATGAGGCAGGTTTTATGTCTTATTTATTAATTTTTCTTTTTTGATCAAAAAGCAGGTTTTATGTTTTAGTCCTTGTGTAGGCAGAGTTTTGTAATAGAAATGGACCGAAACGGATGAAGTAGACCAAACCGGACCTAAGTGGACCAAAATAAATCGAATGGACAAAAATGGACGAAATGGACTTAAACTGGATTGAATGGACCGAAATGGACTAAATTAAACCAAATGGATTGAGGTAGACGAAGTGGACCTAAGTGGACTGAACTAGACTGATATGAACGAAAGTCGACCGAATAGACTGAAAGAACTGAATAGACTAAAGTAGACCAAATTAGACCGAAGTGAACCACAGTGAACCAAAATTATTTAGCAATAAAGGAAATGAAATTAAGTGATAGAAATGCATGTGGATATACAATTATTAAAAAAATATTGAATATAATTTTTAGAAACATAAACCACAACCTTAATTAAAAATAAGGAATATTGATTTAGCTTTCACGAAATTTTTATTATTTAATAAAGGTTCCTTTTTTTTTTGTCACTATAAATTAATCTAGCTAGCTTTCGTGAATTAATTTAATTTAGATTGATGCTGATCAAATATTGTATCAAATTAAGCTTGATGAAAAAGTTCCACTGTCTCAATTTTGTCACCTCCTGGACCTACTTGTAAGCATATTTTACAAATTTTAGAAGTTGGGTGAATATATATATATATATATATATATATATATATATTATGCGTCTTTTACAAATTTTGAAGATATATGCAATTATTTATATTCATGATAAATATCTAGCTATTTCTAAAAAAAGAAAAAAAGATTTGGAGAAATGGAGGTGCAGGATTTTCCGTTTTTAGTACTTGCGTTGGCGCAATTTTGGAATAGGAAATAATTTTTTTAACAGAAGATAAAGTACTATTAAAAAAAAGTACCATTCGAATAAAGAGAGAGATAAAGTAAATAAAATATAAGGACTAAAAATGGAATATAAACAATGTGTAATAAACATTGTCCTAAAAATAAATGAGTATTAGATAATGTATAATTGTGAACTGAAGTAATTGGGAAAGTTTAATTAAACTTTTTTTTTTTTTTTTTTGGAGAAGAAATTTTAATGAGACTAGTATTCTTTTACTTCCTCAAAAAAAAAAAGAAAAAAAAAAAAAGAGACTAGTATTCTATTAGTTTAATGAGACTAGTGTTATGTCATGATTCATTTTAGTCATGCCATCTTATCATTTCTTATCAATGGAATTTTTTTTTTTTTTTTTTTTTTTTTTTTTTTTTTTTTTTGCTTCTGTTTAATTTACTGGATGATCGTACATATTAAAGGTGAGTTGAGAAAGTTCAACGAAATATGATCTTTTAAGTTTTTTTTTTTTCCTAAATTTATAATTTGATCATGAAGGTGGTTGCCAGTAGGTAATAGGTATTTATTATGATTATTTTTTATATGAAATTTTTTATTCTATCATTTAAATAAAATAATATATGATATGACAATATTTTAGGACTAAGAAAAAAATGTGGGCATCATCTAAGATTCTAAGCGTGTCTTTCTCTGTGTGAGAGAGAGATTAATTGATTGATTAATTTATTATTGTAGTTATGCATACCAAATGGCTTCAAACTCATATACATGACATAGTTTCGTGTGTGAAATTTATATCATAATTCCAAATAATAAAAATATTAAATTATAGGGTTTGTAAAGTTAGGGGCATCCCCGATTACTGGTCCCCTTTGCGTAAATTTCATTCCTTAGTTTGAGCTTGCTCATGAACTAAGGAGGTTGGTATGTTTATGGCTGCGAGAGCAATGAAGTTGTTTTTTTTTTTTTTTTTTGGGGTAAATTATTTATTAATTACTTCGTACGTACAAATTAAGTGTCTATTTGTATTTGGATGCATCCTTTTCTTTATAAGTTTTTTTTATTTGGCTAATTTGAGTAAAATTCAACCTTTTGTTTGGTACAATTATCCTTAGCCAATCTCTAAATAAGAAGTATGTTCATGGGTGTTTTTAGAGCAATTGTTGAAAAAAAATAAAATAGATCATACCTATATTATTAAGAAGCAAAAAAGAGTAGCAAAAGTAAATATAAAATTTGATTTAAAAAAAAAAAAAAATACCAAAAGTGTCTCCAATCCATTGACTAGACAAAATGGAAAAGATTGCATGGAAAATTCCACCTTAATGGTTGCTTTTAAAACACTCAATAATAGGACTCTTTTAACAAATTCAACAAAGTACTCTTTGATACAAATGCATACAAGGACAAGATAAAAAAATTCAGCATGGGTAGGGATACATGCATCCAATTATCATTGCACTCACAGCTAAACCTATATGGACTAATTTACCAATACTTACCACGGTAAAAATGAGGAAACCAATTACGCTTCAAAGAAAAGCCTCGCACCTCTTGAACTTCATTTTACAAACAAAATGTTAAAGAAGTTAGGCATCGAAAATCATAACTTCATATGTACCCAAAAAGAAAATATAAAATTTCTTTAAAATATATATTGTAGGTTTTACAACGTGAATAATGGTGGTATGAGATTGTTGCTGTTGGAAAAATATTTTTCATAATTTGTATATGATTAATTATTCCAAAATCATTGACTATGTAAAATTGTAAATAATACAATCCATGTGACATGTGAGGAAGTTTATTTTTTTTCATTAATATTGTACTTGGGCTTTTATTTTCCTTAACATGGAAGTCATACCATTTTTAGAGATTATTAACTTTATTGTACCCGTCTCTCACACACATGCATCCACACACAAAATCCACATTAATTACAATGATCCTGGATGGTGTATTAGGATATGTTACCACATTTTCTTTGCACACATGCACAATGTACATTCCGTCTGTGCCTAGAAGTGTTAATCCTTACAATGTTGAAAATTTGGCTTAATCCCTCTCTACTTGGTGTGTATATATATATATATGGGCATAGGCACCAAGAAAGAAACACACAAAGCCAAAACTACTTGTCACACAAATTTAATTCTCTCTGTCTCTCTGTCTCTCTCTTACATCTCTTGAAGCTAGCAAAAATGTCTTCTGCTGGAAATAAGAGCTCGTACTGCCCCTCTTGCAAGCGTACTGTCACTATCGCACTTTGTGAATCTTCACACCCTCATTGCTCTCTTTGCAACCTGATATTGTGTACCTGTGAATGCCATAGCCATAACCCTATTCCTAAAACCACTACCAAAGAAACTCAAACAAACAAGGCTGATGAAGGTACTTCCAAAAGCACAAAAAAGAAGAGTCCCACTTCTAAGGAAAATGATAACCAAACAAGTGGAGCACAGGTGAACACTAGTGCTACTGTGAGGTCACAGGAGAACCCTACTCCACAACCACAAGTCTACCATATTTCTTTGGAATCAGTGCTTGAAAGCTTTGGGTTGTTATGTACACACGGTCACGATGGTGCAAGTACTAGTACTAGTGGTCGAGGCTCGGAGGATGATTATGCTTTCACTGTGGTGTGGGAGTATGATCCTAATTTGGGACAACGTGGCTCTAATAATTCTAAGTCCAAGAAGTAGGCAAGGCAAGAAGGTTTGGATAGAAGATGGTAATTACTTAATCAATTTGGTCATAAGCATTTGGTTTGGCTTATTTTTAATTTTCTAAACATTAGTTTTGCTTATTGTTTTGTGACATGCGTTTGTTCTATTTGCATATTATTCTCTTTAGCCATAGGTTTGGGTTTGAAATGTTTTCTGTTGACAGTGTTATCAATTAATATAATATATACTTTCTTTACAAATAAACCACAAAATAATAAAGAATGATGATATAGCATGTACACGAAACCAAAGCTCCATTGGGCTCAATTTTGTCACCTTCGGGGTCCTGCTTGTTCACATATGTTACAAATTTTGAAGTTGTGAATATATTATATTCATCTTTTAGAAAATTTTGAAGATATAAAAAATTATATTCAAGAGAGATATCAAGTTATTATTAGAAAGGGATGAGGCAGGATCTTCAGTTTTAGTCCTAGTGTAGTGTAGGCACAATATCAAAATAAAATATACTTGCTTTAACAAGAGAGATAAAGTGAATAAAGGAGTTTTAGGTGATGTATAATTAAAAAATAAATAAAAAATTGTTGCTAAACGTATATTTAATTGAGTTGAAGTAATTGGGAAAGTTTAATGAAATTGGTTTCTTCTATTCTATTAGTTCCCTTGTTATATCATCCACGCATGTTAGTCAGGCCATCTTATCATTTCTTATTAATGGATTTTTTGGCCAGCTTTGTTTGATTTCATGGATGGTGGTACATACTAAAGGCAAGTTGATTTATTGGGATGTCTGTTTTTTCTTCAATGCAAAAGTCATTGAGGTCTCACATTTTAAAATATGACATTATTTGTGCAGCTAAAAATTTATAAATGATGAAGATAAGAGAAGATTATATACTATGGAACTTCGGTGATGGAAGGTCTTTTCAGAAAGTTGGAAAAGAAGGGGTTGCATTACCATTAATTCCAATATATATATTGAAGATTAGAGATATGATTACATTTAATATTGTATTTGGTTTTAGTGCTTCTTATTTTTGTTTTTTCAGACCTTATCTACATATATTATATAGTCTCCATTATGAATGTTATATTATTTCCCTATAATCATATATACTATTACAAAGTTTGATCTTTCTTTGCCCTTTCTATATTTTTTTAAAGCAAGTACGATAAAAATTTCTAACAATAATATTAATTACACAGTGCAATTGAAAACTGGTATAGCAAGGGACCTTTAACTAGACATGAGGGCGAAGCCCAAGACTACTGCATATTTAGTGTGCAAAAAAAAGAAAAGTGGAACAAGAGGAGAGCAACGTTACAGTTTTCTGTTGGCTTATAAAAGCAGAAAACCATTACCTGTGGTCGTGTAACAAAATTCGTACATTTTAGGCTCTTGATGATAGGAGGGTTTTTTTTTTTGGGTGGCATAGGAGCTATTTGAAATTTTGAACTCATTATTTCAAGGATACCAATTGCACTTAGAAAAAATTCATCATATCATTCAACATGAATTAAAAATTATATTAACAAAATTATTCATATTAAAATAAGGATACATTAGTTTTCAAATGTGAGCACGTGAAAAGTTCGGAGGTGTGTCTGGTTTGAATTTTAAGGCTAGAAACAGGCCTTTTAGAACGAAATGGAAAATTTACAGTAGTCCCACTATTTATTTTCTACCTATTTCTTGCTTGTACTTTTGTTTGTTTTAGTCCTTGAAATATTGGTTGGTTCAATTTTAGTCTCATAGATATGATATTGGTTCAATTTTTGATCCTTTAGATATTGGAGTGATTCAGTTGTCTGTTAATCGCGTAATGAAAAGATAGACAAAGGGACTAAATTGTTATATTTAAAAATATTGAAGGACCAAGTAGAACATTTTAAAATTGAGGAAATAAAATCGAACTCTCATATTTATGAGACAAAAAGTGTACTTCATCTTAAATCTATAATAAATATAAAACTGAAAAAATTTGGCTTTTGGGCAACCACTTCATATTGTATCACATAAGATTGGTAAGTACTGATGTCATGATGTGTGTAAAGTCTTGCGTTACACATTCAAGAGTTAAGCCCTTGAGTGTATACTGTATTGTAAAATTTCATATTTAAACAAAAAAAGAGACAAAAAATAAACAAGAAAAAAAATCCATATTTTGTTGAGTTAAAGAGAATATTTGCTATGTCAACATTTTTTACAACACTTCTACAACAAATCCTAGGTAATAATAAGTTATTATTGTATTGGTCCTAATTTGAATCATGCCATTGAAATTACTTGTCGAAGTGTAGATTGTGATTAGTGGAAGATAAAAAGTAATATCACTACAAGATCCATATGAACACAATTGTCCACCACTCACAACATGTTATGGAAAAAAGAAATTGGGGTAGAAATTGTGTCCGCAACAAACTTGTAAAAATAAGACTTGTTGAAATGCATCAATGGTCTGTACACATGGTATGTTGAACAATATGGCGTTATATGTATCATTATACTGTAAGCAATGCATCGTCCCCCATCATGCATCTAGATTTGCAATGCATTGGATCATTAGTGCCCTTCCCTTTTGCCCTTTTGTAATCTCATCCATCAAACAATAACAATTTTTTTTTTTTGAATACTAAGTATTTTTAACACACACATAGAAAGATGGAAGAAACGTGATTCTCTTCTCTTAGGACCAACAAAAGTAACATGGCCATCCAAGTGTGACCGTGTCTCTGAGAGAGAGAGAGAGAGAGAGAGAGGGAGAGAGATTGATTTACAATGGAAAAAAAAAATCATTTTTCAAAAAACATTTTTTTTAAAACTAAATTATTTTCTTATGCTTGGTAGTTGGTAGGGCCTTAAAATGAGTTAGAAAAAAAATCTATTAACTTTCCTTATTTAGCTTCATATGAAAAATAATTGTTTTCTTTATCTAGTTTTGTTGGAGATAAAGTTGTTATTTATAAATTTTAGCGAAAAACAATTTTATCTCAAACCAAGTTAAATAAAAGAAATTAAAAGATAATTTTCTTTTATCCCATTTTTTTCTAATACTATCAAACACAAAAAAATGCGAAAAACTGTTTTCACATAAGGTTTTTTATTAAAACAAACATGGGGTTCTATAGACAATAAACTTTATAACCTTTTTCATAAGAAGTGCGCCCCGTTGGTTATACCCTTTTTTTAGGCTCACTTGATGCAACTTGCGAGAAATTATTAAGTCCAATAAAAAGGACAATTGAAATAGTCCTCTCAAGTCTCAACTAATGAAACTCTATCACCTATGAAGATATGTGAGTTAGCTTCCAATCCAGCATTAGGAAAAAAAAATATAAAAAACCACCGTGTGATATCATACTTACATATGTGTCAAAGTTTTATTGGTTGACAGGACCAAAAAAGACCACTTTAGCAATCATTTTAGTGGATCATTTCAACAATCATCCTAGTAGACTCCTTCAATAGTACTTTCGATAAACCTAATAATTTCTCGCAGTTTGGATTCAAAGTCGGTGCAAATCCATTGACATGCAAGTGTATTTAAAGAGAAGATAAGAAAAGAGTTAGTAACCTAGTTATAGGTCCAAGAATCATTTGTTAACTCCATCACGAAGGTCTACACAACTAAAGTCCAGAGTTAAGGAGAAAAGGTTAGACACCCTAAACGGACCCAATCAGCTTTCATTTTTTTTATTTTTTTAATAGACACACATGAAGATTTTATTTGTCCCAACAAAAAAAAAAAAAGGTTTTTTTTTTTTTTTTTTTTGAGTTTTAAGAATTTTTCCCAAGTAACGTCTAACGGTCCCACAAACCATGATATAGAGTCCCAGTGTGTCTGTAACATCAATAGTCAACCTCCAAATTCTCAGCAATGGCGAGGAATCGAAGCTCAAGAAACAGAACCACTTTCTTCTTCTGCACCTTCTTCGCTATCATAGCCTTGTGTGCCTTCGTCCCTGTCTTTGCTCCTCTACCTTCTCTTTCCTCTCACTCACCCCATGACCATTCTCACTCTCGACACAAGAAAGTAAGTCTCTTTTTCTCTCTCTCTTTTTGTGCTCATTTGTCTTTGTAAATGCAATTCTATGTGATATTATTTCTGGGTTTTTGATTTATGGATTAGTTTGATTAATTTCATATGAAATGTTTGAGTATGCAGTGTGGTTTGCTTTGATGAGAAGTGTAGGAAAGTAAAGGAATTTAGATCTTGGGTGTTAATAATATTGTCTTTGTATATGCAATTCTATGTGATATTGCTTCTGGATTAGTTTGACTCATTTCGAATGGAGCTTTGAGTTTGATGCTGAACAAGTAGCACGGTGTGGTTGGTTGATGGGAAAGTGTAGGAAAGTAAAAGAATTTAGATTTTGGGTGTTGATAAGTTTTGTCTTTGTAAATGTAATACTGGGTTGTATTGTTTCTGGGCTTTTGAGTTCTGGGTTAGTTTGTTTCGTTGGAAGGAATTATTAGTACTTAGGTCAAGAGGAGCGTGTGAAATGAAAAACAACTTAAAGTTTTGGATATTAATGAGGAGTGTGTCAAATTTTAACTAATTTAGGAATCAATACTGTAGTCAAAATTAAAGCTTAATAATTTACTTTATCTGTTGCTTTTCTTTCTTCCTTAGCTAACAACTTGATCGTAGTAAAATATTCTAGCTTGATGATTTGCACTTAAATCTTGGAACTGTACTGCCTATTTTTTGCTGAGGAATTGGTTGGAATGATCTTTTGGCTGTCAATCATAGACTTATAACTGATTTTCATGCTATATGCATTCAATTGTTGTATTGATTTTGACAATTATTCTCTTGATTTTGAAAGAGCCTGTGAGTTTAAGGGGTAAGGCTTTTATTCTCTTGTTTTCAGGTTACTGCTCAAAAATTCGAGATTGCCAATGACATGTTTTGGAAAGATGGACAACCATTCCAAATTATTGGTGGTGACTTGCATTATTTCCGGGTTCTTCCAGAGGTGTTCTTATAGTAAACTTTTCAGAAATTAGTACCTTATCAATTTATTTGTAAGAGAAGGGTACCTCTAGTAGTCAATGCTACCTAATAAGATGCAAAAGATTTATAAAAATACACAAGCCAGCCTTAATATTGACCAATAGAGACAACAATAAGATATTGCTGATTTGTTGAAAAACAAAATTATAATTTAATATGATATGACAGAGAAAGATAAACTTTAATGAGCTTCTGTAAAATCTTTTACTTGACATAGTAAATATATAGATATCCAATATTTAACATGCCATTAAAAACCTGTGGAGCTCCTCAAGCTTCACATATGTGCAACTATTCCCTTAATATGCTTTACTAAACTGATTATGCTTTGTGTAGTTTTTGTCTCATGGAAGTCTTCATGGAACACAAATATTTCTCTGTTTAAGTTAACTCTTGCTTGTTGTGATGTGCTGTTTGTCTTTCATCACTGCAGTATTGGGAAGATAGACTGTTGAAAGCAAAGGCTTTGGGCTTGAATACTATCCAAACTTATGTTCCTTGGAATTTGCATGAACCAAAACCTGGAAAGCTAGTTTTTGAGGGGATTGCAGATATAGTATCTTTTCTCAAACTCTGCCACAAACTTGGTTTCCTTGTTATGCTTCGGCCTGGGCCTTATATATGTGCAGGTCAGGCATTACTGTCAAATCTAGGTGCTTTATAATTTGTTATTGGACATTTTGAAATTTACTGCACATGACTAGGTTACTAGATATACATATTCATATTTAATTTCTGATATCAGTGCATACTGAAGCTAGATAATTGCTTTATGATCTATGGTGCACCATTATATGGTTGATTTAAAAAAAAAAAAAATTAAGTTGAAAAATAAATTCTTTAAATAATATAAATTTAGGCTGTATTATTCTTGGTGAGAGACTGTGAGTATCAAATATATATTTTTTTAATATTTCCATTTGTGGAAAATGATTTTACTTATTTAATTTTCCAGTAAACAAACAAACAAAACCTTAGTCGCTTCCTGTAGGTGATGATTCATATAATTTTTAGGGGTCTTTAGGAAGTTCTAATTACATAATGATACCAAGTACTTCTCCCAATCCTTGGTCTTTTTTGGAAAAAAAAAAGAAAAAGTTTTACCGAGTGCATAAAGCTCTCACTCTTTGCGGGGTTTGGGAGAGATCATAGTAGGCTTCCTTACCCCAATTTTGAGAGCTTAATTCTCAGACTATAAAACTTGTGATTTGTAAACATGTTTCTTGCTGAGTAAACATTTTCCTGCAAGTCATTGCTGGTTGATTTATAGAAAAGGGTGAAATGGCTTGTATTTCTTGTTTAATGAGTGTCCTCACTTAGCTATGGTATTATAATTTAGTTAGCATATAATATATCAAATACTTATAGATGATTGATAAAGGCATAAATTTGTTTCCTATGAGGTGCTGTCATTCTTTTGACCCAAAAAAGTTGGAGGTGCTCCTATTCCATCTATCAATATTGGCTGTTCTTCCAACAAGTCATTTTTGTATTTCTATTGTTGTTGTTGAACTTGATGATGAGATAATATGTTGTTGACATGACAATTACTGTTCTTCATTTCTATCTCAGAGTGGGATTTGGGGGGTTTCCCTGCCTGGTTACTTGCCATAGAGCCAGCTGTCAGACTAAGATCATCAGATCCTGCTTTCCTCCACTTAGTATGTTTTCTTTTTCATAGCTGTTTTATAAGTTACAAATATCAACACAATCAATTGGTTTTTTTTTTTTGGCACGTTTTGCATGCTTAGTAACTAGGTCCCATGGATGTCATTTTCATTTAAATAGACGGTAACAGTTTATTCTAAATGAGGAAGCAACCTAGCAATAGTTTCTTAGGTTTCTTTTCTTTCTTTCTTTCTCTCTCTCTCTCTCTCCTTTTGTTGTTGTTGTGAATGGTAATCACCCACATACCTAATGGTTTTTGAACCCTTGACCTTTCCCTCCACCCATTCTTATGTGGGAGGTAACCTTTGAGCTAAATCTCATAGCCTTAATTAGGTTTCTTCTTAAGTTCTTTATTCAGCTAGATAAGAAAGTAAAGTAGTGACTGTATGCCTTTCATATATATATATATATATATAAGTAAGAAAAAATATATTAAAGACACTACAATATGCAGGAAAAGCACATATTAGTCAAACTGTATGCCTTTCATATTATGTTATGTCTTTTATCTCTGTCCTGATTGTTTTATTTTTCTCTTCAGATTTTAAAAGATTGAATATTTAATTTGTTGGACTTCCACCACTTGACATTAGTAGTACTTAAAAAGGACATTTCAATTAAGGGAGTAACAGAGGCTATAACTTTAGATAGAATAGAATAGAGGAAAAGTATACATGTGGCTGACACTAACTAATCTTGTTGAGGATTGCTGACCCCAAAAAAATTTGGACCAAGGCTTTGTTGTTGTCCATTGCTTGACATATGATAGATCTCTTGAAAAATATAGGGAAAAAAGGTTGAAGCAATTTTTTCTATCTTCATCTGTTTTATTTTACAAGTTAATTGTACCATAACTTTATGTTGTACCCAAAAAAAATTATATTGCAAATGCTGGGTGTAATCTTTTTGTTCTGTCATAAAGGTATAGCCTTATAAGTCCATCTAGAAGGTCCTAAAATGTTTGGGTTCATAATGAGGCTCTCTTTTGCTGACCTAATAATGTTTTGTAGATTCTATGAAATTAAAATGATTTTAATTTTGATTGAACTATCTTTCGCATTGTAAATCAATTAATTGTGTCTTTATATTCTTTTTTACTATTCAATGTTTACTATGGAATCATATCTATTGTGAACTATTCAAGGTTGAAGGATGGTGGGCAATCCTGCTTCAGAAAGTAGCTCCTCTTCTTTACGAAAATGGAGGCCCTGTTATAATGGTTCAAGTATGTGGATTTATTACTCTTTAACTAGAACTTGTTTTAATGACATTTAACTGGTAAAGGATGTAAAAAATTAATGAGGACATAATTAGGGTTAGATTTCCTGTTTGCAAAAATTAAGCACCATCTCATGTTAGAGACTCTAAATTAAAGATGGAAGGTGCTAGTCATTAAGTCTTGAGAATTATGTAAAATAAATTCAAATTCTGGGCTTCGAATGTTATACATAATGAGTGGGAAAACTTTTAAGGATTATAATTGAACAATTAGATTTAAGATGTAGTTATTTTGTCATTTTTTCCCCCTTCAAAAAATGGTATCATGGATCATAAGTAGTTCCTCCTCTATCAACTTTTGGTAATATTCTCTTCATCTTTCAACCATATGACCAAGGGAAATAAACACCATAAAAGGGCTATATAAGAACTCACAAATATCTAGATAGACAATTGGGTTAAAAATATGGACATATGTATTGTCTTTAAAATGGAAAGGGAATGATAATTACATTCCTCTTCTATATGCTTCCTCCTGGGAATCCAAATAAATCAATTAAAAGGGATAGCTGAAAATTTATGATTGCAACTTGTCAAAGTTGTTAACTTCAAGTCCACTGAAGTGGGATTGTTTTAGATTTCAATGTCAGTAAGATTCCAATAATGTGAGATTAATTTGTCAGATTGAAAATGAATATGGTTCATATGGAAATGACAAAGCTTATCTTCATCAACTTGTCACCTTCGCTCGTAGTCACCTTGGGGATGATATAATTTTGTAAGATGTTTTTTCTGTCTTTAGACTGATCATCTTGGTTCTATGTAGAAATATATCATGTTAATCTCATATGTTTATGTCTACATTTTGTAAAGTTTCATCCTTTACTTAATTTATTGTAAAAAACCTTCCATAGAGGGTTTTTTTTTTTTTTTTTTTTAATAATAATTATTGTTATTGTTATTGTTATTGTTATTGTTTTAACATGTTGTCTAAAATGGGATTCGAACTAATGTTTCAGGTTATATTATATTGAGTCATTGATTTCTTCTTTAATCATTCATCCTTTCTTGATGGATTTTAATGGTTTTTAGGTATACTACAGATGGAGGTACTAGGGAAACTCTTGAGAGAGGAACAATATCTGGAGATGCAGTATTTTCAGGTAAATTTCAACATCAAAGTTTAATCTTTTATACTACATTTTCTAAGTTATGAATACTAATCTTTCTCATGATTTTCTTTCTTTGTTACTGTTTGTTTATTTATTTCAGTTATCAATAACTATTTAATTCATTTTTGTATGTTGTGAGCATGTTTCTCTGTGTGTGTGTATCCACATATGAATATATGTACATTGACTATCATCCAAGTAACTCATAACCTACTCTTTAACTAACTCTGGTATGTAGCTGTTGACTTTACTACTGGTGATGAGCCTTGGCCAATATTTCAGTTACAAAAGAAGTTCAACGCCCCTGGAAAGTCACCACCACTTTCAGCGTAAGTGTCTTGCTAGTAATTTATATTTATATAATGGTCAGTGGTTCAATTCTCATGATGCTTGTTGCTTCAGGGAGTTTTACACAGGCTGGCTTACACATTGGGGAGAGAAGCTTGCAGAGACTGATGCTGATTTTACAGCAGCTGCCCTGGAAAAGATTTTGGCTCGAAATGGTTCTGCTGTGCTTTATGTATGCACTCAAATGCCAGTATTTGTTTCTGTTAACTGATCCCTTTCATGGTAATACTTTGATCTTGGCTTTCTAATTTCTAGATGGCACATGGTGGTACAAACTTTGGATTCTATAATGGAGCGAATACTGGTGGAAATGAGTCTGATTACAAGCCTGACCTCACTTCTTATGATTATGTGAGGAAATATTAACTTGTTTGTTGTAACTTCTATATTGACTCCTGGTGCACGATAAACTCACTGAACTGATGCCTCTTGTTCCAGGATGCACCAATTAGGGAAACTGGTGATGTGAACAATGCAAAATTCAAGGGTATATTTAGTACACTTGGAGCCAACTTAAATTAACTCAAATTTTATGTTGCAAGTTATGATCATGGAAAAAGATGTTCTATTTATGAAATTTCTACTGCTTTCAGCAATTCGGAGTGTTATAAAGAAATACAGTGCAAAATCTCTTCCTTCAGTTCCGCCAAATAAGGAAAAGGCAGGATATGGACCTATTGACTTACAGAAAAAAGAATTTTTGTTTGATATACTTAATAGGATAAACTCCATTGGTATTGTTAAATCTGAAAACCCAATTTCAATGGAGTCTGTGGGCCAGGTGTGTAAGCATCATTTCTTGTAGCTTATACATTCCTTTGGATATCAAAAAACGCTGCATGCTCTATGTTGTTGAAATTGAATGTTCTTCATGATCAGATGTTTGGGTTTTTATTATATGTATCCGAATATGCTGCAAAGGCTGATGGAAGCGTTCTATCAATACCAAAGGTGCAGCCTTCCCTTAAGTTTATATTTAAGCTGATTAATTTGATGTTTGCTTTGTAGCTATTTAATCATTCTGTTTTATTATCCAACGAAAGCAATACTATCATTATTGGATCTTAGGTATTAGGATCTAAGAAAGTTTGGAAAAGAATTTAACTTCTTTAAAATTATTGCAGGTTCATGACAGAGCTCAAGTTTTTATATCATGCTCTTCTGAAGATAATGGTGGCAGACCAATATTTGTTGGTACAATGGAAAGATGGTCAAATCAAACGCTTGGCCTTCCTAAAATTAAATGCATCTCCAACATCAGCTTATATGTTTTGGTGCTTAACTACCCTGTTTTTGTTTTTACTATTATAATTATCATTTGACTTAGGGCTTTTAAGCTTATTATATGAGAATGTTGTTATATTTCCTGGCTTGGAGTAATTAGTAAAGCCATGCTACATAAGAATTTCAATATGCAATGAATTCTTTTGTTACTATGTTAGTGTTAGGGGGTTCTCTGCAATATATATCTACATATTCTACATATGTATTATTCGTACCCAGAATCACACACAAAGTGAATTTTCTGTATTTGATGCTATAAATTATACATTTTTTACTAAAGTGTTTTCTATTCTTGTAGGTTGAAAATATGGGTCGTGTAAATTACGGGTCATACATATTTGACAGGAAGGTAAAGTATCTTGCAAAATAGAGAATTATATATATATATATATATATATATATATATATATATATTTATATATATATGTATGTATGTATGTATGTATTTTCTAAATTATGATTTCTGAGTCATGAAGAATGCAGTCTTTTACTTTGTTATCCAAAAGACTGCATTCTGGAAAATTTTTTGACTGAGTTCTAATCCTTCGTACTCAACATATTACTGAAGGTTATAAGAAGAAACTTTGGTTCGTTTTGAGTCCTCTATGTTAAAAAACACTTAACTGAGTTCGTGTGTTCTGTTATCCAGTAGTTAAATCCTTCAGAATGTTATTTGTAACTGTGCAGCGTGGTTATCTATTCATGCATTGTTTTCTGTAAAGTTGACACTAACTATATAAGAAATTAGCTATCAATTTAATGAGTAATGTTAAAAACCTCAAGTTGTTAAAAAATTGGCAGGATATGCAACAAGAAAGATCCTTAATGGCTAATACCAATACTAATGCCAAACAACAAAATATGGAGTCTTTTTGTCTTTCTTATTTTATTGTTACCACCTATAGTTAATTGTTTTAGTAATTGGTAGAACTGACATTGATTGTTTAAATCAAATTGCGGAATGAGTAAAGAATCACAGTCCAGATTGTAAGTAATATGATTTTTGTTCTCGTCATCTTTGCTATTATTACTGCGCATTCGGTTACAATTATTAAACAAGGAATTTCCATCAAGTAAATATCACATACAATCAATAAAAATCCAGTGATGTAAGGTATATATACACTTGATTTAGTCTCTGTATTATATCTTTCCTATACTTCGTAACTGAAATTTCAATATTGCACTTTTTTCTCCTCCTGACATCTTTAAAAGACAGAGCTTCCTAGTAACAGATAATATCAACTGGTCTTTCTTTCTTTCTTTCTTGTTTTTTTTTTTTTTTGGCAGGGTATTTTGTCTTCTGTTTATCTGGACGGGAGAATTCTGCAAGGATGGAAAATGCTCTCATTTCCTTTTAACAATCTGAATGAGGTCCCAAAAACCAATCCTGTCATTGCATATTCTGAATCCATAGAAAAATCAGCCCGCAGAAAAGCCAAAGGTAAGTCTAGTCCTTTCTCAGATAATAATGAAAACCAAGCATAATGTTCTATTCTACTCTTTGTTTTATTTTCTCTATTAAATATCTCTGATCATTCTTTGTTTGATCAAGCACAACTCTTATCCATGTTCCAAGCATCAATTAGTGAGGTTATGAATAATGATGGAGAGAAGAACATTAATGGACAGCCATTGACTTTCATATGCAGAGAATGTTTCAAAAGAACCATCATTCTATGCTGGCCATTTCTCTATTGACAAAGAAAATGATATTAAAGACACATTCATATCATTCAATGGTTGGGGTAAAGGCATTGCATTTGTCAATGAATTTAATATAGGAAGATATTGGCCGGTAAGCTTCCTGTTTCCCTATATTACTTTTATAGTTGTACTAATTTTCTGTGAGAATTGATAAATGGTGCATTTTGCAGATGAGGGGACCACAATGCAGCCTTTATGTCCCTGCTCCAGTTCTTAAGCAAGGGGAAAATGTTGTGGTAGGAAATGTCAAAAGCTATATTTTCATCTTCTAGTTATCAAATTTTGATGTTTGTTTTGTGATTCTTTTAATGTTGTAGTAGGCTAAATTACCGTCTAGATTCATAATTATAGGTTTCTCTGGTGTCATTCATTTTAACATGTATATTTTATCTCCCATCTTTCAGATTATGATATATTAATGCCGTGTTTTTCCTACTCTTCACTCAATTTTTATGCTTGAACTTTTCAATGGTTTTAATTACAGGTTGTACTTGAGTTAGAATCTCCAAGCCCTAAACTTGTGATACACTCAGTTGATCAGCCAGACTTCACATGTCAGTTGATCAGCCAGACATCAAATGAAGATCAAGTAAATTGAATATGCATCGGCTATAAGATACCATGTAATACAGAACACCCTGGTTCTTGTTTGTAAACATGGAAAAGGTGGAGCTTAATTGTTGCAAAGGAGAATGTGTCATTTTTTTGTATCCTCTAAAGGACATATTTAAGTGTGATGGAGAATAAGCAGATGATAGAAAAGGCTTTTGTCGAAAGAATAGAGAGTCCGGTAGGGGTGAGACCGGGCAAGTGCAAGTGCAACCCTCACCCCAAAAAGCTTCCTGGAAGAATCTGCCTTGACTGTTGATTGATGTCTTTAACTTTGTGGTTTTCTTTTGTTTTCCCCTTCTTTGGTTGTAACTTGTAAATACCCCTCAAACCAAAGGCTAAGCTAAACATGCCCCAAATTTGTGATTTTTTCTTTTGGCGTGTATAACTTAACCGTAATTTTAAGATTTTGATCCACATGCATCCCTTGTCTTGGTGACACATTTGGTTTTGTTATGAATCATCCTTTGCAATTAGTATTGAATAACAAGTCATATTGACGCATTACTTGAAATTATTATTTAACTAGTAGTCATGCAATGCGTCAATAAAGTTAGTAAAAATTTATAATATTAAAAATGATACCATAAACTAAGATTGAGCCTTGTTTTAAATTGATCAAGCATATGAATTGCTTCACATGACCAATTGTTATAAACTCGAACAACATTAGTACTCTTTGTTCAATGTAAATCAACAATGTCTTCTCTTTTATTTTAGTTTGTATTTCAACTTCCTGCCAATCTTACAATTCAAAATCTTAGAATTAAAAACTTTTAAATATTGACATATCAATCTCTTATTTCATATGGTTTGTATATTGTCTTATATAAGGTTTGCAATCCAAATACCTCAGGGAGTAATGACAAGGGTATTACAAAACATTGATATGTCAAACTTCATTTATTTTTTAATAATTCAATAGATTGGGAGGGAGATTTAAACTTTTAACATCTTCGTTAGCAGGAATTTCAATCAAGCTACAAGCTTCTTAAAATTAGTACATCAACTTCTAAATACAAAACAAAAACTTGCAATTTAAAAAATTTATTAATGACATAACTATTGATCTTTAGGCTTCGTTTGAGAGTTTATAAGGAAATGGAATGGAAAGGAAATGAATGGAATAGAATGTATTTAAGTAAGAGAAATGAATGGATAAGAAAGGAATGAAATGAAATTAAGTAGTCTTGTTTGGATGTTTTAAAATAAAGGAATTGAAATAAATGGAATGTAAGTAACTTTGTTTAGAAGTAACATAGAGGGAAATGAATGAAATCATTTTATGACAATATTACTGTAAGGACACGATTTGGAGCGACCCAAAACGATACTGGGTTCGCACGTAAAAAGGCCCAAACAATATCATTTATAGAGCGTGGGTTTGAAAGGCTAGGCCTTGATCACAAGTCGGTGATATTCCGGGGTGTTCATACATAAATAAATCGTGTTCATACGTAAATAAATCGAACACGCTCTGGGAGTATTTCTCCTAGAGGTGGGCTGGGAGGCTATGGTTTTGGCCATTTTTCCCAGCCCCCTCTTTGGTGTGTTAACCTTCACATTATATAGCCCTTCTCGGTTGATCTTAGCCCTCCACTTGTTGGTCAGGCAGGTGCTAACTTCTGTACCCATCCCATCGACTGTCCCATCTTGCTCTCTATTAGTTGCGACGATCGAAGTCACCCTGACCAGGCGTCTTCTCTCATTAACACGGTCAGGACGCTGGTGGGTTCATTAAATGTGGAGATGACGTATTTATCCTGAACCAGTTCCACACCGTACCCCCAACGTGGGTCCCATTCTACTCGTATCTTCTTCTGGGGGCTTTTTGGGGATAGCCATCATCGAGATGTTGCTATTCCCCTTGAAGCCCTGTAGTGCCGAGGACAGGGTCATCCTCGGCTGTTCCACTAGACACACCGGCCTTTCCCCATTTGTCCTCGGCACATACCCTCCTCGGCATGGACCCTGAGCCCTAATAAAGTGTGGGCCGGATCATAAGCTCCCCGGCCCCACAATAGCCCTTCAAAATCCTGCTATCCGACTCTTCAGACGGATAGGAGGCTTTTGATGACATCGGATATCTGTCAATGCCTGTCAATCCTTATCACTTATTGGCTCCCAAGACTTTTCATCTGCCCGAGACACATTCCTGGTGCAGTTGGAAGGTGAGACGTGGCCTCATTAAATGCGGGCGGCTCTGTGTTTCCCACGTTCAACGGCATGATGAAAATCAAACGGTGGTAACTCCTTGGTCTTTATGGGCGGGAAAATTTGTGCAGTTACCCTAGAAAGTATAAATGATTTTTTGGAACGGGTCCGCCTCTTCAGTTTTGCACTTAAGAGTTCCAGCGCGTGTACCCTGGGTTCATCTGAACCTTCGCCCAAATTCGAGTCTATCTCCAGCACAAAAAGCTTGTCCGAAGCATCTTTCCTCTTTTATGTAAGTTCCCTGCCTCCATTAACTCGTTTTTTTTCTCTTTTCTGGGTTTATTTTTCCTCTGGTTCCTTTCCTTCTCCCGTTGCTGGTTGAGTTTGTTTAGTAAATCATAGAAATGGTTAAATCGAGGGTTAAATCGAGACTAAGGAAATTAGTCGATACTGAAGAGGCGATGAACGATTACAAAATTCCTCCCAACGTAAGTCTGAGGCATTGTAAGATGGGGGAGTGGCACTATAAGAGAGAAACAGGTGAGGTAGTAATTCCCGTCCTCGCCTTTGTAGAGGGGGGTATGAGAATCCCTATGGGGCCGGTGACGAGGGGTTACCTCAGTCACTTCCGATTAGCCCCCACCCAGTGCGCCGGCAACATGTTTAGGATTTTGGGTTGCGTGGATACACTAAACGAAAAGATGGGGCTAAGACTGACCCACCATGACGTGAATTGGTGCTATAACCTCCAACATTTGAAGGGGAAATCATTCTACATGAAGACGAGGGACGACAGGGTTCGACTAATCCAGTGCCTTCCCGATTCTAACAAGGGATTAAACAAGGATTTCCTTATCGTCTCCGGTGAATGGCATGATGGCGATCCGTGCCTCGTGGTAGAAGGAGAACCAGGTGGGGTATAAGGAATGGAAGGGCGCTAACCCTTTGCACCATTTTTAATCTGATGTGGCTCGGTAACTAACCATGCATATATTTTTTCTTTTGTAGATTCACACGCTTATAAATGGCATTTTCACTTAGTTAACCGGGCGGACTTGGAGACTGTTCTACAAGCGGCGGCTTTCGTAAATGACGGAGATGGTCAAGTCCGAGCCGCTCACAAAATATTAGGGTACCCTCCTGTTCAGAAGTCATTTGGCGACCCTAGGCACGTGATCAGCGCCAACCGTCCTCAGCTTCCAAAAATCACCGTGGTCGAGACAGGATTTCTAATCTCCGACAGACCATCTGTCCCAGAGAGCATCCTACCGGTGGGCCCCTCCTCGTCTCACCAAGTAGCGGAGGACGAAAGCGAGTTAGATCGGTCCGAGGAAGGGTTTGGGGTATTTGACCTAACCAGCCAATCTGAGGATCCTTCTGGTGATTTAGGTGACCCAGCTTTGTCCGAGGCAGAACTATCATCAGTAGGCACATCTTCACAAGCCGAGATAGGATTCAAGAGAGTGCCCCAACCCAGCCTATTCGAACTCCTCGAGGGTCAACCGAGGGAGGGTGCGCAGGGAACGCCGCAATCCAATGTTCCGCCCCCACCACCTCAGCCCCAGACCATCCAAACTAGGTCGTCCTCCACCAAGTCACAACCACAATCCCCCCGCCCCAAACTTCCTGCTCCTCCCCAAACAGCTCTGCCTCCTCGACCGGAAGGCACTGATTCAAAGATAAAGAGGAGCCCCAAGGGCAAGGAGACCATAGATAGGGGAAAATCCCAACCTTCTAAGGAGAGGGAGGAAGCCCCTCGTACGAAACAACTGAAGATTGGGCACCAAAGCAAGGGTAAAGAAACTGAGTCCCAATCTTCCCAAGGCAAAGGCAAGGAGATCGAGGCCCAATCCTCGCCAAGCGCCTGGCTTCCCGCTCCAATGCTCCACGGGGGTCCATTGCTAGAAACCGCGTCCATGAGGGACCTTGGAGATGGCGAGGGTGGTTATGTGGCAGACGCACTAGGGAGAGCCATGCTGCTTCCCACTGACATGGATGGGCTGAAGAAAATGAGGATGCAAGAGGTCTTCCTCAATACGAAGAGGTACTTGGGCATGGTAAGGCTCTTGAAACCTAGAACTTTGTTAACTCCCACTCCCGGTTTGTCATTTACGATGTGTTTATCTCCCTTGACAGGCTCTCCAGGCCACCTATAGGATGGAGGAAGAGGTGAACAATCAGAGTAAGGCGGCCGAGAGTGAACGCTCCAAGCGCTTAGTGGCCACACGGACTCTCAAAACTTCTGAGGACGACCTCACCAAGACCAAGACTGCCCTAACAGAGGCGATCCGAGCAAGGGACAGCGCCTCGACGGGTTTAGCCAGTGCCCAAAAACAAGCTGAGGACCAAACAAAACGTCTGCGAGATGCCGAGGATCAGTTGCAAATAGCTAAAGAGCTAGTCGAGGACTTAAATAAAAGACTGGCCACGGCAGAGCATGAAATAGGTGTGGCAGAGTATGCCCGTGACGAGGCCATAAGGGCCAAGCAGGAGGCCGAGTTTGCCAGAAACGAGGCTGAGGCTGCAAAGGAAACGTCCGAGGATGATGGTTATAATGCGGGGGTAGCTGAAACCCAAGCCATCCTTAAAGCCCAGATTCCTGGAGTGTGTAGGCTTTACTGCTCCCAGGTTTGGGAAGAGGCCTTGAAGCGGGCCGGGGTGAATGCTTCATCTGACTTGTGGAAAGCGGAGAACATATTCTACCCTACAGCCATCCGCGAGGCCACCTCCACCAGCTCCGCAGCTGTGAGCGACCAACATGAGGAAGGGGTCACTCAACTGGAAACCGTACGGGTCGGCGCTTCTCCTGCGGAGCCGCTTAAAGAGGGAGAGCTTCAAGATGTGATAGAAGCATCTCAGCATACGGATCCCGAAGTACCCAAAGAGGTTGCTGAGCCCGTGCTTGGCACTCAGATGCCTACCGCCAAGGAGCCAGCCATACTTGCCCAGCCCCTACAGACGATTCCCCATGCTGTGGTCCCCAAGAGTACCGATACTGATCCTGCTCAGTCTTCCCCAGAAGGGACTGTCCTCCAGGGCACCGGAGCTGATCCCGTTCCTCCTTCCCAGGACGTGGCCGATGCAAAGTTAAAGAAGTAGAAACCCCGGCCAGGCTTCGTATTTGTTTTTAGTTTAACGTTTAACTTGTTTCTTTTTTATTTTGAAAACTTCGTAATTTGCTAGTAGTTTGAACCCGTTGAACACGTATATGAAATTCTTTTCTTCCTTTTTCCTTTTGGTTACTGGTTAGTTGCCCTTGTTGATACTTACTATTATTTATGAATTTTGAACTAATTATCTTAACATGTATGAATAGTTGTGCATGCTATATATTTAGAATCATATTTCAAAACACTAGCTTACCTACACCTATAGAGCTTTGAGCCCATGTCTGATCCTCATTCAATGGAGGTAGTCACGTGTAGTGTTAGGTCCTGCTTAGTATCTAGGTTTCCTTAAAGTAGTTGGTTTCCCCATAGGTTTAAGTCCGAGGACCATGCAATACCTTGGTTCTGTCCAAAATTTGATTTTGATAAGTAGTTGGTTTCCCCATAGGCTTGAGTCCGAGGACCATGCAATACCTTGGTTCTGTCCAAAACTTGATATTGATAAGTAGTTAGTTTCCCCATAGGCTTGAGTCCGAGGACCATGCAATACTTTGGTTCTATCCAAAACTTGATATTTATAAGTAGTTGGTTTCCCCATAGGTTTGAGTCCGAGGACCATGCAATACCCTGGTTCTGTCCAAAACTTGAATTTGATAAGTAGTTGGTTTCCCCATAGGTTTGAGTCCGAGGACCATGCAATACCCTGGTTCTGTCCAAAACTTGATATTGATAAGTAGTTGGTTTCCCCATAGGCTTGAGTCCGAGGACCATGCAATACCTTGGTTCTGTCCAAAACTTGATTTTGATAAGTAGTTGGTTTCCTCATAGGTTTGAGTCCGAGGACCATGCAATACCCTGGTTCTGTCCAAAACTTGATATTGATAAGTAGTTGGTTTCCCCATAGGTTTGAGTCTGAGGACCATGCAATACCTTGGTTCTGTCCAAAACTCGATTTTGATAAGTAGTTGGTTTCCCCATAGGTTTGAGTTCGAGGACCATGCAATACCCTGATTCTGTCCAAAACTTGATTTTGATAAGTAGTTGGTTTCCCCATAGGTTTGAGTCCGAGGACCATGCAATACCCTGGTTCTGTCAAAAATTTGATATTGATAAGTAGTTGGTTTCCTCATAGGTTTGAGTCCGAGGACCATGCAATACCCTGGTTTTGTCCAAAATTTGATATCGATAAGTAGTTGGTTTCCCCATAGGCTTGAGTCCGAGGACCATGCAATACCTTGGTTCTGTCCAAAACTTGATTTTGATAAGTAGGGGAATTAACCTCTCGGTCATGGCACGGGACCTTGGTTTACGGGGAATTAGCTCTTCGACCAAGCCTTTAGAATCCTCCGTGCTGCTGACGCTACGAAGCGCAGCCCCTACTAAAGAAACATAGCCCCTGGTGGAACTTTACGCTAAAACAATACAATACAACCGGCTGTTTAGAAGTGACAAGGGGATTGTTTCGACCAACCGCCTGTGCCAACACACAAGCCTTTCCCACAGACGGCGCCAATTGTAAGGACACAATTTGGAGCGACCCAAAACGATACTGGGTTTGCACGTAAAAAGGCCCAAACAATATCATTTATAGAGCGTGGGTTTGAAAGGCTAGGCCTTGATCACAAATCGGTGATATTCCGGGGTGTTCATACATAAATAAATCGTGTTCATACGTAAATAAATCGACCCGCTCTAGGAGTATTTCTCCTAGAGGTGGGCTGGGAGGCTCTGGTTTTGGCCATTTTTCCCAGCCCCCTCTTTGGTGTGTTAACCTTCATATTATATAGCCCTTCTCGGTTGATCTTAGCCCTCCACTTGTTGGTCAGGCAGGTGCTAACTTCTGTACCCATCCCATCGACTGTCCCATCTTGCTTTCTATTAGTTGCGACGATCGAAGTCACCCTGACCAGGCGTCTTCTCTCATTAACACGGTCAGGACGCTGGTGAGTTCATTAAATGCGGAGAGGACGTATTTATCCTGAACCAGTTCCGCACCGTACCCCCAACGTGGATCCCATTCTACTCGTATCTTCTTCTGGGGGCTTTTTGGGGATAGCCATCATCGAGATGTTGCTATTCCCTTTGAAGCCCTGTAGTGCCGAGGACAGGGTCATCCTCGGCTGTTCCACTAGACACACTGGCCTTTCCCCATTTGTCCTCGGCACATACCCTCCTCGGCATGGACCCTGAGCCCTAATAAAGTGTGGGCCGGATCATAAGCTCCCCGGCCCCACAGGAATAATAATAATAATAAATTTAGTATATGACATTCTTACTTATGTTCAGTTGCTTTGACAAAAATTGACACAAAAGCCATAAAAAATTAGATATTTGTGAATTTACTAAAATAAATCTTAGTACTTTAAATTTCCTAACTCCTTTCAGTCACACGTGTAATATGTGTGCGTGAGAGAGAGAGAGAGAGAATAAATATATTTATTTTGTTATAATATAATGAAATTTTAATATAATTTTTCTAAGATTTATATGAGAAATAATTTTTTTTTAATGTGAGAAACAATTGAAACACTATATCATGCAACAATTGAAGCAATGTCCAATAAAAAGGGGAAAGAATTAGTAACACACAACCAAGAATGTAAAAATAAAAAAATTTGAGGGATATATGCATTTTTTTAGTAGGTATGAAACATGCTTATCTATATTAACCACTATATCATGCAATTTTCAATTTGTGAACACACACACACACACATATATATATATAGTGTGATTTTTATTTTGTCTATAAAATAACTAAAGATCACAATTTTTTACAATGAAATTTATTCAATTTTTTATTTTTTATTTTTATATATTGATAGTTGGGGGGTCTGAATTATAAATGTCTCTATTGAAAATTGAGGTGTCAACCTATTAAGCTACAAGATTATTGATAAACTTAGTAAAATATTAGAGAAAACTAATAATAAGTTGCACCGTACATCGTGCGGAAATTTAGCTAGTTTCCATAATATGCCTCTCTCTCTCTCTCTCTCTCTTTACTTTCTCTACTCCCTCTCTCTGTCCAAAAATGGCACTCTCAGACTCCATCTTTTACTCCAATCTGCTATTAGTCATAATCACTGAAATTCTTTTATAGTTGCATATAAAAATCCTTATTCGTTTTCTCGATGTTTCACCTGAGTGGCGCAATTGGATATCAAGTTCATATTTTATCAAAGATGCAACTCTATCATGCCATGCAAAGCAAAACACACTACGAGATTCTGATTCATCATGAAGACAAAGTTAAATGATGCATTTTGCAGATGAAGAGACCACAATGCAGCCTTTATGTCCCTGCTCCAGTTCTTAAGCAAGGGAAAAAAGTTATGGAAGGAAATGTCAAAAGCTATACTTTTCATCTTCTAGTTATCAAATATTGGTGTTTATTTTGTGATTCTTTTACAGTATAGTAGGCTAAGTTACTGTCTAGATTTATAATTATAGGTTACTCTGGTGTCATTCATTTTAACATGTATATTTTATCTCCCATCTTTCAGATTATGATATATTAATGTCATGTTTTTCCTATTCTTCACTCAATTTTTATGCTTGAACTTTTCAATGGTTTTAATTACAGGTTGTTCTTGAGTTAGAATCTCCAAGCCCTAAACTTGTGATACAATCAGTTAATCAGCCAGACTACACATGTCAGTTGATCAGCCAGACTTCATATGGAGATTAGGTAAATTGAATATGCATAGGCTATAAGATACCATGTAATAAAGAACACCCTTATTCTTGTTTGTAAACATGGAAAAGGTAGAGCTTAATTGTTGACCTCCGAAGATCTTTCCCATGCTTGGTTGTTTATAGCAAAGGAGAATGTGTTATTTTTTTTTATCCTCTAGAGGACATATTTAAGTGAGAAGGAGAATAGACAGATGATAGAAAAGGCTGCTGTCAGAACAATAGAGAGTCTGGTAGGGGTTAGATCGGGAAACTGCAAGTGCAACCCCTACCCCAAAAAGCTTCCTGGAAGATCTGCCTTGAGTGTTGATTTTTGTCTTTAATTTTGTGTATTTTTTTTTTTTTTTTTTTTGGGTTGTAAATAACCCTCAAACCAAAGGCAACGCTAAAAATGCTTCAACTTTGTGATTTTTTCTTTTGGCGTGTATGACTTAACTGTCGACTGTAATGTTTAAGATTTTGATCTGCAGGCATCCCGTGTCTTAGTGACACATTTGGTTTTGTTATGTATCATCCTTTGCAATTAGTATTGAATAATCAGTCATATTGACGCATTACTTGAAATTATTATTAATTTTTTTTTTTGAGGAAAACTTGAAATTATTATTTAACTAGTAGTTAAGCAATGCATCAATAAAATTAGTAAAAATTTATAATATTAAAAATGATACCATAAACTAAGATTGAGCATTGTTTTAAATTGATCGAGCATGTGAATTGCTTGACATGACCAATCGTTATAAACTCGAACAACATTAGTGCTCTTTGTTCAATGTAAATCAACAATGTCTTCTCTTTTATTCTGGTTTGTATTTCAACTTCCTGTCAATCTTACCATTCAAAATTTTTAAATATTGCCAAGCTATTCAATGTAAATTGACAATAATGTCAATCTTTTATTCATATGTTTTGTATATTGTCTTATATAAAGTTTGCAATCCAAAAACCTCAAAGTGGGATGACAAGGGTATTACAAAACATTGACACATTAGCTTCATTTATTCTTTTTAAATAACTTGATAGGTGTTTGTGGGGGGGGGGGGGGGGGGGTGGGGGGAGTGGGGATTTTAACTCTTAACGTCTTCATTAACGGGATTTGTAAATTGAGCTATAAGCTTCTTAGAATTAATATCCTAATATGTCAACTTCTAAATATAAATCAAATAAGAAAATGTTAAAGTTACCATATTAGTTTAGGTAGTATTTATTGCACTCGGTATGTGTAAATACACTTCTCAAATACTCTAAAAAAAACATTTTCAGAATTAAAACTCGTGTTTTTAGTGTATTTTTGCAGTGCGTAAAACATATAGTATGATAGTGATTTTGATTAGTTTCACATTAACAAAATAATAAATTATTTTGTAATTATTTTATTTTATTTTTGTCTCGTAAAAGTTCACACGTTAGTTTCTAGTAATAATATAGCAAAATTTGTTATCAGCTAATAAATATTAAACAAAAGCAAAAGGTTATCATCTCAAAAAAAAAAAAAAAAAACTCTCTCTGACAGCAACAGCCAACGGTCCCACGAGACGTTTGGGTTTGGCTTATTGCTGACTGAAGCATTGAGAAAGAAGCAAAAGGCTAAAAAAAGACACAACTACCGTGATAAAACAAAGACAAACGAGTTCCATTGTAACATCGTTCGTCAAACTCCAAATTTCTGAGCAATAATAATGGCGAGGAATCGAAACACAAGAACCAAAACTACCTTCTTCTTCACCCTCTTCACTATCACAGTCTTCTGTTACTTCACCCCTGTCTTTGGCTTTGGTTCTTCCCCTTCACTTCCCTCTCACTCCCACCATGATCACTCTCACCACAATCAAGTAAGTGTCTTTCCCTTCTACCTCTTTGGTCTTTATAATTTTTCTTTGTAAAATGCAATTCTATGTGATTTTGTTTCTGGGTTTTATGTTTCTGGGTTAGTTTGACTCAGTTTCAAAGGTTGATGGTTTTGTCTTTGTAAATGCAATTCTGGGTTGTATTGTTTCTGGGTTTTTGACTTCTGGGTTTGCTTGATTCAATTTCATTGGAAGTAATTATTTGTAGTACTTGCCTCAGGTGGAGTGTGTGAAATGAAAGCAACTTTTGATTTTGTGAAACTAGTGTGGAAGGCAAGAGTCAAGAGAGGAGAATAATTTTTAACACATTCATTTTGGATAGGTTCATGGTTCATTCAAGTCAAATTTTCATAATTTGGAAATCAATACTGTGTTTAAAACTTATTCTTAATTTTATGCTTTTATTTGTTCTTCAGCTAATAACTTGATTCTTTAGTAAGAAAGTGACTTTCTTTGTGTGGACAACGGCTTATGAAGAGGAATATACTGTTGGTTTTTTGGTGTTGCATGCGTAAGGGAAGTGGTGAATTCGTGGACCATCTCTTATTCCGTTATTCAGTTGCTTATGATTTGTGGTCCTTTGGTTTTTCTACTTTTGAAGTGCTTTGAGTAATGCCACAGAGGATGTTAGATGTCTAGTTTGCTGGAAAGGGTCGTATAGGATGCATAGTAATAGCGTCATGTGGTTTGTATTATGTGGGTGATTTGTAAGGGGCAGAACAATCAAACTTTGGAGGGCGTGGAGAGTTTTATCATAGAGCTTAAGTTTAGTCTTTTTTGCGTCTTTTATTTGAACTTTGCATGGGTTGGGGGGTTACTGTAACTCTTTAGTTGATTTCATTGATAATTTGAACTTAAGTGTGCAATTCTTTATGAAGCTCTCCCATTTAAGCTTTCCTTTCATTAAATAAAATTTTTATAGTGAAAAAAAAAAGAGAGATTCTTAGATAAATGTTATAGCTTGATGGTTTGCAATTAAAACTTGACATTGTACTGCCCAGGTTTTGCTGATAATTGAATGGGATAGTCTTTTAGCTGTCGATCATATACGTGTAGCATACTTTCATGCTTGCTATACTCAACTGTTTTATTGACTTTGCAATTATTCTCCTGATTTTGAAAGACGCTGTGAGTTTAACTGGGTGAAATTTTTATTCGCTTGTTCTCAGGTTACTGCTCGAAAGTTTGAGATTGCCAATGACATGTTTTGGAAAGATGGACAGCCATTACAGATTATTGGTGGTGACTTGCATTATTTCCGGGTTCTCCCAGAGGTGTTCTTATAGCAAAATTGTCAGCAATTAGCAACTTATTGTTTTATTTTAGTGAAATGGCTGCATGCATCTGTTTTAGCTTGTGCTAGAAGGGAACCTCTACCAGTGAATGATATATAATAAGATCTAGAAGATTTATAATTCAACTGAACTTAACCAATAGGGATCAACAATAAGATACTAAAAATATATATAGGATATGACAGAGAAAGTTGAATTTTATTTAGCTTCTGTAAAATCTTCACTTTACATAGTAAATGTATAGTTTCAAGTTTCACCATGATAATGGAACCTGTGGAGTTCCACAAGTTGCACATACAAGCAAATATTCCCTTAATATGCTATACTGAACTGACAAGGTTTTGTAATCAGTATTTGTCCCATGGAATGTCTTTGTTCAACACAAAATACCTCAATCAGTTAGAGTAAACATTTTCTTGTTTTGATGTGGTTTTATCTTATATCATTGCAGTACTGGGAAGATAGATTATTGAGAGCAAAGGCTTTGGGTTTGAATACTATCCAAACTTATGTTCCTTGGAATTTTCATGAACCAGAACCTGGAAAGCTAGTTTTTGAGGGGATTGCAGATATAGAATCATTTCTCAAGCTCTGCCACAAACTTGGCTTTCTTGTCATGCTTCGAGCTGGGCCTTATATATGTGCAGGTCAGCCATAACTGTTGGATCTAGGAGCTTTCTAATATGTATTGGGCTTTCTGAAATTATATATGCATGACTAGATTACTAGGTAACATATTTGAACATAATATTTGACATGTATCTGCACTCCGTGCATAATGAAGCTGAACATTTATTTTATGTGATCAATATGATCACCATTATGTAATTTTTTTTAAACTAGAAATAATACATTTAATGATATAAGCTTAGGCTGTATTATTTCTGGTGATACTGTGAGAGTATCCATGAACATGAGATTTAGAGTTCGTTTTAGTGTAAGTCAGATAATCTTTATATTAATACTTTAGGAAATTACAAAGCACCCTGCTTTACTTTTAAATCATGGAACTCCCCTGAATTCTGAAATGTGACACATTGCCCCCTGAATTATGAAGTGTGAAACATTACCCCCTTTGGTGCAGATTAAAATGATATTATTATGTTCAAGTGGTAAAGCCTGTATTCACACAACTCAACCTTCTTTTTAGCAATGCCCTACAGTAAGCCTCTATCCAGCAAGTGGCACACTACCAATTCAAAACCCTAACTTACCATTTGAGTTCGTCACTCACCATACTTGCAACTGTAAACCACTATGAAAATCTCCACCCACCCTAAATCAGGTTAGGGAGGATGGAAAAAATGAAGGAAGGAGATAGTCACAAATTCAATTTAATCCACATCACAAGGAGGTTATATGTCACACTTCGCAATTCAATGTGGTTTTGTAATTTACAGGTAAACCATAGGGGACTTTTTTCCCCCTAATACTTTTCTTTTCATTAAGACTTTCTCCTGCAGTTCATGGTACATATTTTTTTGGGCTCATTGTAAAGTTCTTATCAACTGATGATACATAGTGCTGCTTCTGATCCCTAATCTTCATATAGAATAAGACAAATGATTTGTAAACATGTCATTTCTTACTTGGTGAACATTTTCATGCTCATGGTTGGGTTTATAGAAATGGGTGACATGACTTGTATTTCTTCTTTCAAGGTCACTTAGACACAGCATTATAACTTTGCTAGTATCTCCATTTCAATTTCCCATGGATGATTGATGATGGACATTTTTTTATTTATTGGTACCTGCATCCATGGGTCATGAACCCATGATCTCACCTTCCACCTTGCTTGTAAAAGGGGAGAAGGTGCCTTTTGAGCCAGAGGTCATAGCCCATAAATTAATTTTATTGGAGGTACTCCTATTCTATCCATCAAACTTGATTGTTCTTCCAAAAAGTTTCTCATCCTATTAGAGTTGCAAATTCCCCATTTTTGTATTACATTTATGAGTATTTGCACAAAGAGGCTTTTCATTTGGGCCTGGTACGAAGAGTGAGTGTAAAAGTCCTACTTTTTTACTTATGTTGTTTGTTTGTTTGTTTGTTTTTGTTGTGTGTGTGTGGGGGGGGGGGGGGGGGGGGGGGGGGGTGTTGAAATTGATCATGAGATGATATTTTGTTGATATGACAATTAACATTGAGAAAATTTTTCTTTGTTTCAGAATGGGATTTGGGGGGTTTCCCTGCCTGGTTACTTGCCATAGAGCCAGCTCTCAGACTAAGAACATCAGATCCTGCTTTCCTCCACTTGGTATGTTTTCTTTTTGTATGGATGTTTTATAAGTTACAAATATCATCACATTAAATTGGTCTCTTTTGAACATTTTGCATGCTTAGTAAATAGGTCTCATGGATGTCATTTTTATTTGAGTAGAAGATAACAAGTTACTTATCAAGACAGAGAGAGAGAGAGAGAGAGAGAGGTAAAATTTTGATCAATGTGGTGGAAACCCTAGCAGTAAGTGAGTGGGTTTTTTCTTATGAAAGTGGTGACCTTATTTGACAACCAAAATCTATATAATATGAATTTAACAATCTAACAATTGACAAATAAAGTTACCAAACCTCAAATACTAATTGAACTCCAAATAAGTGAACTTCCAATCTATTAAAATATCCACAACTAAAAACCTATAAAGGTCATAATCCAAGCAATGTAAAAACAATTAAGACCTATGATTAAAACTAATCACAAATAGAATAAATATCATAGAAGCCTTAATTTCATCAAAATTTTCAAATGCTCTATTTTCTAGCACTACTAAGTACTCTGAGGCTTCAACTTTCAATTAAAAGAGAATAATCAGTGAAAGAATGAGTTACACACTTCAATAAGCCTTGGCTTATATATGACACGTGATGGAATAGGGCCAAGCTAAGCATGAATATTTGGAATTTCATACTAACATAGCAGTCTCAAATATAGCTTAAAACTAAGCAAACCATTTAAATACGTTCATTCAAATTGTTGCACATTCATTCAAAGGCACATACGAAAATTTGACTAGTATACAATGTTACATTTATAGGTATCACATAATCTCATATACCGCCTATGAGTGGGTTACCACCATCTAACCCTTGATGGTGATAAAACTTGTGTGCGGGTTTACACATATATTGATTAGAGTTAAAAAAACATATTATGGTTCACATATAGCATATTTCATAATATAGTGATGTTTATAGGAAAGACAAATAATTTTCTAAAAATCATAAGAAACAATCCAAAACTTGATCTTATATGAAAGATCACAATTTGATAGGAATTGATCATAAAGATGTAGGATGCTTAGCCCTCCTAAGAGCACATAAGGACTAAAGAGTTTATGAAATATTTTAGGATTTTTAAAGTATGAAAACCCAATTTAACAAAAGAAACATTCAGTATTGGTTCTAAAGTGTGGAATATAAATATAAATCACTTTAGACTAAGCAGCTAAAAGTAAAATGATCAAAGTCACCCTTTCGTAATAGTCTAAGCTTTTGGAACAAGTGATAATTTATCACGATATTATAGTAGGGATCCCGAGTTTGTATTCAGTCTCCACTTTACTTTCCATTAAAAAGTTAAAATCCCACATGTTGGGCCCCACTTTTTTTGGTGGGGGGGGGGGGGGGGGGTTCTAGACACACTTGAGGGGGAGTGTTAAAATAATGGTTAAATGATCAAATTCAACATTTTCTAATAGTTTAAGCTTTTGGGACAAGTGGTAATTTACTAGATACTATAAAAATTATTTTAAATAATGTTCAATTCATAAATTTTAAGACTTTTTTTAGCAATAAGTTTTGGCCTCAAGGGGAGGGGAATGGAGATTCAAATTAGTGACCTTGACTTCATGAGGCATTGTCCCATCCAATTGTGCTACCCCTTAGGGTTATCATAGATTTTAAAAATACTTAATCTGAAAAACCTAATTAGCAAATCTCATGCATAATCACTTATATTTCAGACCTCCACAAAATGTAGAGAGTTCAGCATTCTTGTCTGTAGTCTCAAGTTGAAAGCTAATCATGTCTGACTTCAGTCTCTGGAGAAAATCATGCTTTTCATAGTCTCTAAGGGTGCCAACTTCTAGGTAGAAGTTGACTGTAGTGCAGTTACTGTCAGTGCTAAGTGCACTTTACTGAGTCCTTTGGTAGCACAGACTTAAAAACTGAATTTGGGAATGAATTTTACTTTCACACTGGAAATCTCAATATTTTAAACTCATTACCTAAGAAGTTACACTATTCACAAATTGGAGCAAGTATCGTAGCTCGAATTTTTGTTTTTGCTTAGGGACTGTTTTAGTTAATTTATTTGGGCGGATTTTGGGACTGAACAAAGATGTTTTAAGGTAATTTGAAGCTTCAAAAGTGGTTACTAGTTGTTAGTGGCTAAACAAATTGGGGGAATTTCAGGTTTTGGGACTAGTTATTAGATAGTTTTAATGCATGTGTTCAAGTTAAACATACAAACTTAATATATCCTCAATTTCTAACTTTTGTTATAAAGGGTACAAAATGGAAAGGTCCTTCCATTTTATAAGGCCATATGGAAGGTTCTAAAATGAAAATGAAGCGAATGCTTTTAGCTGACAATTCTATTTTGTAGCTTCTGCTAAGTTTCAATGATTTTTTAGTTTACTCTTTTGAATTATAAAATTATTGTGTTTCTTTTGCTTGTTCTTAACTATTCAATGTTTACTATTAAAATATAACTATTGTGAACTGTTTAAGGTGGAAAGATGGTGGGAAATCCTACTTCCAAAGGTAGTTCCTCTTCTCTATGAAAATGGAGGCCCCATTATAATGGTTCAGGTATGTGGATTTGTTACTTTCTGACTAGAATTTTTCCAGTATAATGTATAATGAATGGGAAAATTTCCAAGGATTTTAATTGAAATATCAGTTCCCAAAAAAAAAAAAAAAAAAAAAAAAAATCATTGCAAAAGAATACTCTTGATAGAACGCAGTTATTTTTCCTCCCTTTCTTTTGGAAACATGGTTTGGTGAATCAAGATTACTTCTCTTCTGTCAACATTTTTGGTAATAAACCTCTTCATCTTCCAGTTATATGACTGAGGAAAATACCATAAAAAGGAAATGGAAGAACTTGCAGATGTCTATATAGAAAGTTGGGTTAAAAAAATATGAAAACTTCCTTTCACTATCTTTAACCTTTGGAAGTAGAATGATACTCTTAAAAAAGTGTGCACATTATATACAATGGCATTCCTAAATCAAAGAACAGAAAATTTATGAACATGATCTTGAAGGCATCATAATTATAGTTCAAATTTTTGAGGTTTTCTTAAAAAAAAAAAAACATTTTTTGATTTTAATGATAGTATGATACCACTAAAGTGAGGTTATTTCAACAGATTGAAAATGAATTTGGTTCAAATGGAAATGACAAAGCTTATCTTCATCACCTTGCCACCTTGGCCCGAGGTCATCTTGGAGATGATACAATTTTGTAAGAGGCTTGCTCTATCTTCGGACTAATATTCTTTGTTCTACATAGAAAGATATCAATGTTAATCTCATAGAATTATGTATGCATTTGCAAAGTTTCATTCTTTTCAGTGCTTGATTTATTGCACAGTACCTTCCATAATTTTTATGAAACTTTAGCATGGGCTCATGAATGCACACCTTTGGCTAATTTAAGCATGTTTTCCTCTATATTAACAAAAGGGGTTCCAAGTAATGTTTCGGGTATACACATTGAATCATTGAGTTCTTGTTTGACCATTTATCTTTTCTCTTAATTTGATCTTAATTGTTTCAGGTATACTATAAATGGAGGGACAAGGGAGAAACTTGATAGAGGAACAATTCGTGAAGATAATGTCTTTTCAGGTAAAGTTAAACATTAATGTACTCTTAATTTTCCAAGTTGTGAACATTGATCTTTCTCACATTTTTCTTTATTTGTTACCATGTGTTTATTTATTCGGTTATTAATACATATTTGACAAATATTTTTTGTTTGTACGTGAATTTACTTCTGTTTGTGCATGTGTGTGTGGGTATGTATCTATATATGAATGCAAATTACAATCATCTAAGTACTTTGCTCATAACTTACTTTTTCTCTCTGATTTGTAGCGGTTGACTTCCCTACTGCTTCTGATCCTTGGCCAAGATTTGAGTTACAAAAGGAGTTCAATGCCCCTGGAAAGTCACCACCACTTTCAGCGTAAGTGTCTTGCTAATAGTTATTATTTTTAGATTGATCACTGGTTCAATCTCATTATGCTTGTTGCTTCAGGGAGTTTTACACAGGTTGGCTTACACATTGGGGAGAGAAGATTGCAGGGACTGATGCTGATTTTACAGCATCTGTCCTGGAAAAGATTCTGGCAAGAAATGGTTCTGCAGTGCTATATGTATGCTCTAAAATTCTAGCATCTTTTTCCATTAAGTAATCACTTTTATGGTAATACTTTGATCTAGGCTTTGCAATTTCCAGATGGTACATGGTGGTACAAATTTTGGATTCTATAATGGGGCGAATAGGGAAGATGAGTCTGTTTACATGGCTGATATCACTTCCTATGATTATGTGAGGAAAATATTAACTTGTTTCTTATAACTTCTATATTGAATTCCTGTTTTGCAGCATACACAAACTAATTCATGGTTTTCCAGGATGCACCAATTAGGGAATCTGGTGATGTAGACAATGCAAAATTCAAAGGTTGGTATCTAGTAGTTTCCCCTTTGAGCCGGCATGAATCAACTCAATTTTATGTTGCAAGTCATGATCATGGAAAAAGATGGTCTAATTATGAAATTTCTACTGCTTTCAGCACTTCGAAGGGTTATAAAGGCATACAGTGCAGTGCCTCTTCCTTCAGTTCCTTTCAATAATGAAAAGACAGGATATGGGCGTATTCACTTACAGAAAAAAGAATTTTTGTTGGATATAGTTGATAGGATAAGTTCAACTGATGTAGTTGAATCTGAAAACCCAAAGTCAATGGAGTCTGTGGGACAGGTGGGTAAGAATCATAACCAGTGGATTCCTTTGAATATAGCTTCTTCATAGAGATCCAAAACTGCTGAATGCTAAATGTTGTTGAAGTTGAATGTTCTTTGTGTTCAGATGTTTGGGTTTTTGTTATATGTCTCTGAATATGCTGCAAAGGATGATGGGAACATTCTGTACATACCAGAGGTGCTGCCTTCCCTTTAGTATTTTTATGCTGACTAATTCAATGTTTGCTTTCTTGTTATGAAATAAGAATAATAGACATTTCTTTCTATTATCCAAAAAAGAAATGCTATTATTGTTGCATGTTAGAAATTAGAATCTAAGAAATTTCACAAAAGAAACTGCTCTAAAATATATTATCTGCAGGTGCATGACAGAGCTCAAGTTTTTATATCATGCTCTTCTGAAGATAATGGTGGAAGACCTATATATGTTGGCACAATTGAAAGATGGTCAAATCTAACACTTGGCCTTCCTAAAACTGAATGTGTCTCCAACATCAGCTTATATCTACTGGTGCTTAACTACCCAACTACTCTCCTTTTGTTGTTTTTTTATTTGCTTGGTAAATGCAGGGGCTCGAACCCCCGAGTAATAGGTTGCTTACAAACCGGGTACCAACTTGCCTAGAAGTGGTGGTGGTTACTCTCCTTTTGTTGTTACTACTATAATAATCAAGCAATTTGACTTGGGGTTTTAAGATTGTTCTATTTACTGGCTTGGATTAATTAATAAAGCTAATACTAATTAAGAGTATCAATATCCTGTGAATTCTTTGATTCTATTATTTGATACTATAAATTAATCATATTTTCCATTCTGAATCTTTTGTATTCTTGTAGGTTGAAAATATGGGTCGCATAAACCATGGCAACTGCATTTTTGACAGGAAGGTAAGGCAACTTGTAAAATAGAAAGTTGTATTTTTGTTTTTTTAAATATGATCTGAGTCAAGAAGTTATTGATGTTTGTAAATGCTATTAATCCAAATATCTTTATACATTCCTTGATTGTGGATAGAAGAGTTTCAGTCACACATAATGTCATTGTACATTGTGTATCCAAAAGAGTGCATTTTGGAGAACTACTTCACTGAATTATAATCCTTCGTATTCAAAGCATATTAATGTAGGTTAGAAGAGAATTCTGATGGTTTGAACTCATTTATGTTAAAAACAAAGAAACAAATTCGTTCATGTGTTGGGTGATACAGAAGACAAATCCTTTGAATCTCAGACATAACTGTGAAGCATATGTTGCCAAGATCATTGTAGTTCAATTGGAACTTTCAAGTGTTTCTAATAGAGACATCTAAGGCTCAAACCCCCTCACCACCAACCATCAAATTATATATAAACCCTTATATGTCTTGTTTACTTGTTAAAAAAAAAAACTGTGACGCGTGTTTATCTATAAAATTTTTTTGAATAGTTTCTGTAAAGTTGACACTATCAATAAAAGAAAGTAGCTATCAATTTAATGTGTTACGTTACAAAACTTAAGTTGTAAAAAAAAATGTTAGAAGACTAAAATATGAAACATTAAAAGGATCTTATAAGGTAATACCAATACAAGTCCAAACTACAAAATAAGGATTCATTTTTTCTTGCAAATCTTATAAGGTATCTCATCTTTTTAGAAATTTCTAGATCTGACACTGATTCTTTAAATCACATTGCTGAATTGTAACAAATCATAGTCCAGGATGGTAAGGATTCATTTTCACTTCAATGAACTTTGGCTCAAATCTACTTCCTTCTCTCAGAAGAATGGGCGAGGGGTGAGGTTTTGGGTTCAAAATCCATTTGGTGTAGGTATAATGTACCAATATAATAAAAAATCATCATCACCATCACCATCACCTTTGTCATCATCGTTATTTCTTTTCTGAACAATTGGTTATAATTATGTATGTATGTATGTATGTATGTATGTATGTATTTATGAATGTACGGTTGTATACACACTACTGACACACAAGTGAGATAGTCTCTGTTCTATAATTCTTTCCTGTACTTCCTAACTGAAATTTCAATATTTCACTTGTTTCTCATTCTATTGACATCTTTAAAATGACAGTTCCTCCTGCTTCAACAAAAAATATTTAACTGGTCTTTTTTGCTATTTTGGCAGGGTATTTTGTCTTCTGTTTATCTGGATGAGAGAATTCTAAACCAATGGAAAATGATCCCAATTCCTTTGAACAACCTGAATGAGGTCCCAAAAACCAATCCCATCATTCAGGTTGCATATTCTGAGTTCACAGATGTATCAGCTCACAGAGGAGCCAAAGGTAAAATCTAGTCTGTTCTCAGATATGAATTAAAAAAAAAATTGATTCACTATTCTACTCATTACTTTGTTTTTTCGAGTTACCATCCCTGGTCATTTTTTGTTTAGTCAAATAACAAGTCCAATACATGTTCCAAGTATGCATTAGTTGTTGACATTATGAATAATTGAGAGAAGACCATTGATGAATAGCCATTAATGTTCCATATGCAGAGAATGTTACAAAAGAACCAGCATTCTATGTCGGCCGTTTCTCTATTGACAAAGTAAACCTTGTTAATGACACATTCATATCATTCAGAGGTTGGGGTAGAGGGATTGCATTTGTCAATGGATTTAATATAGGAAGATATTGGCCGGTAAACTTCCATTTCCCTATTTTATTTTGTTCCTTTTTGTGTTTTTCTTGCATGTTTTGATAGTTTGTTTTGTAGTTAATGTACTCATTTTCTTTGACAATTGGTACCTTTTTGCAGTTGAAGGGACCACAATGCAACCTTTATGTCCCTGCTCCAGTTCTTCAGCATGGGGAAAATGTTGTGGTATGAGATATCCAAAGCTATTGTTTTCACCCTTTATTTATCACATATTGATGTTCTCTTTGTGATAGTTTTCCCGTCAAATTTTATTTTATTTTATTTATAAAGTCCTGTCAAATTATTTAGCCTTTAAATTATTTTCTAGCTTAGTGATCATATCTGGTGCTGGCTTTATGTATAATAAAGTATACTTTATAGATTATAAAATTGGCGAATTGCAAACATGTCACAAGCTGGTATTATTTGGATGATTTTTGTATTGCAAGGGAAGGCCCTAACCTTTTGTCTTTTTTAGCCATGTTGGTATAAGAGTATCATGCTTAGTCCCATAAGCAAAATAGGAGAAGTATACTACATTTGTCTCTCTGGCATATAACATTTATTATTATTAGAAAAAAAAAAAATGCTCCTTGCCTCCTGAGATGTGTTGGTAACTCATATTATCTTCCCCTTTCAGATTTTGATACACTAATGCTGTGTTTTTCCAAGTCTTAATGAATTTTTTGACGGTTTTGTTTACAGGTTGTACTTGAGTTAGAATCTCCAAATGCTGAGCTTGTGATAGACTCAGTTGATCAGCCAGACTTCACATGCACATCAAGTAAATCGAACTTGCATCGGCTGGAACAAACCACGTACACCATTTAATACAGATTACTTTGGTCCTTTTGCTTGAAAACATGGAAAGGTGGAGCTTTTGATCTTAAATTTGGTCCTCTGGACCTCTCGAAGATCTCTTCCATGCGTGGTTGTCTATAGCAAAGAAGAATGTACCATTTCTTGTAATACCCCTTAAACCAAAGGCAAAGCAAAAAATATACTGTGTATTTTTGTGTATAACTTCACCGTACAATGATTAAGATTTGTATTGTATATCCATTACAATTAGTATTGAATACACAATCATAAGCACGCATTACTTAAAAATAAGTATTTAACTAACGGGTCATGCTAACGAGTGCCCTTAGGGCATTGGTTAACAATCTATTTTAGGAAAGTTTTGACATCATTTTTATGAGTAATGAAAAAAGCAGTCAAAACATTAATTGCTTATCTTTCTTTTCCCATAAAAACTTTTTTTAAATAGATTATTAAACAATGCCCTAAGGGCACTTGTTAGCATTTCCTTTAACTAATAATAGTGCAATGCATCAATAAAATTAGTACAAATGAATATTACTATAAAGTTTAAAAAAAACACTAATAAGGGGCAAAATCAATAAAATTAATTTTTTCATAAATAAAATAATTCACTTTTAATGTGGAGCTACTTTAAATACAGTGTGCATTGGATCACTACTAAATAATTACAATATGAGAGCAAACTCGATAAAATTAGAAAAATATTACTATAAAGGATAAAAATAAACCATATGATCCCCATGGTCTGGAAAACAACACTAACAAAATTAATAGGTCATTATGAAGTATGAACAATTGTTATAAACTTGAACGACATTTGCACTCTTCATTCAATGTAAATCAAACATTGTCTATGCTTGAACAACATTTGCACAATTCATTCAATGTAAATCAAACAATGTCTATTCATTTTATTTCAAATTGTTCGTACATCAGCTTCCAGTCAATCTTACAATTCAAAATTTTCATATATAGCCAAGTTGATGAATGTAAATCCACGATGTCATCTCTTTTATTTCATACGGTTTATACATGGTCTTACATCAAGTTTACAATTCAAAAACTTCAAATATAGCCAACTTATATTCCACACACTCAATGGAACGTGGCTCTACTACATAATTACTAGCTAACCACAACTACAAAAGGTCATTTCGAAGGCTGCTTAGACTCATCCTTTTGTTCCTTCTTTGTTGACACAGCTGCAGTTGCTGCTGCTGTCATGGCGGCAGCTGCTGCACCTATCTTTACACCACCTGCAGCCTTCATTGCACCAGCTATTTTTGCAAATGCTGCTAGTCCTCCTACGAGTATAGCCCTCAGGGCAACTGTTGGTTTTACTTCCATATGTACTACCTGCAATTGCCAACACCATTAAATTTGGATGGTTGTACCTACCATAATGAACTACGGATAAATGTTAGGCGAACCATAAAACAGACGAGATACTTTTTATTTTTCTTTTTGGTCTGAAAAGAAGTTTTTAATGGAAGTGTTTTTAATCGAAAAATTACTTTAGACTACATAACTAGTAATAGAAGCACTTCCTCCCCCAAGAAAAAAAGAAGAGAAATATGTCATCAACTACATAATCTAGGATGCCATGATCACCCTAGAATTTGAGTTGGGAACAGGGCTGGTACCTAGGTCTTATTCTCGACCGAAAAAAGACATAACAAATCTCAAGATCTATGTTAGACCTGATTTTCATCCTAGAATATGTCAAAGTTGTCAAAACAGGTGTGTCCAAGGTTTACAAGAGGTTCAAATTAAAGATAAGAATATTAAAATTGATTTTACCTTTCTTTTACCTGTCTTCTAATATTGATGAATCAAAGTATAAGATATTATCTCCAACAAAACTGATGCAGGGAACATGGTCACAATTAATACTGGTGGATTGTATTTGGTTTGGATTTTATTTTTGAATTTATTGTAATTAATTGCATTATTTTTATTTCTATTTGTTGTAACCTTGGAAGCTGTTACTTAAATGCTCCTGAAAAACACTGGCACATTGAATGGGATAAATAATATTTGAATTGATAATCATCCTAGCTTGGTGGTTATTCCAAGCAACTATAGGTTCACCTAGGACTTAAGAAGGTTCTAAGGGTTGAAGTCTAGGGTTTTCTTGCTCTTCTTGTTAATTTTATACACGTGTTCCCTTTGCAAACCTTAGTACATTCTGTTTTCTGCAGGAAACCACGCAGGTCATAGAGCTATTAAATAGTGAATTTCTAATAGGCTTGGCCTCCAACTCCACTTCAATTCCCCTTTTACATGTAACCAAATCAGCCTATATGGCATATTCCCACCAATTTGTTGTGTTATAGAAATTATTCTGCATGTCTTGGTAGATACAAAACTGATTTAAGGTATTCAACCAACAACTTAATCTTGGAGTTCCATATCAAATCCAACACACTTTTCCATGCAACCAAATTCAGCCTTGTGGGCAACAGTGTCAAAATATATGATATTCAAAAATGACTGCAGACTACCATCCCACACCACCACCCACACTGTTATGAAGTCTCCATAATTGGGTATCCTGAAAAACCACAAACTATACTAGCTAAATCTGATGGCATCTCAACAGCATTTATTTTCTTGAGATAAAATATATATATATATATATATATACATATATATTTCAGAAGACTATTGTTTTTTCAAGGCATTCCTGGATCATGATTACAATTGGAGAATAACTTCATATCTGGCAAATCACATCTACTCATGGTAATCAGCTGGGAGTGGTGCACTCAAGAACCTAATGACATAGGATAATCATCACCAACAAAGACTACCAAGAAATAGCATAGAAGGAAAGGACCAAAGGCTTTGCAAAACTTGGCTCTTCCAGAAAAGGTCTATGTTTTCCAAGTTATCCAACAAGATTCACTCCCCTTCCACCTTGGTCTTTAAAAGTGATGTGGACCTGATCAATATATTTGGTGTTGACTGTTAAGGACAGATCGACTACATTATTCTCACATATTTTCTAGTTCACTGTTTCAATGGATTGCAGCACCTTGGCGTGCTTGCAACAGCAACATTGTTTTCACTTCACCAATCTCAGCAGCCCCTTAATATCAACAAAGTGTTTCAATACTAATAGATTATACCCACAAGCATAACATGATATGTTCAGAAAGAACAACACCCTTCTCGGTAGAATTTAAAAATATGCTGATTAATGACATCCTAATCGTGGCAATACTAAGGTTGTTAAGAGAGCAACTACTGGAACACACCTTGCCCTGCCCTCTCTATTTTTCTTCCAGAAAACAGAATAATCTAAGATATAGCATTCTGGAAGAAAAAAAAAAAATGTTGATTCTTGCTTAAGAAGAAGCAGAAAAAAGTACTTTTAATAACCAAACATCACCTAATTTTCCAGCCACTGATTTTGATTATTCAAACTGCATACAAATTATAAGAGACCCTACAAAAGGGCCAAAAATGAGGAAGAATACAAGCACATAAATTTGATCTGATATATGTTTTAAAATGAGTAACTCATAGGAAATAGCAACATTTACATTACACAGAACATAGGCATAGGCACTCAGACTCGCTGACACTACAAGAAGACATGCATAGCTCTGCTATTTGCTCACATCTATGGAACCAAGCCTGGAAAAAGTAGCCAGCAGAGAGTTGACAAAAAAAATCGACTTTCTGTTCCTCCACATGACATTGATTTCCCCAAAAATAAAACACATTCCTATATTCTTATTAGATTCTTTCTTGACTACAAAATTAGTTGGTTTCCACAAAATCAAGCAAATTGAACAAAACCCAGATGATATTTCCATTCTTATATCAAGTTTCATTCGTCAAGAATCAAAATTTAGCACCAAATTTCACAACCCAAATGCCATATACAAGAAAATGTAAAGAGTTTTAGGGAGTGAAAAACCAACCTAAAGAACTGGATCCTCTTTGATACAAAAGTTGAAGTTGTTAGAAAGAGCTGTACGGATTTCAAAGATTGTACAGTGTTTTCCTCGTATCTCGGAGCAGGTGTGATTGTTCAAGCACTCTAGCTTCTCATGGTTGCGCGAGGTTTGCAATAAATATTGATGGTGTAGCAAGCTAAACGACGACGTTGAATCAGGGACGCCACATTTTAAAGGGTTTAAAAAACGAGGAGAATATGATTTTTTTTTAATAATAATAATAATAATAATAAATAATAAATAAAAACTTTTAGAGAAAACTAAATTGTAAAAAGTTTTTGGTTATTTTATTTTTTCAAATAAATTTTAAATTATTATTATTTTTTGGTAGAAAAAAAATATTAAGTATGCTTGGTGCTAAAGTATTAAGTATTAACACTATATTTAAGAGTTTATAAAAGAGTGGAATAGTAATAAATTTACTAGATTAGAAATGAATGGAAAGGAACTATGTATTTATTGTTTGGATTTTGAAAGGAAAAGAATGGAATAGAAACTAACATTGTTGGAGAGTTGAAAGGAAATAAATGAAAATAAGTCATTTTTATATGACATTACTATTATGCCATTTGTTTAATAAATAATTAAATATAGGAATATAAGTATTTAAGATATAGGTATTTAATAATATCTAATATTACATTTCTACAAAATAAATTTTTACATGAATCTTTTCTTTTAATAATTATTGAACCTTTTATATAGTTTCGGTTTTTATTCATATCATATGCTATTCCAACCAAACCCAATATCCTTCTAAAAAAAAAAAAACCCAACATATTTTTAATCTTATTTTAATTGATTTTTTTCCTTTTATTTTATTTCTTCCACACTTTTATCTTCCAATTCTCTCTCTTTTTTTGCTGGCTCACAAATTTATTTGGTCTTCCTGCTCACATGTTTTTAGTCCATCTTAGATCTAAAAAAGTCAAAAACATTTCTTAACAGTTACAAATCTGAGTGTCTCTCTTCTTTGATCTAATTTCAAACTCAAAAACTGCAATTACAGATCTCTGTCAAAGTTTCCTCATCAACCACTCGCAATCATATCATCAATTGATATATATATATATATATTTTTTTTTTGTGAGAAGAAAGCCATCAAGGCCTAATCAATTGATAAAGTTAGAACTGATATCAATAGATAAAGTTCTCTCTCAAGCGTGGTGAAGGAAGTTATTTATAGTATCGGACTATAATTTGTTTAATTATAGCTAAACGGACTTGTTATGGACTAGTATTTAAATTTTTTTTGGAGAAAGTTTCAACCTATTATTATCAGAACAAAACACCAATTAGTTTTTGGTGTAGGTGGGGATTAAGCCCTAAATTTCTTATTCAACAATCAAAAACTTTACCAGTTAAGCTAATTGGAACCCACAACTAGTATTTAAATTGATATGTGAAAAACAACATTTTTTTTATTAGCATAGATGCCAACATGACAAACTAGTGATATTAACTGGTATAGTACAAAATTAACTTTGTCATCCAAATCTAAAATATAGAAATTCAAAGGGCAAACCACGTAACATTCGTGTTTTTGATGTTCTTATCCTATGCTTCCCTTTCTGCATCCACTCTAGTATATACAACATGGTACTTCTTCCATCCCAAATTGTTTGTTCTGTTTGAAAAATCAAATTTTTTAAAGGAATATCATTTATTGTCTTGTTTATCTTATAAAAATGTATAAGTTTACAAAACTACCCTTAAATAAATTTATCAGCTTTTTTTTTAAAGAGTTATTCTTAATGAGATAACTAAAAAGGTGCTCCAAATAGATTGATTTTTTAAATATTTGTCAGTTTTCTTTTCCAATAGTTTTGAAAATAAGGTAAGGGTATAATAGGAACATTAATAAATTAATGATTTTTATTTTTAGAAATAGGACAATATTTTGGGACATCCCAAAATGGAATAGAGGACAAACGAACTGGGATAGAGGGAGTATAATATATTGTGTTGCTAATATATTTAACATGGTATCAAAGCTAAACTTCGTTCTTGGCATCAAACAAACATCTCTACACAGTAAAAAAGATTCATACATGCATTGCACAAATTCACAGTGCCCCTTGCTTAACTTCAGATCTAGACTCTACGGCATCACGCAGCCACCATGGCTCATTGTTGTGTCGAGATCCTCAAGCCCAAGCAATTCGTGCCTCTCCCTCTCAAATTTGTGCAAATCGAGGCTTCATTTGATGAAACCAACCACACAGATGTGCTCCACGGCCTCTTGCAACCAAAACCCAGGAAACTGTTCTCCACAGGAATTTGCACACGCCACCACGTGCCGACCAAGATTCCAGCATTCACTCCATGCGCCGCCACATATTCTTGACTCTTGGATCATCTTCTAGGCACACATGCCGCCATGAAGGCCTTGTCGTTTGCCGATCTACATAGCTCGACCTAACATGTGCCTTCACGCGCCTCCCAGGTTTCTATCTTGCCACCACATGCCAATGGATGCTATCACGTGCCTTCCATGCACCGAAAATTCTTGATGATGGCATGCTGATGTCATTCTGTCCACACGTAAGCATGCCACGTCATCAGCCACACAAGCCCTAATCCTAGTCAACGCCACGTCATAGAATGATGTTAGCGTTTTTGTAGCCCGATCTGTGACCCGACCTGAAAACTGGAACCGACCCAAACCATGTAGCCGTTGACTAACCGTTAACTTTGACCATGTAACTGTTAACTTTGACTTTCGTTGACTTTGACTTTTGCATTGACCATTGACCAAAAGTTAAAATTTTCGAAAGGGCTTATCTTGCTCAGTTTTTCACATAGATTCCGATTTTGGACTCCGTTTCTTCATTTGAAGCTCTGAAATTGGTCAATTGGCACATTCTTCATTATGGTTTCTTCAAAGACATTCTTCAAGGGATCTTTTTATGTTTATCCAACCTCAAACTTTTATCGAGCTTCCGCCTTGAGTTTGAGGGAGGGTGTTAGAGATATATTAAACATATTAGCCCATTTAATAGGCCCAAGCCCACTCCTACTTATATTAGTAGTTTTGGGTTTAGTTGTCTATATATACTCATGTTAAGGTTCATTGTAATACAGGTTATTGTACTACACTCTTACATAATAAAGATGTAACCTTCAAGGAATTCCTTTGTGGACGTAGGCCAATAAGGCTGAACTACATAATCCTTGTGTTCTTGGTGTTCCTATTAACTATAAGTGCTTGTGGGGTATAGGAGACAAAGGCCGGGGTTCAAGTCTTCAGAAGAGAGCTTCACACATATATACACTTAGATTAGATTAGAGTAGAATTTCTATCTTGTATAAAAAAAATATTAACTATTAATCTTTCTAAAAAAAAGTACTAACTATTAACCACTCATTATTCTCATCATTATTTAATGTAGGACTACCAACACCCCCCCCCCCCCCCCCCCCCCCCCAAACACACATCAACCAAATTTGGCGCCCCAAAATCCTTACTTTTCATCATTTGTCTTTTTCTATTCCTCCTCTCAACACTTTAGCCATATCTCATTTACTTGTTACTAAATTTTCACCATAACTTTTAGACTTTTAGTTTTAACTTAGAAGATTCATACAGTTTTTCTAAAAGGATTAAACTTACATTTAGTATACTAAATTCCCCAATTAAACTCATTTGTATTCAATTTAATTATTCTTGATAATAATAATTTTGTGTGTTTTATTGGTCATGATAATTAGACTGATGCTCTCTCTTCAGTTTCTCTGTATCAATTCTTCCTTAAGATGCTCTCACATAGTCACATTTTATTAGCTCCTCACTCTTCTATAAGAATTTCTATTTTGTTGAGAGGTAAAAAGTGATTTTGAATTTTTTTGACTTTTTTTTTTTTTGGATTTTTACTATAGTAGTCTAACCTGATTGAATTTAAATTATATTTATTTAATGCTTTCTTATAGTGATTTTTTTAATATTTAATTTCTATGAAAATTATTTCTTGTAAATGTTTCCTAGCTAGTTTTGTTATATGCTTATATTTAATTTCTATAAATGTTATTGACTTATGATTGTCAAAAGAATAGGAGAAACTCAAAGGAAAAAATAAACTTAAAATACTCAATTGGTCTTTTAGCTTGTTAATATTTGAGTGCTAATAAGAATTACACTAATAAAATTTTCCTAACAATAATCTTGTGGTATTATATACATAAAAGTTATGACTTACTTTGGATTTAAGATTTATTTTTTTTGAAATTAATCGATAAGAACCTGCTAGTTTTTATTAAGATATGAACAATTTGGTAGTTTCTTTGAGAGAAACTAGACCTCTAGAGATTACGAGAATGGGAAGAAGAACTTAGAGAGAAGAATAAAATGTGTTATTACTTTCCAAAAATGATTATACAATACAATCATAGTTCCTTATATACATTCTTCCAATCACATTTTTTTATTAGCCATCCAACCAACTACTAACTAACTATTAATTATCTCTTCCGTCTGGCTCAACACTTCAATTTAGTATATATTGAACTCCAGGTCAGCAACTAACTTCAATTTAGTACCTAACTCTCTTATACACTGTGCTATTCATCCAACTAAACCAACTAGCTAGTCCCAATAAGCTTCTATCAGGAATGCACAAAGACAATAATGTATACATATATGTCATACTTTGAATATACTTGGAATTACAATTTACAAATCAATACAATAGTTTTATCTTGCCTCCGCCTTCTTTCTTTTTACCAAGAATATTCCTACGGTTTTATATTTTTTTTCTTATCCAATAATTATGTTCAGTCACAAATATCTCCAAATCTTTTCACTATAATAAAGTTTTATGTTATTGAATTTTAATTTCCTCCAATATTTTATGTGAAATTTTATATGGATAAAAGATTGGTCTTTATATTTTTTAATCAAGTGAAATTTATGAGTGATAAAAATTCATAACAAATGCATGTGTGCATATAAATATATTTTTTGTTCTAATATAAGTCCTGTTTATGCAAAAAAAATATATATATATATATATATATATATATATTTTGTGCATGAAAAGAGATTTAGATTTTTGGTGGTGGGTGTTGGAGGAAAAACCAATTTTTTTTTTTTTGTTAGTCACTTAAAGACTCGTTAGTCATTAAACGGACCTATGGCCTACAAGTAGTGTCGTCATCTTGGAAAAAAAAATTTAAACTTTAATCATGGTGGTGAGAGTTAATGTTGTTAAGATGGAAACATCTACATAAAACCTTTTGATAATGAAACAATACAAAAGAGGTTTAGCTGTAACAAAATTGGTTCAGCTAGTAGCGATTATAATCATGTTGATGAGAGTTAATATTGTTAGCTCAACTGGTAATTTTTTTTTTGGTTGAAACCTTAGAACAAGAGATCTAAGGTTCGACGACAAAAGGCGTAGTCGATGAACAACAAGTGAATATTCCTATATTGCCCATTGTTGGTCTCATGAGATAGAAGAGGCTAGGTTAGCTGAAAGATGGTTATCAATTCAAGGATGCAAGGTGCCCTTGCCTTTTTAGGGTAAGAAGGGGTAGAGAAAATGCCTCGAGCCAATATTTGAGTACCAAGCACTACAATGGTAATGTATCTTGTGCTATACTTCTAGGAAAAGCTCAAACAACCTTCAACAAAAGGGTGCATGTACCCAAAAATGACACAAGTGGGTAGGTAGAGATTACCTAGGAGCATGAGATAATTTTCTACCAAAAACAAATGTCTTTGTAAAGTTGTAAGATCATATATGAGATTTATAAAAATAAAATAAAGATGAAATAAAACAAAAGTGTTACCGTATAGTTTATATAAAATCGATTTTTTTTTTAATTATTTAATTATTTGTTTATTTTTTAAGGTGATAGCCTTTCACAGTCTTGCCTCCACATAGCATTAAGTGATACAAATAAAGCTATCATTAGAAGAAATGTTGATACTGTGGGGCTTAATCAAAATGACAAAGTTTAGCTATAAAATTGGATGTAACTTAAGGCTATAAACTCAATCAATAAAATAAAAATTACTATTTATTTTGAAAATCTACCAATTGAATTGCATGTTTTTTACGCTCTTAATATATATGTCAAATTTTGTGTCAATTGGATATTATTTACTATATGATCTATAAGCTTATATTTTATGCATAATTTTAAATTACAAAAACCTGCAATTTAAAAAATTTATTGATGACACAGCTATAGATCTTTAATTTTCTTGAAATTTTGCAAACATGAAGGATATAAGAAGAAGATGTAATCTAATGGTGGATTTGTCAAAATTCACCTCCAATAAAATGATATGGAGTAAGGTTGTAACCTTAGGCTACAACCAATTTTGTAGTTAAACTTTGTCCTAATCAAAATGATATCGTATTGATTTGGGATAAAGTTTAGATACAAAATTGGTTGTAACTTGTTGAGGGGAAAATTTTGATGTTCCCAAATAGAATATGGGGTAGCCAAGCCGAAACTCAACGATGGACCCTTGAAATAAAGCCTAAAGGCTATCGGTGTGGTGTAAGTCCGCCCAAGCAAGAGATAAAGGCCGCACCCTAACGAGAAGATAACAATAAAGCCCAATAAACACGTTAGTATTGTTAGTTTGTTATATTATTAGTCTTTTTACGACGTCATAATTCAAATCAGTCCTTTAGCGGTACGGTATTATCTCCAGCGGTAGGGGTGAAATTATACTTAAAGTCCAATAGTCAATGATTAAATAAATTTAGGAAAATGTTCACTCCTGGGGATCTTTGTGTGTCTTGGTCAAGGGAATTTATAGTACTTTTAGCCATCATTACATCAATTGTAAGGGAAAAATTCAATTGTTACAAATACATTATATTCTTCATCATAATAATAAACAATAATTAAAGGCTCCATAGTTACAAATAAAAGAGAAAAAATAGGATGGAATGAAGGGAGAGAAAGATCTTCAGCTCAGTGTAGCAAGTATTAAACTAAGATTTTGGTGAGTGTATAATTATAAGGCATGAATGATGTGAATGTGGGCTATTTTGAGTGAGTGAGATGGGATTAACACTAAGATTGAAGCTTTTTGTGAGTAATGGGCCGTTTGTGTCTAGTTGGAGGACATTTTTGAGTTGTGGTTGTGTAGAGGGGTGAGGAGAATATCTGAAATTAGACGAGTGTAGGCTAAAGATGATGAGTGGTGAGCTTAAGGAAAGCTAAACCACGAGCAAAGTAGTAAACAAACCAAGGGTTTCAAAGGTAGTGGCTGTCCTGGTCAGTTATGGGACGTTTATGGAGTAGGAAGGTGTAAGCAAGGTGGTGAATGTTGGTGTTATGGTAACTATGGGCTGAGAAAGGTTGTGAGTGAGCTCAAGAGAGCTTGGGGAAGCTTAAAGAAAGCAAATAGGGATTGAATTTCTGCAGAGTGTAGTCAATGACAGAAATTTTCTAGAGAGGCTTCTTCCTCCTGTGGGCCGAGGTGTGTATGTTTTTATAATGGAGTTTTAGAGAAGAATTGATTGACAAGAATCCAAAAACGCATGACTCATCAAGGGTGACGAAATCAAGGTTTAACTTTCCTGAGATTTTGATCAGAAGTAGGAAAATCCACTTTGAGGGGTTGTCTTGCTTCTTTGGGTAATGATGGGATTTTAGAGCTTTTTGCATCAAGTGCCAAGATTTTCGGAGCTAAGCTTAATTATTGTGTATTAAGAATGAATCCTAATGCTGCAAACTGAGATTTGGTCCCCCAAGAAGTAAGATTTCAACACCCCAAGCTAGGTGTCAAGTTCTAGTCTACTTCAGGGGGTTCCGCTGGAGATCCTTTTATGCCCTCCAAACCACATGTTCCCAAATTTTCCCCTTTAGGATTCATGAGCTTGGTACATGAATCATGTCTTGATCATTTTTAACATTTATAGCATCAATTTGTTGAAGTTTGGATAATTTGGTTTCAGCTCCCCTTCCGCTGGAGGTGCAGTCTTGAGGAAGATTATGGAGTCTCTTCATCCTTTTGACTTCAGCTGATATGACAGCCTTTGGGCACTGTTCACGTCAGGCAGAGGATGGCAGAAAATTGATGGGATAGCCTTTAGTCCATTCTCAAAGGCTTGGTTCCCTTGTATGAGTCTCTAGTTGCCTTTTGGTTAGTTGCTTGTGTTTTTTGCTTGGGCTTGCTCACATGGGATGGGTTGTGTGCACATGTTGCCATGGGCTTTCATTCCTCATGGATTTTATTAGTAAATATTTTTGGGTTTTTCATAGATACTTGCAATGGGCCTTTGAGCAATTAGTTGTAATGTTTGAAACAATAGGACAAGTTTCAAAATACTTTTGTAAATACTATTTACTTTGATGAATTCCATGTTGCAATAATGTTCATGGTTTCTAATAATCGCATCATAACTTAAATGATGAGCTTGTGGGTTTGAATGTTTACCATGAGTGTCGAAGGTGTATATTATGGATGTCGCGATGCAAATGATGTCCATGTATTTCATGAGTTTATTACAATAAATATATGTCATGGGTCTAATAATCATAACTTTCCATGGGCTTTTACAAGATGATTGCTATGGGTTTTGAGAATAGATAATTCATAAATTCTATAAGTTTGCAATATTGTAATAATATGTTTAAGAATTTAAAGTATTGTTTATTATCGGACTTTTAAGTGAAGTAATTATGATATAGTATTTTGCCGAGTATTTAATAACCTTGGGCTTTTGATAGAATAGTGCTAAGTAGTTAACTTGGGCTTTTAATAGTGCCAACGCAAGTTGGGCTTTTGATATTGCCAATAAGAATTGGGTTTTAAATAGTGCCAACGTAAGTTGGGTTTTTGATGTTGCCAATGAGAATTGAGTTTTGATGTTGCCAATGAAAATTGGGTTTTAAATAGTGCCAACGTAAGTTGAGCTTTTGATATTGCCAACGAAAATTAGGCTTTGATGTTGCCAATGAGAATTGGGTTTTGATGTTGCCAATGAGAATTGGTTTTTGGATAAATAAATTGCCATGGGTTTAAATCATGCGCTTTGATAATGGATTTGAATTCCATTGATAAAATTGTTTTGCCATGGACTTGAATCATGGGCTTCTCAAATATTACCAAGCATAAGTATTCTTGAGCTTTAAATATGATAATAAAATTGGATAAAATATGAGTTTTGGGGCTTTTTGTGATAGCTTATATCATAACCCAATTTAGATAATGAGATATGAAACATTTGTGATTAACATAATAATAGAGCAAAAAATATTTGGGAAAACCCAATTACTTATTAATGGTGTTTGAAAATAAATAGGTGGTACCCAAAAAAAGTTAGGTGTAAAAAAAAGTACCCTAACATAACTTAAGGCTACAAACTTAATAAAATAAATATTATTATATATTTTGAAAATCTAATCATTGAGTTGCATGATCTTTACGTTCTTAATACACATCTCAAATTTTATGTTAATGGGATATTACTTACTATATAATCTATAAGCATATATTTTAGTGTGTTGAAAGAGAGAGAATTATAATTAGGCAAACCGTTGATACAATACTTGATGTCACGGTTCCCTTATGAAATTCAATCACACGAACAGTATTAAAACACATTCTATTTCCTATGGTGTAAAATCCCAAGCCCTTTTTCTTTCCCTTCCATTGAACTCAAGAAGCAACTCTCTCAAACCCCTCTTCTCTTTTTTGCTAGAAATGAAGCACCTATACCCTTTTGAACAAGAATCAATACAATTTTGGTAGGGTTGCTTGGTAATTCAAACATTATAGCAAACATACACACGCACGAGCATACATAAGTGCACACATGCGGGGACGGGAAATCAATAGCTTATTTTCTTTCCATTTATTTTTTATTTTAAATTTTATGCTTTGATCAAAATAAATAGAATATGTTCCTACAGTTTTTTTCCCCTTCCCGTTAAAGATGATGATAGTAAAGAATAATGTTGTTTTGTTGCTATATAATTGAATAAGTTGTTATGACAACCGTTTTATAGGGAAAATTCTTAAGTACCTTTAAAGTATATGACATGGTACTTTCTCCTCTTATATTCATAATAGATTCTACCATGAATTTAATTAGTAAGGTCTATCATGAATGTGAGATATGAGAACATTATATTATTGTATTCGGTAGAACCTAAGAATAGCTTTATTATAGAAATGATCTTGAAAATTTATTATTTGCTCATTCTAGTTTCTTGCCCCCTTCAAATTTCTTGAGGGGTGAAACTCAGGTTTCACTGTTAGCAATCAACCTGACTATTGATAATAGCTTCCATTCCAATTTGTATTTTTGAAAGTGAATCTAAACCTTTTGTTGATTTGATCCATGATTTCCATTAGAGTCCCTTTCTGCGATTAACTATTTTCCAAGACCAAATGTTATATTTGTTCATTCTCTTATTGTGATTTATTTGTTTATTAAAGGTGGCCAAACTCTCGCCTTGTTGAGTTTTTCTTTTTTGGTGGGGGGGGGGGGGGGGGGGGGGGTGTGGTGTTAATTGGATTTGGTCTTTTCATCTCGTCTTCATTCCCAGATATTTTCTTTGAAGAATGGAAAATGGGATTGAATCACTGAACCCTTCCTCTCATTTGCCCTCTTAAATCTTAATATATGTATTCACAAAAACAAAATGTTACTTGTTGAATGTATATAATGTCATTGGAGGAGCAATGTCGTGAAACGAGGAAGTCTAAAGACATAAAAATTTGACATAAAATTGGACACAATACTTGTTGATGTGTAAAATTATTTTTTGTAGGTGAAAAAATAATGTCAATATGGGTTTCAATAAGAACTGGTAATAACTTGCGAATTCAATAAATAAATAAATAAATAAATATATATATATATATTTATATATATTGGAGAAGAACTTACTACCTCAAATACTGTGAAAAATATCTTTATATCTTAATATATAGTATTTTTTTTTATATATCTATAATTATTAATTACCAATACTTACGTGAAATTGTTGCAAAAATAGAGAGAAAGGAAACTAGAAAAAGTGAAATGAGGTTATAAGAGAAAAACAAAAATAAAGCCCCAACCCAAAGAAGCTGGGCCGCTGACTGGTGTAGAGATGCAGCTTCTTCTCTATATCTCGTGTCTTCCACCACCCGCGCATAATAGCAAAACCCCTCGAGCTCCGCTTACACTATGCCACCGAGTGATACATACACAGAGAGAGAGAAAGAGCATCACTCAGGAGGAGGAGGAAACTGGGGTATGATCCCATCCATCCCGACACCTCTACAACTACAACCTCAACAACAACAATTTCAACTCCATCCACAACAACAACAACAAATCCCACTATCAACAACAACAATAGCGTATCCTTCAACAACAACAACAACAATATCATCATCAACACCAATCACTCGCTTCTCATTTCCACCTCTTACATGTAACTCCATTCAAAACCTTAACCTTTACTTACATACACATGTATATCTATATATTTATTTATTATTTTTTGGTTACAAAATGTTGGGTTACAGGTGGCGGAGAATTTAATTAGCGGAAGTGATTGAGCATGGAACTAGGGACCAGCAATCAGATGCATTGGTATCATACCATTAGTATTATTTTAAAATTTACATTTTTGTTTTTATGTGTTAATTAAAATTTAGAATTATATTTTCTAATAATTTGCAAAATCGTTTTTATTTTGGGTCTGTTTAATTAGTTAATGACTATATGTTATTGTTTGATGAAAGGTGGGTGATTTGAACAACCACTTTGAGAAGTGCCAACATCTGTTGAATTCGATATATATATAGCGTCTTCACTTTTAGCACCAAGGCCATGGTTATACTAATTCCCAACTCCTCCTAATTAAAAAAAGAAAAAGAAAAAAGAAATCAAAGATATATCCTCTCTTTTTGTGTGTGTGTGTTTTATGTGAATTTATGCTATTTATGAATTAGTCATGGTGTTTAATTATATATGAGGTTTCTTTTAGATGTTATGAGCATTTAGAGTTTAAGAATTTGTTATTTGGAATCTTTTGTAATCATAGAATGGTTGAACCATGTTGAGTTGTTCATTTACAATGCGTTTCTAAAATTCTGAACCATATTCATAATCTATAATGTGGGGTAATGAACCTTTTGTAATACATTTAAGGATGGCGCTAAGTACACCTGTGTTTGTGCTTAGTATCATATATTTTGTTCATAGCCAATTCTAAACCTAGAAAAAGGAGGATGTTTATTGCATAATCCTTCATATTTTAATGTTTATTTTATTTTTCTTTTTGGCTATATTGGCACTTTATAAAAGATATGAGCAAAAGATTATCAACACTTTATCTTGTGCATATCAATACTTAAAGATATGAGCAAAAGATTATCAACTCTTTATCTTGTGCATATCAATACTTAGATCATTTTTGAACAGCTTCCTACTCAAAAGTCAACCCACTTTTGCTATGAATAGATTACACTAATGAACTTAAAATTAATTACAGTTAAATATCATGGAATAGGCCAACAATGAAAACCTAACATATTCTTTTATTAATATTTAAATATAAACAATGTCCTACTTAAAATTGTCATCGATCTTAGGCATTAAATTGTACTGAGCCAACCCACTTAAAAGTTAAAACTAAGAGAGGTGCTAATGAATTAATAATTTGGCAATTATGGATGATTTTGTAATAGACAAAATGTCATTGAACATTAATAAACATTTTATTTAAGTGAAATTAATTACTATTTTTTCTTTCTAAAATCAAATCGATCATTAGTTAGTTTAAAGGGTGGGGGTAATAAGTTGAATTTAATTATCACATTAGTAATTCTTATGTAGAAGATAGTAAACAAAATTCTCACAATTCATAATAAAGTTCATGTTCACAGAGATTATAATTCTAAAAAATTTGTTAACAAACAACTTACTTTTCTTGGTTTTAAATGGATAGACGAGTGACATGTTTTTAGGGTTAATATGGACTACAAATTGACCAAGTGGAACAGACATACCTTTAGATTTTTTTATTTTTTATTTATTTATTTTTTGGCGTTTTCTATCTAAAGCCTATACCAAGCTCATAGCAAGCTTTATTACTTTTTACCGAAGAAAGTTTTATTAATGAGCTTATATTGGGGGTTGAATGATTTATTGTCAAGCCATATTTTCGTGATTTTGTTCATTATATATATATATATATATATATATATATATATATATAAAAGGCTTTTATGGAACAAACTTAGTGATGGTGTTAAAAAAACATTCACGTGTATTTATAGTCACATAACATTTTTAATAAATCATTTGACTTACTTAAATAATAAGTGAAGGTTATATTTTTAACCATCACATAGTGGGTTACATAAAAATTTCTACAACCTAGGTTGCATAAAAACCTTGCTCAAAAGAAAAAGAATTGCTTGAGCTTGGCTTGATTACAACACAAGCCTCAAATTACAGATTGAGCTTGCTATATTTCTAGATAAAAGAATATAAACTAGCAGTTTAAATCAAGTTGAGCTTGGGTTGTTCATGAATAACTCAGTTTATTTACTGCTGAATGTTGTTACAATATACCTAAAATGCCCGTGTTTTAAATTTCAGATTTGCAAAAATATTTTGTACATGAAGTATTGACAACAGAATATTAATTCAAGGATTAATACTATAGTTACAAACTATTTTACAATATTTTTATAAACTGTTGATGTGACCAACTGTTTATTGGTTTTCATTTAGACCCATTATTAATATCACTTTTTCATTTATGAATAATCACTTACCATATCAGCAGTTTGTAAAAAATTCTGTAAAAAATTTGTATCTCTAGCATTACTCTAATTCAAGGTTATCATATGAAATCAAATTTCCACAATACAATCAAAGAAACTGCGCATATGTTCACAATTTATAGGAAATGATACTTGTCAAAGTCCCAAAAAAAAAAAAAAAAAAAAATTATTACAATTCATAGGATATGATGCTGTCCAAACATCTAAAATACTAATAATTGAATGGTTTATTACAATCACAAAGCTTCTATATAATTTAAGTCTCACAACCTTTTATTATTTGAGAATATGCTTGAGATTGATCACAATAAACACAAGCATCATGTTTATTTGAAATGAGCTAGTCTTTCTTCTGTTGAAATTCCTCCTGCCTATCTTTGTTCCTTGGCTGAGACTCTTCTTGCTTGTCTTTTTCAGTTTTTCTTTGTTCGTTGGCTGAGACTCTTCTTGCTTGCCTTTTTCCACTGACAAAGACTCCTCCTTGTGATCATCTAAACGTTGAACGAAAAAAAGCATAGGAGGAATGATAAATTTACAAATGGCATGGAATATTGGATGTTTAATTTCAAAGGGGATAACCATAGCTATGAAAGCTAAAATGAACCACCAAAGGTAGAAGATTCCCATGAACAAAACAAGATAAACAACCCAAGAAATATTGCTCACGACTAAATAGATAGCGGACATGAATGCCACGGACATTGCAAAGATAGCTGCTCCCACTAGTCGTAAAGCAATCCTAATGGCAGACTTTGCTACATCTCTGGCAACTAATGACCATATAAGGAGGAAAGTCCCTGCCACGGAGCAATACATAGCTATGGAATCACTGATAATGAAAACCTGGAATGCCCATTTATTTCCTAAGGTTGCAAGCCCTTGGCTTTCACCGGAGCTATTAAATCCACCCGGCACAGTTAAGCCAGCAGCGAAGGTCACCGTAGCCACTAGCACTGCTATCAGTGAATATATGTCGACCCGGTCCTTAATGTGCTCCAAGTTTAGTGGCTTTCTTGCTTTTCGTAAGATAGTCTTCTTTCCCTTTGCACTATTGGGTGTGGATCCTAAGGCCCAAAATGTTATTATCTGCATGGAAATTTGAATACTTCAAATATATGACTACTTTATTAAGATATTTCTAGTAACGTTGTTTGAGTATTGTAAAAATATATGTGGGTGAAAAAATATTGTAGAAATACGTATTGTGGTGTTTAAACAACGAAAACTGTTGTTTAAATAATGTTACTAAACAAACCCCAATTTCTCGACACTAGTAACAGAAAGAATGTTTTCAATTTACAAATACAAAAAGTCTACTCTAGAGACAATTTTACTCACAATTATGAAGGTTCTAAATTGTATACAATAAAAAATAAAATGGTGTTAATAGTGGACTCTTTTAAGAATCAATAAAAACTTTCAAATTCAATGATTTTAAAAAATGTTGTGAAAAAAATAGTCTAAGCAATAAGCATTACTCTCTCAGTCTGATAATAAAAATCTATTATTAAGAGTAGACGCCATAAGTTGCAACTACTTTAAAAAAAAAAAAAAAAAAAAAAAAAGCATTGCTCTTTAGGCAAATATGTCCAGTACATATTCAGGCCAACTTCTTTTAATGCAATACTTATCTCACAACATCAATTCCCTCTTTTTATGTACATTTCTATTTTTATTTATTTATTAGTGATCTAAAACCAAAAATTCCTTAATATTCTATAGGACCTCTCACAAAATTATGTGCATAAGCTAAAATTAAAAAATTAATGCCAAAGTTGTAAGTTTTAGTGAGTTTAATTGGTAAATTCCCTTTTAGTCAAATAAAAACCCAAAATCAAATTCTACATACACATAAACATATTTATGTCCTATCATGATAAATAGCATCTATCATGGAGCAAATGACATGTTTCAAACCCTATCACATCTACTGAAAAAAAAAAAAAAAAAAAATTAATGCTAAAATACATGCAAATTGAAATGATAATGAGAGTTTTTTTTTTTTTTTTTAAATTATTATTATTATAAAAGACATGACAATAAATATGATTGGTATCATATCAATAATATAATATAAATATGTTAAGTTATGGTTTTTTACATAACATTTATGTTGACTTTATTCCATGCCAAAAAGTGTTGTAATTGCATTAATTTATTTCTTCGTATTTTGTGGGATTTATTTGTAATGAGTTTTGTGGGGCCCAATAATTTGTGGCCCTGGCCCACTTTACATTAGGGCCCAAGGCCCGAGCCGAGGAGAGCATTGCTAAGGACATGAAAGTCCAAATTATCTTAAAACACAGCCGAGGAGAATTCCGTCCTCGGCATCCCATAATACCCTAAAGGAAAAGACGAGCTTGGTACAGGAGCAGGGCAAATGAAAAGCTGCCAATACTGCAATAAAGAACTCTGCATCTGACAGGTCCATGCTCTTCACCATGCTTTTTAGCTTTTACAACTACCCCCAACCACTACAGGTATGGGCCGATGGGACAAGTCTCAAGCCCAAAAAGTGGAGCTTACACGTGGACACTGGAAAGAGGGTAAATGCTAGTATAAAAAGGGGAAGAGAACCAAAAAGGAAGGGGGCCGAACCAAAAAGATCCCAAAAAAGGAGAATAATAAGATCACCTAGCTCTTCGGATAAGATCTAAATACCGGAACCACTCCGGTTGCACCGGAAGAAGGCTTTGTTAAGCATGCCCGGTTCATCCCCGTGTAAATTGACATATAAACCACCACCAACCGCAGTCCGATGGCCAAGGCCTAGCCTTTCAAGCCCACTTTCTACAAATTCTATTGTTTGGGCCCTTAACGTGCGAACCCAATATCATTCTGGGGTCATTACAAATTGTGTCCCTACAATTGACGCCGTCTATGGGAAGGCTTATGCATTGGCATAGACGCTGGATCGCACTCCCGTCAACCTAGGGCCTGTGAAAGCCCCTCCATTACATCCAGCGGCCTGATTTTGTTGCCCTAGTATAAAGTTCTACTAGGGGCTATGCTTCGAAGCACTAGCGACAAGGACAATTCTAGGGGTTTCCACCATCAGTTGACGCCTAATGCCTTGGCCGAGGGGCTAATCCTCGATAAAAACTACAAGTTTTGGACAGAACCAAGGCCTTGTATGGTCCTCGGATTCAAGCCTATGGGGAAACCAACTATTTGAAAGAAAAACTACAAGTTTTGGACAGAACCAAGGCCTTGTATGGTCCTCGGACTCAAGCCTATGGGGAAACCAACTACTTAAAAGAAAAACTACAAGTTTTGGACAGAACCAAGGCCTTGTATGGTCCTTGGACTCAAGCCTATGGGGAAACCAACTACTTGAAAGAAAAACTACAAGTTTTGGACAGAACCAAGGCCTTGTATGGTCCTCGGACTCAAGCCTATGGGGAAACCAACTACTTGAAAGAAAAACTACAAGTTTTGGACAGAACCAAGGCCTTGTATGGTCCTCGGACTCAAGCCTATGGGGAAACCAACTACTTGAAAGAAAAACTACAAGTTTTGGACAGAACCAAGGCCTTGTATGGTCCTCGGACTCAAGCCTATAGGGAAACCAACTACTTGAAAGAAAAACTACAAGTTTTGGACAGAACCAAGGCCTTGTATGGTCCTCGGACTCAAGCCTATGGGGAAACCAACTACTTGAAAGAAAAACTACAAGTTTTGGACAGAACCAAGGCCTTGTATGGTCCTCGGACTCAAGCCTATGGGGAAACCAACTACTTAAAAGAAAAACTGCAAGTTTTGGATAGAACCAAGGCCTTGTATGGTCCTCGGACTCAAGCCTATGGGGAAACCAACTACTTAAAAGAAAAACTACAAGTCCGGGCAATGTAAGGTCCCCGGACTCTGTCCCATGGGGTTAAGTCCAAGACCGAATGGAAGCCCCGGTCTATCCTCGGATCTTCAATTCTAAGGGAACTAATGCGAATAAGTGTTTGGGCCCGGCATGGCCATACCTCTGTCCTCGGATCAGATGCCAAAAAACGATTAAGGCCAGGTGTTATCAAAAACACGGTCAAAGTCCCCTACTACTCGGCAACCCTATCGGATGGTTTATTTTGGGTTATTCATTCTCGGATGATTGCCTCATGCGCATTACAGAGCATTTAGTCGTTATCTTGGTTAGTCTCGTATGCTTAAAACTACTGTAGGTTGGTATTATTATGCTTGATAGTCTCAATATGTTCAAAATAATAACTTTTGGTTACAAGGTTTTATGCCCTAAGTATCGTTAATATATATATATACGCGTATGAAATACATCCATTCACAAGGTAATTACTGCAGGAAAGAAAAAATATTTAGAATGAAACAGAACCATCTTTTATTAAGACAAAGAAACAGTACAACGTACAATGAAGGGGCTCAAGTAAGCCTATACCAAAAGCTAACTACATAAGCAAAAAGAAAAGATACAAGGAAGAGAAAAATCCTTCAAAACTCCGCTCTGGTAGAGATTATGTATGACAGGATGGCCCCGTAGGTGGAAGAGAAGAAGAAGCAGAGGAAGAAGAAGTAGAAACACCAAGATGACCCCGGTGATGGGAAAGAAGAAGAAGCAGAGATAGAAGGAGGCGCCAGTGAAAGAAGAGAGGAAGAAGCAGGGATACTTAACCCCCGCATCAGCCTTGACTCCTAACACGAAGGTGCCATATTAGTAGCGCTCGGGATAGAGCGGATGGTGCTGACGATGAGAAATCCCACTGCTGTCGCACCAAAAATCTGACGCGACCAGCATTTGCTTCGAATTTTGACTGAAAGAGGTGGAGGCATCGCCCCCACCTTGTGAAAGTGGAGAACAGTCTTGAGTCTTTGTCTCCCCTGTCCTGACCGCGCCATCTTGAGTCTCGGAAGGGCCTAGTTCCTCTGGAGCGGATGTGGTTCTTTCACCCCCACTCGTGCCTCAAACATGTCACTCTTTAAGGTTTTAGCTGCACTGGCAATAAAAATTTTGAGCACAGCTGAGGGATTAGGAGTTTGAAAGGATTGAATGGTCTGTACGTGAAGGGAATGACCTCCTACCTTGTTTCTTATATGGAGGGTAAGTTGGCGGCATTTAATCTACGCAGATTTCCAAGAAGTGCTGCGGACGAGACGGTTTCTATTCAACTCCCAACATCGTTTGAAACCATAGGATTTGTGTGGCCTCGTTAAGGGGACATATTAAAAACGCGCCTCGGGCACTGAAACGGCCAAGACACGGCGTGAGCAAATCTAAAAGGAATGTCTCATAATCCAGCGCACCTCCCAGGCAAGTGAGGGGACATTGACATTAATGAAGGGCAAAGCTGGGCAAGCCATGCTGCAGGCCCAATATCATCAAAACCCTCCTCCCCAACCAAGAGGTCGAGCAGCAGGATTTTGAGGGGCTATTGTGGGGCCCAATAATTTGTGGCCCTAGCCCACTTTACATTAGGGCCCAAGGCCCGAGCCGAGGAGAGTATTGCTAAGGACATGAAAGTCCAAATTATCTTAAAACACAGCCGAGGAGAATTCCGTCCTCGGCATCCCGTAATACCCTAAAGGAAAAGACGAGCTTGGTATAGGAGCAGGGCAAATGAAAAGCTGCCAATACTGCAATAAAGAACTCTGCATCTGACAGGTCCATGCTCTTCACCATGCTTTTTAGCTTTCACAACTACCCCCAACCACTACAGGTATGGGCCGATGGGACAAGTCTCAAGCCCAAAAAGTGGAGCTTACACATGGACACTGGAAAGAGGGTAAATGCTAGTATAAAAAGGGGAAGAGAACCAAAAAGGAAGGGGGCCGGACCAAAAAGATCCCAAAAAAGGAGAATAATAAGATCACCTAGCTCCTCGGATAAGATCTAAATACCGGAACCACTCCGGTTGCACCGGAAGAAGGCTTTGCTAAGCATGCCCGGTTCATCCCTGTGTAAATTGACATATAAACCACCACGAACCGCAGTCCGATGGCCAAGGCCTAGCCTTTCAAGCCCACTTTCTACAAATTCTATTGTTTGGGCCCTTAACGTGTGAACCCAATATCATTCTGGGGTCATTACAAACTGTGTCCCTACAGGTTTAGTATTAAATTTGTGAAGATTACTCAAGAAGTTGGTCTCGCGACTTGGCTCGTGAGTGGTGCAACCTGCGAAAGTCACATGAGAAGCACATGCTAGAACCTGAAGAGTCAAGTGTTAGGCTGTATTTCGCGAGTCACTTTGCGACTCAGGCCAAGTCACGAGTGACTGCGAAACTCTTAGTTTGAAAGATTTTAAGTGTGACTCTTATACCCTTCACCCATACTATATATACCCTCATTACTTACAAAATTGTAAGGAGGCATTTTTCAGAAGAAAACCCTAGAGAGGTTTCTACAACACACCCACCCTTGTTAGAGAGAGTTACTTATCCTTAAGTGAGAAATCCTTATTGTCTCTTCTCCTTCCCTACACAACCCACACCTATTTAGAGTGCAGAGAGTGATTTAAAGCTTGGAAAGCATTGGAGATTTTCCAAAAGAAGCCGGTGAGGCTTGGTGGATGCAATCAGGCAGTATTGCAGGATCTGTAACTAGTGAAGACAAGACTCCGAGAAGTCCATTGGTAGATGGAGCTTGGATGGCTCAAGTACTTTTGGTAGATTAGGCTTGGAGGGTCTTTTTGATATTCTTGTATTCCAACTTCTTGTGTTTGCATCTCTCTTCCCTTACTCTTTAAGATTTATATTTATTGTTGCTTGCTTGTGGTTATGGCTTGGAGAGTTGTTTTGGTTATTACGTATCATTTACTCTTGTTCCGCACTTAGATAAGTCAGAGTAAAAGCAATTTAGCCATAAATTTAAAATTGGGGGTCTAAACAAGTTATAGTGTTTTACACTATTTGAGCTTTCAAAAAATATTTTTATACTATAGATCTTACTATAAAAGGCTTCTAAATTAATATGAAAATGAATGTGATTGACATCACATAATAATATAATAAAAATAGTTTTTTTATTTTTTATTTAAAATATGGACATATCAAGACTTACGCTATAGAATTAACTCAATCAATTCATTTGAAACGATGTAGTAGTACTCTATGATATGTATATATGAGTCCAACTTTCTGTCCCAATTTGTCTGCTTCACTTTATACTCCACTAATAAAAAATTGGGATAAAACCCTTTTTCGTCCCTACATTTTCACGCGATTTCCATTTTGGTTCCTAACTTTTTTTTTCACCGCTTTTAGTCCCTATCTTGAAAAACGCGTCTCGTTTTTGTCCCTACCATTACATCAGAGACATAAATTGCACAGGTGACAAATGGCAAAGTTAAGATCATTAAAATAATAATAAAATTTTTTATTTTGACATTAAAAAATGCCACCTCAACATTTAAATAAAAAAATTAATTTATTAATTTTAACTAAATAAAAAAAATAAAAAACAAAAATAAAAACAAAAAATTACATTAATTGAGATCTGAGGGTGGCTTGAACAAGAACAATAAGAACATAAATCCAGATCTAAGAACATAAAATTAAAATCCAAAAATCACAAACCCAAAAACACAAACACAAAAACAAAAACAACAGATCTTCCAGTTAAACCAAACACAAAAGCAACAAACACAAACTCAAGAACACAAAATTAAAATCCAAAAATCACAAACCAGAAACACAAACACAAACCCAAACCTAGCAACATTTTTCCCATGTTATCTTAGTAAACTATAAAGCTACTAAACTATACTAATAAAAACACAATCAATACTCCATTAAAGGATACACACTCGTCGCCAGCATCGACAAGAAAAACCCATCGTACCTGCAAAAAAAAACCCACAAATTTTTCACTTCAAATTTCCAAAACCAATCACTCTCACGCTCTCAAACTCACTCACACACGCATGTGCAGAAAAGTAGGAGCTTGGAACTGACCATTTGAAATCGAAACCTCTCATGGCCATTGGAGCGAGAGTCCAGAAGAGGAATTGGAAAGCTTTAGAGCGATGAAGAAGAAGAAGAAGGAGGAGGAGATTTGGTCATCGACATTTTGGGGGAGCGAAATCGGGATCAGATCTTTGGTGGAGTGGTTTCGGTTGGGTCGGATCATGAACGACCCGAAATGCAGCGATTTCGCCGTACTTGCCGAAGATGGAGGTGAGGGTTTCGGCGGTGGTGTCCCAGTCGAGGCCGTGGATGAAGATCTTGTGGTGGGCGGGGTCCACATCGACGACCTCACGCACAATTTCAATCAAGTCCAGGTGCTTGCTTACTCCCTTATTGATCAAATCCACGAGATGGTCCTTCATGAACGGCTCTAGAAGCTTCTCCACGTCTTCGTCCTCATCGTCGTCAGTTGTTGGGTTTGTGTTTGTTGCTTTTGTGTTTGGTTGACAAGGAAGATCTGTTGCTGGGTTTCTGTTTGTGTTTTTGTTCTTGCTGGAAATCAGTTTGTGTTTGGTTGACAAGAAAGGACAAGAAAATGCTAGAAAATCTGGGCATGTGTTTTGAACCTAAATTTGTGTTCTTTAGAGTTCTTGTCAAGGATGAACTGGATTTTAATTTTGTTTTTTGTTTTTTTCTTTTAATTTTGTTTTTATGTTTAATTTCTTGTACATGTTTAATTTGATGTGGATCTATAGTTTAATTTTATGTTCTTATTTTCTGGTTTGTGATTTTTGGATTTTAATTTTGTGTTCTTGAGTTTGTGTTTGTTGCTTTTGTGTTTGGTTTAACAGGAAGATTTGTTGTTTTTGTTTTTGTGGTTGTGTTTTTGGGTTTGTGATTTTTGGATTTTAATTTTGTGTTCTTAGATCTGAATGTATGTTCTTATTGTTCTTGTTGAAGTCACCCTCAGATCTCAATTAATGTAATTTTTTGTTTTTATTTTTGTTTTTAATTTTTTTTATTTAGTTAAAATTAACAAATTAATTTTTTTATTTAAATGCTGAGATGGCATTTTTTAATGTTAAAATAAAAAATTTTATTATTATTTTAATGATCTTAACTTTGCCATTTGCCACCTGTGCAATTTTTGTCTCTAATGTAACGACAGGGACAAAAACAAGACGCGTTTTTCAATATAGAGACTAAAAGCGGTGAAAAAAAAAGTTAGGGATCAAAATGGGAATTGCGTGAAAATGTAGGGACGAAAAATGGTTTTATCCCTAAAAAATTGCCATATGTACACCTTTCAAATTCAAATCTAATTTTCAGCATTTTCTTATTTGAGTTTCTAAATAAATAAAAAACCTAAACTACTTCATCAGCCACCACCATTGCTGTCATCACCACCAATGGTTCTCCACCACCACCAACCTTCGCCGACATGTCATCAACGACCAACCATCACCTTTGGCCACTAGCCTCCTCCACCACCACCGACCACTAGAATTAAAACCTAAACCATCCCATCAACCATCAGCCACCACCACCACCACCACAACTGATCCTCCACCATCCCCAACCTTAGTCAACGTCATCAATGTCCAACCACTACCATTGGCCACTAGCCATAGCAACTGCCCCTGTCAATCCTACCAACTATACCATTACTCAACCACCAAAAAAACCCAACAGATCTATAATTCATGAACAATCCAACACATTCAATACCAAGCATCTAAAATTAATATATTCTTTGAAAATTTAATAAGTAAGACATATCTGAGAGATTTAGATCTGAGAATGACAGTCTTTTGTCTCTCTTTGTATGATGTTGGTTCCAGGTCTGTTGGGTTTTTAGGTGGACTGATGGTGGTCAGTGAATGGTATAAAGATTGGCTTGAATGTCTGGCATGGTGGAGATCAGGTTACGGTGGTTGTTGTGACCAGCAACTTTGAGGGTGGTGGCTGCTGGTGTCGGCCAAGTTTGATAGGGGTGAAAGTCGGTGGTGGTCGTAGGGAGGTGTTTGGTTTATTTATTTATTTTAGGTAGGTAAAATAAAAAAGTGATAATGGTATAAATTAATTAATTAGGTGGATATGTGGTAAGATTTTACTAGTGGAGAATAGAGTAAAGCAAATAAAGTGAGACAAATGATTTAGACCCTGTATAGTACTTCATCATTTCATATGGAGCTCCCTTCTATCAAAAAAAAAAAAAAAAAGTCCTTCTGGCACTTATTTATTTATTTCTATTCTTATTGTTGTATATTTATTGCACGATTAGTTATTCCATTCTAAGTTTTTGTTCTCTCTAGCTGCAAGGTTCTTAGGCCATTGAATTTTTGTGCTTTTCTCTAGTGGCAAGTACCATCATGAGCAACAACTCTGTATGGGCCATGAAGACATGGCTTACAACGTAGAAAAGCATTATACAAGGTCCTCTAGGTATGTACTCAATTTTTTTCATTATGTTAAAATTACTGTTAATGCGTAATAGACTATGGGCTTCCACCTTATTTACTTGTATAGTACATATACTTATACTGTACACTATGCATCTTATATAAAGGCACTCATGTATAAAATACAATACTATTCATTCAGTATTTCTAACATGGTATTAGAGCCTTTAACTACTACCTTTGACCGTTGACTTTTTGACCAAAAAGTCAAATTTTTTAGAAAGGCCTATCTTGCTCATTTTTTCGTGTATATTCCGTTTTTTGGGCTTTATATCTTCAATTGAAGCTCTTAAATCACTGAATTGGCCTATTTTTGTTTTACAGTTCAGGTGCTCTTTACCCTGTTTCTGCAAAGATTTCATTTTTGCAATTTATCTTGGCTTATTTAATTTGCCTCAAAATGAAGAACAAAGATAGGTCTTCTTATTGCAACAATCGTTGCCAACAATCAACAAATGTTTTTGCAATTTTTGCAAACATCATGTCCATAATATCGAGACTTGCTATCATCGAACAAATTAATTGTTTTCATTTCTGCTGCTACTGTTACTAACACTGAGAGTATCCAACCAATGGCTCCCATCTTTGCGAAGTCCAAGTCTTCTGGATTCACTATCACCATTTCCACAGTCAACCTTTAAAACATCATCACTAATATCATTCGCATGGTTGGTAATACATCTTTTTCCTCTTCTCTCTTAGTTTTATCTGGTATGTCTCCTTTCTCTTGGCTTATGGATTCTGCTTATTGCAATCACATGGCACCTTAGTTGTCCTTTTTTTATCAACTTGAACCAGCACCACACCCTCTTAAAATTCGCACAGAAAATGTTTCCACAATGTTAGGTCATAATATAGGTTCTATCTTGATATCCAATCTCTCAGTTCCTAAGGTCTTTAATGTTCTGAACCTTTCTTACAATTTATCTTCTGTGGGACAATTAGTTGAATTAGGTTATCACATTACATTTAATTATTCTTGGTGTACTGTGCAAGATTGGAGGATGGGATAGGAGCTTGGGATCGATCCTAAAGTTGGACATATGTTTCCTGTGGACAACCTTTGTCTTCCACCTGTTGCTCCTATTTCTATTGTTGCTGCAATTTCTTCTACTCCTTCCTTTACACTTTGGCATGCCCGACTTGGTCACACATCTTACTCTCGGGTACAACAATTGGTTTCTAGAGGTTTGTTAGGTTCAGTGTTCAAAGAAAATTTTGATTGTGTTTCATGTCAGTTAGGAAAAAAAAAAAACCAACTTTGCTTTTCAATACTAGTGAATCAATGTCCATTGATATCCTAATTCATTCTTATTTTTGGGGGCCTTCCTCTGTCTCTAGTATTGGTGGATCTCGATATTTTGTTGTCTTTGTTGATGATTGTTCTCGCTATAACTGGATTTTTCAAATGAAACATCATTTTGAATTGTTACAAGTATATTGTAACATTGCTAAAATGGTTGAAACTCAATTTTCCAAATGCATCAAAATTTTTCGATCTGATAATGCTCTTAAATACACTCAATATGCTTTCCAAGCTATTTTGCACTCCTATGGCACTATTCATCAACTAACTTGTCCAAATACCTCTTAGCAAAATGGTAGAGCCGAACGAAAAGTTTGTCATATTCTTGACATTGTTCATGCTCTCCTTCTCTCTACCAAAGTTCCTACTCCTTTCTGGGGCAAAGCTATTCTTCATGTTGTTTATGCCATTAATCGCATTCCCAGTACTGTCATCCAAAATCAAACTCCATATAAGCCCCTTTTTGGTTCACCTCTAGACTATCACCACCTTCTCTCCTTTGGTTTTGCCTGTTTCGTTTTTCTTTAGTCACATGAGCATAACAAACCTGAGCCTCAATCTAGGCTTTTTTGGTGACTCTCCCCCCTAGGAAGTCTGTGGTTGGTTGTAAGTGGATCTACAAGATCAAGACTCGCTCTGATGGATCCGTTGAGTGCTATAAAGCTCATCTTGTTGCAAAAGGTTTTACACAAGAGTATGGGATTGATTATGAAGAGACCTTTACTTCGGTTGCCCGAATCTCATCTGCTCATGCCTTTTTAGTTGTTGCCGCTGCTAGTAAATAAGACATTTTTCAGATGGATGTCAAAAATGTTTTCCTTAATGGGAATTTAAGTTAAGAAGTTTATATGCAACCTCCTCCTAGTCTCTTAATTGAGTCGAACAAGATTTGTCACCTTTAACGTGCACTTTATGGCCCCAAACAAGCTCCATGAGCTTGGTTTGCCAAGTTCAGCTCTACCATCTCTTGTTTGGGTTACATTGCCAACTCGTATGATTCTACCTTATTTCTTCATCATACCGACAAAGACACTATTTTCCTTCTCTTGTATGTGGATGATATGATCATAACTAGTGATGACCTCAGTGGCATTCAAGAACTCAAGGATTTTCTTAGTCAACAGTTTGATATGAAAAATCTTGAACATCTCAACTACTTCTTAGGTCTTGAAATAACTAATTCCATTGATGGACTTTATATTATTCAAGCCAAGTATACTTCTGAACTTTTGTCTCGAGCTGGACTCACTAATAGCAAGATTGTTGACACTCCAGTTGAATTTAATGCACATCTGACTACCTCATTGAGGAAACCATTGTCTAATATCTTTCTTTACAAACAATTGGTTAGTAGCCTAGTTTATCTTACTGTCACTCATCTAGACATTTCTTATGTTGTTCACCATATAAGCCAGTTTCTGTATGCTCCACGATCGACTCACGATGCTGCTGTCTTGCGCATTCTTCGATACCTAAAAGACACTCTTTTTCATGGTCTTTTCTACTTTGCTCAATCTCCTTTTGTTCTTTGTGCATTCTTTGATGCTGATTGGGCAGAAGATCTCACTGTTCGAAGGTCAACCACTGGTTATTGCTTTCCTCTTGGTTCTTCTCTGATTTCTTGGCAAAACAAGAAATAAACCGTTGTGGCCCGTTCTTGCATTAAAGCGGAATATCGTGCCTTTACTGATACCAAATCTGAACTCCTCTGGCTTTGATGGCTTCTTAAGGATTTAGGTGTGTCTACATCCTTTGTTACTTCTCTTTATTGTGATAACCAGAGTATCATTCATATTGCTCACAATGATATCTTGCATGTATGGACTAAACACATCAAGATTGATTGTCATTTTTGTTAGGTTCTAAAGTGTAGGACTTTATGTATTTAGAACTCTAATTTGTATTATTGGCAAACCATGATCAAAACAATGTATTTAGAAGTGTTTAAAGCTAGCTCAAAGTTGTATGTTAATGTAAAGTTGGAATCGAGTGTAAAGCAGAAAGCACTATGGCTTTCGGCCTGGCTCGATCGATCGAAGCTTAGGCTCGACCGATCGAAGCTCGGCAGATCGCTTTTCTGCAGAATTTTCCAACTCAGCCTTAAGTGTTTTAAAACGTTTTTAGGGTTTCTTATTTGTCCTAAGTATAAAAGGCAAATCCTAGCCACGTTTTAGTGTTGCTCATAATTGCGGTTTGTGTAAATCTCTTGTGAGATATAGAGGAGCTTTCCTTTACACAAACTTAGGGTTTTCAAGGAGGAGATATTCTCTACACCTTGATGATCAAAACAGTTGCTGCCATTAAAGCTTAAAGAATACACAAGCGGGGGTGCTTGTAGCTGGTGGGAATCCAAGAAAGAAAGAGTCCGTGGATTCGGAGCTTGCACGTGGTCGTGTTAGTAAGTTCTACTGGTTGGTAGCATTAGGAAGTCGAGCGGGGGTGCTTGTAAGTCCTTTTGTATGAACTTCGATTCTTTCAAGATAGTGGATTCAAGTTTACCTCGAGGATAGCTAGGTCAAATCCTCCCTAAGTTTTTACCGGTTTGGTTTCCTGGGTGATTATATCGTGTGTTATTTATTTTCCGCTGCTTTGCATGATTTGATCTTTTATATTGTGATAACCTAGACCTGTTTAATTGGACTAAGTAACAACTTAGCTAATTACCTAGGTTAATCCAATTGTGTTTTAAAGGGTCTAAAAACTGTCAAGTGGTATCAGAGCGGGTAGCTCTTTTGTTGTTTGATCTTTTGATCATTGAGCTGATCCTTGACCCCTGTTGTCATGGAACACGGACACTCTCTAGTTATTCCTCCTCACTTTGATGGGAATAATTATGCTTACTGGAAAGTAAGGATGAAAGCTTTCCTGAAATCCATTGATGAGAGGGTGTGGAACTCCGTTGAATACGGATGGGAGAAGCCCACTACTCCTGTTAGTGAGTGGCAAACTTCTCAGAAAGAAGCAGCTTCGTTTAATAGCAAGGCTATGAATGCGATTTTTAACGCTGTTTCTATGGAGGAATTTAAGAGAATCTCGAATGTTGAGATCGCTCATACTGCTTGGAATATCCTCCAGACTGTGCATGAAGGCACAAAGGCTGTCAAAATAAATAAATTGCAGCAATTGACTTCTAAATTTGAATGCATTAGGACGTCTGATGATGAATCTTTTGATGAATTCTATGCTAAATTGAATGATATTGTTAATTCTGCTTTTAACTTGGGTGAAATCTATGATCAACCTAAAATTGTTAGGAAGATTCTTAGATCTTTGACTGAAGACTTTAGACCCAAGGTGACTGCCATTACTGAAAGCAAGGATGTGGACTCCATCCCTGTTGATGAGCTTGTTGGATCTCTTCAATCCTATGAGTTGGATCTACCCAAAACTACCAAATCCAAATCAATGGCTCTTAAGTCAGTTGATGATGTTGATAGTGGTGGATTTGATGATGAGCTCTCTGCTACAGAGATTGCCTATCTTGCCAAGAACTTTAGAAACTTTCTCAGGAATAACAATAGAAAGGCAAGAGGCACAAACACTGCTGAACCTAGAAATTTTAGGAAGCATGATCCCACTAAGGTTAATAACAATGATAAACCTAGAGAAAGAGTAGGTCAATCTTCCAATAATTCCTTGGGCTTTCAACGTTTTGGATGTCAAGGGTATGGACACATGAAATCTGAATGTCCAACCTATTTGAAGTCTATAGGTAAGGCTATGGCTGTAACCCTTAGTGATGGTGAAGTTTCTGATCATGAGTCTGATTGTGATGAGGATGGAAACTTCATTGCTTTCACTGCTACTGCTGTAGTTGATGAGAGCATATCTGTTGAAGAGAACCATTCTGATGGGGAACTCTCTGAAGATGCAGATCTTCAAGAGGCCTATAACAAACTTTGCAAAGTTGCTGCAAAGGATGCTATGAATGTTGAACTTGGCCTAAAGAAAATTGAATCTCTTGAGCTTGAAAAGAAAAATTTGCTTGTTAAATTGTTTGATGCTAATGACCTTTTGAACAATGTGAAAACTGAAAACATGCTCTTGCTTGATAAAGTTAAATCTTTGGAACTTGATTTATCTATTGCTAGATCTGCTAGTTCTAAACTTGATCAAATGTTGAGTGTTCAAAAGTCGTCTTCCGACAAAACTGGTTTAGGTTATGTTGATAGCATCTGTGTGTCCGCTCCCCATTCCACTAAGTTTGTTCCTTCATCTTCTTCTTCTGAACCTTCAGCGAGTAAGATAGTGAGTGAAACTGTCAAACCCCCTGTGAGTGAGGTTGTTAAACCCTTAGAAGGTTCATCATCTAGGAAGATTAGGGTTGATCTGAAAGAATCTAAGCCTAAGAAGCCTACCCTATCTAAGGACAAGACACATGATAAACCTACATGGGTTTGTCATTTTTGTGGAAAGACTGGACACATACGTCTAAATTGCTACAAGCTGCAAGTTGCAAAGAGAGCAAACAAACCAAAAGTACCTGTGCCTCAAGCACTTGATCTTATGGTACTTATTGGTGATTTGGTAAAGGCTTTAAACCTTTATTCCAATCCTGGAGTTGGTAATCATTCTCAAATGAATAAGAACTCCAATGCTCGTGGTGCATCTAAAAAGTTTTGGATGCAAAAGACTCGACCTAACTGAGTCTTTCTGACATGGTCCTTGTGCTTCATTGCTCTATCCTTTGTGACCATTGTTCTTTGGTTTTGTTTTTTTTGTCTCTAGGATTTGCATAGCATAACATTCATGCATTTCATTCTAGGTGTTTTTTATTTTTATTAAAATTAAAAAAAAAAAAAAGGAAAAAGGAAGCACATTTTGTTTTTGCACTATTCTTCTTGGTTTTTGAGAACAAGGTTGGTCAATTTATTTTCACATAACATGTCTATTGTACCTTTTTTAGCTTTGATGAGCTTATTTATTGCACTTTACTAGTTGAAGATTTGTAGTGCATGTTGTGTGGGAAAGATGTGTATGGTTTTTGATTACTATGTCTTAATCTTGAAGTCACATGTTTTTAAATGTTGGACTTGAACTTTTAGAGAAAAGCATAAATAACCATCCCACCACTGTTCACTAGCCAATCATGAACACCTTAGTGCATATCATAAGATTTTGTGTTCAAGAAAGTGTAGCACATGCACAAAAAGAACATAAGGTGAAGCCTCGGTAAAAGTGCTTAATTCTTAAAATCTAATTGGTGTGTACTATTAGGCTTGATGCCAAACTCACATAAACTTAAAATTGGAATGTATATTATGAGGCATAAATACAAGAAACTTACATGATTGCAAGCTTATGATCTAGGAGATGTGGGAGTTATATGATGTAACTCCTTAGGTGATAGTCTCTTTTAAATTCTTTGTGATGAATTTTGTAGGCTTTGTGATTGATTCATATTCACATATCACGTCACATGTATCTCATGTCTTTGCTAGTCGCACACACTACACGAGTTACTCTTTGCTAAACCTTGTACATGTTATTATGTGTGTTTATGGTCTGACCAACCAAGTTTTTGCAATCACTTTGAATTATGTGCAAATTAAATTTGTTACTTGAAAATTTGTGGAGAATGCAAAATTTTGTTTTTGGGAATTTTGGGCTTAAAATTCTTGTTTGGAAAATCATATCATCTCATACTCATGCATTTTTGTTCTTAAATTTCAATGCTTTGAGTCAAATCAACTTGTTTTTCAAAAATTGTGTTTTTCCTGAAAAATATGGTGAGCCTCTGCCTGATTCGATCGGTCCATTCTGTTTTTTCGACCGATCGAAATTTTTAAAATTTTAAAATTTTTGAGAGAGGGAGTCTCTGTCTGTTTCGACCGGTCGAGGCTGATTTTCGACCGATCGAAACTCGTATATCAGGTTTTTTAAAAAGCTGAATTGGACTTTTTCAAAGTCACTATTCAAACTTTTTCAAGCTTTTTCTCTCTCTCCGCGTTGGCTCTTGGCTCCACCATCAAATTTTTGTCGTTTTCCTTCAAAATTTTTGCAAGGTTTTCGTCCTTAGAAGCTGGTAAGACCCTTTTGCCCTTCTTTTTCAAGTTTATTTCTTGTTTTCATGCATTTTTCATGCATTCTCATGGGTATTTTCGGCATTTTCAAAATGTTTGGGGTTTTTGATGATTCAAGACTTTTCTTGTGTAATTGATCAATGGGTTTTTGTGCCATGATGGTATATGGATGTTCCCTATAGTTTAATTTGATCAATTTTGTGGTTTGTGAAAAATTGGAAATTCTAGGGTTTTGAATTTGATCCGAATTGGGGATTTTGTCAAATTGACTTAGATTGATGAAATTGGCTTCTCCAATTGATGTAATTGGTTATTAGTGTTGTTATTATATCATGTGTAATGATCAATTCGTCAATTTTTTTAAAATTGATCAAGTGGTTTCTTTATTTTGGGTTTTTTGTGTTAAAACTTTAAATGTGCAAGCCAATTTTGTAATTTGAACCTTTTTGACTTAATTCACTGCATTAGCACATGCATCATGACATTTACACTTGTTCATGCATCATATAGATTTTGATTCTATTTTTTGTTTTTGTGCTAACTTGCAGTCTGCCCTTGGTTTTGGTTTGTGGTTTTTGTTCTTTCGCTCTGTGTTTTGATCCTTATCTTAGCACCATGCCTAGGAAAACTAGAGCTCATAGGACCACTTCCACTTCCTCTAAGTCTCCACCTAGTGTTGAACTGTTTAAGAATGATAAGTGTAGAGAAGCCTATGACACCTTGAACTGTAGGCGTAAGATCTGGTCTGAGCGACCTGTTGTGTTTGATGCGCTTGATCCGACCATTAGGGCCAATTTTGAGTCTAGGGGTTGGTTGGCTCTTGTAGAGATAGATCATCCACCTCCGACCGCCCTGATTAGAGAGTTCTACTCGAATCTCTCTTGCCACATCTATGATTCCAACACCTTTGTTAGGAGTTGGATACGAGGTGTAGAGTTCACCATTACCCCTTGGGTGGTGGCTGAGACTCTTGGGGTGCCGGTTGTTCGTGATGCTGACTATTCCTATGATGAGTCACCCTCTTTAGATGTTGTCATGTCTTACATCACTGGGTCATCTATCCAGTGGGGTTCTGATCCTCGGATCACGTCCGCTGAGCTTACCGAGACTGCCTATCTCTTCTTTAGGATTGCGTGTCATTCCTTATGGCCTATCTCTCACTTCCACACCATCCTTTTAGAGCGATGTGTGTTTTTGTACGCCTTTGCTTCTGGAGCGTCTATCAGTTTTCCTCACTTGTTCCTTCGTTCTTTGAACGAGGTTCATAGGAGTTCTGCCATAGGGCATGCACTGATTCATCCTATTTTCATTCATAGGATTTTGCTCTACTTAGGTCTAGATGATTTTCCGTCTGGTGAGCCTGTTCATGTGATAGCTCCCATAGGTGCCACCTTTCTTCGTCAGAGGGCTGCTCAGTTGAGAGTTGCTCCTCCTCGTCCTAGAGGTGCGTCATCTAGTAATGTTCCCCCTCCTCCCTCTTCTACAGGTACAGCTGCTGTTGAGACTTCAGGTGCTGCTGCTGATGCTGATGCTGCTGTTCCTCCACCGACTGCTACGGATGATTCAGACATTCGTCGCACGTTGGATCATGTCTTGACCGTTCAGGCGGCTCAAGGACGGATTTTGGTGGACGTACTTGATGAGATCCGTGCCTTGCGTGCGGAGTTGGCACAGTTTAGACCACCTCCCTTTTGATGATGGATATCTTGTTTGCCCTTTGGCATTCCGTCACAAAAAGGGGGAGTACTTGTAGGTTTTTGTTTTTAGGGGGAGACTTTTTGATTTTGGTTGGAGCTTGTGGAGTTTTAGATTGTATCTAGGTGCTTCACTGTGTACTTAACATTTTTAGCTCTTACCTTGTTTTTGATGGGATATTCATGTTAGGGGGAGTTTTATGTTTTTATTGGTACTATATTTGTTTCTTGTTTCAAACTGCTTATTGATTTATATTTATGAGTTATTCATTGATATATGTCTTTATTTGTGTGTTGTTTGAAATCAAGAAGTTATTTTGTTTACTTGTATTATTTCCACACATGCGGTTATGCATTTTGTTTAGTGTTTCAGGAAATATACAGGTTGATTCAATTGAGCTGCTGTCTACACTTGCAATTGATGGATAGTAGTTAGGATTGAATTTGGTTTATGAGCATTATTTTGTAAAGGGCTTTTCATTTTGTAAACTTTGAGTTTCTAAGTTATGTTTTGTCACGGATTGCCAAAGGGGGAGTTTGTTAGGTTCTAAAGTGTAGGGCTTTATGTATTTAGAACTCTAATTTGTATTGTTGGCAAACCATGATCAAAACAATGTGTTTAGAAGTGTTTAAAACTAGCTCAAAGTTGTATGTCAATGTAAAGTTGGAATCGAGTGTAAAGCAGAAAGCACTGTGGCTTTCGGCCTGGCTCGATCGATCGAAGCTTAAGCTCGACCGATCGAAGCTCGGGCAGATCGCTTTTCTGCAGAATTTTCCAACTCAGTCCTAAGTGTTTTAAAACGTTTTTAGGGTTTCTTATTTGTCCTAAGTATAAAAGGCAAACCCTAGCCACGTTTTAGTGTTGCTCATAATTGCGGTTTGTGTAAATCTCTTGTGAGATCTAGAGGAGCTTTCCTTTACACAAACTTAGGGTTTTCAAGGAGGAGATATTCTCTACACCTTGATGATCAAAACAGTTGCTGCCATTAAAGTTTAAAGAATACACAAGCGGGGGTGCTTGTAGCTGGTGGGAATCCAAGAAAGAAGGAGTCCGTGGATTCGGAGATTACACGTGGTCGTGTCAGTAAGTTCTACTGGTTGGTAGCATTAGGAAGTCGAGCGGGGGTGCTTGTAAGTCCTTTTGTATGAACTTTGATTCTTTCAAGATAGTGGATTCAAGTTTACCTTGAGGATAGTTAGGTCAAATCTTCCTCAGGTTTTTACCGGTTTGGTTTCCTGGGTGATCATATCGTGTGTTATTTATTTTCCGCTGCTTTGCATGATTTGATCTTTTATATTGTGATAACCTAGACTTGTTTAATTGGATTAAGTAACAACTTGGCTAATTACCTAGGTTAATCCAATTGTGTTTTAAGGGGTCTAAAAACTGTCAATTTTATTTGTTATCATCTTGTCCATGGTACTCTTAAGTTATTCTTAGTCTCTTCTAAAGATCAACTTGTAGATATCTTCACCAAATCACATCCTAAGGGACATCTTCGTGCTTTGGTTGACAACCTCAAGTTGGTCTTACACCCACCTTGAGTTTGAGGGGGGCTATTAATGGGTAATAGACTATGGGCTTTAGGCCACCTAATTTACTTGTATAGCACACATACTTGTACTGCACACTATGCTATGTCAGTAAGTTCTACTGGTTGGTAGCATTAGGAAGTCGAGCGGGGGTGCTTGTAAGTCCTTTTGTATGAACTTCGATTCTTTCAAGATAGTGGATTCAAGTTTACCTTGAGGATAGTTAGGTCAAATCTTCCTCAGGTTTTTACCGGTTTGGTTTCTTGGGTAATCATATCGTGTGTTATTTATTTTCCGCTGCTTTGCATGATTTGATCTTTTATATTGTGATAACCTAGACTTGTTTAATTGGACTAAGTAACAACTTGGCTAATTACCTAGGTTAATCCAATTGTGTTTTAAGGGGTCTAAAAACTGTCAATTTTATTTGTTATCATCTTGTCCATGGTACTCTTAAGTTATTCTTAGTCTCTTCTAAAGATCAACTTGTAGATATCTTCACCAAATCACATCCTAAGGGACATCTTCGTGCTTTGGTTGACAACCTCAAGTTGGTCTTACACCCACCTTGAGTTTGAGGGGGGCTATTAATGGGTAATAGACTATGGGCTTTAGGCCACCTAATTTACTTGTATAGCACACATACTTGTACTGCACACTATGCTATGTACTGAACACTATGCCTCTTATATAAAGACACTCATGTACATTTTTATCATTGTAAAATACAATACTATTCATCCAATATTTCTTACAATTACTATATTGCAAAATTTTATATTCAATATGTGAAAATATAACATAAAATCATTGGATTCCAAGGAAATGAATAATAGCAATGAAAGTGTGGCAAATGCTATTGATGGATTAAGCCCGGTAAGGTGATGTGTAAATGATCATCACAGTGTAAATGGATATTTGATTTGATTTTAGTGCAAGCATGTGTGCAATGATAACTACATCTTTTCTATTTTGAATTGTAGGTTTCAATGAACCAGATGTAGAGTATATATTAGAATGTGTTAGGTGTAGTAAGGTAGCCCTAAAACTACGGGAGCTCGTGTTACAACAAAACCATTATAGCCAATAGCCCTACTATATTCTAACATATATATACTCAATGAAATCACCACTGGTTAGATGCCATACCTTTCTTGCCATTGAATTGGTCTGAATCGGTAAAACAGTATCTTTAGCAGTCAATCCTTGCTTGTTTTTGCGTTTTAAATCAACTCTCTTATCCCACGTGAGAGAACGTAGGACCATGGGATGAAGGTTCATTGATGCTAAATGTAAAGCAGTATTTCCATTCTTGTCTTCAGCGTTTAAAAGCTCCTCAAGCTGAGTGTTTCAATATGCTTTTTACCACATTGTTTTTTCCTCTCTCAGCTGCCACATGAAGAATATTCTGACCCTTTTTGTTGAGCAATTCTAATGGATTGGGCCACTGTTGTTCAAGCAGCTTCTCGACTATTTTTATGTGGCCTTTTTTGCTTGCAATGTGAATAGGAAAGTCCCCACTTGTACTCCTTTGGAGGGCTTGTTGTCCGAATTTGCTCAACAGGAACCGAACACCATAAGTGTAACCTTTGGATGCTGCAAAATGCAGTGGCGTCCTCCTCTTTTTGTCTCGTATGAGGAATAGTTTTGGACACTTCATGAATATTTCTTCTAAAATATCTAAGTTCAATATATCTATATATATATATATATATATATATATATATTAAAAAGTGAATAAAATGAATGAAACTGATATAATTAAATAGAGTGGAAACAAAATTGACGAAGTTAGGGGCCAGTAGTACCTTTTCTTTTCATTAAGATGGCAGCATAAACAGGCGACTCTTCTTGAGGCCTTCCAATTAACCCATCATATACACCGGGAACTTTGAACAGAAGTTCAAGAATTTCTTTCTTACCAGTTTCAATAGCGAGACGCAGTGGAGATTCACCCTTTTCATTCAAATAGTATGACACTTTTGGATTTGCCAAAAACAAACAACTGACGGCATCAGAAAAAGCAGCCATGACAGCCTCATGTTGGGCAGTATTTCCAATGTGATTTTTCATTTGTGATAAAGTATCAATATCATTAGCAGGACTTAGTTTACAAGACTTATCTACGAGGACTTTGACTACATTCAACTTTCTAGCCTTGGTAGCCACATGAAGTGCAGAATCCCCTAAATTGTTTATCCTGTTAACAAGGAAGGGGAAGTGATCAATGATGAGTTCAGCTATTTCTACACTTCCACAACTTGCTGCCTTGTGAAGCAATCAATTTTCTGATATGGTCATTTGGTTTAAAATGGCATCCAAATTGAGTACTTTATCCATTGAAACTTTTTCCAACGTATCAATGAAATTATTAACATCATCTTTTGCTACTGCTTCATATAAAGTAACATCCATCAATATATTTGTGTCATAGTCCTCCATCCCCTGCAACATGGTATTTGTGGATTGGAGCTTTGGGAATTGTTTTGCCTTTAAGATCTCTAACCTCTCGTAGTTTCCTCTCCCTATCTGGGTAGCATAGTGTTCAATGGGTATCTCTAGAGCCATTAGTCCCACAAATGTCTGACCAAAAAATTACTGACCACTTCGAAAAGATCTACAAACAAACAAAGAGAACATGAAGATACTGGCTTATAAAGTTTCATCCCTAGTCCATCAAATTGAATTCCAGAAGCACTGTCACATCACCGTCTTCCTTAGTTCAAGGTTCAAAGGCTTGTGATTCAGTGATATTGTCCAAGTTTTTTATTGAATAGAATTGAGTTCAAATCCCCACCCTATTTGTTTAAGCATGAAAAAAAAAAATAAAAAAAAATAAAATTTTAAAGAGTTGGTCCCTGGACGTGAGGACCGAAGGGTATCGTTACACACATCCAGAGATGGAACTAGTAAGGGGCTGAGGGGGGCCCACAATTTAAAAAAAAAAATTTAAAAATAGTAATAGTATACACATTTAATGAACAGTTTAACAATTGAGTCCAAAATAATTATTTTTGGCTCCCCTCCTCCCAATAAGTTACAAATTGGCCTATGAAATTGATAAAATCCAACTGGCAAACAACTATACTATAACATCTACGTTACTGTGTTGGCTGTTTGTTACTCTTTCTTCTTAGATCCAAGCTATTTTTTTATGAGTGTTAAGATTCACTATTTGAATTTTCGTGAAAAGAAAAAAAGAAGAAAGATAGATGAATACAAATTACAAACCAAGTTAATGTACTTGTAGTGAGTGAGAGTGGGGTGGGTGGGTGGCCATTAATCAGTGTGTGGGGTGGGATGGCAGGTGTATTTGGTTATTAATTTTTAACTTAAATTATTTAATTTTTTTTTTAACTTACTACTTACAAGTTGGTTGTTTATTAGTAAATTAGTTTAATTTTATGTGAGGTATTATATAATTGAATAGTTGCGTTAATAAATTGGTGATAATGTGTAGTGTACCGTCATTAGTATTACAAATTTTATTATATAAATTTTATAAATTCATGTATCATTAATCAAAAGAAAACTAGGATTGAAAGGGAGATTGTTGCAAAGTTTAGTACAAAATCAATTGTAGATGATTTTTGTTATTTAAAAGAATGTTGAATTCTATTTTTAAATTATTAATTTAAAATGTAATAATAAACGGTTATTTTGTTTCTCCCCTCTTTTGTTGATATTTTCTTAACATTAAATATATGCTAATTTGTATTTTAAAGATTTATTTTTATTGAGGTTTTGGCCCCCCCTAAATTTTGATCCTAGTTCCATCCCTGCACACATCACATTGCCCAAACTTGAATACTTGTGTATTTTGGTGCTTTAGAATAATGGTGATAATGTTAGAATGCAAAACGATTTTTTTACTGGTTATTATTTAGTATAAATGAGTTTGTGTTACAATTAATAATGAGTCAATTTCATGTTAACTTTTGTTAATATGAATTTAATCCGAAATGACTCAGTTCTTTATGCGTCAAGGAGTGTAGTAAAGTTTTTGACACTTAACCTATCTAAAAAAGTATCATTTTTATCCAACAAAAATTTAAATTTAAATATAGAATTGTAATTAATAGAATTTTAATGGTTGTATTTGTAAATTTTTCATTAAAATTTTAAGTTCCTAACCCTTTTATCTAAATAATTAAAAAAAAAATCTCATTTCATTTTGTTTTTCTTTCATTCGGTTGGATTTGAAATACTTTTTTTTAGATTGTATACTATTGTTACTATAATTAATGTTCAACTATTTACAATCCCATAAACTGTGGGTTTTGAGTCCATAGGACTAGGTTAGCAACCAATGATCAATTCATCAAGAATCATCAAAATTGACCTATCATGCAAAATCTTGACCTATTGAAATTTGTGCAAAACTTATTCCAAATTTACTTCTATTAGTTTTCATGAAGGTGGGGTTTTGTTATTTTCAAGTCAAGGTATTAAAGCAACCATAGGGCACATTATTTGAGATGTTTTGAGAGGTGTGTGGTGTACACAAAGTATTAGGAATATCCAAGATCGTAGTTTTGAAGATTCGGTGGTGAAGTCTCTGAATCCAATAACAAAGAATTGTTGCAGTGAAACTTCAAGTGGTTTCTTGAAGCTGTGAGTGGCATTCACAATTTCACATGCAACGAAGTTTGCTAGTAGAAGAGTTTGTGAATTTAGTGTTACATATGGTCACATCAATAAATAGCAGTTATTCTAGTAGCAGATTAGTGTAGTGTTATTCTATTTGCAAAACTTCAATTCTATGTAGTTGATTTGCTTTCCTTTGGGTTAGTGGTTAAGTCCTCACTGTGGTTATTACTTTGGGACAATTGTTCCATTGGTTTTCCTTGTGTAACCACATTGCATGTTCCTCTTTTTATTTAAGCAATATTGTGCTGATCATACTAACCAAGCCTTGATTATAGTTGGGTTAATTAAAAACTTGTTTTCAAATTGGTATTTTGGCACAAATGGGGGCTGAATTCCCTAATAGTGGGAATTGAGATATCCTAAGATTTTCAAACTATCTCATTTAGGTTCTGTTTGGTTTGGATGATGGACAAAAAAGATAATAGAAATTATTTGGAGGATAGAAAAGTGGAAGGATAGAAAATATTTTTATTTTAAACAATGTGTGTTTGTTACAGAGGATAAAAAAGTGGAATGATGGAAAATTAAATTAAAATTTCTTTATTTGGTTAAAAAGAAAAATGAGATGATGGATATTGGAATGTATGAATTACACTATAATACCCATATTATGTCCACAAAAGCAATTAATTCATTTTTTTTATTATTTTTTATGACAAAATAAATAGGATAGGCGATCTAAATTGGTATTTTGACTATTTTCCACTTGGACATGACCATAAAGTTATTTTTTAGGCACTTTTTATTACAGGATTCAAACCTGAGACCTCAATCTCTTAAACCCTTAAGATTGAGCCCATGACCACTAGACCAACTACTACAAGTGGTAAAGAAATTTATTCATCTAATAATCAATAATTAATTAATTTAATAAAAATTAATATAATACTATTTTTTGATAGCTAATCTACCCTCTGACCACGCAAGAAAGGTATATAATAAAATGAAGCCCCAAAGCAGAGATGGGGCACTGCAAAATAAAGTTGATAGTGAGGCAAAGCAAAGTTGATGAGCAGCGCAAACGAGTGGAGGATCGATGGCTGGGTACAGATTGCAAAAATGAAGTAATGCGGCAGCGGACAACAATAAAAATGGGACTAGTTGTGGTCTGAAGAAGTCACCAGCTGCAAGTGAAGGACTATGACACTAATGTAGGAAGAATATGGTCATGAATCAGCCGTAACTCATACTTGACTCAGATATGGTGTAAAACTCAGATTTTACTTCTCCAATCTCAATATGCCACCTCATTTTATCACGTAGTTATGAATAAATACAATCACATTCAATCAATTCTAATACCCATATATAAGGTTTTTTTTTTTTTTTTTTTTTTTTTTTTTTTTTTTGAGCCAACCCATATATAAGTATTGAAATGTTATTAGGTGGGTTTTTTATTTTATTTTTTATTTTGAAGAAAACTATTAGATATGGTAAGATGTATTAAATTTTAAGTAAAATGCTAAAGTTGTAATGTCTTATTAAATAGTGTAGAACATGAGTAATATTATACTTCATTCTTACCAAATTCGGACTTTTTATTTTTATTTTTTTCTATCATGATTGAAAAATAAGGGTTTTCTTTAAATTATATTTTTATTATATAAATAAATATATATATATATATATATATATATAATCTTGAGTTGCATATTTTTATACATATAAATTGATTTTTATTATTTAAATTAATTAAAATTTTTATGTTTCATAATTTTTAAAATATTAATATATAATCATAATTTATTTAATAAAAGCTTCAATCTAAAATGTTTGAAAAGTATTAACTGCAAATCATATAATTTGAAAATTCTAACATATAGACTATTTTTTTTATGTGCTATAATTACTTAATTTAAACATTTATTTAGGATATTTTCTTATTTAATATATATTTTATAATAATATGTAACGACCCAAGATTGAAAATTCTTCCATTTATAAATTGACTTAAATTTTTTTAAGGTATATAAATACTAAGTTGATGTAATTATTTTTTTATATAATAATAATAAAATAATATATATATATATATATATATATATATATATATATATATATATATACAAACACAAGAATAGATTTTTAAATAGCTTTTATTTGAATAGTATGACAAGATAAGTACTGGATTCACGTCTCTTTCTTATGCTTTTCCTGCCTTTCACCAATACAAATATGCCAATCCAAATCTTTCTCTTCAGGAATAATTAAAATTTTAAATTTTCAACTCTTATTAATACTGTAAGGGCGGTTTTTGGGGCCCAGGCCCAGCAAGCCAGTGATCTTGGCCCAAAAGACCCTCGACAATGAATTTGTAGAGAGTGGGACTCAGAGCTAGGTCTGGACAGAGTGGACGTGATTAATGGTGAACCATGCAACAAATAGGACGTGAGATGGTTTTGTTCAGTTTTCTGAGATGACCTTCCCTGGGGCTCCTTTAGTGTTCCACTCGCTTCCTTTTTCTTGGAAAAGATCTTCCTTTTTGTGGAGACTTTCTGCTCTTATATATCCTCCTTTAATTGATAATGACCTTACACTTGTTCACCATCTAGGCCTCTACTCGAGTGCCTGTCCCAAAGGACATCCCCCTCCTTTTTCTGTGAGTTGCAATGGCCGAGATAATACTATTTTTCTGTCCAATCCACATTAATGCGGCTGGAAAAGTAGTTTCCCTGCATTTAATGCGGCAGTAGTGGTTCTTCCCTGCCCGTTTAGCACTTCCTTCATTTAGGAGGGTTCCTCACCATGGACAGGGTACGTGTTTGACGTTCATTAAGTGCGTCCGAGGAGGCACTACTCCTCGGACGATCCTTAAATAAAACCGGCCCGGCCCAACAGGATTGGGCTAAATGTCTCCCGACCCTGTTTTCGCTTCCCGCCATGGCTGGGCTTCGTCCTGGTCCTAAGGCCCACTGTTGACTGACAAAGCTTGCCCCCCACAATAGCCCCTCAAAATTCCGGTTCTTTCTTCTTGATCCGAGGAGGAAAAACGGGATTTTGATAATTGCTGGACAGTCCATCGTGGTTCTCTACTTTATCTGGGCGAGCGTGTGTCATCACGTGCCTCATTAATGCTGAAGGCATTTAATGCCCTGGGGGGAGTTAACTGCTGCCTTTGGAGTGTTACGCCTTTTCAATCCAACGGTTGGAGACCAGATCAACGGCGAACAACGTTTTGTTTATTCTAGGCGGGAGTGCGTCTGTCCAACTTCCTCTGGGTATATAAGGTCTTGAAGGCGTTGATTCCCCATTTTCTACGAAAACGCCAGTATTCAGAAGACCTTAGTGCGTTCTTCTTCAGTACGCTCTTATCTTCGCCATCATTTTATTGAAGACTCCATCAAGTTTCTTACCCGTAAGTGCGCGTTTCTTCTTCGTTACTCTTCTTTAGGCGAACTTCCTTCGTGTAACCTAGGATTAGGGGAAATGGGTAGGCTTTCAAAATTGGTAGACTCTCCGGCCGGTATGGCGGGCTTCAGGGCGAAGTATCGTATTCCACCGGAGGTAGGTTTAGAGTACTGCCACGAAGAGGAAAGTTTCTTCAAAAGGAAGTCAGGGCAGGTCGTGATTCCAATGATAGCCTTCGTGGAGGGAGGAATGACGATCCCCATGGGGAGAATAACTAGGGACTACCTGCGTGGTCATAGATTGACCCCCTATCAGTGCACCGCAAACCTGCTCCGGATCTTGGGGTGCACCGACGTATTAAACGACCAGATGAACCTCGGCCTAACTTGGCGTGACGTGGTTCATCTCTATGAATGCCACAGGCTCGGTGACTCATACTACCTAAAGTCCAGGTCTGATGAAGTGAGGTTGATATCCTGCCTCCCCAAGTCCAGCAAAGGCTTGAAGGACGACCATTTGATCGTCTCCGGACCATGGCATGACGGCATTCACTGTCCGACTAGGGCAGGAAAGCCAGGTGGGGTGCCATAACATTAGGTCCCACGGAGAGGACCCTAGTTTGAGTTTTCCCCCTTTGTTTTGCTTTATTTGTGTTGCGTTTCCTTTGTTATAGCTGCATGTCTCCTCGGACTAACATAGCTCACTTGACGATCTTTGCAGACAAAGAGCACACAACCCCTCGGCTGAGCCTGGTCAACGTTCCTGCTCTAAATTACCTCTTGAGATCTGAGATTTTCGTGAGCGAGGACGGACAGTTGCGGTCGGCTCCGTTGATTTTGGATTTTGTTCCCCTTTCTCGGTCCTTGGTGGAAGCTGGTCAAGCTATCAGGGCTGGAAGTCCGAGATTGGCACGTATAAACGTTTCCATACCCGGGTTTCTCGCTTCGTCAGATTTGCCTCCTGCTCGATTGCCTGATCACCGCCCCATTCCTGTAGAGATTGTTCCGGAGGAGGAGGCTGGTTCTTCGCATTCTTCCCTAGAGGAACAGATAGATCGTTTCCAATTTGCCGAGGAAGGGGAGGTGTCGGCCAGGGTTGTAGAGCTCTCGGACTCTGACACAGACTTAGACCGTGCTTCAGCAGCCCCTGCCCTCGGTCTAGTCGTCGCACAGGTTGATACTAGCCAAGAGGTTGAGGAAGAAGGGATGGACTTGAAGCCCAGGGCTGGCCTCCGGGGCCTTCTATCTAACAGGAACAAGGAACAGTCCTCTAAGGACGCCCCCAAGGAGCAGGCTCTGGCTAAGCTTCCCCCTCCTCCTCCTTCATCCACCGACCCCCCACTTCAGCCTATGCCCAATTTGAGGCGGAAGAGGCCAGTGGAAGAACTGGAGGAGGGTGAGGTCGGCCCTCAGCAGCCCAAGCAGCAAAAGAAAGGGAAGGAGCCCAGGGATAAGCGAGCCAAGTCCACTGACAGCCGAGATGAAGCGGCGCTGAGGAGGGCGCAACGTACTTGGAGCCCACGGCTGGAACTGGACGGTGCTCCCATTCCCTGGGATGCCACAATTTGGGAGTCCACACGGGGGCAGGCGACCAACCTTGCCGAGGCCCTGCAGCAACCCCTGCTCTTGCCCCGCGACATGGACGGGCTCAGGAAGACGGGGCAACCAGACCTCTTCAAGTCTTTGAAGAGGGATCTCGCTATGGTGAGCAACAAGCCTTGGCCAGATTGGACGCTGTGCTCCACCTTCAGCTAGCGTTGTTTTCGTTTTAACTACACTTTTATTAACTCTATGCAGATCACCCAGCAAGTTTACGTCGCCGAAGAGCGGGCGAAAAGTGCACGGGAAGAGGTTAATGGCGAGGCCCAATCCCGCGTAGCCGCGGAGAAAACTGCTGCTGTCCTGAAGCTGGAAAAGGAGAGCCTAAAAGAAAAACTTAAGGAGGCTGTGAGGGAACGGGACAGCGCCAATGCGGGCCTTGAGAGCACAATGAAGCAGGCCGAGGACATGCGCCAACAGCTTCACTTGTCCGAGATAAACCTTGCGACCGAGAAGCAGTTGGTCCAGGATCTTAAGGCGCAGCTGGTACAAGTGAAGGAAGGGGCCAGATTGGCCAGGGAGGCCGCCGAGGCTGCGGTGGCGGCCTCTTATGAACGGGGAGTGGCGGATACTGAAACTAGGCTGGCCGAAGAGGTAGCGGTGGTCTGCAGGGACTACGTTACTGAGTCCTGGGGAGTCGCCATGGACCGAGCAGCAGTCCCTGTGGATTCCGACCTTAGGAGGCTCGAGAGTATCTTCTTCCCACAGGATATTCGCGAGATCCCTGGCTCGGATTCCCTAGGGGATCTCGCCTCTGCACAAACCGTCCCTCCCGGCGCCGACATCCCAGGGGGCAAGGATGGAAACGAGGAGGGGCAGCCGTCAGCCAGGGCCAAATCGCCAGAAGACGCCCTTACTATAAGGGACGTCGTTGCACAGGCTAAAGAAGCTGGGCCTAAACCAACGGCTGAGGAGGAAAACCCCGTGGCCGCTGTCCCCGAGAAGCGCTTGGCCCAGGACCCAGTTTAAAGAATTAGTGTAGGGATTAACTTGTAGTAGGTTTTGCTTTCTGCTTTTTGTTTGCTTAGGCTTCGCAAATATGTGTAAAACGAACCATTTTGGCATTTGATGAATGATATAACTCCGTTTCGTTTTGTTTCGTTGCTTCTACTTTGCCTTTGTTATGAACAAATTTTGACTATATCAGTAGAATTCCGAGGTCGAGCCATTAGTCGTAATTTAAACAATGCGATTAAGTATGAGCTAATCAAGTAGTAGTTATTTTCACCGAGGCTGAGGTCCGAGGGGAAGAAGGAAGCCTTGGGTCCCTTCCGTGACTTGGATACATGCGGTTAATTTCCCCCAAGTCTGTGGTCCGAAGAGCCGAGCAGAACTCAGGTTCTGTTTAACGCTTATTAGGAACAGTTTAGCAGTTAATTTCCCCCAAGTCTGTGGTCCGAGGAGCCAGGCAGGACTTAGGTTCTGTTTAACGCTTATTGTGAGCAGTTTAGCAGTTAATTTCCCCCAAGTCTGTGGTCCGAGGAGCCAGGCAGGACTTAGGTTCTGTTTAACGCTTATTGTTAACGTAGCTAGTTTCCCCATAGGCTTGAGTCCAAGGACCATGCAAAACCTTGGTTCTGTCTAGTACTTAAATGAATGTGACTAATTTCCCCCAAGTCTGTGGTCCGAGGAGCCAGGCAGGACTTAGGTTCTGTTTAGCGCTTATTAGGAACAGTTTAGCAGTTAATTTCCCCCAAGTCTGTGGTCCGAGGAGCCAGGCAGGACTTAGGTTCTGTTTAACGCTTATTGTTAACGTAGCTAGTTTCCCCATAGGCTTGAGTCCAAGGACCACACAAAACCTTGGTTCTGTCTAGTACTTAAATGAATGTGACTAATTTCCCCCAAGTCTGTGGTCCGAGGAGCCAGGCAGGACTTAGGTTCTGTTTAGCGCTTATTAGGAACAGTTTAGCAGTTAATTTCCCCCAAGTCTGTGGTCCGAGGAGCCAGGCAGGACTTAGGTTCTGTTTAACGCTTATTGTGAGCAGTTTAGCAGTTAATTTCCCCCAAGTCTGTGGTCCGAGGAGCCAGACAGGACTTAGGTTCTGTTTAACGCTTATTGTTAACGTAGCTAGTTTCCCCATAGGCTTGAGTCCAAGGACCATGCAAAACCTTGGTTCTGTCTAGTACTTAAATGAATGTGACTAATTTCCCCCAAGTCTGTGGTCCGAGGAGCCAGGCAGGACTTAGGTTCTGTTTAGCGCTTATTAGGAACAGTTTAGCAGTTAATTTCCCCCAAGTCTGTGGTCCGAGGAGCCAGGCAGGACTTAGGTTCTGTTTAACGCTTATTGTTAACGTAGCTAGTTTCCCCATAGGCTTGAGTCCAAGGACCACACAAAACCTTGGTTCTGTCTAGTACTTAAATGAATGTGACTAATTTCCCCCAAGTCTGTGGTCCGAGGAGCCAGGCAGGACTTAGGTTCTGTTTAGCGCTTATTAGGAACAGTTTAGCAGTTAATTTCCCCCAAGTCTGTGGTCCGAGGAGCCAGGCAGGACTTAGGTTCTGTTTAACGCTTATTGTTAACGTAGCTAGTTTCCCCATAGGCTTGAGTCCAAGGACCACACAAAACCTTGGTTCTGTCTAGTACTTAAAGGAAAGAAAAAAAGAAAAAAGAAAAAAGAAAATAGGGTACAAGGCAAAAATCACAAGGAAACCAGAACTCAAGTGAAAAAGATACTTTTATTAATAGTGATACCTTTTGAGGTTATTTACATTCCAAGGGCGTGGCACTACACATTCGTCCAAGTCTTCCAAGAAGTAGGCTCCTATGCCGGCCACGGAAGTGATACGGTACGGTCCTTCCCAGTTTGGTCCGAGCTTTCCCCACGCAGGGTTCTTTGCGGTGCCCAAGACCTTCCTCAATACTAGGTCTCCAGGCGCCAGCGGTCTGGGCTTTATCTTGGTGTCGTAACCTTGCTTGAGCTTCTGCTGGTAGTGAGCTAGATGGACCGAAGCGCTTTCCCTTCTTTCATCGATGAGGTCCAAGCTTTTCTCCAGAAGTTTGTCATTGGCAGTGGGGCAGAAAGCGGCAGTTCGCTGGGTGGGGAAGTTTACTTCCAGTGGGATGACAGCCTCGGCTCCGTAGGTCATAGAAAAAGGGGTTTCCCCGGTAGACCTACGGGGTGTGGTGCGGTATGTCCATAAGACGTGGGCTAGCTCCTCGGCCCACCTTCCCTTTGCGTCATCCAATCTCTTTTTAAGTCCGTTCAGTATTGTTTTGTTGACAGCTTCTGCTTGTCCGTTACCCTGTGGGTAAGCTGGCGTGGAATACCGGTTAATAATTCCTAGCTCACTGCAGTATCTTCTGAAGGCTTTGCTGTCGAATTGGAGTCCATTGTCGGACACTAGGGTGTGTGGGGTGCCGAACCTGGTGACAATGTTCTTCCAAAGAAATTTCTTGACATCGACGTCCCTAATGTTCGACAGAGCTTCGGCTTCCACCCATTTGGTGAAGTAGTCAGTGCCGACGAGAAGGAATCTCCTGTTCCCTGTTGCCTTGGGAAACGGACCGAGTATGTCTAGGCCCCACTGCGCGAATGGCCAGGGACTGGATAGCGGGTTCAACTCTCCGCCAGGCTGGTGTATATTTGGGGCGAACCTCTGACACTGATCACACTTCTTCACATACTCCAGGGCTTCCTTGTGCATGCTCGGCCACCAGTAACCGAGTGTTAGGGCCCGGTGGGACAAAGACCTACCCCCTGTATGACTTCCGCAAATTCCCTCATGTAACTCCTCCAGGATTAGTTCAGTGGCCTCTGGGTGCACACACAGCAAGTAGGGCCCCGAAAATGAGCGTCTATAAAGCTTGGAGTCTTCGGACAACCAGAATCGAGCAGCCTTTCTCCTGATTTTGTCGGCTTCCATCTTATCGTCCGGCAAGGTATCGTGTTGTAAGTACAGCACTAGAGGATCCATCCAGCTCGGACCTGTCCTGACGGTATGTACTCGAACTCCGCTGGCCTTCCCTGCTAAGGGATGGATGAGGTCTTCTACCAAGATGACCCGAGGAAGGGGCTGGGCCGATGAGGTAGCCAACGTCGCGAGGGAGTCAGCATGTGCGTTTCCATTTCTGGGCACGTGCGTCAGGCGGAAATGATGGAAGTGGGCCTGCAGGTGTCTAACCCGATCCAAATAGTCTTGCATCCTGTCGTCCTTGGCTTCCAAATCTCCGTTTACTTGCCCCACAATGAGCCTCGAATCCGAGAGTATGTCCACGGACTTCCCCCCCATTTTCAGAATCATCGACATTCCCTCGAGTAGCGCCTCATACTCGGCTTCATTGTTCGTGGCTGGAAATCCGAGTCTCAATGATTTCTCTATGGTTAGACCTTCCGGGGAGAGCAGAACGATTCCTACTCCTGAGCCCCTTTGATTCGCCGCGCCATCGACGTGTGCTCTCCAACAAGTGTATTCGTGTCGAGAGACTGTGCTGATCATTTTCTCATCAGCCCCTAGCATGACTTCTAGCGTGGGTTCCGCAAACTCTACCACGAGGTCGGCGAGGACCTGGCCCTTTATAGCAGTGCGAGGCATGTATCTGATATCGAAGGCACCCAGGATTGTTCCCCACTTTGTGATTCGGCTGGTGTAGTCCGCACTGCGTAGAATGGCCTTTAAGGGGAGTTGTGTTAGCACCACTACAGTGTGTGCTTGAAAGTAGTGGGGAAGCTTTCGCGTGGCTTGTACGACGGCCAAAACAGCTTTTTCGAGGGGGAGATAGCGGGTTTCTGCCTCTTGCAGTGATTTGCTCACGTAATAGACTGGTCGCTGCGCGCCGTTGTCTTCTCGAATCAACACCAGGCTGACAGCATGGGGGGCGACGGCGATGTAGGCGAATAAGACCTCGTCGGCATCGGGGCTGGACATAATAGGCGGTCGGGCGAGGTATTCTTTTAGCTGTTGGAAAGCTGTAACGCACTCCTCATTCCACTCAAATCCCTTCCACTTGTGTAATAGGAGAAAGAATGGCCTGCATCTGTCTGCTGAGCGCGAGATGAAACGGTTTAAAGCAGCTATCATACCAGTAAGCTTTTGGACCTCTTTAGGATTCCGAGGAGGCTGCAAGCTATGGATGGCTCTTATCTGGTCAGGGTTAACCTCTATGCCTCTGTGAGTGACCATATAACCCAGAAATTTCCCAGATCCCACCCCAAATGAACACTTAGTTGCATTGAGCCGTAGCTTGTACTTTCTCAGAATTTGAAAAACGTCGCCGAGGTCTCCAATGTGGTCGGGCACTAACTTGCTTTTAACCACCATGTCGTCTATGTATACTTCAACGCTCCTACCCATCTGCTGTTCGAACATCCTGGTCATCATCCTTTGATAAGTTGAGCCGGCATTCTTCAGGCCAAAAGGCATAACCTTATAATGATAATTCCCAACCGGCGTGACGAAAGCAGTCTTCTCCTGGTCTTCAGCGGCCAAGGGTATTTGGTGATAGCCCTGAAAGGCGTCTAGAAAACTCATTCTGGGGTGTCCGACAGTCGAATCCACCAACCGGTCTATCCGGGGCATAGGGAAGGGATCTTTTGGGCAGGCCTTGTTTAGGTCTGTGAAGTCTACGCAGACCCGCCATTTCCCGCTCTTCTTTCTTACCACGACCGTGTTGGCCAGCCACTCGGGATAGAAGACCTCTTTGATAGCCCCTGCCCTCTTCAGTTTTGCGACCTCTTCTCTTACGGCGTCGGTATGTTCTTTCGACGGTCGCCGAGGAGGCTGCCTTTTAGGTGTTATAGCCGGATTCACATTCAGGTGATGGCAGATGAAACCTGGGTCGACCCCGGGGGCTTCATAGGGGTCCCACGCAAACACATCTACATTCTGTCGGAGAAAAGCAATCAATGCTGACCTCTCCTGGGGCGGTAGTTCTGAACCAATTTGAAAGAACCTCTCTGGGTTTGATCCGACGAGTACTTTCTCCAGATCCTCACAACTTACCTCCGGGGCTGGTCCTTTCTCACCCGCGGTTGGGGCCGAGTTCAGTAATTGCTATAATCCCTTCTTGGCTGATGTCGAAGGCTCACCACTTTGCCGTCGCGAAATTGCCGACACCATGCATTGCCTGGCCATGCCCTGGTTCCCGAGTATTTCTTTTATTTGACCTCCGGACGGGTATTTCACTTTTTGGTGCAGGGTCGATGGTACAGCCCCTAACGCATGAAGCCACGGTCGGGCAACGATAGCTGTGTAGGGGGAGTACGCATCTACTACAATGAAGTCCACTTCCACCACGTCCGAGTCTGTTTGCACAGGCAGCCTGATCATGCCTTTCGGGGCGACGAGTGCTCCTTCAAAGCTGACTAGAGGAGAATCGTACGGTAAAAGGTCTTCCTGCCTTAAATTCAGCCCCTTGTATAGGTCGGGGTACATTACTTCCACAGCGCTACCTTGATCGACTAGCACCCTTTTCACGTCATAACCTCCGATTCTGAGTGTGACGACTAGGGCATCATCATGGGGTTGAATGGTACCTCGCTTATCATCCTCCGAGAATCCGATTAAGGGAGCGGCATCCACCCTGGCCCTTTTTGGAACTCTGCTGTCCAGCTGAGCTGAGATACCGCTCACTGACATCACCCTGAAAGGGGCAGAACCTGTCCTTCCAGGTGCGGCGAGGATGACATTAATTGTGCCGATGGGCGGCCTCAACGTATTTTGTCCGCTTTCATTGTTCGACGGTTCCTGTCCTCCTTCAGGGCGATGCAGTAGATGCCTTAGCTTCCCTTCCCGGACGAGCCGATCTAAAAGGCTCTTCAGACTTCTGCAATCGTCCGTGGTGTGACCTGGCTCCTGATGGTACGCGCAATACAGGTTCTGATTGCGCCTCGACGGATCACCAGCCATCTTGTTCGGCCACTGAAAGAAAGGTTCATACTTCACTTTCTCCAGGATTTTGTGTAGCGGTTCTCGGAACACAGCATGAACCGCCTGAGCCCCAGTAGATCCGTGATGCCCCATATAATCACCTCTCGACCTGTTACTATTGTTAAAACGATCCGACCTGAAGTCCCGCCTCTCCTGAGGGACAACCTTCGCCTTACCCTTCCCCATCTGCTGGTCTTCCTCGACCCTTTTGTACTTGTCAATCCTGTCCATGAGTTGACGCACGCTGGTGACCGGCTTCCCAGTGAGGGACTTTCTCAGGCCATGATCTGTCGGCAGGCCCCTCTTGAACGTGCTGATGGCGACATCATCATAATTCCCCTCTATCTCGTTATACATTTCCCAGTACCTATCCGAGTAGGCTTTCAACGTTTCTCCTTCTCGCATGGACAAGGACAAGAGGGAATCCAGGGGCCGAGGAACCCTACTGCTGGTTATGAAACGAGAGCCGAAGGCCTGTGTCAGCTGTTTAAAGGAGTCAACGGAGTTTGGTGGGAGGGAATCAAACCATCTCATGGCCATAGGTCCCAAGCTGGACGGAAACACCTTACACAGTAATGCCTCATCCCTGGAATGGATGGCCATCCTCTGATTAAATTGGCTTACGTGCTCTACTGGGTCGGTCCGACCATTGTACATGGCGAATGCCGGTTGAGTGAACCGCCGAGGAAGCACTGCCCTCTCTATCCTTCGCGTGAAAGGAGATTGGGATATGCGATCCAAAGCACGGCTCATGGCATCATTGGCTGTGCTGTGGTATGTTGGACTCTTGTGGCCGCGCTTGTAAGGCCGCTCTTCTTCGTAAGAGAATGACTCGCTCGGAGGGGTTCTCGATGTTTGCTTGTATTCATTGTCCCCATCACTGCCACTGTCCGAGCGGGATAAAGGACGTTTTCGCTGCGCTCGGCGCAACTCTTTCTTTAAGGCATCAATCTCTTGTAGCAGAATCCTTCGATCGTTTTGCTCAGGGGAAGCACGACCCTTCCCCTTTGACCGGCTCACTCCTGTGGGAGAGGCGTTCACACTTCCCTCTCTTTGTTTATTTTGGTCCTTCTCCCGTTCAAGATTCATAACATTGTCCTGTCGTTGGGAGTCTGCACGTCCTGTTTGGTGTGGACCTGATCCTTCCATTCTCGCGGTTTCACTTGTCAAGACACAAGTTCTTCCCACAGACGGCGCCAATTGTAAGGGCGGTTTTTGGGGCCCAGGCCCAGCAAGCCAGTGATCTTGGCCCAAAAGACCCTCGACAATGAATTTGTAGAGAGTGGGACTCAGAGCTAGGTCTGGACAGAGTGGACGTGATTAATGGTGAACCATGCAACAAATAGGACGTGAGATGGTTTTGTTCAGTTTTCTGAGATGACCTTCCCTGGGGCTCCTTTAGTGTTCCACTCGCTTCCTTTTTCTTGGAAAAGATCTTCCTTTTTGTGGAGACTTTCTGCTCTTATATATCCTCCTTTAATTGATAATGACCTTACACTTGTTCACCATCTAGGCCTCTACTCGAGTGCCTGTCCCAAAGGACATCCCCCTCCTTTTTCTGTGAGTTGCAATGGCCGAGATAATACTATTTTTCTGTCCAATCCACATTAATGCGGCTGGAAAAGTAGTTTCCCTGCATTTAATGCGGCAGTAGTGGTTGTTCCCTGCCCGTTTAGCACTTCCTTCATTTAGGAGGGTTCCTCACCATGGACAGGGTACGTGTTTGACGTTCATTAAGTGCGTCTGAGGAGGCACTACTCCTCGGACGATCCTTAAATAAAACCGGCCCGGCCCAACAGGATTGGGCTAAATGTCTCCCGACCCTGTTTTCGCTTCCCGCCATGGCTGGGCTTCGTCCTGGTCCTAAGGCCCACTGTTGACTGACAAAGCTTGCCCCCCACAAATACGTATTTCAAATTTCAAGTTAATAGGTTTTTTTACAATTTATTTTATAAGTAAATTTTTTATTTGTAATTTTAAAATAAAAAATTTAAATATTTAATAAAAAAACCTATTGAGTTGTGTAAAGTTAATTGTATGGTTATGAATGAAAGGCCGGCCCAAGACCATGGCCTGCCCCCTAAAAATTGACCCGGCCCACCTCGATACCACACCGAACATTATTGAGTGTTACCAAGCATGACCCTAAAGCGAACATTGGGGAATGTTACTGAGCAATACCGTGAGCGAGAGATAATGCCTTGGGGCGATCTGCCTGCCGAACACGTTCCGGTGTTTGGTGCAAGTTCCAAGAATGTCATCTCAAGAGTATGCATCGAGTCCCATCTGGTCAGTAATATAGAACAGAGATGGACCCTCCAGCTTGGGGCAGGTCACCCCTCATGATGGCGAACCCACTAAGGGAAGGCTATACAAGGAGGAGGAGGGATATGAGAAGGGGGTTGGAAAATTGGTGAAGAGAAACACGAGAGTAATAAGGAGAAACACGTCCCGGGGAGAAGGAAATCTTGTTCGGATTTCATAAAGAGCGATTAGTTACATAACTATCATCTTGGTGAGGATAGGATTATGAGAAAGAGAGCCTAAAACCTCTGGTTATTTCCTTTAAAAACCTACAAAACCATCTTTGGAGCCTTCCATTGTAACACCCCAACTTGAAAAAAGAAGTGAGGGTCAAATTTTAGACCCACACGTGACACGCCCCCCCCCCCCCCCCCCACCTACACACTCATTCTCAACCATAAAATTCCACAAATATCTTTGTCTTGGCTGGTCATCTAAGCTATCTCCTCTCTTCTTTTATTCTTCATTCTCACATACTCAAACAAACTCACACCCATCTCCCAAAAGTACATCTCTCTCTCCCGAAGCTCTCTTCTTTCTTTTGGTCTCTAGGCTGCCACTAGATATCTGGTCACCAACCTACTCTACTCCATGATTTGTGCTCTTACCCAACAATAATCTAAGGTAAAATCTCCATGACCCACTTTTATATCCTTCGGGTTTATATCCTATCTTCTTTGGATTGCTCTTGATATTGTGAGTTTTATTTTGGGGTTGTTTTATTGTGTTTCTTGAGACATTTAAGGCTTGATTGGAGGTTTTTAATTTAATGAAGTGAAATGGATGTATTGTTTGGCGATCATGTGAGTTGGGTTTCTTGAGAAAGTATGTGAGTTTTTGATTTATACAGGAGATTTGGGTTAATTTTTGAGAGGGTTTCCTTGCAATTTGAAATGACTTTGGCATATGTGGGTGTGAGTGTAGTGATAACTATGAATTTATGCAAGTGATGGGTGAGCATGTGCATTTTGCCTACAAAGTGTTTGATAAATTGTCTCTATAAGTTATGAGTTTAGGTTTCTTGATTTGTTGTTGTGGTAATTGTTTATAAGAGATTAAAGGTTTCATTCCTAGTTTTTAATACGCTTTAAGACATGTGGTTTTAATATGAATAAAGTCTCAAAGCATTTGAGTGAGTATTAAAACTATAGCGATTTTATTTTGGGATCCTAAAAATGTCATGGACAGATTTGAGTCAACTGCAATGCGTGATTTAATAAATTATAGAAAAATCTTTTTGAGCTGAATTTTTGATGGTATATACTACACATATAAGAGCTTATCCTTATTTAATTTCAAGTTGATCGAATAACTTTTCTTGGACCAAATGAATTTTACAAAAGGGTTGACCTGTTGTGTAGTGAATCTGAAAGTATGATGAATATGTTCGGATTTTATGGAATTTATTTGAGACCCTTGTTGAATGGATTGGCTTGTAAATTCATGTGTTTCCTTCGACATGTGTTTTACTTAGTCAATTTTAATAATGGTTTGGTTTAATCATTTGGTGCTCAAAAGGGAAACTCATGAGAGATGTTACCTCAATTTTGAAGTGATGCGTCTTATGTTATGTTTTTATATGCACATTTGCTTGCAGTAGAGAATTAAAATGCTTTAACTTTGTGTTGTGGCACTATGAGTTCATGTATGCTTGTTTGGTTCACGCTTGGGAAAGGATACTTGTCTTAGGACTGACAAGTTGGGCTTTAGGGCCTTTGGTTGATTTTAGGGGATCATTTTGATTTATGGAGATAAGTGTGATGCTTCTTGTCATTGATAGGCTTGATCATTGTGTTTCTAGGTTTCGATATTCTTGGTGATAGACCTAGTGACTGGATTGGTCAATTATGTGATGCCTAGTTTAGGTAATATTGGTTGGCCTTCCAAGGTAAGTGACTTCTTAATGAGATTTTTGAAAATTAAGCATATTGCATTAAAATGTTGTTTCGGGTTAAACATGTAAAGTTGTAATTTACAACTATGTGTTTTGTTGGCTTTAATTCCGTGTCAAATTTGATTGTAATTTTATTCAATCTGTTGTACCTTGTATTTATTGTGGGATTTAATTGTAAGGGTTGTGAGAGAGAGAGAGAGTGTGTGTGTGCACACTCAAGCAATTGAAAACTAAAGAGTTTTCGTGGGCAGCTCGCGACTAAGCATCCCGTGAAATGATGCATATGCCCTGCACATGACTGGAATGCAAAGAGTTAGGACAGATGGAGACAGCCGTGTTTTGCGAGTAGCTCGCGGGTAAGACCTTCCCGCGAAACACTCTGTTTTGCCAGATTGTCCTATCTGATACATACTTTCTGTACCCACACTATATATACCCACATTACTCACAAATGTTGAGGAGTACTTCTGAGAGAAAACCCTAGCCACAAACCTTGAGAGTTGGAGATTGTGATACCCACATATCTCTACACATTTGCTTGTGGATTTCCTCAACTCCTACCTCTTCATTTTCATACCATTGAGAGGTTGATAGCCCAAACACTTACCACACCCTTTCAGAGTGTCAAGTGAGGATTTGGTGCTACTGGGAAGCATTGGAAGAAGCCAGGTTTTGGCGGATGTAATCGGGCGTATTGCGGGATCCAGAGAGCTAGACAAGACACGATTCCGAGAAGCCTTGTTGAAGTAGGAGTTTGGAGGGTTTAGGTATATTGGGTAGATTAGGCTTGGAGGGTCTCTTGCTAACCCATGTATCCCAACTGATTGTCTAGTGGATCGATTATCGCTTGGAGGGCGGTAGAGAGGTTTTTCGCCAAGTTTTTTGGTTTCCTCTTCGATAACACATCTGCGTGTTATCTTGTGTTTGTATTCTTTTTCTCTACTCTTTTACCTTTATTTTACTGCTGTGTTATTATGAATATGGGTTTGAGTAGCTTGTTTGTTTATCCGCTCGCATTTACTCTTTTCCACACTTAGTATAAGCTAGAGTAAAATCTATTGAGTCATAATTTTAATTTGGGGGTCTAAATAGTTGTTGTGTTTTCACACATTTTAGAGCATTAAAAACACATTTTGGGAAATTTTTTATGGAAAGCTCTATCATATTTGATATTGCATATGGGGAAATATATAATTTGTTAGCATGGAAAAGATAAGTATCTTTGATATAATTCTTGGGAATGGATTTTATGGATTTATTGCATTATTTGAAAATTCCAAAGATGTTTTATCTTGACTTGTGATATTTGGGAAATCGATAGAAAATCTTATTGACAAGAAACGATTTTGGAAAATTTGAGAACCTTGTGAATATATTGGGTATTTCAAAAGTTTTTGTGAAACTACTTGAAATTGAACCATGTTTTGATTTCATGTAAACTGTGAGCTCTTTATATTTTTATCCTTGGGTTGTGACATGTGATTACCCGGTGATTATCCAGCTAGATGTCGTAGTCCCGGTGATTACCCAGCCAGATGCCATAGTCTTTGTAATTGATGTCTTTGTGGTATAACTAATGTCTTTGTAGCATGACTAATGTCTTCGTGGCATAGTTGATGTCTTTGTGACATACCTAACGTCTTTATGACGGCTTATCATGTGGCCCTGGGTTGGATTTTCAAGTTTTGGGATATTGTTTTGATAGCTCACAATATATAGTATGTAGTGTCATGCTGAAATATTTTGAGAAAGCTTTGTAATACATCATTTAAATCATTCTTATCATTTTACCAATGAAAATGAATTTACTGGATTTTAATGAAAATTCTCAAATTATAATATGTTTTGTAAAATGTTCATTATTATGAAACTTGCATTTCCTCCACCCTTATTAATTATGCTACTTACTGGGTTTTAGCTCATCCCACTCTTTCACAGTTTTACAGATTAATTAGCTACACCTTGGGAATTGAGTTTGTCTTATTGGTGATTGTAAAGTTGTAATTTACAACTAAGTTTTTGTTGGCTTTATTCCGTGCCAAATTTGATTGTAATTATGTTCAATCTTTTGTACCCTGTATTTCATGTGGAATTGATTTGTAAGGGTTGTGTGTGAAAGAGAGAGAGAGAGAGAGAGAGAGAGAGAGAGTGTGTGTGTGAAGACTTAAGGCATTGAAGACTGAAATGTTTTCGTGGGTAGCTTACGACTTAGCATCCTACGAAGTGATGTATGTGCCCTGCACATGACTGGAATGCGAAGAGTCAGGACAGATAGAGACAGTTGTGTTTCGCGAGTGTCTCACAGGTAAGGCCTTCCTGCGAGATAACCGCGAAACATTCTGTTTTACCAGACTATCATTTCTGATACACACTTTTTGTGCCTACACTATTTATACCCACATATGTTGAGGTGTGCTTCTGAGAGAAAACCCTAACCACAAACCTTGAGAGTTAGAGATTGTGATACCCACATTTCTCTACATAATTACTTGTGGATTTTCCTCAACTCCTACCTCTCCATTTTCATATCATTGAGAGGTTGATAGCCCAAACACTTACCACACCCTTTCAGAATATTCAGTGATGTTTTGGTGTTGCTGGAAAGCATTGGAAGAAGCCAACTTTGGCAGATGTAATCAGGTGGATTGCGGGATTCGAAGAGTTAGACAAGACACGGTTCCAAGAAGCCTTGTTGGAGTAGGAGCTTGGAGGGCTTAGGTGCATCATGTAGATTAGGCTTGGAGGGTCTCTTGCTAACCCATGTATCCCAACTGATTGTCTAGTGGATTGATTACTGCTTGAAGGGCGGTAGAGAGGTTTTATGCTGAGTACTTCGGTTTCCTCTTTGATAACACATCGGAGTGTTATCTTGTGTTTGCTTTCTTCTTCCCTACTCTTTTAGTTTTCATATTACTGCTGTGTTATATTGATTATGGCTTAGAGTAGTTTATTTGTTTATCCGCTCGCATTTACTCTATTCTGCACTTAGTATAAGTTAGAGTAAAATCTATCGAGCTGTAAGTTTAAATTGGGGCTCTAAAAAACTCTTGTGTTTTTTAACACATTTTTGAGCTTTCAATGGTGATTGGAGTTTTATGCTAAATTGGGAGACTTACATTATTAATGGTTGGTGATTTGTTCTAGTTGTTTTTAAGGAAGTAGTAGTTAATTCTATTAGAGGTTAGGCTCTCTTGAGGTTTGTTAGCCCCAGAGCTTTGTTGGGGTTTCATATTTTTAAGAACATTGGAGTTTTATGTTAAATAATTTGAAGTTTGGAATATTCATGTAAATTTTGAAGGCACGTGATTTACATTTAGTTATTGTTCGTAAATATGTTATAGAACTCTGACTTGTAACGTGGAGATTTCAGTATGATAATATATAATATATTCTTATTGTGGAAAATAAAAGAAAAGAAAAATCTCTTACAGTATCTCTTTCCTGATGGTTCTTTTCTCATGCTTTGGATCCTTTTGGGTTTGAGGCTTAACACCCATCGTGGGATATTCCTAAGCCATAATACAAATAAATTGGAAACCTCAGCCCAAAGCTTTCACTCCATTGGGCTGAGCTACCACAATTGGCATCATCTGTGAGAATCTTCTACTTAGTTGAAGGCCTAGAGTTGGTGTGGCTGTGTCCTGTATGGAGGGTCCACATGCAAATGAGGAGTCAGTAGGATCAGGGGGAAATTGGTTGAATGGCTCATCTCAGACCCTCAGGAGGATGGAGAGAGAACGAAGAAGGGAGCAAGATCTCAGGTAGGAAGGGCACGAGACTTGTCTGGACTTGGATGAAGCTTTCTCCCAAGGAGAAAAAACTGTTTTGTATGTACCGAGCCTTCATACCATAGTGATTGTGACTAGGAGATAGAGAGTCTATGGAGGCAAGTTAGAGAATTAGAGCTGGAGATAAGAGGTCGACACTAAAGAAGGGACTATGAGGAATCATCCCACGATCAAGAATCTATGAGTAACCACACAGAAGGGTCTTCTCACCAGAGCCATTCCCGTTTGTTGAGGGATAAGTCAAATGAATCTAGAGGGGATCGCTTAGAATCATTGAGAAGAGAAAGACGCAGGTGTCCCAGTGCAGCACTAGATGCCATGAGCTAAACCCTACGAAGGGTGGCCTAATCACCATTCTCTGAAGAGATAGAGCATACTAAGATGCTTAGACATTTTACCCGTCCACCTTTTACTTGTTACAACGGTAAGACTAACCCGGTAGAGCACGTAAGTCATTATACTCAACTCATGGCCCTCTATTCACAGAATGATGGACTTATCTGTAAGGTATTCCCTTCTAGTCTTGGGCCCACAACAATGAGATGGTTCAAAAATTTGAGGAAAGGGTTCATCTTCAGTTTCGATGAGCTAATTCAGGCATTTGAGGCAAGCTTTTTCACTTCCAGTTGGGTTCCCCAACCTATTGATGCCTTGTTATTCATGAAAATGGGGAGTGGAGAGGCTCTTCGATCGTATGTAGACTAATATTGGGAGTTATATAATGAAATCAAGGGAAAGAAAGATGAGATTAGTAAGGAGAAACACATCACGGGGAGAAGGAAATCTTGTTCGGATTTTAAGAAGAGGGATCAGTTACACGACTATCATCTCAGTGAGGATAGGATTACAAGAAAAAGAGCCTAAAACCTCTGGTTATTTCCTTCAAAAACCCGCAATACCATCTTTGGGGCCTCCTATTGTGAGTTATCCTAACTCACAATACAAATAAATTGAGGACCTCAACCCAAAGCCTTCACTCCATTGGACTAAGCTACCACATTAATAAACATATTAGTGTAACTTAAACACAACTTATATCTATAAGTAGTGAATTCTTATAATTTTTGTGACAAAATATTTTACGGGGCATGATGGTGAGAGTAGCACACACTAAGAGAGGGATGGATAGATGGGTTCAAGTACACTAGTCACTCTATTATAAAAATTAAAAAAAAAAAAAAAAAGTTCTTAATCACAATAAAATCTCACAACTTTTCAATACAAGTTTGAGATGACAACTCAAAATAGGTTAAAATAATTTGAAAAAAAAAAAGGAATTATAGCTAAACCCACCATAATTCAAAATAAGAGTATTGTTGTTGTAATTGTAAACTTTTTTCCTTTTAAGAAAGCACAGTCCTTAAATTGGTATGTAGGCAAAGAGATTGTATTTCAATTGAAACCTTATGATGTTTCTGACTAAGGTTGTCCACAGACCTACTCCACCCAATCCACTTGACCAAACCTAATCCAACCATCAACTGATTTGATGATCACAATGGTCGACAACGAGTGTCCACCTACAAAACCTGATGGTGGCAGGTCTCCTCCTCCAAGATCAAACTTGACTTGATCCAACTAAAAAAACTGCTCTTCGTTCAAATCTCCGCTTGTATTGGTCTTTGACAAAAACTAGAGGAGATCTAATAGAAGTCTAACCAAATTTGGTGGAGATCTCACTGTATTTGACAAGGTTTGTAAGGAATCTCTCTTTGTCATCGTTTCTTCTTGTTTCACTTAACATGATCACCACCATTAGCCAAGGGTGTCAATTTCATACTCGAGGTCATTTTCAATCTGGCTAGGGGAACAAAATATTTTGATATCAGTTGATACTGGTGTATCATTTCAGAGTTATTGCTATTTATATATATTTCTATATACACACATGTGTTTGTATTTGTTTGTGTGTATGTATTTTTTTATTAACATATTTTCTAAAATCCACATATTTATAAGCCTAAATATTAATTTAAATACATTAACCCAATGTATTAGCTTAAATAACATGTTTTTTTAAACATTTATTATTATTCCGATTGAAACATTAATACTGGCCAAAACACCAAGAAAATCCCTAGTAGCTACTATGGCATGTACAAAACAATGTTTTATCTAGTACATTTTAGAGGAGTACCTATGCCTATTTAATAGCTGGTATGGTATATACTAATAGTACGACCGACACTAGTATGGTATTGACTTCTTTGTTGTGGACACTCGAACTGGTGCTTGTCTACCGATAGGGGCAGGACTTGTTTCCTACCACCTGACCCAACACGACTTGTGGACTCCCTTTTTTTCCAACCAAGACATTCGAAATTTAAATTCTCACAACATGTATTGTAACTAGTAAATAAATAAATAAATAAATTGTTAGGTAAGTAGAATCACTCCTTAATCCGTCCTATTAAATACCAAATTGTACACCATTTAAAAAAATAAAAAAATAAAAAAATAAACAACAACAACAACTGTAGTATTATTTTGGTTTTCGAAACTTTGACATCCGAGATTGGAATAAATATGCTTACCAGAAGGAATCCGGTGCTCGTCAAACGTGCTTTCAACAACTTGGCTTCTGCTACCGCCTCGACCTTCAGGGACGGAGTCAGGACTTGGAGTTAGGGGGGGCGACTCTGCTGCTAACTGTGTGTGGTGGCTACGGTCTTTGAGTTTACTAATAAGGATTTTTGTTTAAAATTTTTTAAATGACCAAGTTGCTTGTTTTGGGTAAAATAGATTGAGTGGGCTTAACTTTTTTAGTTTTATTATTGGTGATTTTTGTTATTGGGCTTGTATATTTTGTTTTAGATTTAATTTATTAATTTTTTATGTCCTTAAAAAGGTGAAAAATGCTAAAACTGCAAAATTTTTACAAATTGCTAATGTGGTGAGTAGTTATTGATAAGTAAAAAGTGATGCAAGTATATGAACCAATAAGAATTTGCTACCTCAATAGTTTGTGTAAACATTGTAAAAATATTTGTGACTATAACATTACTTTCAAAAGAATTGATAGCATTATTAAGGGGGGCAAAGTATAATTTTATTGACCAAAATTGCTAAAGTTAATACTTATTAATATAGTAATATTTTTTTAAAAAAAATTTAGGAGGGCCATTGCCCCCCCTAGTCCAATAACAGCTCCGTCAATGTCGACCTTGCTTGTCTCTATTAATGAACAACCTTAAAAGAATGGAAGAAACAGAAAAGGATTAAATTTTCGTCTGAGAGCAAGAGAGAGGATGAGGCATTTTAAAAGAACAGAGAAGGATTAAATTTTAAGTTGTGAAATCTAAATAGCCTATAAAGATGCAAATAGTGGAAAATTTGTTCACTCTACTCGCAGACATGGAGACCGAAACACATTAGCAAACACATATATTTGCTGACCATATAAAAAATCACTTACATCTTGCAAAAGAAAGATACTTAGCTTGCATCTAACAAAAAGGATTCTTGGCTTGATATGAAATGGAACCATATCTCGAACTTACGTTTTCTTTTACTTTATACTCTGCTTGATCCAAAGATAGAGTCATAAACAACTTTGTTCGGCCCCAATTTCCCAAAGACAAGTCTTTGTCTCGACTCCAGGATGGGATCTGGATTTATATTACAACTTTCGAAAACCTGCTAGAGAGACATTGATAGTCCAGGCTTGCCTTAATCAGGTTAACCCCTAATTAATCTGGCCAGGTTTTGAGCCAGCCCAAGTTGCCCAACTGTTTGATCATGTTTAGGATGAGTTTGGGATGAGCTTATTTCCTTTAACTTATTTAGTTTTTAGCTTTTTTTTTTAGTATTATTTATGATTCTTATTGCACTTTTTGGTACTATTATGGGCCTCATTGTATTATTCAGCTAATTTTTAACTTTTTTTTTTTTTTTTTTACATTTTCAGCAAAAAGATTTCAGTTTCAGCTAAATAAATTGTTCCCAAATGGACCATTAATTAACCATAGCAAACACCCCATTTTACAACCTCTACTTAACATTGTCCAGAGTTGAATGGTAATTTCACATCCTAAGGGCAAAAATATAATTTGGACCATTTAGATCTTCAATTGCTTTACATAACATGAATATTGAAGTCTTAACGATTAAAATGAAGATGTAACAAAATCAAATTTTAATGACTAGTTTAAAATAATTATGCATATGTATTTATTGGATAAATCAAATTATTTAAGTATTAATAATTTTGAATAATTGTTAAATAAAACAATAATTTGAATAACAACCCTTTTCTCACTTGAAGTACTAATCACATTTGTGCTGTAACCCAAAAGGATTAGCCTAGTTACAATTGAGGCTCCTTATAGTTGTTAATAATGGATGTATTTATTGGATAAATCAGATTATTTAAGTATTAACAATTTTGAATAATTGTTAAATAAAACAATTATTTGAATAACAACCCTTTTCTTACTTGAAGTACTAATCACATTTGTACTATACCTCAAAAAGATTACTATAGTCATAATTGAGGCTCCTTATAATTGTTAATAAATCTCAAACCAACCTAATATATGCTCAATGTAGAACTCAATATACACCCACACAAATGCACTCAAACAATATCTAGTGGATATGAGGCATCACAATCTCATCCCTAACTTTAAATCCCTCGCGTTCTCATTAGGGCTTGCTTTGTAAGATAATGTCTCTAAGCCCACACAAGGTTATCGGGCCAACTCAATCAACATCCGAACAAACTATTATATGATCTTCTTTTTTATTTTTTTGAGTAAACAGTAATACTTATTAGAACACACACAAAAATAGTAATACTAGTGTTTTAAACTGGGTTTATAATACATTACATAACCAGAGTATAACTACAAAATGAACTAATCTTTAATTTTACCATAAGGTGGATTTTATTTGAATTTATGTAATTTACAAATTAGTCGTGGTGATTAATTATATGGGCGTTCGTTTTCAATGCTATGTGCATTCTAGAGATTACAAATTTGTTATTTGGAACCAATTGGGATCATTAGAATGGTTGAACCGAGTTTAGTTGTTCAGTAACGATGTGCTTCTAAGGTCTAAACCATTTCATAATCTATAATGTTGGGTTATTCAAATTCTGAAATATTTTTTAGGTCATTTAAATTCATGTTGAAGAGATTGACAAGGATCTCGTTGTAAAATATTTTCTTACTCAATCTTGATCATTAAGACGATAAAATGACATATTTCATAACCCGAAGGAAGATTTTTCAAGTCAACACATGAATTCTTTTAAATAATGAATTTTAAGTAACATATGAATCTTGTTATATACATGATTTTTTTATCAGAAATTTATCTATAGTGCGAACAAGAGAATAAAAAATAAATTATAAGTCACGTCACACTTCCATTATTACCTCACACTTTTTTTTTTCTATAAATATTTCACACTTAATTGTCTTTTAGTATTTACACCTTACTATCCATTTAATTGTCTTTTTTTGAGATTAAGATTAACAAATTACTAATATTTGTTGTTGAGCTTTTTTTTTTTTTTTTTTTTTCTTTCATATTTTAGATTAAATTAGTTTGTTTCTGTTTTTTCTTTTTGTTTAAAAAAGTCAAGATAAAGGTTGGTGTTGAATTGATTTGTTATTAGGCTTCTTTTCAGGGGTTCAAAAAATTAAAAATAAATCTTAAAAAATATTATATGTAAAATAAAATAAAAACCTCTAGTCCTGGGTTCATTTGAAGCACTGAAGACAATAATGTGGCGCCGCCATTGAATTTGAGTATGCATGGCACTGTGTCCTTAAAGATTTTGCGGTATCAAAGATTGTCATGGAGTTCATAGTGTAACTTGTGTTTTATGGATTGAGAGTTTGTTCGTGTAATTTAGGGAAATAGTGGGGATATTGTTTGCAGACGGAGCGGAATCTGGAAGAAAGTGAGCAGTTGTTGAATCACTGGAGGGATGGGTTACTTGTATTTGAAATTTTTTGTGATATGTGCATTACTTGCTCAATATGTGTTCATGTTTTTTATTTTGAATTTCATTAACAGGGATCTGATTGCAATACAGAAGTTCTATATATTAAAGAACTTGCAAAGTACAGATGCTATATTTTGTTTAATGGACATGTAAATTGATTTGGGAAACAATGCTGAGTAAATAGTATCAATTTTCGCTTTAGTTTTAGTAGTCCTTTTTATCCTGCCATCATAATTACATACTTTGTCATTTTCATGTGAATTGATGATATGATCTTAGATGTGATTAAGTGTACTACTATTACTTCTTTGATGCCGACGGAATGCATTTAAGCCCAGAATGGAAATTAAGGCTCACCTTTTTTCCGAGCTTTTTCTTTTCCTTTGTTTGTGTCTGTGAATTTGATTGTCTAGTCTACTAGTGTTATTGCAGCATGCGTCTTACTTTGTGTGAAGTTGTGAATTTTCAAATCCCCAGGTTTTGTGCTGAAGTTTGAGAAGCAATTCTTTCTTTTTTTTTTTTTTTTTTGGTCTGCTTTAGTAGAATTTTCGGAATAGATTTTTCAGCTAAAATTTTGTTTTCCTTACATTTAGTAGCCGTTTGGCATGATTAATTTTGTCAATTTATTTTACTATTTAGCTTATTTTTGCTACTCTTTATGGATTCTACTGTATTTTTTGGTACTATTCATGGGTTTCACGGTACTATTTTAGCTAATTTTTACCTTTATTTATAGTACTTTCAGTAAAAAAAATTTCAGTTTTAGCAAAATAAACGGATCCAAAACAAACCCTTAGAATAACAGAGTTTTGAGTTTTCAGGCAACAAAAGTTTCCAAATTATTGGAAATTTGAAATAGATATTTTTAAAAAGAATCAAATTATTGTGACTATGTATTTGAGTTTACATTTAATTTTTTCTGACACTATTCAGATCTCAAATGTCTAACTGCTAGTTTAAAAGTTTTAGAGAGAAGACTTTTCAAGGGACTCGGACATCGTTAGGGTTTGCATCTGGTTTATTTAGCTATGTTTCAGTGGCCTTATACGCATGGACGGAGCCATTCATGGCCCTAATTTTTTTTAAAAATATATATATATATATATATATAAATATATAATTATATAACTATATATTATGTACTAATTTTAACAATTTCGTTCAATAAAATTACATTTTGTCCCCCTTATTATTCATTATAAGAGAAATGCTATAATTACAAACTTTTATACAACATTTTTTAGACTGTTGAGATAGCAAATTCTTACTGGTTTATATTTGGGTCCACCACTAACATCACTTTTTTTACTTATTAATAACCACTAATCATAACAAAAATTTGTAGATCTAGTATTTTTCTCCTTTTAAAGTCCATAAAAAAATTTATAGATCTAAAATCTAAGAAAAATATATACAAGCCCAAAATATAAGCCCAGCAACAAAAATTACCAATAGACAACAACAAAGGCAAAAAATAAAAAAAAAATAAATGAGACTAATCAACCAATTTTACCAAAAACAAACAACTTAGCCCTTTAAAAAAATTTAAACAAAATAATTTTGTCTTTACCAACAAAAGACACGCTCTACACACACATAAAAAATAAAAATAAAAGAAAAATTTTGCTGTCTAAGCAATAGAGCCGAAAACCAAAACCATTACATATAACTGGCAATAAAACTGTCCCCTAACTCCAAGTCTTGACTTTGTCCTTGCCTATACGTTGTTATCACTATACATTGTTATCACTACTTAAGGTACTATAAACTTATTGGTAAGTTAATTTTGCATGCTGAATATTGACTTTTTTACCAAACATGTTTCCGTAAAACCTTTCTGCTGTTTAAATCTAGCTACTACTTCCATAACATTATATCCTCATGATTTTGCAAGATTGTTCAGGTAGAAAATATGGTTACGCTTAAGATTAATTCACAAGAACAGTAGAACAACTGATGTTTCTTAAGGATATTTCTTACATACACTTGTTTCTGATTTCAAATTCAGATATTTTGCTCACATAAAACTTGTCTTGAGATAATATTTATTTATTGTTTTCTCCTTTCTTCGACCTCATTTGTGTGACATCAAGTCTGCTTCAGTTAAAAGTGGCTTTTGATAATCTGTTTGGCGTCTTCATTTAGGTCCACTTCCTGTCATTGCATTCTGTACACCTCCCAAGTTCTAAAGTAAGGCCAGAGTTGATATATATGGCATCTCCATGAAATGAAGTCATGTGTTAATCCAGTTTTAAAAAGACTCTTTCGTTCCTTCTAATCTTCTCTCCAAATTGCTTCTATTTATTATGTGCATCATGCTTGCAAGAGTTGACATTAAATCTTAGTTTTAAGAAAATTTATTATAGCACTCAGAGAATCTTTCATGATACCTTAAGGAGAGGCGTCTGTTGCCATGAAGGACTCATTCTCCCTGCACCTTACTGGTTTTAGAGAATAGTTTTACCAATAAAAAAAAAAAAAAAAAATTGATGTTTTGTAATTTTCTTATAAAAGGGTAACCTTAGTTGGCTATGTTCTTCAGAATATTCTCGGGAAGAAATTGGCCTAAATCTTTCTCGGAACATCATTAAACAGTGAAAAACAAGGTTTCCTCGTACTCTCTATTTGCTTATGAAATTGATAAATATCATTTTAGGGCGAAGATTTGGTTTTCATATAACACGTGTTAAGAGCAAAGTTTATAATGGAAAAAGTTGACATATCCAATTGAGACTTATACGTTTTTAGACCCCTTAAAACACAACCAGATTAACCTAGGTAATTAACCAAGTGATTACTTACTCAAATTATCAAATCTAGGTTAACACACATATCATATTATTGTAAAGTGCGGAAAATAAAGAACACAATAATATGATAATCCAGGAAAACCAAACTGGTAAAAAACCTGGGGATGATTTAACCTAGCTATTCTCAAGGTAAAATTGAATTCACTATGAAAGAATTGAAGTTTACACAATAGCGACTTAGACCACTAACATCATATTGCTACCTTGAGTAGGAAACTTACTACCACGACCTCATGATAGCTTCGAGTCCATGGATTACTTCTATGAATTTTCATTTCTCAGCTTATTTCTTGGACAGACTTGATAACTTCAACACTTGATCTTGAAACCTTGTTTTATGAAGTATTAAAAACATCTAGATCTACCTAATTACAAGTAAAGTATGTTTTGTCAGAGGATTAGCCAATTACATAAAATGGTGACATATGTTCTTAACAATGAAATCACATATGTCCTAACAATCTCTCCATTTGGCAATCTATGACAAAACCACAATAAACAAATGAACATATGAGAGAAGTCATAAATCACTCAACTCATATTCACTTGTTGAATACAATAAAATCTATTCTAACACAAACTCTTAAAAAACTTTGCAAAAAGAGAGTTTATGGCAAGTAGACTTTGACAACCTGTATTTTTGAAACACTTTAAACAAAACTCATCAAGGCATCTTTGTGTGAAACAAAAATAATAGATTGCATACAAGTAATAAGAAGCACGTGTATAAAAAAAGAAAAGAAACAACACATGTAAGGGGTAGGTGAAAGAAAAACATACATCCACATATAGAGAAGAATAAGTACAATGTATGTCAATAAATGGTCACAAGACCTAAAGTGCAAGAATAATATATCTATAAAAGAAAGAAAAGAACAGATACATAAAATCCTTACTACATCCCTCAAGATATCAACACTCCCCCTAGCAAAAATGTCCTATACTAACTCTCCCCCTAAGTATGACTACTCTCATATACCAAAACTACTCCCCTTTTTTGTCACGAGTGACAAAAGGTAGAGTGTCAAGTAGACATCTCATCGATGGAGCTAGCATCTCCACCATCATCATCAAAAGCATCATCGTCATCACCATCATCATCATCCTCATCCTCATCCTCAGAATCAGAATCAGAAGCCATTGGAGGAGGTGGAGAAGAAGCCTCAGGAGCAAAACTGCCCATAGTCGCCTGCCGTCTAGCAATGCAGCCAACATGGACATTCACCTAATACAACTCTGTAGAGAGTGTATCTATGCAAGCATCCATGCGCTGAAGATGCGCCATGATGTCTCCTAGTGACACATCGCTCGTGGAAGAGGAAGGAGCGGATGTGGATTAAGCAAATTAAGATGGAGTCGAACGGGAGGGAGAAGCTGCTGAATCTGTCTGTCGTGACCTGAACTGCGCCTCACTATATTTAACGGTAGCGTAATCTATGGCACAAATATGAGTGAAGTGGTTGGACACAGGAAAAGGGACGGAAAAATGGCATAATACCCTCGTAATAACAGAAGGAAAGATGAGCTTATCACGGGATTCCGAATCCAAATGAACATCTATAATGGAAAGAATAAAATGAGAAGAGAAATCAATAGTAAGATCTTTAAGGAGGGATAACAAAAACCGAGCACGAGGCTCTGTAATGGAGTTATAATGAGAAAGAGGACGGAGTACAAAGGTCATCACCATGTTCAAAAACTGAGGGCCTTTTGCAAAGCCCGAACAGTAAGTGAACTGGCGCTCACCCCACTCGGAAGGACGTTTATAAAAAGCGGATTTGAGCTTATCCTTGGACATAGTCTGCAAACGCTCACAACTAGGGTAGTCAGGGAACTCTACCCTAGGAACCCGAAGCACATCCGCAACAAGCTGCGGTGTGACAAGAATGCACGTACCTAAAAAACGAGTGAAGAAAAAAGGTACTGAACGATCAATCCCGTGCATGTTGGAGTAAAACTCCTGGATAAGCACGAGAGGACAAGTGACCAGGACATCACACAGTGACTCCCATCCTCGATTGTGAATGACATTGGGAAGGTCAGTGTCGGCGAAGTCCGCCAAAATGACTTGGCGTTCCTAATGAATGCCACGTCTAGAAAAGTTCTACGAGAATGCCTTGTGGGCTTCATCATCACGGAACCGAAGAGAGACAGGAGTAGAATCAGAAGATGAAGAAGCTCCAGAACGAAGAGGGTTCCAAGCTAGAGTAGATTTACGCGTAGATGCCATAGACATGACTAACATAAACAGAAAGAAAGGGGGAAGAAAGAGACAATCAGAAAAGCTCCAAACAGTTCAAATATAGCAAGTATATTGAAAAGGTGTACGTATACATGGGAAATGCATAAACATGTGACATGCAAAGTAAGTTGCATATGCATAAACATGTGACATGAAAAGTAAATTGCATCATGGGTTCAGCCCAATCCAATCCTACTAGCACACAATCAATTGCACAAATCTAAAATGCATGATAATACTGTTACTATGCTAATGTGATGAAATGCATGAGATTTTAAACTCATTTAAGCAAAATCCATCCCAAATTTTCAACAAACACTCATCAATTTTAGAAAACCCCTGTCGGGGGCGGTTTTTTGCGCGTAGCCACATGCCTTTGGAGAAGTGACTTTGCTAGGCCCGGATTTGTTTTGGAGAGATCAACCCGGAACTCGACATTGGGCCGTATAGACCAATGGCTTCCGGTGTATTTTTAAGCCTACAAAATAGATAAAACCCAAAATCTTAGAATCGTGATAATGGTTGAAATAAATAAATAATATACTTAACATGATAGCTTTGATTAAATGGTGAGTTGATACATTATTATAATGTTTATTAAGTGATGTTCAATATTAGAAAGTGTTTAATTAGATGTCCAATGTCCAACAATGGGATGAGTCCAATAGTCCATGTCTAGTTGCAGTTCATGGTTTATGTTCAACATAATAAAGTCTGTCTAGCAATAGTCCATGTTCAAATAATATATGTTCAATGGTAGTTCATTTCCAAAAAAAAATGTGTTCAAGGGTGGTTCATGTCCAAATAATATGTGTCCAAGAGTGGTTCATGTCCAAATAATATATGTGCGATGATGGTAGATCAATTTATTAATTTGTATGTTCATTAATGAAGTATTAGTGAAATCATGTTCATTAAATAGTGAGATGATATTAAAATAGCTTACATCCAGCGGTAAAACAATAATGAATAAAATATATTTAATAATATAAATTTGAAGATAAAATATAATGACTTATCTTCATATTTTGCAACTCCAGCCGTAACATCAGTCGACTTAGCATTTCAGCAACATGAGAAAAGAAGTCCAGTAGCATAATAACATTAGTTGAGTGGTATAATGACAATGAATAAAATATACTTAATAATATAATTTTGAAGAAAAAATATGATGACTTATCTTTATGTTTTGCAGCTCCAACCGTATCACATCAATGGACTTAATGTTTTAGGAGCATGATGAAGTGAATCCTTTCATGGTGACTTCATGTTTGAAAGGGAAAAATGGGTGCAACTGGAGGGAGAGAGAATATGTCCAGCCATGTGCATAGGTTGGTTAAGTTCATCCTCTTTATCGTGCACTTAAATGATTTTCCCCATGTAATGCTCTTTTAGTTTTTTAGCCAAGTGATATTGTCTTCCATAAAAAGGGCTTTTAATTTTTTGAGTTTTTGCCTTTCATAAGAAGGGCTTTTAGCATTATATATATATATTTATATATATATATATATATATATATATATATATATATTGTGAGATATGGTGTTTGTAATATGTATAGGAATTATATGTTGATACTTTGTTGGACATGGATTTTGTGTATGTACACTTTGTGAGACATGGAGTTTAAAGCTACATAAGGAGTATGTATGGGTATTTTGTAAGGAATGTGTTTGTAAAATATATGGAAGTGTGAGATAGATGATATGAAGGTTAAATATAGTAAATAAATGAGATTATAGCTGCCGTTGGAGTGGTTTTTGTGTTATGTCATGGGTTATGTTACTTTCTAAGAAGGGGTATTTTGTATGAGAAATAAAAAATGAGATGGAGATGTGTTTTTGGGCAGCAAAATGATGAAGTTTCAGAGTATTGAAGTGTGGGAGAGATGGATAGTGTGTAATGGTGTGGTGTAAAAGGTGTGATGTAATGGTGTTATCTAAGAATAGATATCTTTGTAAGGGAGATGGAGAAGTATGGAGAAGTTTAAAGATTTGTGCAACAAGGTGAATCAAGTTTCAAAACCTTGAGGATCAGAGAGGGGGGACCTTTAGTGTGTAGCTTGGTCCTCTTTATATAGAGTCAAGCTATGTAACTAGATCAAAACTAGTTGAAGGGAAACTTAGCAAATTAGGAAAAATCTTTGACAAAGTAAGTAGTCTTTTGTTTTTTGGCCAAAAGAAGAAAGCTAAGGACCTTAAGGCTGATAGAGCTACTGTCATAGCTGTCAATCATAGCTGTCACAGCTGGCTGATGACATCTTTTGCTTGGAAGACAATACTTGGCATTAAATTCATGATTTGGCTAAAGATGGTAAGATAATCTTTATGGGATCCTCTTGTTTCTAGTACCACAGCTGCTAGGATTGGGCATTAATGGGCGAGTGACATCATTTTAGGACATGTGTCAACCTGCTGGAGCTTCTACAACTTCTGTTGGGGCTGTCACAGCTTCTACAGAAGCTGTTTGTAGCTTCCGCTGAAGCTGGTTCAGCTTCTACAGAAGCTGTTGCAGCTTTCGCTGAAGCTATTAAAGCTTGTGTAGAAGCTGTTGCAGCTTTCGCTGGAGCCGTTTTTGGTGTTTACGGCTAAGTTTTCTTTTTTGGAAAATTATATGTTTAGTCCATATATAATTTTGGTAAGTAATAGACTAGTTGGTTGATTTTTGATGAAGTTTTAGAGATGTAATTATGGTTTTTTTTTTTTTTTTTTTTTTTTGTTTTTTTTTTGTGTCTTAACCAAATCTTGGAGAGTAAGGAGAGCATTTTAATGCTAGATATGAGATATTAATATATATTTAGTCATGTGCTTGAAATTGATTTAGATGATAATAATATAATTGATATGAAATACTATAATTACATCTTTAAACTTATATTATATGATGAACATTAATTTTTATGTAAAGAGCATGGGGAAATTTATCATTTTAAGTGTTATGTGATATGAGAGGCTTACCAAATGTTACCTATTGCACACTGACCCGTTAGAGTTCAGGGAATTGGGGAAAACATACCAAGCAACATGCTTTCCTTTATCAAATTTGAACCATTGGAGCTTTACTGAACATACTTCTTGGCCCTCCAAACCACAACTCCCAAAATTCCCCTGATGAGACTCATAAGCTTGGATCATGAGCAAAAAAATGAGATAATGTGCTATGAGCTTGAACTATGGGCTTTGACGCCTTTTGTGTAAATATGGGCTCTTTTGGGATTTAGAAGAGATTTTCCCAAAATCCATGATAATGTTGACGTGGCGCAAGTTTCCAATGAAATAAAGCCATGTAGCGTGAAAAATTTGTCCTCAACAACCCCAAAAATTTTTAAAATCCCAAAACCTAGGTTTCAAAACATGAAATGCATGAAGAATGAAAGATTAGAAGCTTACCAAGTGAAGAAACTCTTGAAAAAGCTTGAAGAAACCTTAAGGAGAATATTGGGAGTGAGATGAGAGTGTTTGGGAAAGGAATAGAAAGAGCTATCGAGAGAGAGAGATCAAGAGAAATGAGGTTCGGATCAAATGAGGAGAAAATATAGAACCTTAGTAAATCTCAACAGATGAAGGTGTCGAGAGGTGTCGAGCCAAGTGTCGAGGATTTGGCCGTCGACAGATACAGGTGTTGAGAAAGTGTCGAGGAACAAAAACATCAGACATAAGAGATGAGGCTTGATCGATCCACCAAGTGTTGAGAAGCTATCGAGAGAACATGAACTTTCTCGATCGACCCACCAAATGTTGAGGAGGTGTTAAGATTGTGATAAGAAAAAGCTTGGAAGCTCGACAGATAGTCAGGTGTCGAGGAGGTGTCAAGCTAGCTTTTAAAAAAAGTTTTTCGAAAAGAGAAAAACACAGACATGAATGCAATCAAGCATGCAACTCAACCAATGATCCAAACACCATATTAACCTCTTAAAATCATCTCTCAACAACAATTTTAAGCACATGGATCCCAAAAAAACACGCACATACTAAACAGGTCTATCCAATTTTATATTTAAAAAATAAGTCAAAACAGTTTAGTGTGCATACATTAACACATGTTAAACCTTGTGATGACCAAATCACATTGTACCTGCACATGTATTAAGAGTAGCAAAGAATATTGCGTGTTGTGTGTGAAAAAAACGCAAGATTGCATAAGTGTATACATGTTATAACGATTTGAGATATGAGAAACTCACTTTAACTCACACACAATCATAACTATTTAATGGGGACTATCACCTTCGAGGTACATCCTATAACTCTCACATCTCCTAAAATACACGCTTGCAATCATATTTAAAAGCATTTTGATCTTTTTTTTTTTGCTTTTTATTTTTCTTTGCATATTTTTCTTTTTAAGCAAATCATGCATGTGCATATAAAATAGAGAAAAGAAATATCCAATGATGTTAAGTATTTGACATTCCAATTTTCTATGTCGAAGCACACAAATGTCATTGACATTGCACTTTTGCTATACCGAAGCATACAGATGTCATTTCATGATTGGTAGGCAACAGTGATGAGATAGTTATTTATGTCTTTCTCTTAGGATTTTTTAGTCATTCTCGTCAAAAAGAATGATACGAGTGTTAAGTATAAGAGATTACTTAATCTTACTCATTACAAACAAGAGCCACAAAGTTCACTTGCTTAGTTGTGTATAGAGATGCTCATCTAAGCTACAAAAGATACAAAGTTTAGAAAATTTTGTTTCAATGGCCATCCAAGGTACACAAGTACCAATGTAGACAAACACACACTGTTTTTGTATTTTTCTATTTTTTTATTATTTATTTTTATATGAATAAAACCTAATCGGAGTGTGCCTACTTTGATACCACTTGATAGGCCAAAGACGAATTGACCCCTTGTGATAAATTAACCAATTAATTTAGCCAAGTGAATTAATTAAGTTAATTAACATGGAAATGCATGGTAGCACAAACAAATTACCAATAAACTAAGTGTGCAGCGGAAAATAAATTTGACACAGTGATTTGTTTACGAATATGAAAAACGTAATGGCAAAAACTTCACCGGGTGATTTTCAGGTCATCACTCCCAAAATTCCACTATTATCACAACAAGCGGTTATAAGTAAAAGAATCTCAGTACCTTATACCAACCTACAATTGAACCCTTATCTCAATACCCAATTGGACTTGTTTTGTAGTGACAATTTCTCTTTTCGATGCACGGCTCCCAAGTACGTGACTAACCAATTATGCGGATCCCAGTATGTGACTTCAATCACTAACTAGAGAAGGTTGTTGACTGCAAAGTTTTTCAGTTCATCCCAACGATGAAGATCAAGAAGATACTTGGTCACAAAACCTTAAAATGCACATACACAGCAACTTCTTCAAGAATGATGAACTAGAGCACAACTTTGTCTTCGGTCACAATTTGCTTGAACAGACTTTTCTCAAAACTTGTGCAACTTGTGAATTCTTTGACGGCCCTTAAAATAATCCTTTTATATGTCTAGGGCTAGGAGAAAAGAAGTCCCAAAGACACATTCATAGATTCCAAGAAAACATATCAGAATTTTTGTTTCTTTCTTAAATCTCGATAGATAGGAGGTGTCGAGCAGCTGTCAAGCACACGGGTTGAAACAGCTTTCTTAAACTTGATAGATGCAGCTGTCAAGTTTTAATGAATTTGCACTTCTCACATTGTTTCTTGGACAGACTTGATGACTTCAATACTTGATCTTGAAATATTGTTTCTTGAAGTATTAAAAATACAAGTAAAATGTGTTTTGTTAGAGGATTAGCCAATTGCATAAAATGGTGACTATGTTCCTAACAAGTGAATTACATATGTCCTAACATGTTAAAGAAAATAAACCACTACAACTAATAAGTTTTGAAAGCTCAAATTTGTGCGAAAACACAAGAGCTTGTTTAGACTCCAAATTAAAAATTACGACTAGATTACTTTTACTCTAACTTAACAAAGTCCAGAATAAGAGTAAATATGCGCAATGAACTGGTAACACTACTCTAAATTATATCCATCCACAATTAACAATAAAATGAAAGCTTAAAGAGTAGGGAAGAGAGATGCAAACACAAGATAACACCAAGACGTGTTATCGAAGAGGAAATCGAAGAACTCGGAGAAAAACTTCTCCGTAACCCTCCAAGTCAAAATTGATCCACTAGAGAATAAAGTTGGAGTACATGAACAACAAAAGACCCCTCAAGCCTAGTCTACCCCATGTACTTGAGCCCTCCAAACTCCTGCTACCAACAGACTTCTCGGAATCTTATCTTCTCTAACTTTTCGAATACCATAATTCAGCCCGATTGCATCCGCCACTAAGTGACTCATTCCAATCCTTCACAATAGCACCAAAACCTCACTTAACACTTAGATCTGGTGTGGTTAGTATTTGAGCCAACAACCTCTCAAGGATCTAGAGATGGAGAGGTAGGAGTTGAGAAAAACTACAAGGAGATGTGTAGATGATTGTGAGTATAACAATCTCTAACTCTCAAGTGTATTTGCTAGGGTTTTCTCTTTAAAAAGCACTCCTTACAATTCGTGGATAATGAGGGTATTTATAGTGTGAATAAAAAATTTGGTAAAAAACTTTATCTTTTTGCCAAACAGAATGTTTCATGGGTACTTCGCGGGATGGTCTTTCACATGAAACACTCATGAACTTGATAGTCTGGCATGACTCTTCAGCTTCCAGCCATGTGCTTCACACATAGCCTTTTCGCGGGTTACTCTTCTCGCGAGCTAGTTGCGAATTGCACTACTTCATCTTTGAAGATTGATTCTTCACCGATCTCTCACACTCATCCCTTACAAATAAACCCACATAAATACAGGGAAATTATTGAAGAAATTACAATCAAATTTGGCATAGAATCGAGCCAACACAAGCTAATTGGAAATCACAATTTTACAAGTTTATATGGGTTTAAAGGGTATATTGGTAAAAATATCACTTAATTAAATGGGTCGAACGTGTTAAATGGGTTCCATCTATTGCACACTAACCCAACCCATTTATTAAACAAGTCAATCGTGTCAACCCGAATATGACACGAATCCGTTAAGCCTCAACCCATAACCTACTAATTTCATGTTAAGTCATGTCGTGTTCACGGGTCGCATCAAATTTTTCCACCCCTACTCATGACAATCTTGCAAAGCAATGATAACACAATCCCACAAGATGTACACTGTTTATGCTCATTTTCTCAAAAACTAATTTGTAGCTAAGTTAATTGCCATAATGTAATCTCACAATGACTATTGTGACAACTATATGCACGAGTGAATGTCTGGACAGTAATAGTAGATAAATAATAGCTAGAGCTGGAGAAGGAAGTAGAAGAAGACTTGGAGTAGGGAAACTTGCAAATAGTGTCAAGTGTGGCTTGTGCCTAGTGGGCAAATTGGATTATTTTGAAAAACTTAAGTAGTGCTTGACATTAGCCTAAACCTCAGGGGTGGTTGAGAGAGAGATTAATTGAATCCCAAATAGGATCTCTTATAATTTCTTACTAGAAATAGAAAAAATATAATAAAAACTTTAGAAGACAATCTCACAAATGAATAAGAAAGACACACCATAAACTCCACTAAAAAATCATGATAACTTATAAGAGTGTTGTGTGTCGTATATTTTGTCCCACCCCCTTTACATGTTATCATGCAAATACCCTCTATTATAGGAAATGGTGCTTGGTAAAGTCCAAACATCTAAAATATTACAATCCATAGGATATGATGCTTGTTTATGTCCAAACATCTTATTACAATCACAACCCTTCCATATTTGATAAGTCCCACAAGCTTTTATTATTTGAGAAGTGGCTTGAGATTGATCACAAGATGCACGAGCATTATGCATATTTGAAATGAGCTAGTCCTCCCTTATGTGGCCTTCCTCCTGCAAATCTTCTCTCTCTGGCTGAGACTCTTGCTTTGCTATCATCTACTTGTTCCCAACGTCGGACGAATAAAGGCATCAGTGAAACATTAAAGGGACTCGTTCCCAAATTTGGGCGATTAAAAGCAGGAATGGAACGCTATAGTGACTAATGAAATGTAACATACGATTGGAAATCCTAATTTTTGGGAAAAACAACGTAGCGAAAATGAAACTGAAAACGCATAGGTAGTAGATTCCCCCAACCATAACAAGATACGCAATCCAAGGAATATTGCTCAGGGCTATGTGTACAACGGCGATGAATGCCAACGACATCGCGAAAATAGCTACCACCAGTAGATATAAAGCGTTATTAATGGCGAACTTTTCCCCATCAGTGGATACTAATGCCCATATGAGGACGAAAGCCCCTGTCATGGAGACATACATAGCTATGGAATCACAGATAATGAAAACCCGGAAAGCGTTTCTGTGTCCCGCATCAGAGTGGTTAAAACCACCCGGTACAGTTAAGGCAGCAGAAAAGGTCACGGTGGCCACTAGCACTGCTATCACCAATATTACGTTGATCAGGTGCTGAATTTGCTCCGGTTTTGGTGGTTTCCTTTCTCGTCGCAAGCTAATCTTCCTTCCCTTTTCACTATAGGGTGTGCCAGCTGAACTTAAGACCCAAAGTGTTAACTCCTGCATGAAAATTTGAAATGATGAAATCCAAGGGCTGTTTGGCAGAAGAGTTTGAGTAATATATTTTTATAGTTTTTGAAATATGTGTGGATGAAAAAATGTGTTGAAATGTGTGTAATATTGTTTAAAAACTGAAAACGAGTACCAAACGCATCCTAAGTCTTTTGCACTAATAACAAAATGTTTTTTTTTTTTAAATTTATTTATTTATAAATAAATGTAGTCAAGCGACACAATTTTTCTTATAAACTTTTTTCACAGCTACTAGAGTGTTAAATTTTTAATGGTAGACAATAAAATAATGGTGAACTCAAATGAAAATCAATAATAAGTAATAAATTTTATAATTTAACTTGGAGAAAAAATGAAAAAGTTCATGGTTTTAAAAGCTGTACTAGTCAAAGAACTTATTTATAAATAAAAATAGTTAAGAGAATTTTTCTCGTAAACTTTTTTCACAACTACTAGTGTGTTAAATTGTCAATGGTAGACAATAAAGTGGTCTTAATGGTGAACTCATATGAAAATCAATAATAAGTGGAAAATTTAACAATTTAACTGGAAATAAAAAAATAAAAAAATAAAAACTGAAAAAGTTCTTAGTTTTACAAACTATACTAATCAAAAAATTGAAAAAGAGAGTAGTTATCAGCTCTCTAGTCTGATTGAGGTTGAAACAATAGGTGAACTAGTGATGTCATAAACAATTTAATTGTAAAATTGTAAAATTTTTAAAATATATAACATAAATATATGATTACTCATAATATTTATTAAATAATATCCAAAACATATTAATAACTTTAAGTGAATTTTGATGCTTTTTAATATTAAAAATGTAGAAAATAGGGTAAAATATTATTTTAGTCCTTAAATATTACCAAAAGTTTGTTTTTCGTTTTTAAACTTTAAAAAATTCTTTTTTTATTCTTAGACTTTGTAAAGAGTTTATTTATTTTTAATAGTTTCGAGACAAAAATAGAGATGAAAAAAGAACTTTTTTTTCAATATTTTAAGGAATTTTATTTTTATTTTTATTTTTAAAGTTCAAGGTTAAAAATTGAAACATTTTCCAATATTTTAGGGGATGAAAGATGAACTTTTTAATAGTTTAGAAATAGAAAATGAACTTTTTAAACTTTAGGAAGTAGGAACAAAAGCAAACTTTTAGTAAAGTGTAGGAATCAAAATAGTATTTTACCCTAAAAAATAAAATTATAAACAAACAAATTAACATTACAAAAATAATAATTCTTATTGACAAGTTACATGAATGAAAATGTACATTCCGTGGTTGTTGTAGTAGGGAGAGATTTTTACTGAGTCTTTGAACCTTTCTAAAGCCGAAGGGTTCAACATCTAAAATTTCAGTATTTGAGACAAAGGATTAAGTAGCAATTTCTGAATTTTAAACAATTTTTCTCTTAAAATAGGAAGAAGCTTGTGATGCACATAAAAGACTCCGTCTTGTCAAAGGCATGATACAACGGCAACAAAGAGTGCTTTGTATGCTGCTTGGGCAAAGAAAAACATTGAGAAGATGCTTGAATGCAAAGACAACATAATGATAGAAATTGCTCTTTCGCTATAGCATAAGTAGGCACGTCTACAACATAATGTATTGTGTATGGCAAGGACCTATGAAAGTCAGATAGTAGGTCTTTCACATCACCAATATGAAACTAGCGTGTGAGAGCTAGCTCTAAATGCATGTGAGACACATAAAAGGTGTCTTCAAAGCAGGATGCTGTAGATGTGGCCACAAGGAAGCTTGTAATTGAAATTGAGCCGGAGCATTAAGTGTGCGTGATGATAGAACGGTGATTATGAAAGGACATAAATGCATATCTAAAGAGATTAATGGTCCATTAGGAGTGAGGGGTAGTAGAGTAAAGTAGATTTAGTACAAAATTAACTTATTTTTAGCCAACTCTATTCTATTCTCCTCCACTCCCCCTCCTTCCCACCTCTATCCAAACAGGCCATAAGTATAGATGTATCCCCATGGCCATTTAGACCTAGAGAGTGGAGTGTGGGCTATAATGTTAATAACAGTATGACTCGATCTGCCACAGATGTGTAACTATGGTCTTAAAAGGATTTTAGGATGCTGTTTGGGCAAAGAAAGCATCCAAGAAACACTTGAATACAAAAATTTAGCACAACTTAAGGAGATTACTAAAGACCACATATTTGTGGCTCTAATACCACATTAGAATAGGATGAAAATGAAATAAAATGGTGTAGAAAAAGAGTAAGAGAGAGATAATAGAATTAACATGGTTTGGCCTAATAGTTTATGCCCACAAAAAAAAGCCCGAATGACTACATCTTTTTTATTTTAAAGTTTATTTTATAATGAACCAAATGTGGAGTACATATATACATTAAAAATAATATGGTAATCCTAAAACCACAGTATTTCATGATACAACAAAACCACTATGACCAATGGTGCTAATATATTCTAATTAACATGATGCAATTACCACTAATTAGAGGACATACCTGCGTAGCTTTCAAATGGTTTCGGATACTTGAAGCAATATCAATAGCAGTCAGGCCTTCCCTGTTTCTGCGTTTTAAATCAACTCTCTTATCCCACGTAAGAGAACATATGACTTTAGAATGAAGGTTCTGTGACGCCAAATGCAAAGCTGTATTTCCATTCTTGTCTACTGCGTTTATAAGCTCCTCAAACTTTGAGTCACTTAGTACGGCTTTTACCACATTGTTTTTTCCATTCTCAGCAGCTACATGAAGAATATTCTGGCTCTTTTTGTTGAGTAATTCTGTTAGATTGGGCCACTGTTGTTGAAGCAACTCCTTGACTACCTTTATATGGCCTCTTTTGCATGCAGCGTGAATAGGAAAGTCACCATTTTTACTCCTTTCAAAGGCTTGTTGTTGAAATTCTTTTAACAGGAACCGAACACCATCAATGTAACCTTTGGATGCTGCATAATGCAATGGCGTCTTCCCCTTTTCATCTCTTATGTTGAATAGTGTTTTATTCTTCTCGAATATTTTTTCCAACATATCTAAGTTCAAAAACCAATTATTTTAGAACATAAATAAAATTAAAAAGTGCGTAAAATAGAATGGTAGGAAGTTGGGGCTAATAATACCTCGCCTTTTCATGAAGATGGCAGCATGAACAGGTGACTCTATCCGAGGCCTTTCCATCAGCCTGCCATTTTCATATGGAGCTTCTAACAAAAGTTCAAGAATTTCTATATTTTCAGTTTCAATGGCTAGACATAATGGAGATTCACCTGCGTCATTCAAATAGTACGACGCTTCTTTATGACGCGAAAATAAATATTTCACAACTTTAAGAGAACACTGAGCTATGACAGCCTCATGCAGGGCAGTGTTTCCAATGTTGTTCTTCATTTGTAATAACTGTTCACAGTCATTAGCATAAGCATCAATGAGGACTTCCATTACGTTCAATTTGTTATCTTTGGTTGCCACATCCAATTTTCTAGCTTTGATTGCGACGTGAAGTGCAGTATCACCTAAAACATTTCTCCTGGTAAGAAGGAAGGGGAAGTGATCGATGATGAGCTTAGCTATCTTTATGCTTCCAAAACTTGCTGCCTTGTGAAGCAATGAATCCCCTGATGCACTCACTTGGTGAAAAATGGTAGACGGAGAGAGTTCTACCAAGCGAGAAATTAAATCACCAACATCATCTTTTACTATTGCTTCATATAAATAAACAGCCATCAATACATGTGTGCCATGGTCCTCCATCCCTTGAAATGTTTCCTTTAACTTCTCTAACTTCTGGATGTCTATTTCCTGCAACTGGTCAACATAGTTTTCCATGGGTATCTCTAGATCCATTAGCCTCACGAAAGTTTGACCAAGAAATTAATGAAGACTTCGAAAAATCTGCAAATAAACAAAGAGAATAACAAGATTTTGGTTTATAAATTATAATCCCTAGTCACTAAGATTGCATTCCAAAAGCACGGTCGCATTGCTGCCTTCCTTAGTTTTTTTGGTGGTCAGTTGCTCACCCTTCTAGCCCTAAGAGTAAAACTAACTTCAAATGTTAAGAGTATTGTTACTCCAAGTAGAGAATTAGGTTTGAATTACCCACCACATTTGTTAAGCAGGAAGGCAAAAACAAACAAATAAACCAAAACAAAAAACAAAACAAGGGTTTAAGACAACGGCCGTTAAGGCAGATGTTAACTTTTTCCTATAATTAAATACTCATACTTCGTTACAACGCAAATCTGACCTATAGCACGAATTGCCACCCTAATTTAGAAAGGGAGAGCAAGCCAATTTTGAATGAAAATCGAATGTCCATCATCATGTCTAGACTGACCGACCTCTCCCTAATTCTTTAGGAATCAATATCTTCATAGAAGTTAAGAGTTTATCTCTCAATAAATTTTCCTATAATGAATTATATACATTCTGAGTCTAATAATTAAGTTTGCATTTAAAATATATGCAATACACTAACTCAATTTTGGTTTGCTTCATATTCTCTCATATTGTGACTTCTCTTATGGTCAAGGTTTACAGACCCGGACCGTTCATTGAACCGTAAAAAGAAGAGGTTCAAGGTTTTTAAGGTCGAACCGAGGTTGAACCGTGATGACGTCATAATTAATTTAATAATAATTTAAATATAAATAAATATATTAAATTAGTATAAATAGAAAAATTGACTATAATAGTTCAAAAAAAATATAGAGATTTATCTTTCAAATATTATATATATATATATATATATATATATATATATATCATAACTTTCATAAATAAAATAAGAAATATTAAATTCTAAGCAAACATAAATAATTTTTGTTAAGGTTTAATATTATAATCTTTTTATAGGAGCTTGTTTAAATTATCTTAAATCATTTCCCAGCCCATTTGACAACCCAATAATTTGTCATGCCCAAGCCCATTTGACTAGGATCATTTATGAAATCTTTTAAAATAACCCAAAAAAAAAAAAAAGCCGAAAACAAAAACAAAAGCTGGAAGAGTAGCCGGCCAAACCATTAAAATATTTGACTAAATAGAGAACAAAACCCAATAACATTTTCAAAAGGAGTGGTTGACAACTTGACAGCAATAATTTAGTGGGTGACAGTAAAGCATGTCCATCACGCAGAGAAGACTCAGTAGACTAGAAGACTCTAGAGAGCAAAGGCAAAAGCAAAATGCAGAGAGAGAGAGAAAAAAGTGCAGAAAGAGCCGGAAAAAGTGCAGAGAGAAAAATGCTGAAGCAACAGTCGGCGAAAACCATGATAGAGAGATCGAGCTAGTGAGAGTGAGAAGAAGAATAAAAAGAAATGGTGGTGTGATCTAAAGGTTTGAGGTTGCAGAATGAAGATTCAACAATGGCTAAGCCTGTAAGTACCCAAAAAAGAAGAAAAAAAAGCTCTAAACTGAACCCGCGAGAACCGTTAAAGGAGAGAGGGAGACGGTCAGAGAAGAAGAAGTAGTTGCTTCATGGCGCCACCCCTGCTTCGCCGTCATCTTCTTCCTTTTCTCCTTTTTTTTTTTTTTTTTTTTGTTCAGATTCAATGGAAAGTAGGTAACCGTGAGAAGCAGTCTGATCACAGTTTTCAAAACCGTGAGGTCCGACCGCGGTTCGCACGGATCTCTGTTTTTTTTCCATAGAACGGTTCTTGAGGCTAAAAGAACCGTAAAAATGAACGGTTGAAGGTTTTTCCGGTCGGACCGTACGGTCCGGTCCGGGTTTCAAAACCTTGCTTATGGTATGTTCGGTTGGTAAGAATTTTAATGCTTGAGAATTTAAAACTCCTATGAAATTTACTCATAACGTGTTTAAATTTTTGAGAAATTAGACATCAAGGTTTGGTAGGTCCTAAGAAATTAGTTTCTGTTAAAAGTGGTTCCTAATGGGGATGGACAAGAATTGTAGGGGAGTATATGAGAATGGTGGGAAAATTGACTTAATTCGAGGTAGTCATCCTCTATAGAGAATGAAAGAGATTAAGAGAGAAAGATGCAATAATGCACTATGAAATTGGTTTATTCTTCAATAATAGAAATGTGATTACAAGTAGGTATTTATAAAACCATAAAATTATTCTTTTGGCCCACATGGCTTTATCCTAATGGTCCTATTATTCCCCATGTGCATTAATAATTCCAACATGTGTTAAATGGGGTTAACATGCTTGGAATTATAACTAACTAACCAACTAACTAACTAAATGCAATATTACAACAATTCTTATCTATATACCTAACAGTTTCCAAGATTTTGAGAATTAAATATAAGTTCAAGAAGGAGAAAATAACCCGCATGATGATCATGGTAAATAATACCTAAAAAGGAATGTTAACTAGTTTTAGAATAATTTGTTATAATCTATATATATATATATATATATATATAAAGTCAAAGCTTAGAGAAAGTAAAATTAGAATCCAATTTTAATTGGAGTTCAATTATGCACTGTGTCCTATCTAATATTTAATTTTTGTGCCAAGTGAATTATTAAGTGTAAAAATCGAAAAGTCCAAATCTAATTTATATATGCTATAAAACCGAAATCTTTGAATCTTTTTTTTTTTTTTTCCCTGAGAGCTTGCCACGTAGGATTTGAAGCACTCAAAATTTTTTACATCATCAATAGTTTCTTAAAAAAAAAAAAAAGAAAAAAAAAAAAAAACCTCACTTTCTCCCTCAAAAAACAAAACCAGATTAAAAACTCTCTCTCTCTCTCAAAAGAAAACTCATCTGAGTCCCCAAAAACAAAACCACCCAATCAAACTCTCCCTCTTTCAAATGCAGTCCCATTTTCTTCTTCTTCTTCACATAGCTCTTTCCCCTAACCCATTTATCGTTTCCCCAAAAAGAAAACTCTTCTCAGTCCCTCCATCGTTTCCCCTACCCATTTACAGATGCTTCTATCGAAGTCATGCAAGTATTGTCTGCAAATTTTGAGCGTTTTGAACTCAATTTGGTTTTGTGAGTTTTTTTTTTTTTTTTTTTTTTCACATATACAATATGATTGTTGACTTATGCTCAGAACATGGGTTTTGAATATCTATTATGGACCATGTTTAGGCTACGGACCAGATTTGATTTGAGAACTTGACTCTGATACAACAAAATCTTCAAGTTAAATGAAACAGTAACTAAAGATTGATGCTATTTATAGCTTTCCTTAATAATGGTTTTGGAGAAATGAAAAAAATTTGCGAGTTACTTAAATCAATTTCAACATTTTTTATGCCTCCTTTTCATTGACTTTTTTTTTTTTTGGTAAGGATCTAAAAGAAATAAAGAGAGAACTTGGAATAGCCTAAATTAATAGGTGTAATTGTTATGAAGAATATTAACAACTTTGACATAACATCTTGAAGCTTATTTCAATTATCATAGTTGTTTTAGAAAGCTACACATATTGATTAGATTCATTTTATATTTTGACTATTCCTTTGTAGATGCCCATAGGCGCTCAATTAATAGGAATTTCAGAAAGTGAGTTTGAAAAATCCTAAAGATCTTATGATTATTAGGACCGATTTGATTTTGGTAACCTCTGCATTTTTTACTACTCACTTGAGATTGCAATGCTTCTTAATGCTCAATCAATAACTTATTCATCAAATTGTAATATAAACTAAAGTTAGACAATACAATTCATGCAATGATAAAGTTTCATAATCAGTTTGATATTTTATTAAATTATTTTAGTTTACCACACAAATAGGTAGGTTCTATGCATAGCAAGGGTTTGTAACTAGTTAGATTCTAATTTTTTTTTTTTTTAATTTTTGTAGTAAGTGAATTATTGAGTGCAAAAACCAAAAAATCTAAATCCAATTAATTTCTAAATCATAAAGCTAATACCATATATATTTTCAACATTTTCTCAAAAAATGGGTATAATTTGAACCATATAGGTGTGACACACTAGTATATAATTAAAGCCACAATTGAGAGAAAATCCTATTAGATTCTAAATTGGATTTTAATTGTTATCTAATTTTACGTCATGCATACTATCTAAGTTTTTTTTAAAATATTATTCTAGGTGAGTTAATGTTGTGCAAAAAACAAATGAGTCTAACATAAATTAACCATCAAAAACTCAATAAATAATTAAAAAAGAGTAAAATCATGTGTATATACAAAAAATAAAAAACTAAAAAAAATAAATAAAAAGAGAGAGAGCGGGGGTAAAACTCATCTATAACTTAAAAAATGTGTAATTCTTACACCAAGTATAATTTGAATTCATGTATGTGTGTAATTGTGATTATTTTTAATTATACTGTGTGTATGCATGGATTTTATACTAGTATATATTTAAAGCCAAAACTGAGAGAAAATCCATTGAAATTTTAAGAATTTTAATTTTTTTTCCTAAGTTAATTATTCATTGAAAAAACCAAAGAGTCCAATACTAAATGAACCATATAAAAAACCAATCATACACTTAATCTAATCAATTTTTTAACATAACTATTATCTAAACTAAACAGACTTAAGGTTGATCTTGGGAGAATGTGGCATTTTATGGACTATGTAATATGCCAGAAGCACTCTGTGGGCGATTGAGAAGTTTCGTTTTAGTACCAAAAAATGATAAATATTTGTTATTAACCAAATTGTAAGTATATACAGGTTAATTAGGATCAAAACACCTCTTTAAAATTGTATGATAGAATATTTAAAATAAGTGCTAAAAAAATTACATGAAATTATCATGGTTTAAGTTAAATATAAGCTATAGTAGAAAGAGATGTAAAATATATATTTATATATATATATATATATATATATATATATATATATATATAACCTAAAAATATTAAAATACTATAGCTAAACTTATGATCTACAATTTTTATTCTTTTTTGAGATAAAGGATCTACAAATTTTAGTGTATGTAGAATTGTAGCCACACACAGTGTGGGTTACATGCTAGTTATAATTAAGTGCAATATTGGAGAGTTTGAAATAGCAATAAAGCTAGGATCAAAACAAAAATTCACAACAATTTTACACCACCACCCAATTTACCCATAAATTATAAGAATTGAAATATCCCAATATTTTCAAAATACCACAAGATTAATCAGCCAAACACTTAAAGAGTGGAGAGATGGGGCTACCATGGCATCTAAAAAATCCTTCTCCTTACTCTATTTTTAATATATCTTTTATATATATATGTGTGTGTGGTGGGATAAAATAAGTCAAACTTGTTTTTTTCCTCACACAATTAATTTATAGAGATGGGATGCCAATCAACCTTTGATATCCTTGTTTAAGTGAACTAAGCTAGAAATGAAAGGATAAATACTAAGTATAAGTATAAGACATGAGAATTGGATAACAATATCCTCAGGTTGATTATATTATGTTCCTCAAAATTGGACCAAGATACAGATTACACTTATTCTAAGATTACAATGATGATTCTCTATTTCTCTCTTTCCTCAGATGTTTCCTCCCCTCTTCACAGTGGCCTCTCTGCCTTATATAATCTCCCTAGTTGTATCTTGGCCTTCCACTTGAAGGGTTAGGGTTCATTTTCCTTGATACTTGTCCCATCAGGGCTTCACTAGAAGGTTTTTATACCAGGCTATGAGCTGTGATGACACTGTTCATGGGTCATTTTCTTATTAATGCAGCTAGCAAAGTGGGTTTAGAGCAATGAATGTGGAGGTGATAGATTCTTTATCTATATTCTTCCCTTTCTTGCTTGACAACAAATCTTCCTCCTCTTCCTCGGTTTATGCCCAATGGTCTTCAGAAATGGTCCTCAGCACTTCCGAGGACACTTCAGTATCCTCGGGGTCTTTGGGAATTGTAGTCTCCTTGTGCTTGTGATGAGTTGTTTATATTTTCCCAAGGACATGCTATCAGGGCTTTCTAAGGTATATTCTTCTAACATTGGCCTTCTTTTACTTGTCCTTGTTCTCAAATTCTCGTCCTCTCACAATAGCCCCCCAAAACCTCGCTTCCCATTCTTTCTAGGGAATGGTGGTTTTGGTAATTGTGGGGAGGCATTTTGCACGTTCTCAATGCATTCCCACATAAGGGCGTCTTTCAACTAATTGAGACATGCTCCTGATGCTTTGGAATCCACGATGCAACAGTAAAAGCAATGGACAGCTCCCTGTCTCCCACATTCTATGGTGAGATTACAATCCTATGGCTCCCATGCTTCACTTTAAAGGAGTGGGAAAATTGCCGCTCCTTCTCTAATCCTTATAAAAAGAGGAGATGGGGTGACTTTTCCCTATTTTTACCCAAAGCAAAAATAAATAAATAAATAAATAAAATCAATCTCACTCCAAATAACTGGTCCAAGGAGCCCCTTTTTCTTTTGTTTCCTTGTAAGTGTCTCGTGATTCTTATTTTTACTAGGATCAAGACATCTCTTTTTTCTTTCCTTTTCTTTTTTAGAAAGGGTAGATTCTTTAGCTTGGTTGATAGCCCCAAGCACAGAGGAGTTTAAGAAACACTATAGGATTCCCAATGACGTAACCATAGAACAATGTCACTTAGGAAAGTGGCACGAGAAAAGGCCTTCCTGGGTTGTAGCAATTCTTATGATTGCGTTCATAGAGAGGGGAATGAGGATTCCCATGGGTAAGGTAACAAAGGATTTTTTGTGTCTTTTCAAACTCTGTCGCATTCAGTGTGCCCCCAATATATTTAGAATATTAGGTAGTGTAGATGCAATAAATGAAAAAATGGGTGTAAATCTCAATCATCATGACGTAAATTGGGTATATAGTTGCCAAAATAATAAGGAAGCGAAACACTACCTCAAAACTAGGGTCCCCATCATTAGGCTAATCTCTTGCCTCCCTAAGACCAATAAGGGCATGGACGAGGACTTCCTTATCGTTTCAAGGGAGTGGCATGATGGACTGCACTACCTGACCAAAAATGGTGCACCAAGTGGGGTGGCTTAAGGATACCCTAAAGATTTTAAACTTCAGCTACTAGGAGAGGGTCTTTTTATTTATTTATTTACATATATATATATATATATATATATATATATATATATATATATATATATATATATATATATATATATATATATATATATATTGTTATTATATATTTTTTGAATGTTCTTTCCCCTCCTCTCTTTTTTTTTTTTAATTCTCCATCTTACAATATTTTCTTTTAGACAAAAATGCAACCGCTAAGAGACGAAGTTTGGTGAATTTTTCTGATCTCAACTGAATCCTGAGATCTAAGATATTCCTCTACAGTGATGGCCAACTCCGAGTTGCATACATCATCCTAAGTTTCAAGCCCAAATTCACCCATTTTCAGATCTCGAAGCACATAATCAAGGCTAAAGACCCTAATCTTGCAAGGGTTGACAACATGGCCATTGAAGGGTTCATCCGAAAAGTCCCACTTGCTGGAACTCAGTACGTGGAGCTTCCCGCACACCTGGTGGCCCAACTCATTGCAGAGGGCGAAGAGATTATCCCTTCAGAGGATGAGACCGAGGTTCGATCTGAAGAAGCTGAGGAAAAGGGTTTCGAAAGCTTGGTCTGTGAGGAAGATTTTGAAGTTTTCTATTGTCTCGACCTGATTGAGGACTCAGCGACAACCTCTACTCCAACTGCTGTTGCCATTAGTGCCGATCATGATGCCACTAAAGTTCTCGAAGGAATGGTGATCGAGAAAAGGCTGCCTAACTTGTTATCCCTGTTGGAATCTCATGCCGACAATGCCACCCTCGAGATTCCAATGGTACCAAGGCCTCCTACTCCTACTCCTCTCCCTCCTCCTCAAACCGATCTTACTAACAAAAAGAGGAAGTGAGAGAAAAAGGCTGGGAAGGGGATCGTCGAAGAGGATGAGATCCAAGAAGAAACCCCCCGAGAGCAAACCAAGGGTCCTAAGGCCACCTGACCACAGTAGGGGAGAGGTGGAGAAGACATTAAGGTTGCTCCTGAACATCGACCTCGGGTTCCTAACTGGAACCCCCTCTGGTTTTGGATGAAGCTCCTTTCACCTTGGATTCCTCCATCCGAGACTTTGATAAAGGGAGGGTAGGCTACGTTGCCAATTTCGTGGAACAAGCGCTTCTGCTACCTCGGGATATGGTTGAGCTTTGTAATCTGAAGAAGCATGAGATGTTCCTATCCCTGAAGAGGGACTTAGCCCTGGTATGTTTATATCCTATCCTTCTTACCCGAATATATGCATGTATACCCATCTGTTTGTTGCTTATGAGCTTAATTACTAACTCTTCTTTTCTTTTCTTTTCTTTTTTTTTTTTTTCTTTTTTTAAAAACAAACAATGCAAGCGGCCCATGTTGTCGAGGAATGGGTGGACCACACTCTTTATGAGAAGAAAGAGGAGTTGAAGCGTTATGCTGCTCAGAAAGCCCAAACCCAAACTGACAAAAAGCTGAAGGAGACTCTCCTCAAGTTGACCAAGTGTGATAAAGCTTGAAAAAGTGTAGAGACCTCCATAGAGAGCACTGAAAGGTAGGCTAGAGAGCAACTTCGCCATCTGAAGGAAGTTGAAAATCAGCTTGCACTTGCTTGGGAGAAGGTTGGTGAACTGACTAAGGAGTTGAGTAAAAGGATAAGGTAGTCGCTAAGGTCGAGCAAGCGGCTTACAACTTAGGGCAGAAGGAGATCGAAGCTCATCTCAAGTCCCAGATTGCTGCTGTGTGCCAAGATTTTTGCCTAAAGACTTGGACCGAGGCTCTATTTGAAGCTGGGTAGAGCAATCCTCAAAACTAAGGAACCTAAAAAATGTGTTCTACCCCCTGCCATTAGGGTTAAAGCTGCTACCTTGCCCAGAGCAGTGCTGCCCCTTCAACCCCAGTAGCTTCTGTTGAAACATTCGGTCCAGTTCAGGGTGTTAAAGCTCCTATAGCCCCTCCAACCTCTTTCGAGAAGAAGGGCCCAACTCAAGACAAGATTGTTCCCTCTGCTCCACACCCCTCTATTGAAGGGCAGGTTTCCCAAGAGGCTAAGAAGAACAAGGAACCAAAGGAGCTGGGTAAAGAGCTACCGAAGTAGGGCTTAGGTTTAAAATAAGGCTTAGATTTTTGTAATAGGCAGTTTATTGTACCCCTTTCTTATAGAAAATATGCCCATGTGGGGCTTTTTTGCCATTATTTTGCTTGTCTTTAGCTTCCTCTCTCTCTCTCTCTCTCTCTCTCTCTCTCTCTCTCTCTCTCTCTCTTTTTGTACCTTTCATCAATTAATGAAGATCTTTATTTTCCTTTCTCTTCTTTGCCATTATGTTTTTCTTTTTAATAATTTTTTCCCCTCTTGGATGATTTGATTTGTACTACTTTACTTCTAAATTCATATAAGTAACCTTCTCGTACCATTAACGTTTAGCTTGTTTGATGGCCCAAGGAACCCAACATGAGGAAGATCCTATCTATACTTAGGTTTCTTTTGAAAGTGTTAATTTTGCCTGAGGTATCAGATCCGAGGAACCGAGCTTAGCCAGGATCCTATTTAACCCTTAGAAAGATTAGACATTAATTTACCCAAGGCAAATGATCCGAGGAATTGAATTTAGCCGAGGTTCTGTTTAACCCTTAGAAAGTTTAGGCATTAATTTACCCAAGGTAGGTGATCTGAGGAGTCAAACCTAGCCGAGGTTTTGTTTAATTCTTAAAAAGACTAGGCATTAATTTACCCAAGATAAGTGATCCGAGAAATCAAACCTAGCTGAGGTTTTGTTTAACCCTTAAAAATGTTAGGCATTAATTTACCCAATGTAGGTGATCTGAGAAGTCGAACCTAGCTGATGTTTTGTTTAACCCTTAGAAAGATTATGCATTAATTTACCCAAGGCAAGTAATCCGAGGAATCGAACTTGGCCGAGGTTTTGTTTAACCCTTAGAACGTTTACTTTGAATCCACAATTAGGATTTTGATCAACATAAAGAGTAAGAGAGAAATTTTGTGCATACATCAAAGTTATATATATGAATGTGACCATACATAAACCTTTACACTAGTAGTAATATTTTCGTAAAATATTTACACTCTACAGCTGAGGTACTGGGATTTCATCTAGATCTTCTAGACGATAAGCCCCCACTCTGATTACAGAAGTCACCCGATAAGGTCCTTCCCAATTAAGCCCTAACTTTCCCCAAGCAGGATTCTTCATGTTCCCAACCACCCTTCTTAGGATGAGGTCCCCTAGTACAAATGTTCTTACTTTGACACCCTTCTAATATCCCTCCCTAAGCTTCTGTTGATATTACACCAGCTTGACAATAGTGACCTCCCTTCGCTCTTTGGCTAGATCTAGACTGTTGGAAAGAAGTTGCTCGCTGTTGTTATTGTTAAATTAGTCAGTTCTCATCATCGGGAAACCTGTTTCCAGGGAGATGACTACATCATAGAAAAATGGGTTTCTCCTATGGATTTTCTTAACGTGGTGTGATACGCCCATAATACATGAGTCAACTCGTCCACCCATTTACCCTTAGCTTCTTCCAACCTCTTCTTCAATCCATCTACGATGACTTTATTCATAGCCTCAACTTGGCCATTGCCCTGAGGGTATGCTGGGGTGGAGTATCTGTTCTTTATGCTCAAATCACAACAATATCTCCGAAAGGCCTAGATATTGAATTGAAGCCCATCATCCGATATGAAAGTGTTTGGGATCCTAAATCTCGTAACGATGTTTCGCCACACAAATCTCTTTACATCTTGATCTCGGATGTTAGCAAGAAGCTTGGCCTCTACCTATTTGGTGAAGTAATCAGTCGCGCGAGGAGAAGGTATTGTTGATTTCCTGTAGCCTTAGGGAATGGACCAACAGTATCCAATCCCCACTGCGTAATGGGCCACGGGCTAGTCAGGGGATTAAGTGTTCTACCTAGTTGATGAATGTTCGAGGCATACCTCTGGCATTAATCACATTTTTTAACAAACTCTTGGGAGGACTTCTCCATGCTCGGCCACCAGTATCCTTGTGTCAGAGCTCTATGTGATAAGAACCATCTTCTAGTATGATTGCCACAAATTCCCTCATGATGCTCTTCCAACAATGTTTCAACTACTTCGGGATGGACATATAGTAAATATGGTCCTGAAGACGAGCGTTTATACAATTTCTACTCTTCTGAAAGCTAATACCTTGGCGCTTTTCTATGAGCCTTCTCTACCTTGGTTTTATCATCGGGCAAAGTTCCATCCTTGAGAAACGAGACTATTGGGTCCATCCAACTAGGGCCCGCTTGTATGAAGTTCACCCCTACTGGTGTCTGTTTGTCATAGGCAAAGGTCACTAGGTTTTCTACCAGTATAATCCTCGGAAGGCTTTTCCCAGTCGAGGTAGTTAGAGTTTCCAATGAATCAACATAGGAGTTTTTACTCCAAGGTACTTGTTCTAAAGTAAAAGACTCGAAGTTGGCCTGTAAACACTTCACTTAGTTTAAGTACCACTGCATCCTTAGGTCCTTTGCCTCAAATTCACCCCGAACCTGCCTAGCTACAAGCCTTGAATAGCAAAGAACTTTCACAAATTTCCCTCTGAGCTTCTTGATAGTAATTAATCCCGTTTGGAGAATCTTGTACTCAGCCTCATTGTTTGTGGCCGTGAAGCTTAGACTTAGAGACTTCTCTAGCGTAATTCTTTCTGGGGAGATTATCACAATTCTAATCCCCGAACCCTTCTGGTTAGCTGCCCTGTCAACAAACAACTCCCAGGTTCGCCAAGATGAGATTGTGTTTAACCTAACTCCTTTCTCGGGCCTCCCTACCTCTTCAGAATCAAACTGGTCCAATTCTTCAGTAAACTTCTCTACCAAGTCTGCAAGGACTTGTCCTTTCACTACCATCCAAGGTAGATATCGAATGTCAAACGCTCCCAACATTGTTCCCCATTTTGCCACTCTTCCAATGTAGTCAAATCTCCAAAGCAGTGCCTATAATGGCAACCGAATGAGGATGACGATTGTATGTACTTGGAAGTAGTGTGGAAGCTTTTTTGTGGCATGAGTGATGGCCAGGATGGCTTTTTCTAGGGGAAGGTGTCGAGCTTCGGCTTCTTAGAGGGATTTACTGACATACTAAACTGGCTTTTGGATCCCTTCTTCAACTTGTATCAAGACCAAACTTACTAGGTATGACGTAACAACTATATAAGCATATAAGACCTCTTCTTTTTCTGGCCTGGACAGGATTGAAGGGTGAGCTAGATATGTCTTCAGCTCCTCAAAGGCCTTGTCACATTCCTCGGACTAGGAAAAATCCTTCCATCTATGTAATAATTGGAAAAAAGGTCTGCATCGATCGACTGATTGAGATATGAATCAATTTAAAGCCGCCATCATCCTAGTCAAATGTTGAACTTCTTTAGGGTTCCTAGGTAGATGTAATTTGTGTATGACCTTAATCTAGTTGGGATTAAATTCGATTCCTCGATGAGTGATCATGTAACCCAAAAATTTTCCCAACCCTACACTGAAGGAACACTTGGATGCGTTCAAACAAAGCTTATACTTCCTTAATACTGTAAAAACTTCATCTAGATGTGCCAAATGCTCTGACACCTTCTTACTTTTCACCACCACATCGTCAATGTAGGCCTTTACATTTTTGCCTAATTAAGCTTCAAATATCCTCGTCACCACTCTTTGGTATGTAGACCTAGCATTTTTCAAGCCGTAGGGCATTACTCAATAATGGTGATTCCCTGTTGGAGTGAGGAAAGTAGTTTTCTCTTGATCTGACAGTGCCAACGGGATCTAATGAAAACCTTGGAAAGCGTCTAGGAAGCTCATTCTGGGGTGGCCAAAGGTTGCATCCACAAGCTGGTCAATCCTTAGGACAGGGAATGGGTCTTTGGAACAAGCCTTGTTAAAATCCGTGAAATCCATGCACACTCTCCATTTTCCAGATTTCTTCTTGATAACTACTGTGTTAGCCAACCATTCTAGGCAGAAAACCTCTTTGATAGCCCTGGCTTGCTTGAGCTTGTGGACCTCTTCTTTAACCACATCGGCATGTTCCTCAGAGGACCGCCAAGGTTGTTATTTCCTCGGGACTACACTTGGGTTCACATTCAGACTGTGACATATGAATTCTAGGTTAACTCTAGGGGCTTCGTATGCACTCCAAGCAAAAATGTCTAGATTTCCCTTTAAAAATTTCAACAACTCCTTTTTTTTGCCTGGGGGTAGCTCGATCCTAACTTGGAAATACCTTTCCTTGTCTTCACCAATGACAATCCTATCCAGCCCCTCATATGGTACTGATTGATCCAAGGATGCTGGTATGCTCGGTACTAATTGTTATGAGATAGGAGTTAACTCCAAGGAACCGACTTCAGATGCTTAGTGTCTAATTGCTACCACCATACACTACTTGGCTATTGCTTGGCATACCAACACCTCTCCACCTCCTCCTTCGGTAGGATAATTCAACTTTACATGTAGGGTGGAAGTCATAGCCCCCATAGTGTAAAGCCATGATCTTGCCAAGATTGCTGTATAGGGCAAGTAAGCTTCTACCATAATAAAGTCTACATTCACTACCTCCTTTCCTGTCCAGACAAGTGACCTGATCATACCCTTGGGAACAATATTCTTCCCATCAAAATCGACCAAAGGGACATCATACTTGCTAAGGTCTTCAGGTTTCAATCCCAGGCCTTTAAATAAAGCTGGATACATGATTTCAGCCCCACTTCCTTGGTCTATCATTACCCTCTTGACATCGAAACCCGTGATTCGCAAGGTTACCACGAGTGCATCGTCATGGGGCTGGATTATTCCCTCCTTATCAGCCTCAAAGAATCCCATAATTGGCTGCTCCTGCATCTTGATTTTCTTAAGTGGCCCACCTTCCTCATCCACTTTTGACTATGGAGATATCGTCATTACCCCACTAATAAAGCCGGGCTCCTTGGGGCCACAAAGATGACATTGATTATTCCAAAGGAAGACCAAGGGACAGTACTTCTCTGAGAACCTGATGTTGGCTACTCTCCTTGGGCGGCAGGCTAGTGCAAAAATTGCTTCAACTTCCTAGCTTTGACCAATTGGTCAAGAAAGAGTTGCAATGTCCTGCAATCCTCTGTAGTGTGACCTCCGTCCTAATGGTACTAACAATAAAGATTCTGATTTCTTTTGGTGGAGTCTCTTCCCATTTTATTGGGCCACTTAAAGTAAGGTTCATTCTTGATCTTTTCCAGCACTTGGTAGATCGGCTCCTTAAACACTAAATTCACCATTTGGGGACTTATGGGGTTGTGGGGTGCCTGGTTGAAAAACTCTCTCCTTGGACGGCACGATCCGTACTGGTCAGCCCGATTATCTCTTCGATCGGGTGTAAAAATTCTGGCCTTCCCCTTACTTTGATTCTGATTGTCCTCAACCCTTTTATGCTCTTCAATTCGATCCATTAATTGGTGCATGCTCCAAGGAGGCTTCATGGTAAGGGACTTCCAAAGGTCAAAGTGTGTAAGAAGACCCACCTTGAAGGTTTTGACAACTACATCCTCAAAATCCCCATCAATTTCATTGTAGAGCACGCAGTATTTATCGGAACAGTTTTTGAGGGTCTCCCTTTCTCTCATATATATTAATAGCAAAGCCTCTAAAGGCCTCGAAACTCGACTGCAAGTCACAAACCTTGCTCTGAATGCCCTCGTTAGCTCCTCATAGGAGCCTATCAATCCTTCCTCAAGTCCATCAAACCACCTTATGGCAATAGTGTCGAGGCTCGAAAGAAAGACTTTGCACATCAACGCCTTGTTCTTAGAATGGATGGTCATCCTTTGATTAAAGTGACTCACATGTTCGACAAGATCTGTCTTGCCAATGTATATTGTGAACCTAGGCTGATTGAAGCACCAAAAGAGCTCAGCCTACTCAATGCGTCTAGTGAAGGCTGAACAAGATATTTGAAGGAGTGCCTTTCCCATGGCGTCATTTCTCATGTTTCTTCGTTGTGGAGTCCTAAATCTCTTGTGGTGGTACCTCTCACTAGAAGTGTAATGGGATGATGATGTAAAAGACTTGCTGGGTGGAGTTCTGCTTCTTCATCAGTAACTTCTATCGTCCTCAGAACTAGAACTTTAGCATGGGGTGGGGGTCCTCTCCTTCCTTATCTGAGCCTTGCGATGAAGGCGTCTGCGTAATTGATCCACTTTCCTCTTGAGGTTGTATACCTCCTCATCATACGAATTGTGACTAGCATGATGCTGACTAGTATGATCCAAGAGTACAGATGGAGCTCTTTGACTGTGTGTAGGCCATATCACGATCCCTTCTTCATTTGAGATTTACAAATTTGTCCCTCCGCTGGGACCCAACAGACTCCAGAGAACCACTTCTTCTGAGGTTGGCCATCCTGAGAAGACTTTTGCCCAAGAGTACTTAGGTGATAGTTCCTACAGACGGTGCCAATTGTGACAGGATAAAATAAGTCAAACTTGCTTTTTTCCTCATACAATTAATATATAGAGGTGGGATGGCAATCAACCTTTGATACCCTTGTTTAAGTGAACTAAGCTAGAAATGAAAGGAGGATAAATGCTAAGTATGAGACATGAGAATTGGATAACAATATCCTCGGGTTGCTAATATTATGTTCCTCAGAATTGGTTCAAGATACAGATTACACTCGTTCTAATATTACAATGACGATTCTCCATTTCTCTCTTTCCTCAGATGTTTCCTCCCCTCTTCATAGTGGCCTCTCTGCCTTATATAATCTCCCAGGTTGTATCTTGGCCTTCCACTTAGAGGGTTATGGTTCATTTCCCTTAATACTTGTCCCATCAGGGCTTCCCTAGAAGGTTTCTACACCAGGTTATGAGTTGTGATGTCACTGTTTAAGGGTTATTTCCTCATTAATACGGCCAGCTATGTGGGTTCAAAGTATTGAATGCAGAGGTGATGGGTATTTTATCTGCATTCTTCCCTTTCTTACTTGACAAATCTTCCTCCTCTTCCTCAATTTGTGCCTGATAGTCTTCAAAACTGGTCCTCAGCCCTTTCGAGGACACTTCAGTATCCTCGGAGTCCTCGGGAATTGTAGTCTCCTTATGCTTGTGATGAGTTGTTTATATTTTCCTAAGGACTTGCTGTCAAGGCTTTCCGAGGTCTATTCTTCTAACATGGCCTTCTTTTACTTGTCCCTGTTCTTGGGTTCTCATCCCCCCACAATATATATATAATTGAATAAAATTTTAACTATATTATATTAGGTTTATTAATTAACTTCAAACACCTAGTTGCATTGATCTTAAATATTCTTGAAAAATATGACATTATTTATATTTTATTGGTCTATGCAATTAGATGCTTAAATTTTTATTTATTTATTTAAGGGGATTTTTGTATTTAATTTAGGAACCTAATGTTTTGCACCTAAAGTATTATATGTCTATATCTAAGTTTTGTATTATGTTTTTTCATCTAATTACTTTTATATAGTGATCAAGATCGGAGTTGATTTTATGGGAGCAAAATTTATAAGCAATGCACACATGCACACACATGCATTTAAGTAATTGAAACCAATGTAAATAATAATAATAATAATTCATTTATATGAATACTAAGCAATATTTTTTTTTCAAAATTCAACTAATGATTCACAAATGAATTTTTATAGCTAGATAAACCTCATAGCTCATATGAATAATGATATTCTAATTGATATATATACTCATAAAATTATCCAATTGTAACATTTTGAATTCTACTCTATGAACATATATATACACTAGAAATTTTAGATTTTAGCTTGAAACAATATCATACTTGGGAGTTTATTATGTAATTATTTTTATATTTTATTAGTTACACACAAATGTTTTGGAAAAACTTCCTTTTCATATATGACAAAGACACTAAAGCTCTCTAATTCCTAATTACAAAAATATAATTGCCCTTTTATTCAAAAATAAAAACACAATATCCTTGGCCTAATTCTCCAAAAGCAGAATAATGAAGAGGGAATTTGTTTTCAAAGGAAAATTATTAGGTACTCTTAGAGTATCATAAATGCATACTCCCCTCTCTCACAAGAATGGTGGGTCGCACCATGAAATTAATTAGTGAGATCCACCATTTATGTGAGATAAGGGAGTACGCATTTATGGTACTCTAGGAGTACACAATAATTTTCCATTTTCGAAAAATGAAAAATGAATTTGTAAACTATCAGGGAAAAACCAAAATCACAAAGTTCTTTTGGGCATGTTTGGTTAGCTAAAAAAAGCACATTTTTTTTTTTATAGTTTTTAGTGGATCCCATCACTAAAAAATTAGTTTTGTACTAGCATTTGTATTTAGTTTTCATTTTTAGTAGGGTAAAAGTTGGATTTGAGTGAAAAAAGTTTTTTTTTTTTTGGACAAAATTTAGCTACAAAATTGATTATAGTCTTAAGTTACAACTTTACTCAGTATCTTTTTATTGAAGGTAAATTTTGACAAATCCATCATTGGATTACATCTTCTTATATCTTTCATGCTTGCAAAATTTCTAAAAAATTAGAGATCAATAGCTATATCATCAATAAATTGTTTAAATTGTAAGTTTTTGTAATTTAAAATTACAAATAAAATATAAGTTTATAAATCATATAGTAAATAATATCCGATTAACACAAAATTTGACATGCGCATTAAAAGCATAAAGAATATGCAATTTTTAGATTTTCAAAATATAGAGTAATTTTTATTTTATTGAGTAAATTGTAGTTTTAAGTTGCAACTAGTTTTGTAACTAAACTTTGTCTTTTTTAAAAAAAAAAAAAAAAAAAAAAAAAAGACCAAACTTTTTTTTTTTTTTTAAGAAACCAGACCCCAGGCCTGGGAATTTATTCAAAAACTAAAATCAATGAACATCACAAAACACAAGAGGAGCAATGTCAGCAGGAAGGTCTCCCAACCAAACCTGTAACCCCATAACTAAACTAGCTTTCTTAGCTAAAGCATAAACGGCAGAATTACACAGACGACTAACTAAATTAAAATAAAAAAAAACTGGAAAGCAGAAACTTGAATATCATCCAGAACATTCCCATAGCTAGTGAGCTCACCCAACCCATACCTAAGAGCATCAATAACAGCAGTTGAATCCCCTTCAAAAACCACTTGGGAAAGGCCAATCTCTAGCGCAAACTGAACAACTTTAAGACAAGCTAATGCTTCCAACTCAACCACCGAACAACCAAGAGAAATGGGAACAGAGATCGCCCCAACAACTACACCACTACTATCATCAGAGTAAGGTGTTTCGATGGTTGTCTAGGCACATTACTATAGTGTTGACTCCTATCACATGCTTGGACGTAGGACTTGGCATCTGCTTGCATTGATGGCCAATAGTATCTTACGTAAACAAGTTTATGGACAAGGGAACTTGCTCCTAAATGGTTCCCACAAGCTCCTTCATGTAAATCTCTCATGACGTAGTTGGACTCGTCTGGAGTTGAACACCTTAGGTAGGGCTGAGAAAAATTCCTTTTATACAAAACATCATCTAAAAGAACAAACTTTGCTGCCTTAACTCTATGCTTTCGAGCTTCTTCTTTATCTAAAGGGGGTAATCCGTCTTTTAGATAGGACATGATTGGTGTAGTCCAATTAGCTTCTCTGTCTATCTGTTGTACTTCAAAAACATCTATGCATGTAATGTATTAGACTTTGATCTGATCATCAACAAAGTCATCCATAGAGGCTGCTCTGGCTAGACGGTCAGCTTCTATGTTCTCCTCCCTTGGGATTTGCTGGAACTTTGCTGTTGCGAAGTTTTTTATGCATTGTTTGGCTTTGCTCAAGTACTTCTTCATTTGCTCTCCTTTAGCTTCACAAGTTCCATTCTTTTGTTCTATGATCAGCTGCGAATCTCCTTGGATGACTATTGATTCAGCTTCCAATGTCTTAGCCAAATCCAGGCCTGTGATGAGAGCTTCATATTTAGTTTCATTGTTGGTTATCTGGAACTATTGGTGTATTGCATATTCTAGATGATCCCTTTCAGGTGATTGCAAGACGACTTCAATCCCTCATGCATGCTGGGTAAACGAACCGTCTACATAGACGATCCATTCTTTTACCCTCTTGTTTTCACCCTACTCATCGTGAGCTAGAGTGAATTCTATAATAAAGTTTGCTAGTACTTGAGCTTGTATTGCTTCCCTTGGTCGGTACCTTATTTTCAAACTCACTGAGTTCAATTGCCTATTAAACTAGTCAGCTAGCTACTTCTAGCTTGTTTATGGACTTCTTGAGTGAATGATCTGTCAGGACATAGATGGCATAGGCTTGGAAGTAAGGTCTAGGCTTTCTAGCTGCTGTCACCAATGAAAAAGCTAACTTTTCCATTAGTGAATATCGTCCTTCAACTCCTCTCAGTGCCTTGCTAGTATAGTAGACAGGTTTTTGTACCTTCTCATCTTCTCTGAAGGGATACTGCTAAGTGCAGGTACAGTTCTTCATCTGGTTTAGACAGGCTTAGCAAGAGGGTGGTAATGAGAAACGCTTTGAGATCCTCAAATGCTTGTTGACATTTGTTCCTCCATTTGAATGCCTTCCTTAACACCTTAAAAAATAGCAAACATTTATCAGTAGCTTTTGAAACAAACCTGTTAAGTATGGCTACTCGTCCAATCAGGCTTTGCACTTCTTTGACGGTCTTTGGTGACTCCATATTCAATTTTGCTTGGATCTTGTCGAGGTTAACTTCAATCCCTCTCTATGTGACCATGAACCTAAGGAACTTTCCCGACGAAACACCAAAGGCACATTTGCTTGGAATCAACTTCTTGTTGTATCATCTAAGTGCAATATCTCCTTTGCGCTTTTGACTAGCATGTCATCCATGTACACTTCAACAATTTGTCCAATGTGCGGACGAAACATTTAGTTAACCAGCCTTTGGTAGGTAGCCCTTGCATTTTTCAATCCAAAAGGCATTACTTTGTAACAAAACAAACCTTGGCTTGAAATGAAGGCCGTATTCTCTTGATCTGCCTTATCCATCTTGATATGACTGTATCCCAAGAATGCATCTGAAACTTAGCAATTGATGCCTAGCTGTTGAATCTACTAGTTGATCAATGCATGGAAGAAGTTAACTGTCTTTAGGGCACGCCTTGTTCAAATCTATGAAGTCTATGCACATCCTTTATTTTTCATTTTCCTTCTTGACCATTACTACATTTGCTAGTAAATCTGAATAGTAGACTTCTTGGATGAACTTTGCTATGACTAACTTTTGAACTTCTTCCTTAATGGCATTATCTCGTTCTAGGACAAAACACTTTTCTCTTCTGACGAACTGGCTTGTAAGACAAGGATACATTCAAACGATGTGTTATTATACTTAGATCAATCACAGGCATGTCTTCATGGCTCCCAATGAACACATCCTTGCTCTTCTTGAGAAAATGAGCGAGATCTTGCTTCGTCTTCTCCTTCATACTTGTTCTAATTCGTGTGAACTTCTCCAAGTCAAATTCGTCCAAAGGAACATCTTCCAGTACTTCAATTGGCTCAACAGTCTTCCTTCTTTATTTAATATTCATCATCGATAAACAATCGCCCATCTCTAGCATGGCTAGATAGCATTTTATAGCTGCCAACTAAGCTCCTTGTACTTCTCCTATGCCATAACTCCGTTGGGAATTTGACAGACAAACGATAGGTAGACGAAGCAGCTCTCTAATTGTTCAAAGTTAGTCATCTTAAGATGGCATTGTATGAGTATGAATAGTCAACAACGAGGAAGTTTACTTCCTTTGTAATCTATTGTGGTTAAGAACCAACCACTATAGGAAGGGAGATGGTGCCCACAGGTAGAACCTTTGTTCCTCCAAATCCTATAAAAGGAACAATCTTTGGATGAACTAGCTCCCTATCAATCCTCATTTGTTGGAAGGTTGGGTATTAAACGATATCTGCTAAAATCCCATTGTCCACCAGCACTCTTCTCGTTGTGTAGTTTGCGATCATCAAAGTGATGATGATTGTGTCATCATGAAGATGGTGTAATCTCCTAGTGTCTTCATCTATGAAGGTTATGGCTGGTTCATCAATCCTTAGCATCCTTGGTGGACAACTAGTAAGTGGGACGCTCTATACTACTCGGAGATAAGTTTTCTTTGATTTGGAAGACCTTCCTATTGATGTTCCTCCCATAATCACCCTTATTTCTCAAAGGGGGTGGACGAACTGATTCCTCTATTCTGCCTTTTGGGGGTGGTCTCTCATCTTTGTGCTCTTGTCCAACAAAGTTCTTCAAATTCCCTTGCATGATGAGAACTTCAATTTGTTGTTTCAAGTCATAGCATTCGTTAGTGTCGTGGCCATGGTTTCAGTGGAATCGACAATACTTGCTCTTCGTCAACTTGATAGGATCTCTTTTCAACTTTTCTGGCCACTTCAAGGATGGGTCGTCCTTGATTTGCATCAACACTTGATCAAGTGAAGTGTTTAATGGTGTATAGTTTGAGTATCATCTTGAGGACAATCCTACTTTCCTGCCTTCTTGGTCTTCTTTTCTTTCGTCTTGGCCTTCTTTGGATGAAGGCCTTGTTCTAAATGATGCGTATATCCAACCTTTGCTCGTTTAGCTTTCTTCTTCCGTTTAACAGTGATCGCGTCTTTAGCATTCATGAAGCTTTGTGCTAAGTGTATCAACTTTGCCATTATCTGAGGCTCTCGATCATATAACTTGTGAATGAACAAATCTGAGGAGAGTCCATTGCGGAAGGCCGCTAAAAAGATGTTGTCGTCCATTTTGTCTACCAATAAGGCTTCTTTGTTGAAACGGCCAATGAAAGACCGTAGGCTCTCGTTTTCCCCTATTCTATGTTCAACATAATAGACGAAGAATGCTTATGTCTTTAGCCTCCAACAAAGTTGTTGATGAACAACTTGCTCAACTCCTAGAATGAAGTTATAGTATTTGGTGATAGTTTGTCGAACCATACTCTAGTCGAGCCCTTCAATGTTTTAGAAAGGCTCTGCACATGATCTCGTCTAGACCTCCTTGGAGATGCATCGGTGACTTGAATGTAGCAATGTGATTGTAGGGATCTCGTGTTTCGTCGTACGAGTCTAGGGTAGGCATCTTGAACTTAGAAGGTAAGGGATGAGTTGTGATTAACGCGGTGAAAGGAGAATCGGTCTTATGGATGAGGTCATCTATATGTGTTCTTCCTTTCATAGAGGCCCTCATTTCTCTCATGGCTATCTTCATCTGGTCCACTTCTCTCTCCAAGTATGGTACCCTCCAAGTGACAGTCCCCTTTGACTAATCTTCTCCTTCAACTCCACTCTCCGCTCTCCTTTCCTCTAGGTTTCGCCTAAACTCTTCCCAGTCTCGATAATGCTTTTTTCCTGTGGACTTCTCTGGTCAAGTCTTGGTTTTGCTGCTTCAGCTCTACAACTACAGCCGCCATGGATTGCTACTGTTACTGGACGAAGGTTGGTGGAGGATCTAGTATGCGATTTGGATGGCTTGAGGCATCTCTAGTTTCAGGATGTTCTAGACTTGAGGTCATTAACCTAGTCTGGACCATACATCCTTTTGTCTTAGAGAGTAAAGTGGCTAACACTTCTTGTTTCCCACAGACGGTGCCAACTGATGATGTGTGAAATCAATAGGCCATATACTTCGAACTTCAATGGTGGATCAACAACCTGAAAAAGGATAAAAGACCATCAAAGGTGATCGGGGTGAACCGGTCAAGAACCTTCTGACAGTTAAGTCAATTTCTCTCTACAACTCAAGTATGATAAGTTGATGAATAGTAGTGCATACCTTAGTAGTTGGTGAGGTTTGGTCCTTTTTATAGAAAGTTTGGAGTGAATCTACTTGTTAGGTGCCACTAACATTATGGAAGATGTGTGGACTTAGTAGGGAGAGGAGAGAATTTCAAGAAACTTAGCCCACGTCTCGGAATAGTGGATCGTGGTGTAACCATTCTTGGTTTGCAGAGAACACCTTAGAATTTACTAAGTGTTCATTGGTCGTCTATCGCCTCTTATCGTGTAGACAATTCGTCTTTCTTAGACGACCTTTCTCCTTGGTGTTACTTTCCTTCTTCCTTCTAGACCATTATCTTGGACAAACCTTATTCTTGTGGACGACTCATATGGACGATAAACACTTTAATTACCCATCAGCATTTAATTTGGTTGCTTATGTCATTTAAAATTAAAATATCAACACATGTCAACATGTAATTGGTTCTTGGGTATTCTTTATAATTTCTATTCATTGGCACTTGGAATATTTTCATTGGTCTCTAAATCATGACATCTTATTGGCCGCTTTGAATGTGCTATGTGGAATTGAAGGTATGATGTGATGAATTGTAATTGGCTATCAATTTTCCCTCTCACATGCAAGTCACATAATAGGTGCAAAGGTAGCACAGTCAAAAGACCAAATTGTCCCCATTTTAATCTCTTAAAACATCATAGGTCCCTCACACGTCTCACAATCAAGTCCCTCAGTCCTCGAATCTTCTTCCTCAGTCCCTCGCATCCTCTCAGGCTCTCGCTTCATTCCCTTACCCCAAAAACCCCTGAGACTAAAATTACCCAAATTGAAAAGCTAAACTCAATCTCTCCTTTAGTTCCAATTCATGTGGAGAATGGATTCTGTGGTTTTTTTTTTGTGCGTTTTGTATTAAAGTCCAGTTCCTTGATTACTATTTTATTATCGGTTCGTCCTACTTCACAACAACTCAATTTCAACAAATTCAATATTTCCCAATATTGAAGCTTCTCCTTGAAAATATCAAAATGAATTCTAGAGAGAACATGTGAGGAACCTGTGATGTTTTAAGAGATTAAAATGGGGACGATTCGGTCTTTTGACCATATGCCACCTTTACAGCTGTCATGTGACTTGTAGTAAGTCTAATTTCAATCCAATTTAACAGATAAGTAAACCGTAAGTTTCAAAGTGTGAAATGGTAACAGGGTTAAGTGTGCATTCTATATTTTAGGAGAGTATATATACTACGAGGTATAATTTAGGAGGAGTAAATTGAAATATTTTCAAATTTTTTAAACTAGTGATCAAACATTCGAGCAATAAATAGTGTCTGAATAATTAGATGTAGACTCAAATACATGTTCACAATAATTTGATTCTATTCAAAAATATCTGTTTCAAATTTCCAATAATTTGGAAACTTTCTTTGCCTGAAAATTCAAAACTCTATTATTCTAAATATAAAAAAATAAATAAAATAAAATAAAAAAACAAAAAAAAAAACAAAATTTTATCTGAAGAAATATATTTAGAAAATTCTACTAAAGCAGACCAACAAATAAAAAAGAAAGAATTATTTGTCAAACTTCCACAAAAAACTAGGGATTTGAAAAATCAAAACTTTACACAAAGTAAGACGCATCCTGCAATATAGAAGTAGACTAGACAATCAAATTTACAGACACAAACTAAGGTAAAGCTAAGCTCAAAAAGGCGAGCCACAAGCCCTTACATTGTAGGATGCACTGACATCAATTATCCTTTGTGACTTAGAATGTATAGGTACGGACACAGATACGGACACGGACATAGGTACAGGTACGATATGATGACACAAGCAATTTATGAAAATTTATAACATCATATGACATATTGGACACCGTTACAATTATGGATGGCCATGGATAGGGTATGGATCGGGTATACCCATACCCTACCCGAAAAGTTTGCCCATGGATACCCGATTATCAATACTCATTAGTATCCATACCTGAATCTTACCCGAATATATTATCCATGGATTCATGGACGGCGATGAGGACAGAGTGACGAAGTGGTAGGTTGGGCTACTGAGCGTCGATGATTTGACACCGTTATCGTAGCTATTGATACCGCCAGAGCTGGCTTCGGCATTTACTATTTCGCCAGAACCCTACAAGACCACCGTGGAAGTCAACCGCACGTCACAAACAACGTTCTCAACTCTCCATGGGGTCAACCACTCGACGGCGAAGGGGTCGCTGTTTGAAATGACGGATCCGGATCCTGACTTGGACCAGGACCCGATGGTCGTGGAGTCGGACAAGAAAGAGATTACCAATCAAGACGAGTCCAGCTCGAATCCGAAAAGATTGAGAAAAGACAACGAGTGTTGTGTGGAAATAGAAGTAGAAGAAGCCGATTTAGCACTTCGTAACAATGAGAACGACGAGTCGGCGGCGGTGGCCAAGATCAGCGATTCACAAATGTGGTGGATTAGTGCTGCTATGACTGACCAAGAGACGTGCTTGGATGGGTTGGGAAGAGAAGAGAGTAGGTCAATAGCTCTAGTCTAGAGAGGCAGAGAGAGTGAGTGACGGTGAAAGAGGTTTAGGGTTTTTTTTTTAAAAAAAAATACGGGTTAGGTTTGGATAATATCCATACCCTACCCAGTTAAGCTCTACCCATGAAGAACCGAGTATTACTCGAAACATTTGGATCGGGTAAGGTTGGATATCCATTACCCAATGGGTATGGCCATCCCTAGTTACAATACAGATATGACACAGACACAACACATGTATAACACCCTAAATAAAATTTCCATGCATCCTAGTTTGTGACTGACATATTCTAGCTCAACTAAACAACGTCTGTTTTAGGCTGTACCGCATACCTTTATTCTCAAAACACACAGAAATTCTTACCCCAAATGGTTTTTTTTTCTTTGTCCATATATGTTTCAGTTTTTTTTCCCCCTAAGAAGAAATTTTTAAAAGACAAAGTAGGTAATTATGATGGCATAATAAAAAGAACTACTAAAACTATAAAGCAAAATATTTTTTTGATTGATATAAAGCGAAATTGATACTATTTACTCAGCATTGATTCCCAAGTCCACTTACATGTCCATTAAACAAAATATATCTTCTGTACTTTGCAAGCTCTTCAATAGAACTTCTGTACTTTGCAATCAGATCCCTGGTAATGAAATTCAAAATAGAAAAACATGAACACATATTGAGCAGGTAAAACACATATCGCAACAAATTTCAAATACAAGTAACCCAAACGGGCCAAACCTCCTATGATTCAAAACTGCATGCTCACTTTCATCCAGCTTCCTCTTCTGACCATCAACGGTCTGCAAACAATACCCCCACAATTTCTTAAATTACACAAACAAACTCTCAATCCATAAAACGCAAGTTACAATATGAACTCCATGACAATTTTTGATACGGCAAAATCTTTTAGGACACAGTGCCATACTTAAATTTATAACAATTCATAATAAATTAAGATCAAATATTTATAATAAAGTATGATCAAATATAAGACCCTGGTCATGAGTGCTTGCATGATGCACGTAATTGTGGGGTATAATGCGAAAATAAAAAATGCAAATTTTCCAAAGTTGGCTTTATTAGTCAAAAGCGAACGAAATAACCATGAATGATGGGCCATGGCCCATAGGGCCCTGCACCGAAAGGAAACCGCATGGGTCCATAGTGTTCCTCACATTATTCTTCTTTAATAAAAAAATAAAAAAATAAAAAAAGTGCAATTATTGTGGTTTTCCTTTTAGGTTTTAATCAGTCATCACTGAACTCTTTGTAGTTTCAACTTTCAAGCATAGTTTTGAAACCCGAATTGAACCATATGGTCCAACTCAGTTAATCATGAACCGTTCACCAAAACAGTTCATTTAACTCCCAAAACTGACATATGTAATTAAGTCAATGAATTGTGCAAATCGCAATCGATTCCACCCCGTTTTAAAAACGGTAGACGTTTCTCACGGTTCATATCAGAGCTTAAAAATGTGAAAAAAAAACCTTGGTAACAAAAAAAGCAAAAAAAAAAACCTTAGTAACTAAAGCACCTCATTATAGTCATTGTTAAAACATCAGCATTGGTAGTGCTAAAAATTTAGTAATTTAACACTATAAAAAGCTACTTTATCATCTCACTTTATAAAACACGCATCAATATCAATAGAGGTTTTATTTTAGCATTCAAAACAACAAAATAATTTAAACAACATAACAAAATAATATATCTACTACGATAAACAACCAGCACCACCAACACAAAAAAAATAATATATCTTTTAATAAAAACTTTTTTTTACCATCTTAGCTTATAGCTATAGTGCACAGCTTTTGCTCCCTGATACAGCCGCCTTTTGCTATATTTTGACCTTAAATTTGGCATTTTAGCAAAATACCTACACCAATACTAAGAGCACTCACAAATCACAATAAAGGAGATATAATTGTTATAATGCTATTTTAACAACTTAAACACCAAAAGTTTCTATAAGTTGCTATGCTATATCTAAAATAAAATACCAACAGAGCTACTGGGCCGTCAAAGATAACAGCCCACTGTAGCTCATAACTTTAAAAAAATATATATATTATTTTATATCTTTCTCTCTCCTCTCCTATTTTTATTAAAAAAAAAAAATTCTTCTCTTTCTTCTCGGACCAACCTGTTTCTCTCTCTTTTTTTTCTTTTTCTCCAAGCTTCTCATTTCTTCTTCTCCTCCATATCTCTGCCTACCTCCTCTTCATTTTTTATTTTTATTTTTAATTTCTTAAGCTATGGCCAACAATATCTCTCTCATTCTTTTATTTTTTTCTTTCTTTCAATTTTTGTTCTTTATTTTGTGGTGGTGATGGGTTTTGTGCTGTTGTGGGTGTTGTTGTGATGGGTTTTGTGGCCGCTTGTGGGTGTGATGATGATGGGTTTTGTTGGTTTTGGTTGTGGTGGGTTTTGTGGCCGTCTGTGGGTGTGGTTGTGATGGGTTTTCTAGATTTTTTTTTTTTTTTTAATTTTTTACAGTGGTCGTGGTGATGGTAGTGACTGGCAGTGGGTTGCAGGTTGTGGTGGTTTTTTTTTTTTTCCTCTCTTTTGTGGTGGTGATGGGTTTTGTGCCAGTTGTGGGTGTGGTGGTAATGGGTTTTGTGGCCGGTCGTGGGTGTTGTTATGATTGGTTTTGTAGTTTTTTTTTTTTTTTTTTTTGGTGGTGGTGCTGGTGGTGGCTGGCAATGAGTTACAGGTTGTGAATTCTTGTTTATAGTTGTGGCTAGTTGATACAAAGAACCAAAAAGAAGTAGCAGTATAAGAGTAACTTAATCTTCAATAATCTTTCTCAAAAAAAATCCTTTTACAAAATCCCTCCAAATAGAAAAGGAAAAACTAAAAATTTTCTCTTACACAGCTGTAGTGTCCACACTGTAATAACTCAAAAGTTAGCCCCCACAAGTCGTCCGACGCTAGTCACAGCTTTAGTCCTTGTCTTCTGCAGCCTCCATCGACGACCGGTGATCTAATCTCTCCAAACCACGCTAGGATCTCTCTTTCTCTTTAGTGTTCTTGTTTCTTGGCTGAGAACTCTCATTTGTTTGCTGAAGACTTGGAAGTCCATCTATTTATTTGGGAAAGTAGTTTCCACTTTCCACACTCCGTCAAAGACCACAAAAAATCAGATTTTTATTAATATTTGGTAAATTTAATTTTTGGTTTTGTTGATATTTGAGTACCACGGCAGCTTTTGACTTCGTCAACTCACCTTTTTTTATATTTTAGTAATATTTCATGTTGTATTTAAATTTAATTTGATACTGGGGTCTCTCTTTCTCTCACTGTTCTGGTTTCTTGGCTGAGAACTCTCGTTTGTTTGTTGAAGACTTGGAAGTCCATCTATTTATTTGGAAAAGTAGTTTCCACTTTCCACACTCCGTCAAAGACCACCAAAAAAAAATCAGATTTTTATATGTGAATATACTTTCCTCATATTTGATAGTTTCTTTATTTTTGTCACCAATGATAATTTTATTATCATATTAGGTAGTATCAACATCACATTTAACCGTAATTTTATTATATTCAATTGTATCTTAATTTTTTCCTCACATTTGACGGTCTCATCCTCACATTATGCTATACCAACATCATATGTGACTGTACTTTTTTCACATTCAGTTGATCAAATTTGATTGTATTTTTGTACATTCGATGATACTATAATTTTTTTCTTATGTTTGACAATTCTATTGTCACATTGGACAATACCAACATCGCATGTGACTGTACTTTTGTCACATTCAGTAATTCCTTTATTTTTTTCTCACATTTGACAGTTCTATCCTCACATTGTGCAATACTAACATCACATGTAACTGTACTTTTTTCACATTTGATGGTTCCATTTTTTTTTCTCACATTTAATAGTTCAATTGTCACAGTAGGCAATACCAACATCACATTTGACTATACTTTTATCATATTTGGTGGTACTCTAATTTTTTTCCCATATTTGACAGTTTCATTGTCACATTAGATAGTACCAACGTCACACTGGATAGTATCAACATCACATGTAACTATACTTTAAAAAATTAAGTTCAATTAACTAAGTTTAACAAACACAAGCAATTCTCGGCCCTTTAAAAAATTTTAAAACAAAATAATTTTGTCCTTACCAAGAAGGAGATGCACACATCAAAAACACTAATAAATGATAAAACCCTTTAGCAGTTAAGTAGAAAAGTTGGAGGACAGAGCTGCTACATGCAACTAGTAGCAAAGCTGCTCACCTAACCTCAAGTCTTGGCTTCATCCCTAGTACCAACATCACATATGATCATAGTTTTATCACATTCGATGTTTCCCTCATTTTTTTTTTAACTTAATTTATTATTTGTTCTTTTTTCTATTTTTATATCTTAATTTATGATTTGTGTTAGTTTCTTAATTATAGATTATGAATAAGTTTGATTATGTTCTTAATATTAAAATAATTCTTAAATTCAAACATATTCACCTTCTTAACAACCTTATATAGTTATGATTATGGTCATGCTATATCCCTATGACTAGGCATCAGATTTAGAAGAAATTAGTCGCTAACCCGTGCTATGCACGGGAACCTACCTATTTGTGTGGTAAACTAAAATAATTTTATAAAATTTAAATTGATTAAGAAACTACATTATTGCATGAATTGCTCTTGTATAACTTCAATTTGTGTTACAATTTGATAAAGAAGTCATTGTTTGAACGTGCAATGACTTACGAAAAATATTAAAGAATAGGTCATGACTATAAACCTATAACTATTGAAAAGAATCAAAAGATTAAGAGCTTAAAAATTATAAATATATATGTGTGTGTGAAATATAAGAGAAAAATTTGTTACACTCAAAATAATAATTCATGGTTATAATCATTGAAATTTTCCAGATAGTTTTAGATATTACAAAAATATAACTCAAAAAGTCAAATGTTAAAACTAACACAAAAATTCAAATGTGAAAACTTCCAAAATGCCAAAAATATATGACTATTCAAAAGAGAATAAATAAGAAGAAGAAAAAAGTACATGAACCTATAAAGTAATAAGTTTTAAATTTTAATGGGTCTAAACTTTAAACAATGAAAAAAAATCACATGTTAGGTTGTGTTCCTAGCAACCCTGAAAGAAAAAGTAAAGGGAAAAAAACCATGAAATACCATCAAGCAATAAGTTTTAATGGGTTTAAACTACAAACAATGAACAAAAATAATCATAAACAATCATAGGTGCAGGGTTTGGTTACCAAGATCAGATGGTTGTAAAACACAACCTTTCAACATTGATTTAGGGTTATGCAGAAGGCAACATAAATGACAGAAAATTGTTTTTACGTTGTCTGCTATGCCAACCATCTAAATATATTAATTCCAAAAAATATTAAATAAAATAATTCCTAGAATTATATGAGATAATTAAGAAGAACATCAAGCCCTTGCATGGATGTTATTTGTGGACGGCTGTCCATCACTGCAATTCATAGACTTTGTTGTTAATAAGACAATCGAGTTCAAAACTAAAAGCGATTAGGTGGCCTTTGTACTACAGGATTTGTTCTCGTTGAAGAATCAACTTGCTTCCTACTATGGCTTCAATTTGATATGTGTGTTTTCTTTGTGAAAATTTGAGTGAGTATGATGGGTTTCGACCTTGGTAGAAGTTTAACCTGCTTCCTACTATGGCTTCAATTTGATATGTGTGTTTTCTTTGTGAAAATTTGAGTGAGTATGAAGGGTTTCGACCTTGGTAGAAGTTTATATTTGTGAAAATTTTTGTTATAGAATTTTAGTTGAAATAGAATTTTCAAGCTTTTGAAACGTATATCTAATAGAGTTTTATTTAAACTAAACTATTGTAATACTTGATAAGATATAAAACCAAAAATAAAAAGAATCTAAAATAAAAAGAAAAAGAAAAAGAAAATAGTGATGACGTGGAAAATTGTGGGAGTTCCAAAGGCGAAATAGAATTTTCAAGCTTTTGAAACATATATCTAATAGAGTTTTATTTAAACTAAGCTATTGTAATACTTGATAAGATATAAAACCAAAAATAAAAAGAATTTAAAATAAAAAGAAAAAGAAAAAGAAAATAGTGATGACGTGGAAAATTGTGAGAGTTCCAAAGTCTTCGGTTTTATATATATATAGATTAGTTTTGTGCTAATGTATATCCCCCATTAGCTGGGTCCAGAAACACGATATGCTCGTGATGCCCTAGATAAAACTAGTTTTGATACCAATGAATAACCCCCATTGGTTGGATATTAGAGTCAATATATAATTATATTATCCAAAATCATATATATCAAATCAGAGTTCAAACAAAAATATATCTAATTCAAATACACACACACACATATATATATAATCATATATTCAGTATTCTAATATATTTGTAATAATTCTTTATTCTTTACTTTAAATTAGTAATACAATTGAAATAAAATTGTAACAATTATAAACAATTTTTAGTAGTTAAAATACAATAATATTAGCAAAATAAAACCAATTAGGATAAGGTTACTTACCTCAGCTAACTCACCACAAAAGAATTTCTCCCTAACACTTCCTCTAAAATCCTTAGATATCATCTAAAACAATTTTTTAAGTACCATTTACTCAATAATCAAATAATTAAAAAAAAAAAAAAAAAACTTATAATGGTACCCAACCAAAAAAAAGAAACTAAAAATATCAAATAATTTCTCATTAATATCTCACACCAAAAATCCACTATATATATATATATTTCATTTACTTTCTGCCACTAATAGTTCCTAGCGATAAGGCCTCTAGATTACATGTAGGGTCAAAGTCAATTTGTAAAGGACTATACGTGTGTTAGAGCAACCACATCAGCCCTTGTATAGTCTTCTAAAATAGAAAAAAGGTACCCATTTTACACATTTTGAGCAAAAAAGCACCCACATCAATGGGTGTAAAAATGTGTAAATATACACATTAGCTACAGTAACCATGTATATTTACACGATTACTATAGCTCGTGTATCTATTATTTTATATTTTTTCCTCTCCTCTCATTACCTCTAATTCTCACCTCTTTCTTTTTCTCATTTCCTCTCTTACCTCACTCTCACCGATCAACTCTCTCACATGCCATCAAATCAACTCTTTCATTTCATCAGATCACCTCATTCTCGTCGACCCACGCCACCGACTCAAGCCCCGTTGTCAATCTGTTGTGGATCAGATCAACTCTCTCAAATCATGGTTGTTGGTTTTCTCTTGATTGTCGATTAGGTTGTGGTGGGCTATTTCTCTTAATCGTCGATCTGTTCTTTGGGGCTGCCGTGATAGTGATTGTGGATGTGGGTCGGTGGGTTGCCGATCTATTCTTTGGGTTGTTTTTTTGGTTTTCTAGTTTTTTTACTTTTTTTTTTTTTTTTTTTTGGTTGGATGCTGCTGTCGATCTTGTTGCTCAGTGGGACGCCGGAGGCTGGGTTGATGATGGTGGCTGTGGGAGTTGTGTTGAGAGATGACAGTGTTAAAAGAAATGATTGTTTTATTGAATAAATGTGTAGAATAGATAAATTGATGTAGGAGTTTTGTAAAAGTGGGTGTGTAAAATAGAAAAAGAAAAAGTAGGTTTTTTCTTGCAAAATAGATGGAAATTTTACACTAACTAATGTGGTTGCTCTTACTTTCTTCTTCTATTTCTTTTTTCTTTTCTTTTTTTTAATCTCCTGCCACCTGCCACCATTAATTCTCTTTGAGATGAGGAAAAAACCAAACACAAGTAAGGCACATGGGCAATTACAGGATACTTTTTTTTTTTTTTTTTAAACATCTAATAGCTTGTCAAACTACAAGCCTACAACATGACTTTTTTCTATTCACCAAAATCACAATTCGGTAAACCTGTGCAGAATCGAATTCATTAAACCTAAAAATATGTAGCCTGTTTTTACACTTAAGAGCATTCTAGAGCATTCATATTGATAATGACATATGCCATATGTTGGTTCAATTTAATATAAAAATCCAAAATTCTCATGCCATTCGGACTTATAAAAGTTGACTATTGTAAAAAAATTTGCAATTGTGCTACAGTGTGATTCTAAATGTAGAATCGCACTATAGCTTAATTGTAAAAAAAAAAAAATATATATATATATATATATTAATATTTTATTACTTTTTCACTTTTTGCTTTAACTGATATTTTGCCTTTCAACTCCTCTCTCTCTCTCACCGGTAACTCTCATCTCCACTTTTTTTTTCTCATTCAATCCCTCCTCCTCTCTCGTCCTTATCTGTGTGGATCGATGCCTGTGCATTGGTGTATCTCAGAGCATACGGCGTGGGTGGGTAGGTGGTGCGGCGGCGTGGGCAAGTGGTTGTGGCGGTGTGGGCAAATGGTTGCGGCAGCGTGGGTTTGGTGGCTTCGATAGATCTCTTCCCTTTCTTTCCTCTTTTTTTTTTTTTTTGTTTTTTTTTTGTTTTTGTTTTTTTGTTTTTTGTTTTTTTTCCCTTGAATCAAGCCTCTGTGGGTCTCATAGTTTGGTGGAGCTCATGGTTTGATGTGGCAGATCAAGGTGGTGTCGTGGTGGTGGATCGAGGTGGTGCCGTGGTTTGTGGATTGGGGTGGTGCCATGATGGTGGATTGAGGTGGTGCCATGGTTTGTGGATCGGGGTGGTGCTGTGGTTGGCCTTCTATAATGAACCAGATTCCAATCCAATCTCAAAGATTTTATATTCTAAATTGTAAGTTTAAACTATGCTTAAATTGGGAGGATGTTGTGTTGATGATGGTTGGGTTTAGATTTTGTGTTGGGGGTATGTTTGGGGTTTGGGATGAGTTTCTGTATTGGGAATTTTGGGTCTGGGTTTTAGGTGGTGATGACTGATGAGTGATTGAGATGGAGAGGAAGAGAAAAATGAGATTGAGAGAAAAAAAAATTATTGTGTAGATATATTTTTTTAATATGTTGTATAGGAAAATAAAAGATAGGATGTTGGGTGTGTTGTAAAATGATATGATATAATTAATAAAGTAACTTTTTGAGATAGTAAAATAGAATAGCATGGAATTTCCAGTTGTGAATGCTCTAGCAAAGATGTCAAATGCTAAAATGCTAAAACACTAAAAAGTGGGATTCATCAAAGATGCTACAGCTAAATGAAATAACATCTTAGCTACAATAAGCTGTTATCTTTGACAGCTTATTGTAGCTATATCTTATAAAAAAAAAATTATTTTAAAGCTTTCTCTCCCTTCTCTCTTTAGAAAACATATTTTATTTCTCCCTTTTTATATTCCTTCCTTCTTCTTTATTCAAACTTGCCGTTCCTCTCTTCCTTTTTTTATTTTTTATTTATTTATCTCTCGCTCTTTGAAATCAATCTCCCTGTGGCTTCCAATTTGTTTTAGTAGGTTTCGATGGTGGGTCACGGTGGCGGTGATTTGTGGGTTTGATTTGGAGGCACAGTGATGAGATCAGTGAGTGCGTGGGTTGGATCTTTGGGTTACAATTTTGTTTTGATGGCTGGTTGTTTTTGCTAGATGGTTGTGATTTTGCTTTGTTTTTTTGTTTTTTATTTTTTCCTTCCTACAGTGGGTTAGATCAGCCACCGGTGAGTGCTTGACTGAGTTTTTTTTTTTTTTTTTTTTTTGTTGTTTTTTTTTGTTTTTTTTTGTTTTTTTTTTTGTTTTTTTCAGTGGCTGGTTGTTTTTGTGGTGGTTGTTTGTGATTTTGGTGGATGGTTGTGGTGGAGGAGGTGGTTGGCTGGTTGCTATAGTTTTTTGTGTAGTTTTTATTATTATTTTTGTTAGGACATATGTGATTCATGTTAGGAACATATGTCAACATTTTATGTAATTGGCTAATCCTTTGACAAAACGCACTTTACTTGTAATTGGGTAGATCTAGGATGTGTTTAATGCTTCAAGAAACAAGGTTTCAAGTTCAAGTATTAAAGCCATGCAAGTCTGTCCAAGAATCAAGTGAGAAAGTGCAGGATTTTAACACTCGATAACTAGTTCAACAGCTAGCATCTATCGAGATTTAAAAAGCTTTGAAGTCCGAAACTCGACAGCTATCTCGATAGATACCATATCTGTTGAGGTTTATGAAATTCAGTTTTTCAGAATTGATTTCACTCCAATCCGTGAGTATGTGTTTAGGCTTTCTTTTCTTATAATCCTAAACATATATAAGGATTGTTTTAAGGACCGTCATAGCTGATGCAACTCAATGTAAAAGTTTTTCACAAGCATATTGTGAACCAGAGACATATGCCCTAGTTCATCTTTCTCTTGAAGAAGCTGCTGTGTTTTGTACACCATAAGATTTTGTGACCAAGCAACTTCATGATCTTCATCGTGTGATGAACTGAAGAACTTTGCAGCCAACATCCTTCTCAAATTGGTAATCAAGTCGCGTACTGAGATTCGCGCATCTATTAGTTTGTCACGTATTGGGAGCCATGCATTGAAAGGAGAGATTGTCACTATAGAATAAGTCCAATTGGGTATTAGGGTAAGGGTTCACCTGTAGGTTGGTATAAAGTACTGGGATTCCTTTACTTGTAACCGCTTGTTTTGATAATAGTGGATTCTCAGGAGTGGTGACCTTAAAATCACCTGGTGGGGTTTTTACCGTGTAGGTTTTCTCCATTTATAAACAAATCACCGTGTAAATTTATTTTGCGCTACATACTTAGTTTAATTGGTGATTTGTTTGTACTACCACGCATATTGCATGTTAATTTGATTAATTAATAAACTTGGCTAATTAATCAATTAATTTATCACAAGGGGTCAATATATTCTTGGCCTATCAATTTTAATCAGTAGTTTATATTATTTAAATGAAATGGTAAAAAATATAGAAGTTTTGATGTTTTATGTATCTTAAAGTGGGGTGGTGTAATAAATAAAATAGGTTTTTGAAGTGTTAAATGCTAAAATTTTTAGAATCCTTGATGGGAATGCTCTAACGTAGCAAAGGGCACAGAAAATATAAATTTAAATCCTTCTTTTTTAATATCATAAACTTATTGGAAGTTTAAATAGCTTACTACTGGCCAAAAAAACTCAAATAAAAATATTCTAATTTGATATAAAGTTTAGATTTGGTTAAGGATGAAATTTTTTAGGTTCTTACCTTAAATGTGTCGTTAGTTTTTCTCTACTTAAATATACTGAGAAGTCCTCCTTTAAAAATATCTATAGTTATAAGCCAACTTAATTAGGTTATATATTAGCCAACTTGTAGCTGAATTGGCACCACCTCATGCATAAAATGCTTGGGGGGTCTAAGAGGAAAAGGGTTAGAGCTACGAGATTAGCAGCATGTTGTGATTATTTCTCAAAAAACAAATAGGTTATATATAGTTAGGATTTCAACCTTATTTTCTAAAAACTCTCTTAGTAATATAAATTATAAAATTAACCCCACAAAAAGATTTACTTAAACACCCCTCTTGTTAAGTCCCTTTTTTTTTTTTTTTTTTTTATAAATTTTATGGGTATTACAAGTTCAAAATACTAATTATAGTATTATAGAAATAAAGCTGAATTCTAAATATTTTTTTAAAAGCAATCAAGGCATTGAGATGATATACAACTTTCAAGGAGTATTGCTATACTTTTATACTTTATATTGAATTATTTTTTCAATTTGTTTTTGAGTAATCAAATTACATGTTTAAACTTTTTTTACTAAGTTTAATCGCTTGAACTAATTGTCATTAGTTATGAATTGATTATATTTTTGTTTCTTTATTTTTGATAATATGAAAAATCATTGATGGAAACTAAGTAAATTTACCTAGGTATGAATTATATATTATAGTTTACATTTATATTGCATTTTGTATGAAGTTTACTTTATTATTATATAATTGTTTATTTGCCAAGGGCCTTGTAACTAAATTGGCACCTCCCCATGTACAAAGTGCTTAAGGGTTTAGGGAAGAAAGGGTTCGAACTGCAGGATTAATATCTTGTTGTAATTATCTATCTATATATATATATATATATATATAAATAATTTTTTATTTAATTTTGTTAATGTCCATTAATATTTTTTGGTTCTAGTACCATTTGCCTCCTTTATTATAGTCCTTGAGCTCACATATGAGTACATTTTCTTTTTGTGGATTATCCAAAACCTAAATTATCCTCAGGCAGTTGTTTCAGACGGCAAGACCATCAAAACTTCCATGGGATAGGTTCTATTTTACAGGATGTTCAAAGAAACGGCAACATGTGTTGTTGAATGGAACAAACTTGATAAGATCAGAGCAAGAAAAGAGACCTTTACACAACACCTTGACTCGGTCCATTTACTGGTTTCTGATGAGAAAATAAATAAAAGATTATATATATACACACACCTTTCTTTCGTCCCATTTGTCGCTTCCATCAAGTGTATCAATTAAGGAAATCAATACCGTATCGGAGGCTGTACCGGTTTGGCCAACAGTATGATATATTTCGGATACTGGTGTAATACCGGTATACCGTTTCAGCTTTACTGCAATTTTTTACTATTTTATACAATATACAAAGTTATATTTCTAATAACTCAATATATCACTTTGGCAACTTTTTATATTTTTTGGTGGAGTTAGAGCATTAGTAGCAGTGAAGCTAAATAGCTATATAGCTATTTTAGCTTCACCAAAACACAAAAATGCATGTTACAATAGTGGAGCCATAGCTAAAATTTTTAAAAAAATTATTTTAAAAATTATAATAAGTTACCAAAACAAATATTAATATTTTTTTTTACTCATATCTCTTCTACCTTGTCAATATCTTTTTTTTAGCCCTCTTTTATTCTCCTTAACTCACTACTCTCTCTCCTTTAATAATTGATATATTAAAAGCTCATAAATATTTAAAGACTAACGGATAGAATTGTTAGATTGAAATACTTTTCGGACCAAAAAAAAAAAAAAAATTGAACCTTTAAAAAAATTAAAATGATTTACGTTAACCGATAATTTTTTTTATTTGAAATGCGTAGAGTTTCCAAATCCTACACCCACCCAGTCAACTACTGGAAGTCCTAACTCATTAGGATTTTTTTTTTTTTTTTTTTTTCATTCTTTTTTTCACCTCCACACATCTTGCTTGCAGTTGTAGCCCATTAGTCTTTCATTATAAGTTTATTTATTTATTTTTTTTCATTCTTTTTATCACCTCCACACGTTTTGCTTTGAAGTCTCATCACTTGCTTCTTGATTAACTACTTAGGGCCCGTTTGGTTTAGAGTAGTCTCAGTTTTCAGAACTCAATATTCAGTTTTTATAACTCAAACTCAAAACTCATAACTCATAACTCAAACTCCACTATCACTCAAAAAATCCAACACTTTTGTTTGGTCACAAAACTCAGTCATGAATCTCAGTTTTTAACTTCACTTTTTGCCAAAATAATGGACCCACCCACTGACACTACACAGAAGAATATGGTTGCTACCCGCGTCCCTTTTTTTCTGCTCTTCAAACCCAACTACACCCAAACCCAGCTCCACCACCACCAACGAGAAACCCTTCATCCACCACCATCAACCAAGCTCCACCACCACCAACGGCAAACCCAGAAATCCATAACCATAATCACCACCACCAACAGCCCTCAACACAACCACAACCTCCACCAAAAAATCCGAATGAAACAAAAATCCAAACCCACCAACAGCCCTCAACCAAATGTGTTTGATTGAAGAAGAAAAAAAAAAAAAAAGCATTAGGTCTCACACGTTACAGCCATCACCGCGTGAAGAAAAAAAAAAAAGGAGAGCTCTGGGTCTGATTCGCCGGCGAAACTTCCGATCTCTAGTCTTGGCTTAGTTCAATTCACCGGCGAAGCTTCCGATCTCTGTGAAGCATCAGGTCTTAAGATCCAGCCTGGGCACAGTCCGATTTGCCAGCGAAGCTTCCAATCTCTATGAAGCATCAGGTCTCACAGTCCAGCCTGGGTTCAGTCCAATTCACTGGCGAAGCTTCCGATCTCTGGTCTTGCTCTCTCTCTGATGCCACACAAAAAAGAGAAGGAGAGCTCTGGGTTAGTGAGAAGAGAAAGCTCTAGGTAAAAGAAAAAAAAATGAAGAAGGAGAAGTGACATAGAGCGGGTTGGAGAGAGACATTACTTGATGGGACAAGTTATACGAGTGGGTCCCATTCTTTGCTTAATTTTACAAAAATGCCACTAAAACTCAATTCTCAAAAACTAAAAACACCTATTTCTTGTTTTGTGTTTCCATCACTCTAACTCAAAATTTTGTGAGTTTTGAGTGATGGAAACACAATGTGAAAATCAAGCCAAACAAAAAAAAAATTTGTGGGTCCCACGTGTTTTGATAACTCAGTTATAAGTTTTGGATCATATCACTCAAAACTCCTCTAAACCAAACTGGCCCTTAGTTTCTACTTTCAAGTGAGTGTACCAAAACTAAAAAGAGAGACAGACACAGGTTGAGAAATAAATGAAGAAGATGAAGGGGTTGTAGAAACAGAGGCTGGCGAAACAAAGGAAAAGAAGAAGAAATGCGTAGCAAAGACAAATACAATACAAAGAAGAGGGGGAAAAACCGAGGTAAGAGTGAGGAGGTGGATCTTGAAATTTGGGGGGTTTTCTGAGTTTTTTTGTTTCACCCACTATCTATTTTCCAGCCGAAACCCAGTATTTATCCCGGTATGCCCGAAACGGCTCCGGTACAGTTGGTATTTAAACCGAAATGAAACAAGAGCATTTTTGTACTAGCCTAAGCACCGATACAATACGAAATTAACTTCCTTGGTATCAATGTGCACCATCCTGTAACTAAGATGGCTATGATATTTGTCATAGTGATAGATGAACCCCACCTAGAAGGACAAAATATATCATTTTCAATAGATGTATAGGGTTCAAATATCTCATTTTTCATTGTTGGGTTAAGATAGCTTGACCCCGGTTAATTAATTCAATTACCCAAATTGATTAATTAGCTTCAATTGCATACAAATCGTGAAGGCACCAATAAATCACCAAAAATACTAAATGCAGCGGAAAATAAATTAGACACAGTGATTTGTTGATAAATAAGGAAAACCTCGCAAGGAAAAAACCCCACCGAGTAATTTTAGGGTCACCACTCCTAAAAATGAACTAATCAACAATCAAGCGATTACAAGTATAAGAAATCTTACCAACTATCCGGGTCTATCCTGAAATACCAACCTACAATTGAACCTTTGCTCCAATAACCAATTAGACTTAATCTTATAGTAGCCTTCTTTCCTTTTATGCACATACCTCCAATTTGTGACTAACCCTTTGCATGGATCCTAGTATGTGACTAACTCCAGCAACTTAAATAGATGTTGTTGGTTACAAAGTTTTTCACTTCATTAACAATGAAGATCAGGAAGCACTTGGTTACAAAACCCTGTGGCATACAAATGCAGTTGATAGGCCAAGAATTTATTGACCCCTTGTGATGAATTAATTGATTAATCAGCCAATTTTATTAATTAATCAAATTAACATACAAGATGCGTGGTAGCACAAACAAATCACTAATTAAACTAAAAATGCAGCGAAAAATAAATTGACACAGTGATTTGTTTACAAATGAGGAAAACCTACACAGCAAAAATCCTACTGGGTGATTTTAAGGTCACCACTCCCAAGAATCCACTATTATCAAAACAAATGATTAAAAGTAAAAGAATCTCAATACTTTATACCAACCTACAGTTGAACCCTTACCCCAATACCCAATTGGGCTTGTTTTGTAGTGACAATCTCTTCTTTCAATACACGGCTCCCAGTACGTGACTAACCAATCGATGCACGGATCCAAGTATGTGACTAACCACCAACTTAAGAAGGATGTTGGCTGTGAAGTTCTTCAGTTCATCAACATAATGAAGATCACGAAACTTTTGATTACCAAACCCTACAGTGTACAAACGTAGCAGTTTTTTAATAGAAATATGAACTAGGACATATGTCTCCAGTCACAATATGCTTGTGAAAAACTTTTGCAATAAGTTGCATTAGCTGTGAGGCCTTTAAAATAATCTTTATATATGTTTAGGGTTATGAGAAAAAAAAGCCTAAACATGTACTCACGGATTGGATGAAAAATCAGCTTGAAAAACTGAATTTCATAAACCTCAACAGATAGGTTATTTATCAAGCTAGCTGTCAAACTTCGGGCTTCACAGCTTTTTAAACCTCGATAGATGCTAGTTGTCGAGCGACGAGCTTCAACAACTTTTAAACCTTGATAGATGCTAGCTGTCGAGCTTTAAAATCCAGCATTTTCTCACTTGTTTCTGGGACAGACTTGCATGGCTTTAACACTTGAACTTGAAACCTTGTTTCTTGAAGCATTAAACACATCCTAGATCTACCCAATTACAAGTAAAGTGCGTTTTGTCAAAGGATTAGCCAATTACATAAAATATTGACATATGTTCCTAACATCAAATCAAATATGTCCTAATAGCAGTAACTTCTCAAGAGAAAATAAGTCTCTTGGTTTTTGTATCCGTTTGTGATGGCTCTTAAAATAAGTCTTATATATGTCTAGGGTTGTGAGAAAAGAAACCCTAAATAAATACACAAGCCTAGGCTGAATTTCAGATCTAGAAATTCTGAAATCGTAAATGACAAGTAGCACATGCATGGTCGTTTGTAACTCGCAAACTGTCTATAACAATGACAAGTAAGAGTGTGGACGAGCGTAAACGCATTAAGTCCAGACAAAATTTAATGATTGAGTGATAAATGAGCACAGAATTGTTATCTCCGTCCAATAATGTGCAGTTAAAGGTCGGTTATAGACAACAAACGTTGGGATTAAATGGCCATCATTGAGCATTAAATCCTCCAGCTACAATGTAATGTGAGACTGAGCATTAACTCAGCATAAGGCTATATAAAGCCAGGAAAGACAGGTAAAAGGGACAAGATTTACACACTACAGAATTGAGATTCCTAAATAGTTGAAACTAACTTAAGCATTAAAGGGTCCTTAGCAAGCCCTAAATCGGTGCCATTATCTATTTGGTGTTTTCTTTTACATAGGATCTCAGGTCATCTATTGTACTGACAAGGGACATACTAACGAGGTGAAATCGTGCTTCATCAGTAAATCTCGATAAATCGAGCTGTTGTCAAGCTATCTATTGAGCTTCACATTAAGTCTCGATAGCAGGCATCTGTTGAGCTATTTGTCGAGACTTAATGAACAGCTTTTTTTCACTTGTTTCTTGGACTAATCTTCATGTCTTTAATACTTGACTTGAACAACATGTTTCTTGAAGTACTAAACCCATTTTAGATCTACCAAATTACAAGTAAAGTGTATTTTGTCAAAGGATTAGCCAATTACAATAAAATATGACCCTAACAATCTCCCCATTTGGCAATCCGTGACAAAACCACAAACAGCAATTATGAGAGAAGTCTAACACAACTATCCCATAATTTACAAAAGTACATAAGTTTAACCCTACTACGAACTCTTGAAAAACTTTGCAAAAAGAGAGATCATGGCATGGTAGACTTGCAACCTGTCTTAACTGAAATGCTTAAACAAGATTCATCAAGGCATCATGTGTGAAACATAGACAAGTTGCATACAAGAAGAAACATGTGTATACAGAGAGAAAAGAAATAACACATGTGAGACAAAGGTGAAGAAAACATACATCATACATATATATATATATATATCAAAGAATACAATGTATGTAAATAGTGGTCACAAGACCATGGTACATGAAGTGAGAAAAGATACACCAAAACCTCACTACATCCCTCAAAAACACTCCCCCCTATCTAGTATCCTATGCTAGCTCTGCCCTTAACAAAAAGACTACTCTTATATACAAAACTACTTCCCCTTTTTGTCACGAGTGACAAAGGGTGCATCATTGAGAGGTCATTATCTCATCATCACTAGAAGAGCCAAAACCATCAGCATTATCATCATTATCTCCACCACAAGAGGACTCCTCAACAGACTCAGGTGAAGGTGAGGGCGCAAAACCACCAAGGCAAGACTAGTGGCAAGCGACGCAATCGATTCTGGTGTTCATATGACACATCTCATCAGACATATGGTCAAGACAACTACCAAAATCAACACGTGTAGGGGCGAGACACCTGCCCTAGAGGAGGAAGAAGGTTGAGAGGTAGGGGCTGCATCCGTTGTCTCCACACGAGGTTGCTTCACAGCAACCTGTGCTACACTGCTCCTCCGAATAGACTCCTTGCTAATGGCACCCATGATATGGAAGAGAGGAAAATGAGGAATGGTAACATGCAAGTGTGTGAAAATGTGCGTGATAACGGAAGGAAAGATGAGCTTATCATGTGTAGTAGTGTCTTGATAGCAATCTATAATAGATACTATCATATGTGATGGAAAGTCTATATAAAGACCTTCCATGAGAGAAAGAAGGAAATGAGCACGAGACTTGATGATAGTGTTATAGTGAGACCATGGAGTGAGTACAAAGGTCATCACTTTTATTAAGGATCCGTGGACCTTTAGCAAACTCGGTTATGGAGAAATTTAGGGTACCTCCCCATAACATGGCCTTCTCACAAAAGAGTGAGGCCAACTCATCTCTAGAGATGGAAGAGAGGCGGCGATGACTAGGGTAATCTAGAAGGTCAACCCTAGGGACACATAGTACCTCTGAAATGAGCTCTGGGGTAACTATGATACGTGTACATTAGAATACCATAGTAAACCTAGGTACAAAGGTATTGATGGCGTGCATGTTGGAGTAAAACTCCTGTATGAACACGTCGAGACACCTCGAGGGTTTCTCACATAGAGAAGCCTATCCTTGAGAGCTAAACACATCGGGTAAAGGAGTGTTTAGGAAGTTAGACAGAATGACCTAGCATTCCGAATGAATCGCTCGGTCAGAAAAGTTCTTAAAGAAGTCATCTTGTGCCTTCTCATCACGGAACTGTACAGAATTAGAAGGAGTAGAATAAGAAGAACCATGATGTATTGGGTTTTTAGAGGGAACAGATTTCTTAGGTGCCATGACAAGGAGACCGAACGCGAGAGAGAGAAAGAGAGAGAGAGAGAGAGAGAGAGAGAGAGAGAGAGAGAGAGAGTACACAACAGAGCATAAGGCACAGGAAAGAAGAAGGAAAGCTATGTGCAATGCATGATAATGCATGAACATGTTACGTGCTAAAGAAAAAGCATCATGGGTAGAAACCCAATCCAAGCTAACAGCACTCACAAGATATAATGAGTCACACAATCCTAGAATGCATGAAACATTGTTATAATGAACATAGAATGCAATGCATGAGCATGTGAGATCATTTGAACACAACCTAACCCAAAAAACTTGACAGAAACACAAAAACCCCAAAAACTAAAACCTAGGTCACAAAAATGCATGAAAAAAAGGAGAAAAAGAGAGATTAAAAACACTTACCAAGGGATTGAGACTTGGATTAGGTTGAAATCTTCAAGGGAGGAAGGATTTTGGAGAGAAGAAGGGTTTTGGGTCGAGACAGAAGTGAGAGAGATCGAGATATTTGGGAAGATGCAAAACTGGGTCAGACCTTAGAAGTATATAAAGAAAACACAGCTCGATAGATCAAGGAGGTATCGAGCTTCGATCAAGAACAAAATTTAGATAGATCGAGAGGTATCGAAGAGGTATTAACGGCTAAAAATCTTGATAGATTGAAGGAGGTATTGAGCATTTATTGAGTAAACAGAGACTCTAAAGAATTTGGCTCGATAGATTGGGCTATCTGTTGAGAGGCATCGAGAAAAAACCTAGAAAACTCGATAGAAGAGGCATGTATTGAAAGGTATTAAGAAGCTATCAAGGAGGTGTTGAGTTGCTATCGAGATGCTTGAAATGAGGTTTTCAAGGAGGAGAAGCAGCACAAGATGAATGCAAACAAGATACACACCAAAACAAGCAATCAAAGAGAATGTTAAATTAAAACACAACCTCAACTCTATATGCAAAGTATTTCTAGATCAAAAACACACTAAACAAGTTTAACCAATTTTATTGCAAAACAAGTTTAGATAGTTTAGAGAGCATATACTACCACATGTATTTCTTGTGATGGCCAAATCATATTGTATCTGTACAGTAGTATCAAAAGTAGCAAAGAGTATGCGTGTTGTGTGTGAAAGTTTTGCAAGAAAGTATAAATGTCTCATCATATGACAATAATGATATAGGAGGATCAAATATATTCACACACAATCATAAATGTTTGATGGGGACCATCACCTTCAAGGTACATCATATAACTCTCACATCTCCTGAAAACACGCTTATAACCAAATTAAAAGCATTTTGATTCTTTTTACTTTTCAAGTTCTTTGCATATTTTTCTTTTAATAATATCATGCATGGGCATATAAGAGAGAAAAGAAAGTACCCAATTATGTAAGCTTAAACATCCTTATTTTGCTATGCAATGTTACACCTTACCGAACACGGCTTTTATGAATTTCACACAGATGTTTAGGATTTTCTAGTCCTTCCCGTCAAAAAGAGTGATTTAAGATATGAAAGATAAGAGATCAACCAAATCAACTAAATCATATAAAAGAGCCACAAAGCTCACATTGCTTAGTTGTGCATGAAGATGCTCATCTAAACTACAAGTGATACAAAGTTGAGAAACTTTGTTTCAAAGGCCATCCAAGGTACACAAAAACCAATATACACAAACACACACTGTTTTTGTATTTTTCCCTTTTGTTTTATTAAAAAACTTAAAACAAAGCAAAACAAACAAACAAATTGAGTATCAAAATTAGACCGACTCAAACCACAACATGAACCATGCAAAAGATTAGAAAAGAGAAGAGATCACTTAGAATCTTTTTCCTTTTAGATGAGAGACCTAGATGGAGAGGCTTTCTTTTGCATGAACCTTTGTTCAGATGGATAAGGAGGAGAGTTGAAACCATTGAAGTTCGAGAGAAGCATGACCACCTTAAGAAGTTCTCCAAGAGGGGCTAAAGATAGTTGAAGTTGATTTTGGTTTCCTAGAGATGACACACTATTACTTTGTTGAGTGGCTAACCACTTATAGCAATTTGGGCGAGTGTGCCCAAATGCTCTATAGTAGTGACAAAAGTGGGGCTTCTTAGATAGAGACTTCTTGTTGGTAGAGCGATGATTATTCTGCTTAGTCTCTTTCTTACTAATCTTAGGGGGTGCTTCTAGAATGAATTTTCCCTTATCATTTTTATCCTCACTTACATTTTCAGCTTTAGGATCAATTACCTCAAAGTTATCATTATTAGCAGGTGGAACAAAAATAACTCTATTTAAAGCATTAGAAGAGGTACTACAAGAAGAGAGAGAATGATCATGCCCAAGACTTGTTTTGTCAAATGCAGATTTTTGGAAGTTTAGCATTTCATCCAATTTGGCACTCAAAATCCTTTCCAATTGATCTCTAACCTGAAACAGTTCAACATCCAGTTTCTTAGTCTTTTCAACTAGAAGGTTGTTCTCAAATCTTAGTGCTCCAATGGTCTGATTAGCTTCATCAACCTTGGTGTAGAGTTCCTCACATTCCAATTTCACTTCACTGAACTTTCTTCTAGCCAACCTGTAGAGCTTCTTATGCATCTCAGAGACCTTGTACAACTTTGTGTAGGTAGTTTGGATGTCATCCTGATCATCTATCTTTTCAAACTTTGATTCTATCTGCTCTTCTTCCTCATCAATTAGGTCTACTACTTCCTCAGAGGACTCAACAGTAGCTGTGAAAGTACTCACTATCCCATCTTGGTCACTTTCATCAGAATCTGCCTCTGGTTCCGTATCACTCAAAGGGGCAGCTAGGGCTTTGCTTTTGCCAATGGATTTGAGATATGTGGGACACTCTTACTTCATGTGTCCAAATCCTTGACACCCATAGCACTTTGGTCCAGTAGGAACATTGTTGCCTTGACCAGCATCCTTGAATTCTCTCTTGCCTTTGTCTTAGGACTTAAATTGAGAGAATATAGACTGTTTGTGATCCTTATCACCTACTTTGACATTTGCATTTTTGATGAACTTCTTGAATTGTCTGGTGATATATGATTTTAACTTGGTATCCTCATTATCAGACAACTCATTGTTATCATTATTCTTAGTCTTCAAGGCCATGTTCTTGCCTTTGCCACCCTTGCTAACCCTAGTTCATAGGTTTGCAAGTTTCCAATTAGCTCTGTCAAAGGAATATAGTCAAGATCCTTTGGTTCTTCAATGACAGTGATTTTGGCATGGAATCTCTCCGGAAGAGGTCTGAGGATCTTCTTGACAATCTTGGGCTTCAGAATCTGTTCTCTAAGATTGAAGGTAGAATTCACTATGTCTTTGAGCTTGGCATAGAATTCATCAAATGACTGATCCTCATCCATCCTTATTTCCTTAAAACTTGTAGTGAGCCTTTGGAGCTTGGAGATTTTAAAAGATTTTGTGCCCTCGTAGGTAGTCTGAAGAATAGTCCATGCTTTCTTGGCATTGTCAGTGGAAGAGATCTTCTTGAATTCTTCATTGGTCACAACACTAAGCAGAGCATTCAGCACTCTACTGTTAAAGTTTGCAGCTTTGATCTTGGTATCATCCTATGTTGCAGGTGGCTCTTCAGGTTTCTTTTAACCTACTTCAATTGCAAGCCATACTTTCTCATCTAAAGACTGCAAAAAGGCTCTCATGCGTACTTTCTAGTATGCATAGTTAGTACCATCAAATAAAGGAGGAATAATTAGGGATTGCCCACGATCCATAATAGTAGAGGTCAATGGATCACACAGCAAAGATTAAAACCTAATTAGAGTGTGCCTGCTTTGATATCACTTGTTGGCTTAAGATAGCTTGACCCCGGTTAATTAATTCAATTACCCAAGTTGATTAATTAGGTTTAATTGCATGCAAATCATGAAGGCACCAACAAATCACCAAAAATACTAAGTGCAGTAGAAAATAAATTAGACACAGTGATTTGTTGACAAATGGGAAAAACTTCTCAAGGCAAAAACCCCACCAGGTGATTTTAAGGTCATTACTCCCAAGAATCCACTAATCAATAATTAAGTCGTTACAAGTATAAAGAATCTTACTAACTACCTTGGCCTATCCCGAAATACTAATCTATGGTTGAACCTTTGCTCCAATACCCAATTGGACTTGATCTTGTAGTAGCCTTATTTCCTTTGATACACAAACCTCTAATTTGTGACTAACCCTTTGCACGGATCCTAGTATGTGACTAACTCTAGTAACTTGAACAGATGTTGTTGACTGTAAAATTCTTCACTTCATCAACAATGAAGATCAGGAAGCACTTGGTTACAAAACCATATGGCGTACAAATATAGTAGCTTCTCACAGAGAAAATAAATCTCTTGGTCTCTGTATCTATGTGTGACGGCTCTTAAAATAAGTCTTATATATGTTTATGGTTGTGAGAAAAGAAACCCTAAAAAAATACACAAGCCTGGGTCGAATTTCAAATCTAGAAATTTTGAAGTCATAAATCTTGATAAATTAAGCTGCTGTCGAGCTATCTATCGAGCTTCACATTAAGCCTCAATAGCAGGCATCTGTCGAGTCATCTGTCAAGACTTAATGAACAACTTTTTTTCACTTATTTCTTGGACCAATCTTTATGTCTTTAATACTTGACTTGAACAACATGTTTCTTAAAATACTAAACCTATCTTAGTTCTACCCAATTACAAGTAAAGTGCATTTTATCAAAGGATTAGTCAATTACAATAAAATATGATCCTAACATCCATTACAAAATAATCAAAAACCAAAAATATTTTACTTTTTTGTTAATATTTTACTCTAATTTGAAAACCAAGTAGAGATTAGTTTTGCAAAATATGTAAGGTTGGTAATGATAAGTGTTTATTAATTATTACTTAATATTTTTCTTCGACAACCTTTTCCATTACTTTAAAACTTTATCTCTCATTCTTCCCCATTAAATTGTTTTCTCAATTTCAAGTGAAGAGATGTATGCAAGAGGTATGTCCATGATATCAATATATTATAACATAAGGCCAAGTTGTTTATGGTTAGTGATAGTTGTATTATTAAGTCCTATCCTGAGATTACTGATGTCAATTGTTGAATGTAAAAACAGAACAAGTGATAATCAATGCCTATACTTAAGATACACACCTAATAATGTAACTGTAAAGTTAAAAGGTCTCCACAACCATGAAATTAGATGATGGAATAATTGATTATCAATAACAACGTTAATAAAATAATACTTATAGGCAAATCATAATACATAAATCCAAAGAAAAAGATACAAGCACTACAAAAAAAAAAGGCTATAGCCGCATTTCCAAAACGCAGCTATAGCCTATAAAAAACGCAGCTAAAGGCTATAGCTGCGTTTTCATAGCCGCGTTTCCAAACACGGCCTATACAGCGAGGCTATAGCCCCCTGCGGGGACCTAGAGCTACGTTTTCAAAAACGCAGCCCAAACCGGGGTCTGTAGCTGCGTTTTATATAGCCTAGAGTCGCGTTTTCTCACAACCGCAGATGCAGGACCTATAGCCGCGTTTTCAATAGAAACGCAGCTATAGGTGGCACATAGAGCTGCGTTTAAAACGCAGCCCAAACAGTGTTTTTAGCTGCGTTTTAGATATCCTAGAGCCGCGTTTTTTACAACCCCAGAAGCGGGACCTATAGCCGCGTTTTCAATAGAAACGCGGCTATAGGTTGCACATAGAGCTGCGTTTGAAACGCAGCCCAAACAGTGTTTATAGTTGCGTTTTAGATAGGCTAGAGCCGCGTTTTTTCACAAATCCAGAAGCTTGAATTCACAAATGATCTGTTCGATTTCAGGGAGGAAAAGATCATGCAAGTGCTAGGTATGTCTATACGAGGCTTTCTCCAATCACGCGGTTTCTGTTCCATAAGGATGATGATGAACTTCTTGACTACTTGAATGAAGATGGGCAATCAATTGAACCAACTTGGTATCTGTTTCCCCATTCCTCCATCTATTTGGTAGAAGGGATTTTAGCAATTTGTATGAAGAACTCCTATATATAATTTTTTGGTTATTTTAGATACATGCCAATTATACGAACAGTTCTTGTCAATGGTGGTGAAGGAATTGGGACTGGTTGGAGCTCTTACGTTCCTAATTACAACCCAAGAGACATAATAGCAAATATTAGGCGCTTGTTGAATGGTGATGCTGCGGAGCCTATGGATCCATGGTATAAATGGTTTAAAGGAACTATTGAGAAAACTACTGCAAAGGAAGGAGGGAATAGCTACACTATTTGTGGAACTCTAGAGGAAGTCAAGGAGACGTCACTAAGGATAACGGAGCTACCAATCCGTAGATGGACACAAGATTAGAAGGAATTCCTGGAATCTATTTCTTCTAGTAAGAAAGAATGCAAACATCCCTTCATTGACGTAAATTTGCTCAAGTCCTTGAGAATTATGTTATCCACCACAATGTGAATTAGATTGTACCCAGTTTCTCATGAAAAATAATGCTGCCTGGAGGATTTTGATATGAATTGTGATGACGTAACCGTAGAATTTGACGTTTTCTTGACCCCTGAGAACTTGATTAGGGTCACTCAATAGGGCTTGCTGAAGAAATTTAAACTAACCACTACAATTAGCACAACTAATATGCACCTATTTGACCCAAGAGGCTTGATTAAGAAGTATGACAACCCGGAGCAAAGTATGTGAGAGAAATTGGAGTTCTTGACATTGATTTACCAATATAATTTCCATGATAACACACTCACTGTTTGTGATTTTCCCTCTCTTTCCACCTACAAGTCATAAAGCTTCCACTTCAAGTGCTCCAACTCTTTTAGTAACACCACTTCACAAACATAAAAACAATCTAATTAGGAAGCTAGATAGATGGATACTTGGAATCCTAGTTGGAACATTGGTCGGAAGTATACCTAGATTTTGGCTGGATCCATAATGGGTTTTAAAAGAGGTAGAGTAAAAGACTCAAGTAGCCCAACAATCTTTAGTCCTTTGATAAAAAAAGGCAAAGGACTCAGCCTTCATGGAAAAAGAAGATAACCTAGCTTCATTTGAACTAATAGGAAGAGGTGGGTGTGGAGAAGTATACAAGGCTGACCTACCACAAAGTAATGACAAAATGATTGCCATCAAGAAGATGGTTGCAGCAAAATTGATCAACAAAGATACTGCCATTTGGGGTGTGCACCTAAGTAAAAACAAGACGAGGCCCAAAATAGCCCAATATATAATCTGTCAAAGAATTTTCACATTTTGGCACAAACACAAAATCAAGCATGCTTCTGATAGCTTTAAGAGGTTAACAATTTTGATAAAGCAAAAACTATATCATAACATGTGATTGAAAGTTGAAACTACATGTCTATAATACATGAAATATAAGTTTTTTCAATTTTCTGACACTACAAGAAATCTGGGTTTAGGCGACGTTTGTAAAACGTCACTAAAAACCCAAAAAACGTCGCTATAGACACAAATGGCCTACAGCGACTTTTTTTTTGTGACGTTCGAAAACGTCGCAATAGAGCAGTCGCTATAGGTCTATTGTGACGTTTTGAAAAACGTCACTATATGGTACTCTTTATTGGCGTTCAGAAACTTTTAGTGACGTTTTATAAAACGTCACTAAATAATATAACATTTTCGTACATAATGTAAGAAAATACATTTAGCGACGTTTATAAAACGCCGCGAATAATCACACCAATAGCGACGTTTCAAAAACGTCACAAAAGCATTTGTCCTTTTGCTTTTTAGTGACGTTTTTAAAACGTCGCAAAACCTACTCATTATTTTTTTTTTAAATATTAAAAATGCTATATAAAACTACTAAAAATTCAACAATAACTAACATATGCTTGCAATAAGCTTGTAATAGATCAAATAGACCTATCATCATTATTCCACAATATCAAATGTCCAATGTTAATGAATCATGGTGCTTGAAAATTTAGTAACAATAAATATATAAATATATATATATACATATACATATAAAGAGCATTTAGTTGAGATTATTTACACATTAGTGGGTAGTGAGCTTTTTAAAAAAATTAATTTCAAGCTAGCTAAACCACAAAACTAATAACAAAAACAATTCAAAATCTACATACTACAGAAAAATTGTAGGAAAAAAAAAAAAACCAAGATTTACAAACTTGTACATAAACTTACAATGATTTAGCCTTTGATGCTTAGGACTTTTTGCTCAAAAATCCAAATTTGAATAAGAGTTTTCTGTACCAAACTCCAACCAAAACAAGCAAACAAAAAAAATTAGCACAAAAGTTCCATGACCTATTAAAGAAAAACTAAATCAAAGCAAATTCATAAGCCAAAATACAAAGACTCCATGACCCATTAAAGAAAAATCAAATCAAAGCAAACCCATAAGCCAAAACACAAAGACTTACACTTTAAAGAAACTTGAACACCAAAAAAGAGGGAAAAAAGAATGGTAGTGGCAGTAGGTGGTGGCTAGAGAGGGAAGAACTCGTACATGAATGGGTTGGCGGTGGCAACGGCGGCGGCGGCAATGGCTAGCAATAGCTAAGTGTGAAGAAGTGATAAGGGTGGGAGGGGGGAGAATATGGAAGTGGGAAGGGAAGTTTGTTTGAGAAAGAAAAAGAATGATAAGAAAGAAAAAGGACTGAAAAAACGTGTAAGGAAAGGAGACCAAAAAAAAAAAGAGGACAAAATGGGGGGATCTTTCCCACTTAGTGAAATTTTGAATGGGAAACATATAGCGACGTTTTTAAAACGTCGCTATATCTTTATCCAAAACGTCGCTATATGTTTATCCAAAACAAAAAGAAGAAACGGTGGGAACCTTCCCACCCAGTGAAATTTTGAACGGGAAGAGGATAAAAATTTTGGAGAAACATATAGCGACGTTTTGAAAAACGTCGCTATTTGTTTCCCCAAATTTTTTTGAAAATATGGTGGGAGTTCTTTAAAAACTATAGCGACGTTTTCTAAAAACGTCGCTATAAACAAAAAATACGCCGCTAAAACAGTACTTTTTGCGGCGTTTTAAGAAACGCTGCTATTGTTTTGGGTTACAACGACGTTTTTAGAAAAACGTCGCGAAAGGATCACTCTTTAGCGGCGTTTTTTTAAAACGTCACAATTTACTACTTATAGTGGCGAATTTAAAAACGTCGCTAAAAAAAACGCCGCCTAAACCCAGATTTCTTGTAGTGTGAAAACGAAACAGAGCAGTGGAATATGAAAACGAACTCACTGGAAGCCATTGTTGGATGGATGGTACTAATTCGTAATTTAGGGCTTCGTTGGTTCTTGCTGAAGGAAAAACCTGAAACAGAACTCCTTCAGAAATCACAAGGCGTAGAAGGGAGAGAATAAGACTCAACAATCTCAGTGCTCTACAGGAAAAAAAATTTAACAGCAAAAAAAAAAAAATGTGAAAAAGAACAAACGTGACAATGGACATGGAAAATGGAGAAGGAGAGAGAGAGATAGTGGTCACCTGTGAAAAGATCTAGAAACTTGATCAACTGGAGTGACAGCCTGCCGGTGACAGAGCGAGCCTCACCAGTGAAGAGCTTGGGTCTCTTCGGTCAGCAAAATTTTTGGGTTTTGATGAGGGAGGAGGCATGAGGTTTGTGGGTAGTGGGTTGAGAGCACGGCGGCTAGAGCTCTTGAGAGCACGGCGGCGAGATTGGATCGGGAGGTTGAGCTGAGATAGTGAGAGCTGAGATTGGGGATCGGGAAATTTCAAGTGTTGAAATTTAATTAGGGTTAATTTGTTTCATTTATACCAGATGTGGAGCTGCGTTTTATTAAACGCAGCTCAAATACGTTTGGAGCTGCGTTTTATTAAACACAGCTCCATATCAAATCGAGCTGCGTTTATTAAACGCAGCTCCAAACGTATTTGAGCTGCGTTCAATAAAACGTAGCTCTATATCAGATGGAGCTGCGTTTTCTAAACGCAGCTCTGAACGTATTTGAGCTGCGTTTAATAAAACGCAGCTCTATATCGGATGGAGCTGCGTTTTTTAAATGCAGCTCAGGGAAATATTAAAAAAAATAAAATTCCCCTCTGATCCTTCAACCTAAACGCAGCCTCAGGTGAAAAAAACGCAGCTCCACCCCTGCTCTATAGCCGTGTTTTCTAAACGCGGCTATAGAAGCAGGGTGGAGCCGCGTTTTGCCAAAACACGGCTGAAAATACCATCCTGGAGCTGCGTTTTGAAGAAACGCAGCTCAAAAACGCGGCTTAAACTCGTGTTTTTAGTAGTGAAGCAAGTAGAAAATTCTATAAGGGAGAAGAAGGTAGGAGAGTCGGCCACCATGGGAGCACAAATGGAGATCCGAGAAGTATTTAAAAAGGAAAAAAAGTGTGTCATGAATGATGACCTAGCATAGATCACTTTCAATGTTTTTCTCTGCTTGATATCCCCATCATTGGGATGATGACCTACCAATAGTACCTTGAAACTTATTATTAGAATACTAGCACCATTCTATCCCAAAAATGTCATTTTTATGCATCAAAACTTACTTTATCTATTTTAACACACTATTTTATAATATACCTGCATTAAATCATCTATTTTCACATTTAACACATTAAAATAATATATTCAACCAATTAAAGAATTCATTTTCCTCTAAAATCCATAAACCTAATAAAAATGTTTTTCATTACCGGCCACCAAATCCACCTACAAACACTAGTCACCATGACCACAACCCAAATCCACCAAAATCCAACCAAATTTACACCAAAAATAATCTCAAATCCACTTGAGGAAATTAAATAAGCCCACCATAGGAGGAAAAAAAAAAAAAAAAAACACAACACCATCACTAGCTGAAATTCACCATAACCAAAGGAAAAAAAATCTGTCACAACCCACCAACCACACTCAGAACAACGAAGGGTGAGATAGCGAGTGGCTAGACACAGGTGGCTATGGCTATGGAAGAGAGAGTTCACAAGTTCGTGGGTGAGAGAGCCACTGGTGAGATTGGTGGGGTGAGATCTGGAGGCAGCGTGTGATACCGGTAGTGAGATCTGGAGGCAGCGTGCGATGCTGACGACTAGATTGGCGACGGTGAGAGAGGAAGAGGTTGACCAGTGGAGAGGAGGAGGAAGACTAAGAGAGAGAACCCAAGCCGTGAGAGAGGAGGAAGTATACCTTGTTACGGGTGTATGCTTCCTTCCTCTCACAAGTTGGTGGTGGGTCTCACCAGTTGTGGGAGGAGAGAAACATACACCCATAATAGGATGTATTTTCTCGTGAGAGAGAGAATCAGATATTTATATGAATAGAATAAAAAAATAGGGAAAGTGTTTTAGCATTTCATTTGTACCGTTCCATATTTGAGATGACACTGTTCATTCATGCTAAAATTTTTAGCATTCAAAATATCTGATGTAAGGTTTTTTTTTTTTTTTTTTTTTTTTTTTTTTGTGAGATATAAGAGGTGTTTTGGTGTTTGGTGTGTTATATGTTACTTTTTGTAATTTTTTTTAAATCTTTAAAATAAAAATGGTCTCTCAAACATTTTTTTAAATAGTATTTTGAAAATTATTCATATCTGGGGCTGCCAACTTTAATAGGGCGAAATAAATACCATACTTTCTCGTACTTGAAGGATAGAATATGGAAAAAATTACTGGGTTGGAAGGATATGCTGCTATCTAAGGAGGGTAAAGAGGTGCTTATTAAGGCGGTGGCTCAGTTTATTCCCACTTATACCATGAGTGTATTTCAACTCCCTATGAAACTTTGTGATGAACTTGATGCGATGTGTGCTAAGTGTTGGTGGGGTCAGGTTGGGATTGCAAGGAAAATTCACTGGAAAAGTTGGGAAAAGTTGACACTCTTGAAGAAAGATGGTGGAATGGGTTTTAGGGATCTAAGGGCTTTTAATTTAGCTATATTAGCTAAGCAAGGGTGGAGGTTGATGCGTGATACTAATTTGTAAGTGTACAAGTGCCGAAAAGCAAGGTATTTCCCAAGATCTCATTTTCTTGAGTCCAAGGAGTCCCCTAATTGTTCATATGTGTGGAAGAGTATTATGGTGGCCTTGCCTACATTAAAATCTGGTTGTTGTTGGAGGGTTGGAAGTGGGCATTCAATCCAGGTTTTGGGGGATAAATGGATTCCTAATTATCCCACAAACTCTGTCATTCATTCGGCCAAGGAGGATGTCAGGGATGCTTTGGTTTTGGACCTAATAAATCAAGAGTTACACCTGTGGAGGATTGATTGGATTATGGAGATGTTTGAAAAGGAAGATGCTGAAGCCATATGTAGAATTCCTTTAAGTAGACGGTATGTGGATGATTCTATACTTTGGCTGCCTAATAAGAAGGGATTATTCACTTTCAAATCTACATACATGGTGGCTAGGGAACTGATGCTTAGAGAAAATGTGGCCGAGAGCTCTGATGATTGTGCTGGGAGGAGGATTTGGGCTGCTCTATGGAAACTTAAAATCCCGAACAAAGTTAAGGTGTTTGCTTGGAGAGCTTGCAATGATATTTTACCAACGAAGATGAATCTTGTTAATAGAAGGATTATCGTAGATGCAGCTTATCCAATCTGTACCAGGTTTCCAGAGACAGCCATGCATGTGCTTTGGGATTGTGATGCTGCTTAGGATGTGTGGGCAAGTAGCTTGAAATCGCTGCAGAAAGGAAAACATGGCCTGCTTGACATGTTCCAGCTGATGGAGTATTTAATGGAGCGGTTGGCATGGGAAGATTTGGAGTTGATGGTGGTTCAGGCATGGCTGATCTGGACTCAGAGGAATAGAGTGATACTCGGTGGGAAATTTCATGACCTAGGTTGGCTAAACAAAAGAGCAATGGAATATGAGTATCGGCCTACACAGAATTAAATTGCTACAGACCAAGTGCAACAGCCAAGTCGGGATTCATGGAAGCCTCCTCTACCTTCGGTGTATAAATTAAACTTCGACGCTGCTGTGTTCTCTGGTTTGGATAGGTCTGGGTTTGGAGCAGTGATTAGAAATGACAAAGGGAAAGTTATGGCTGCAATGTCAGCCAAGGGACCATCGGTTTTTTGTAGTGAAGAAGTAGAGCTCCTTGCATGTAGAAAGGCAATTGAATTTGGCACGGATGTTGGTTTTTTTGAGTTCATTGTTGAATGTGATAACAGTACAGTCATGCAAGCTATATCCTCTCCGAATGAAGATGAGTCGTTGATGGGTAATGTGGTAGGTCACATCCAACAGATACTTAGAGGGCTACATTGGGGGAATGTTGAGTTTACAAGAAGGGGAGGAAACAAAGTGGCTCATGTGTTAGCTCAATATGCAAAAAATATAATAGATGATTTGTATTGGATGGAAGATTTACCTCCATTAGCTAGGGAAGCTTTGTATCAAGATGCAAACATTATTGGTTAATTGAATGCAAATTTTTCTTTCAAAAAAAAAAAAAAAAAAAAAAAACTTAAAAAGTGGGAGTCAAACATGTATAATGTAAAAATTATTATCTGAAAACTAGTTTTAATTTCAATTTTTTGAAAATTGTTTTCATACTATTTTGAAAACAAAAACAAAAATCTTTTTACCAAATAGGTCTTAAATAGGTTTAATTTAAGGAGTTGAAAAACCTTGAGGATATAGTAGAGTGTTTTTTCTAAAGGGAAGAAATATTATGTGTCTAACTTATTTTGATTAGAATTGGTCAAATAATAATATAGATCCTTGTGTTGATTCAAAAAATTCAAAAAATGAGTGAATTAAGATCAAGTTTAATTAGTATCAAGTGTTGAGATTGAGAGTTGAAAAAACAACTTTCAATCTCAATCCTTAAATAAAAATAAAAGTAAAAAGGTTAAAGTTTAAAAGTAAAAATGGTAAAAATGTTTGTGAGTGAAGAGGAGGGTAATAGCACTGCTGGTATTGCACCGATCCAATCGGGGTGAAGAAGAGTATGGCACCTGATCCAATCGGGCTGAAGATGAGTATGGTTTATTTTGATGATAAATTCTAGAAAGTTCGAAGTTTATTTTTTATCTAATTGAAATTTCATGTATTAACTTCTGAACTTATCTCCTCGTCTTCCGAGTTTCATTCCACGGTCATGAATCCTCTCAAAAGATTAGCAAAGTAGGAGATAAGCACTACATATATAGAACCCCTGCACAAAAGAAGACTAAAGGAACTAATCCATCTGATTAAACATAAATTTTGTCCTTCTTGTCCATTTTGAAATTGCTGTGTTTCTGCTCAATCTTTGGTCTGTTCGTTATGGCACATGAAGGTTTTCACCTGTGGCTCCGGTGTGATAGAGAGATGCTGTTGTGCCTGCGCAATCTCCTCCATCCATATCTCAGCACGTAGCACACTATTCCTTTGATTCCAGATAATCCAAGCTTGCACCAAGAATAATTCCACCTCCTCTGGTTCCAGTCTGTCCATCAAATAAGCAAGGAGCTGTACCATATCTTGCTGTCCAAGTGGGCATTTCTGCAGTTTGGTCCGACTTCCAGCCCACACATCCTGGGCAGCGGGGCAGTCCCATAGCACATGCACCTCAGTCTCTGGGCATTGAATGCGGATCGGGCAACCATTATCAGCAATAATGTTTCGTTTTGCTAAGTTGAACCGAGTTGGCAGGATCCCTAGATAATCGATTGTTGATAGCAACACTCACAAAATAATTATAAGATAAATCATATTAGACAAATTAAAGAGGAAAAAAAAAATGTGTACAAAGAGCGCCTATCAACAAGAGCCACCAAAACCTAAATAGTGGTCTATAATAATAGTAAGAAGATATGGGAGTTGGCCACCAAGGGAGCACAAAAGAGAAACCATCATAGTACCAATGGCTCTATGGTGCGATCTCTTGCTCTGTGAACTGTTTATAATAGATCACTTCCAGCGTTTTTCTCCGCATGTTACATGACACAACCCTCAAATGCCACGTAGATTTAATTGGGAAATAGACAATATCCCCATCATTTGGATGACAAACTAGAACAGGATATTGACGGTATATGTATTGTGTGAGCTTATTAGAAGAATTTTCTGAAACCATTTGGTTGAAAAGCACCTCATTTTTCCAGAACCATTTACCTTCTTCTTCTTCTTCATCATATTCCTTGAGCTCCCACACTTATAAAATTCGTTGTGGTTCCTCTAAAACCTGAATTATCCTAAGGTATCCATTACAAAACCCAAGACCATCGAATCGTCCATGGAATAGGTAAATCCGATTTTATAGGATGCTTGAATAAACTGTAAAAACACACTCAAACCCACTGGTGGAGTAACAAACACTTTAGGAAGAAAACAGAGAGAGAGAGATAAGACTGAACAAACTCTGGTATTATTGACAAGAAAGAATACAATACAGTTATCAGTATCTGATACAAAATATATAGCTAACAGTAGAGAGAGAAAGAAGAGAGAGAGAGCGCGAGAAAAAGACGGAGACAATTACAACAGCTATACACGTGCAATAACTGAAATGCACACGTGAGATAACTAACTCTCACTCAAAACTGATAATTCATGTAACACAGGAACGACACCGTTTAGATTAATGAGGAACGACGACGTTTGGCTTTAGGCGTGTTTTGTGTTTAACAATCTGTACTGACGACACCGTTTTGGGAGTAACCGTTGGAACAGTACTCCCATCTTCTTCATCTGAATGTTCAGAGACACTCCTACTGTTTTCAGAAACGACTGCTGTATGGATCAAAACTAATAAGGCTATCGCGACTTATAGTCCTCCAGAAAAGCAAATTTTTATGAGGAACACCAGGGCAAGCAAAGAGATCCGGACACAGCACCATTGACTTGCTCCATTCACGAGTTTCTGATGAGAATATTTGTACCTTCCTTTCTTACAATTTCGCGAGAACTGCACTTGCTTGAAGTGGATCAATGCGCACCACCCTGAAACTAAGCTTGTCATAGTGGTGGATGAATCCGATGTCTTGACCCAATAATAATTGGCTTGAAGAGAGGGAGGTAGCGCCAGCCGTTGGCTAGCAATTGGATTTATTACATAGTAGTCGGTGGTCTTCCAGCTCCAGCCACATGTACTCAGGGAAGTAGTCAGAAATTTTTGTTTAGGAGGCAACTTATGAGTTGTGATACTAATTTATTAGTTTATACAAACTTCCATAAACATGCACAAACACATACATTTATACACACAACTTAGTATCCTTCATAGAGAATTCTTAAAGTTTTCATTTTTAATATAAATTATCAAATTGTCTACCAAAATTGTGTGGATAAATTTTCAATTAAATTAATAAAATATTCAACTACATGAATTATTCAAAACTTTAACAGATACAAAAACACATTTTACAATAGAAAATGAATATTAAGAAAAAAATTTTCTTTATAACTACTAGTCTCATTGGACAATTTTTTAAAAGGTATCGTTGGACTAACTCAAATATTTGTGGGGGCCAAGTCCCATTTTAATTTGTAAGCTAATAATTAAAATGTTAAATATTTATCTGTAGTATAAAAATATTTTGAAAATTTTTGGGAAAGCCATTCCCCCCACTTATACATGTAGCTCTGCCCCTGCATGTATTGTTGAAGCTTCAACTCTGAGCTTAATATTCTTATTATTAATATCATCATCATCGTGGAGTATTGGAAATGGAATTGGCACTGCTACATGCATGGACGGAGCCATGGTTGGACTTGGGGGGCCATTCCCCCCCCCCCCCCCCCCCCCATTTTTTTTAAATATTATTAAATATATGGGTACTAATTTTAGCAATTTTGTTTTAGAAAATTACACTTTTGCTCCCTTAAAAATATCATTGATTCTTTTAAGAGTACTGTTATAGTCACAAATTTTTCTATAACATTTTTACAAACGGTTAAGATAGCAAATTCTTATTGGTGAGCATTTAGGCTCACTACTTACATTATCAGCAATTTGTAAAAAAGTTTATGGTTCAAACATTTTCCACATTTAAAGATCATTAAAAGATATTTATAAGTCTAAAATCTAAAAAAGAAATATACAAGCCCAAAAAAATTAATACAACAACAAAAATTATTAATAGTAAAACTAAAAAATAAAAAAATAAGTCTAGTCAACCAATTTTACTTAAAACAAACAATCTGACCCTTTAAAAAATTTTAAACAACTAGCCGCTACGCGACAAAGTAACAACAAAGTCGAAGGCCGAAGTCACTGTACACAACCAACAGCAAAGCCGTCCCCCCTAACTCTAAGTTCTGGCTCCGTCCCTGGCTACATAAGTGAGTGATTTTAAGTATTTGAATTCAGGTTCATCGGAGGTTATACTAGGAAAGCTTTGTTTACTTGGAAGAGCAAGGTGAAAGGAGGACGTATTGAGGAGCAAACGATTTTAAGTATTTCATTGTTCTGAACAATTTTATGTGAGGTGGGAGAGGGAGATTTGTCATTGTACGCTGGTATATATGTAACTATGTAAGCAATGTTCTCTTTGTTTTCTAAAATACTATTTGCTCTCCCATTAAAAAAAAAAAAAAATATATATATATATATATACACACATACATACACACACTAGCCTCTGAGCACGCGCTCACACACATGCTTAAAGGTTCTTCTATTTTTTTGGATAAAAGTTAATAATTTGCATCTATTATAATTTATGAATATAATTTTTAAATTTTCAAACAAATAAAAATGATAAACTTTAAAGATAAACCATAACAGTAATTTTTCTTTTGAACATGAAGGAAAAAAAATTCTAAATTTTTTTAGAAGTTCTCTTTTGGATAAATTATAAAGTTGATCCCTATCCTTTATAGCATATCTTAATTTGGTCCCTAAGTTTTTAATTGTGTCAATTTGGTCCAACCTTTTTAATACTGTGTTAATTTGGTCTTTGCCGTTATCCTTTGGATGGAAAAAACTAATGTGTCAAACAGAATAATAAAAAAGGATTTTTCATGCCACATCAACCGCTAACTATACTGCCATGTCAGATTTAAAAAATAAAAAATAAATAAATAAATAAATAAACTCAAATTGAAATGTTAAATGACACATGGCAATTTACTAATCCTACGGTTTAAAAAAAGCCCACTTAATCTTTGTAATTTCCTCATCTTCTTTTCCTCACCTCACCTCACCTCTCTCTGCAATATTGCCACCATCACCTAAGCATGAGAGATCCATCGATGCAAGCTTTGATTCAACCCAAGATTCCAAAGAAAATAAATCCAACACTGTCTCCCTTCTCTAGACCTATTACCCAGTAAGATTAGAATTTTAAATAAAAAAAACATTGAAAACAACTTTCTAGATCGGTTAATATTAATCATTTTTAAATATAACAATATAAAAATCTGAAGAAAATACTAATATCAATTCATTTGAATCATATAAACATTTACAAATATAGATCACAAACAATAGGGAATATCACTACATTGCAGAAGCATTATGCCCAATCTCCAACAGCAAACAATCCCAATCGGCAACCTTGTTGCTCTACTTTGCATCCTATCTTACTGGGTAATAAAGTTCGGCTACCCAATCGGATTTTTGGCACCTACTATCTCTAGCCGCAAACCCATCCACACCATCTTATAATTTCCACATCTTCTTGTGATCAACCTAATGTGCGATCCGAAATTTCCTAACGTTGGTGAAGTGGACGATGGGGACAAAAACTTCTGAATTACTAACTTTAGAATTACTAATTTTAATTTGGTTTTTTTTTTTTTTTTAATCTGATGTGATGGTATAATTAGCAGTTAATGTGGCATGAAAAATCAATTTTTATTATTTTATTTGACACATCAACTTCTTTCATCCAAAAGATAATAGCAGAGACCAAATTGACACAAAATTAAAAAGATTAGGGATTAAATTGACACAATTAAAAAGTTAGGGACCAAATTGAGATATAGTGTAAAGGATAAGGACCAACTTTGTAATTTGCTCTTCTCTTTTTTACTTCAAAATGAAATTTGTTATTTAACATTTATGACCCTATTTCTAAATGAAGTTACCCTTCATTAATAAGGGTATTTTTGAACTATATAAAGTCCAGTTGAAAGAGGGGCATCCTCTTATTTATATATATGCGTAAATGCACTTTTAGTCCTTACATTTTGGCCTCATTTCTATTTTGGTCCCTACATTTCTATTTTACCACTTTTAGTCCCTAAACCAATTAACGCGTTCCATTTTGGTCCTTACCGTCACTTACTTAACGGAAATATCCTACATGGCAAATGGAGTGCACTGTTGACATAGTAAATGTTGATGTGTCCATTAAAATAATATTAAAAAAAATGCCACGTGACGAATAAAATAATATTAAAAATGCCACATTAGCATCTAATTTAAAAAAAAAAAAAAATTATCAATTTTAACTAAATAAAAAACAACAACAGAATTAAAATTTTAAAAATACATAATTCTAGATCTAGTTTCATCTTCAACAAGAACACAAACCCAGATTTGAATATAAGATGAACACAAAATGCTATCTAATTTTCATTTTCTTTCCTCTCCTCTGTGCCGTAGCTTTGGCCATGAAGCTCCATGGTCACCATGGCCGGAGCTTCCTCCACCTCCAATCTCTTTATCACTCAAACTAAATCTCACACATTTCGAACACTTGGAACCCAAAACCTGATCTAAGTCGATCTCTCTCTAGACCTCGACTTCTCTTTCTTTGATCCAAAACGAGGCATAGCCTCCCTGCTCCACCACGGAACTCAGCCAACACCATCGTGGAACCCAACACTCACAAGACTCTTGACCTAAGCCCAAAATCAACAAACACTCTCTCTAAAACCGAATCTCTTTACTCCCAAACCCAGAAGCTACTCTTCGATCTACAAGCTAAGAGCATCTTGAATGGCGCTTGATCCACAAAAATGAGATGTGGAGGTTAAAGGGCAAAATAGAGGATAAGTGCTGGGTATATGTGTTTGTGTGCTCAGTGTTGTGAGGCTTTGTGAGCATGTAACATGTGTAATAACACGCACACCCAGATCGGGTTGGTTAGGTTTGATGGCTATGCCAGATCGGTGCAGGTGGAGAGAAAGGGTTGGCTTTTTTGGGTCGCAAGTGGTGGGTAGATCTGGGTTTTCTAGGTCTAGATCGGCTAGATCCATTGGTGGGTTTAAAGAGAGGCCAAGATGTTTTGCTTTGTGTTGGTATGGTTAAGCTCGGTTTGTGTTGGTATGGTTGAGGGATTAAGCTGGGTTTGTTCAATTTTGTGGGTATTTTGTTAATGATTATATTGATTTAATTTTCGGATTTAAATCTATTTTTTCTTTTGGATAATTTGGTTTGTGTATATATATGAATTGATTTTTTTTTTTTTTTTGTACAATATTCTTTTATGATTTTTTGTGTTTGATTTTTGGGTTTGTATGATTTTTTTGGGTTTGTGCTCTTGTATGTTCTTGATGGGTTTGTATGATTTTTTGGCTTTGTATGATTTTCTAGATTTGACGTGGCATTTATTTTAGAGTAAATAGTTTATGTTTGTTATTGTGTTCTTTGTGTTTTTAAATTTGAGTTTGTGTTTGGTTTTGGGTTTGTGCTCTTATGTTCTTGTGTTGATGTTTAAATCTATGATCATGTTCTTGTGTGTTCTTGTTCAAAATGAATTAGATCTAAATTTATGTATTTTATTGTTTTTAATTCTGTTTTTTCTTTTTTTATTTTGTTAAAATTGATTAATAAATTTCTAAAGGGGCGGGAAACCTATGTGGCATGGGTGATGAGTGCTACAATAGATTTTTTTATAATATTTTAATTCCTTCGTCAGCATGAATTAGATCTAAATTTATGTATTTTATTGTTTTTAATTCTATTTTTTCTTTTTTTCTTTTGTTAAAATTGATTAATAAATTTCTAAAGGGGCGGGAAACCTATGTGGCATGGGTGATGAGTGCTACAGTAGATTTTTTTATAATATTTTAATTCCTTTGTCAGCCATCTTAGATATTTCCGTCTGTTGACTGACGGAAAGGACGAAAATAACACGTGTTAATTAATTTAGGGACTAAAAGTGGTAAAATTAAAATATAGGGATCAAAATGAAAAAAAGCCAAAATGTAGAGACTAAAAATGCATTTACGTCATATATATATATATATATACACACACTATTTGCTCTATAACTCGTAACATATAAACACTTTCCTAGATGTAATGAAAAAGATTTGTAGAAAAAAAAGGTATAATTTATACTTATTTATGTATATCATATCATATCATTCACTATATAATAAAAGTGGTTTTACCAAGTTACAAGTAGTTTTTTTTTTTGATAAAAACAACAATTTAGTTTTTTTATTTTTTTTATCAGTTTTTTCACAACAATCTTATCAATTCAAAAGCTTAATAGTCGATGATATCAACTTATTTTTTCCTTTTCCCTAATTGACCGCTATTTCTTTTTTCTTTGATATAATACTATACCTTTATAGATACTGTATTTATTAGGTTTAAATTATTTTTCCTAATACACGGCTACTTCTTTCTAACTTTGAACAATTTTTTTCCTCAAATTAAAGATAAAATTTAACAATAGTTTAATTTAGGTAAAGCGTAATCATTTAAATTTTACCAAATTTAAATTTTATTCAAACTAAAAGTTTATTTTAAATTTTTTATAAACTTCTTTCCCTAAAAAAAATGAAAAAATAAATTCTAAACTAAAATCCTACAAATCAGTACCCCAAGTTTTGTTTCTCAAAAAAAAAAAAAAAAGTACCCCAAGTTTTTTTTTTTTTTTTCTCTCTCTCTCTCTCTCGACTTGCATCTTAAGCTTTATTAATTACTTTTTTTTTTTTTTTTTGAGAAAGCTATTTTTTATTTTATTAATTGTTAGGATATAATTCCTCAAATCACCACCACGTACCCTTGGTGCAGTGGTCACTCCACAAGTATAAATGCTTGTAGGGTATGGGGGGCAAGGGTCAGAGTTCAAGTCTCCAAGAGGGAGTTTCACACACATATACACTTAGATTAGACTAGAGTAGAAATTCTATCTTGTATAAAAAATAAATAAAAAAAATCCTCAAATCAGAGGGTAAGTTTTAACAATGATCATTGCCTACAATCCCCTATTGCACCCCCACATTTTTATTTATTATATAAAAATTCAGATTTATTGTAGATAATCAGAATATATATAATTTTTGTCTAATTTCATAAAATTTTAATTGGAGTAACGTTTTAAAATTCTTGAAACTTAGATATTAGAGTTTAACTTCAAATAAACTATCTTATATCTTATCTTAAAAATTAGTGTCTCAGTAGTTGATTTCCATTCTTATCTTCATGATTAGCATAGCAAAATGTAGAACTCTTTTTGTTTCGAAACAGAGTTATTTCACAAGTATAAGTGATTGAGGAGTGTGGAGGGATAAGGGCCGAGGTTGAAGCCTCACACGCATATACATTTAAATTAGACTAGAGTATAATTTTTATCTTGTATATATATTAAAAAAAATAAAAAAATAAAAAATAAATAAAAAATAAAAAATAAAAAAGAAGAAGAAGAAGACTGAGGACAATTTGCATCCATTAGGACCATTACAATTTACAATACGAAGCAAATATTTTTCAGATCATGCATGGCCGACACAGCAAGCAAACTAAGTAGGAGGAAAAAATGCAAAAATGTTTTTTTTTTTTAGAATAAAAAAATGCAAAATTGCTTTAATAAAAAAGAAACTAATAAAAATATTGTTTCATTAGCAGTTTCAAATTTTCAATATACATTTGCTCTTTTAATAATGGTTGTCCATTTAAGAATAGGAGAAATTATACAATACTTTGGGAGCATAATAATGTCATAATCTCTCCTCTAATATGAATAACAATAAAATTCATGATAGGATCCATTATTCATATAAGAGAAGAAAATATATTATTGTACTTCTAAAGTATTGTATAAATTTCCAACAAATAGATCCGATTCTATGCCATCCTCACCACACAAAAAAATCCAACTCTATTTATAGAAATTCAAAGAGATTTGTTGCCATTCTGCTCTACAATTCATGCATAGAGAAGACGGAAAATTATTGAATATTTCTAGAGTGTTATAAATTCATATTCCTCCCTCTCACATGAACTATGGATCTCACCATGAATTTAATTAGTGGAACCCACTATTATGTGAGAAGAGGGAGTATGCATTTATAGTACCCTAAGAGTATTCTATAATTACTCAAAGAAGATTGGCCCAAAAGAAAAAAAATGATATTCTACCTTTCTTTTTTTCAATCATAAAATTTAATAATTAGGCGTAAATGCACTTTTAGTCCCTACATTTTACATCTTTTCCATTTTGGTCCCTACATTTTCATTTCACCACTTTTAATCCTTAAATCAATTAACGTGTTCCATATTGGTCCTTACTGTTACTCACTTAATAGAAATTGTTGATGTGGCAAACGGAGTGCACTGTTGCCACATTAAATGCTGACGTGGCCAATAAAATAATATTAAAAATGTCACATCAGCATTGAATAATGATTAAAAAAGACATGTAAGCATCCACATCAACTTTTGATTTTGAAAATTAATTTATCTATTTTAACAAAATAAAAAATGAAAAAAACAAAATTAGAACCTAAAATACATGAATTTAGATCTGCCATCCTCTTCATCAAAAAGACAGAAGAGCACAAACCCAAAAAAAATAATACAAACCCAGAAAATCAAACATAAGAACACAAGAAAATCAAAGCCAGAAAAATCATAAATGAATATTGTACAAACAAAATCAATTCATTTATGTATATATACATAAACCAAATTATCCAAAACAAAATCAATCCACATATACCAACATAAACCCAGCTCAACCATACCAACACAAAGCAAAATTAAAATTAAAATAAGAACACAAACTCAGATTTTCTAGGATTTTCTTACCCTTTCTTGTCAACCAAACACAAACACAAACTGATCTCCAACAAGAACACCAAAACATCTCAAATCTAGCAATCAACAATCAACAAACCCACCCCATGACCCACTCCAACAACAAACCCACCCTTTGACCCACCATCGAACCCAACCAACCACTGCTTCACAACCATTGACCACCACCACCGATTTTTGTTTCACAACTACCACCACACCGATCTCAGCCTTTCTCTAAACCTAGATCAAAACTATGGAAGGTTGTGGAGAAGGGAGGAAACAAGGAGGGGCAAGCAGAAAGGGGAATCGGGGAGGGAGAAACACCGGTCTGAGACAGAGAGACCCACCGAGAGAGAAAGACATCGATCTGAGCCACAGAGAGAGAGCAAAGCACCAATCTGAGCGAGGAGCTTGAGGCATTTGGATTTGGGTTTGGGTTTGAGCAAAATCAAGAGATAAAGAGAATGGGTCAGTTAGAGAAAGAAAAAAAAAGCACCACAACCAGTTGTGGCGGTGGCGGTGGCGATGAGCAAGGAGGTAGAGCTCGAAGCTTTTGGCCATGAACATGTTTTGGAAGAGAGAGATCTCTGTTTTTCAGAAGAGAGAGGAAGCTTTGAGTTTTGGAAGAGAAAGGAAGCTTGGAGAATGTTTATAAGGGTTGGGGGAACCGATTTTTGATAAGGAAGTTTTGGGTTGAAGTTTTTTCTGGGTTCGTGTTCATGTGATTGAATATTTTGGTTTTGTGTTCTTTCTTGTTCATGTTTAAGATGACACCAGATCTGAATTCATGTGTATTTTAGGTTCTAATTTTTTTTTTTCATTTTTTATTTTGTTAAAATAGATAAATTAATTTTCAAAATAAAAAATTGATGGGATGCTTATGTGTCTTTTTTAATCATTATTTTATGCTGATGTAGCATTTTTAATATTATTTTATTGGCCACATCAGCATTTAATGTACCAACAGTGTATTCCGTTTGCCACATCAGTAATTTCTGTTAAGTGAGCAACACTAAGGACCAAAATGGAATACGTTAATTGATTTAGGGACTAAAAATGGTGAAATGAAAATGTAGGGACCAAAATGGAAAGGATGCAAAATATAGGGACTAAAAGTGCATTTACGCCTAATAATTATGATACTTATTGTCTTATTGATAGGTATTTATTATGATTATATTTGTATATGAAACTATTGATTCTATAATCAAAAGAAAATGTAATGTGATAAAATTCTAAAATTTGATTTAATTAAATATAGGAAGTTTTTAACAATTCTTTATAAAAATTAAATTAAATTATATATTAGAATTATGACATAGAATATTGTGAGGCCTCATGCGCTTATATGGTGAAATTTTCATGAGGCCGACAAAAAGTTAAATGTCTTCGGTTTTATATATATATCTTATTCGATGAAAAAATATATTAACAATTAAGCTAACTAAAATTCACCATATCTTTATCTATATATCAATTTTTTTCCCAAGAAGCCAAAAAATACCAAAATTACCCTTGGTTAATTTTAAAATTCCTAAAAGTGCCCTTGAGAATCATCAATCAAGCATTAAACCTAGCACAAGCCTCCCAAAACTATAATTTTGCCTTGATTGCCCTAAAATTATAGATATCACACAAAATTTACAACTTTACCTCAAAATTACTAATTTCATCTCAAAAGTACAATTTTGCCCTTGAAATCACATATTTGCTCCAAAATACTCAAAATTAAAATTATGCCCCTCAATTTTGCAAATAGATCACAGACAACAACCCCATGCTATAATAAAAGCAATATCATTCCAAACATATCATGAACCACAATGTCACATGAACGTGAACATTGTTCTTAATTTGTTCAATGTCTTTTACTTTTTCAAGATATCAGATAAAGAAGGGAAAATTGTGGCTACCTCATCTTACTCTTCTTATTGTTAAAATGTAAAAAGATGACAAAACCCTAATTTCAATTGGAAAACGAATTGAGGTCATGAAAACCTTTCAAACACCTTAGATAGCAAAAAATGGTTAAATTAGGATAAAATCGACAGTTTTGTAGCAAAATGTGAGGTTTGACCAACTCTAACAAGAAAATCCAACATTCTGATTTAATCAATTAATTTTCACACAAACAAAAAAAATGTTTAAATTCCCTTTATATGGTTGGTTGATCACAAAGATCATATTTAAATCGAACAAAATATCATGAAAGCACAAAAATTTCCACAAAACACATGAAAAATTGGCTGTATGGAAAGTTTAACTTAAATTTGACTAAGTGTGAAAATTTTAACCTAATTTGTAGATAGGTTATTTGCCATAATGTAATCTCACGACAATCTTGCAAAGCAATGATCACACAATCCCACAAAGCAATGACAATACTGCCAGATGTACACTGTTTATGCTCCTTTTCTCAAAAACTAATTTGTAACTAGGTTAATTGCCATAATGTAATCTCACAATGACTCTATTGTGACAATTATATGCACAAGTGAGTGTCTAGATAGTAATAGTAGATAAATAATAGCTAGAGATGGAGAAGGAAGTAGAAGAAGACTTGGAGGAGTAGGGAAACTTTCAAATAGTGTCAAGTGTAGTTTGTGCCTAATGGGAAAATTGGATATTTTGGAAAATTTTGGGTAGTGCTTGATATTAGCCTAAACCTTAGAGGTGGTTGAGAGAGAGAGAGAGAGAGAGAGAGAGAGTAATTGAATCTCAAATAGGATCTCTTGTAATTTCTTACTAGAAATAGAAAAAATATAATAAAAACTTTAGAGGACAATTAATCTCACAAATGAATAAGAAAAACACACCATAAACTCCACTAAGAAACCATAATAACTTATAAGAGTGTTGTATGTCGTATAACTTACCCCACTCTCATTTACATGTTATCATAAAGATACCTTCTACTATAGGAAATGTTGCTTGGTAAAGTCCAAACATCTAAATTATTACAATCCATAGGACATGATGCTTGTTAATGTCCAAACATCTTATTACAATCACAACCCTTCCATATTTGAGAAGTCCCACAAGCTTTTATTATTCGAGAAGTGGCTTGAGAATGATCACAATATGCACGAGCATTAGGTATATTTGAAATGAGCTAGTCCTCCCTTATGCGGCCTTCCTCCTGCAAATCTTCTCTCTCTGGCTGAGACTCTTGCTTTGCTATCATCTACTTGTTCCCAACGTTGGGCGAATAAAAGCATCAGTGGAACATTATATTAAAGGGACTCGTTCCCAAATTCGGACCCAAAAAATCTTGTATGGAACGAGATAGTGACTAATGAAATATAAGACACGATTGGAAGTCCTAAATTTCGGGAACATCAACGCAGTGAAAATGAAGCTGAAAGTGAGAAGGTAGTAGATTCCCCCAGCCAAAAGAGAATACGAAATCCAAGGAATATTGCTCAGGGCTATGTATACAACGGCCATGAATGCCATGGACATCGTGAAAATAGCTACTATCAGTAGAATTAAAGCGAAATTAATGGAGAACTTTTCCCTGTCACTGGCTACTAATGACCATATGAGGACGAAAGCCCCTGTCATGGAGAAATACATAGCTATGGAATCACAGATAATGAAAACATAGAAAGCCAATCTATGTCCCGCATCAGAGCGGTTGAAACGACCCGGAACAGTTAAGGCAGCAGAAAAGGTCACGGTGGCCACTAGCACTGCTATCACCAAAATTACGTTGATCAGGTTCTGAATTTGCTCCAATTTTGGTCGTTCTCTTTCTCGTTTCAAGCTAATCTTCCTTCCCTTTTCACTGTAGGGTGCGCCAGCTGAACTTAAGACCCAAAGTGTTAAGTCCTGCATGAAAATTTGAAATTTTGAAATCCAAGTCCTTGGCACTAATAACAAAATGTTTTTTTTTTTTTTTAATTTATTTATTTATAAATAAATATATTCAAGAGACACAATTTTTCTTATAAACTTTTTTCATAGCTACTAGGGTTTTAAATTTTTAATGATAGGTGATAAAGTGGTCTTAATGTTGAACCCATATGATCATGAGAACCAATAATAAGTGGCAAGTTTAACAATTTTACTTGAAAAAAAAAAAAAAAAAGCTTATGGTTTTAAAAACTATACTAGTCAAATAACTTATTTATAAATAAAAATAGTCAAGAAACAATTTTTCTCCTAAACTTTTTTCACAACTACTAGTATGTTAAATTGATAATGATAAACAATAAAGTGTTCTTAATGGTGAACCCATATAAGAATCAATAATAAGTGGCAAATTTAACAATTAAACTTGGGAAAAAAATATGAAAATTTTATGGTTTTAAAAACTATACTAGTCAAAGAACTGAAAAAGAGAGTAATTATCAGTTCTCAGGTCTAATTGAAGTTGAAACAATAGGTGAACTAGTGATATCATAAACAATTTAATTGATAATTTTAAAATTTTAAATATATGATAACTCATAATATTTATTAAATAATATCCAAAATATATAAATAATTTTAAGCAAATTTTGATGCTCTATAATATTAAGAATGTAGAAAATAGGGTAAAATATTATTTTGGTCCCTAAATTTTACCAAAAGTCTGTGTTTCATCTCTAAACTTTAAAAAATTCTTTTTTTATTCTTAAACTTTATAAAGAGTTTATATATATATATATATATATATATATATATATATATATATATATATATATATATATAGTTTAGAGACAAAAATAGGGATGAAAAAAGAACTTTTTTCAATATTTTAGGAATAAAAAAATAATTTTTAAAGTCCAGGGTCCGAAAGTGAAATATTTTTCAATAATTTAAGGACAAAAGATGAACTTTTCAATAGTTTAGAAATAGAAAATTGACTTTTTAAAGTTTAAAAATAAAAACACACTTTTGGTAAGGTATAGGGGGTGTTTGGTTTGTGTTTCCAAACAATCATTTTTAGTTTTTAAACAGCATTTCACGCATTTCCACACACTTTTTCACCCACACGTATTTCCACAAATATTTTCAAACAACAATTTTCAGTTTTTAAACACATGTATCAAATGGGCCCATAGGAATCAAAATAGTATTTTATCCTAGAAAATAAAATTATAAACAAACAAATTAACATTACAAAAATAATAATTCTTATTGACAAGTTTCTTGAATGAAAATGTACATTCCGTGGTTGTTGTCGTAGTAGGGAGAGACTTTTAGTAAATCTTTGAGCCTTAGCCAAAGGGTTCAACATTTAAAATTTCAGTATTTGAGACAAAGGATTGATTAGCAATTTCTGAATTTCAAACAATTTTTCTCTGAAAATATGCGTCAATAAAAACTTGTCAAAAACTCGAGTTTGGAAGGGAACTTTTCAATGTAATGAAGGTATTTAAAAACCTTCAAATGAATTAGGAACCACCAAGAAATCCATGAAAAAAAAGGGTTCACGGTTGAAAAGGAAGAAGCTTGTGATGCACATGAAAGACTCCGTCTTGTCGAAGGCGTGCTGAAAAAAGGGCAACAAAGAGTGCTTTGCATGCTGCTTGGGCTAAGAAAAACATTGAGAAGACGCTTGAATGCAAAGAAAACATAATGATAGAAATTGCTCTTTCGCTATAGCATAAGTAGGCATGTCTACAACTAGCGAGTAAGAGCTAGCTCTAAATGCATGTGAGACACATAAAAGGTGTCTTCAAAGCAGGATGCTGTAGATGTGGCCACAAGAAAGCTTGTAATTAAACTGAGACTGTGCATTAATGTGTGTGCGATGATAAAACGGTGACGATGAAAGGACATGAATGCATATCTAAACAGATTAAGTATATTCTAATTAACATGATGCAATTACCACTAATTAGAGGACATACCTGCGTAGCTTTCAAATCGTTTCGATTACTTGTAGCAATATCAATTGCAGTCAGGCCTTCCTTGTTTCTGCGTTTTAAATCAACCCTCTTATTCCACGTGAGAGAACATAAGACTTTAGAATGAAGGTTCAGTGACGCCAAATGCAAAGCTGTGTTTCCATTCTCGTCTACTGCGTTTATAAGCTCCTCAAGTTTGGAGTCACTCAGTATGGCTTTTATCACATTGTTTTCTCCATTCTCAGCAGCAACATGAAGAATATTCTGGCTCTTTTTGTTGAGTAATTCTGTTGGATAGAGCCACTGTTGTTGAAGAAACTCTTTGACTACCTTCGTATGGCCTCTTTTGCATGCAGCATGAATAGGAAAGTCACCATTTTTACTCCTTCCAACGGCATCGTGTTTAAATTCTGTTAACAGGAATTGAACGCCATCAATGTAACCTTTGGATGCTGCATAATGCAGTGGCGTCTTCCCCTTTTCATCTCTTATGTGGAATAGTTGTTCATTCTTCTCGAATATTTTTTTCAACATATCTAAGTTCAAAAATCAATTACTTTAAAACATGAATAAAATTGAAAAGTACTTAAAATAGAATGGTAGGAAGTTGGGGCTAATAGTACCTAGTCTTTTCATGAATATGGCAGCATGAACAGGTGACTCTTTCCGAGGCCTTTCAATCAGCCCGCCATTTTCATATGGAGCTTCTAACAGAAGTTCAAGAATTTCTATATTTTCAGTTTCAATGGATAGACATAATGGAGATTCACCTCCGTCATTCGAATAGTACGACACTTCTTTATGACGCGAAAATAAATATTTCACGACTTCAACAGAACACTGAGCTATGACAGCCTCATGCAGGGCAGTGTTTCCAATGTTGTTCTTCATTTGTAATAACTGTTCACAGTCATTAGCATTAACATCAATGAGGACTTTTATTATGTTCAATTTGCTATCTTTGGTTGCCACATCCAATTTTCTAGCTTTGATTGCAACGTGAAGTGCAGTATCACCTAAAACATTTCTCCTGGTAAGAAGGAAGGGGAAGTGATCAATGATGAGCTTAGCTATCTTTATGCTTCCAAAACTTGCTGCCTTGTGAAGCACTGAATTCCCTGATGCACTCACTTGTTCAACTTGTTCCAAGTTAGAAATGAAACCGCCAACGTCATCATTTTCTATAGCTTCATATAAATAAATAGCCATCAATCTATGTGTGCCATGGTCCTCTATCCCTTGAAATGTTTCCTTTAATTTCTCTAACTTCTCGATGTCTATTTCTTGCAACTGGTCAACATAGTTTTCCATGGGTATCACTAGAGCCATCAGCCTCACGAAGGTTTGACCAAGAAATAACTGCAAATAAACAAAGAGAATAACAAGATTTTGGTTTATAAACTCTAATCCCTAGTCACTAAGATTGCATTCCAAAGCAAGGTCACATTGCTGCCTTCCTTAGTTTTCTTGGTGATCAGTTGCTCATCCTTCTAGCCCTAAGAGTAAAACTAACTTCAAATGTTAAGAGTCTTGTTACTCCAAGTAGAGAATTAGGTTTGAATTACCCGCCACATTTGTTTAAGCACGAAGGAAAAACAAACAAATAAACCAAAACAAAAGTTTAAGACAATGGCCCTTAAAGTAGCCGTTAACTTTTCCATATAATTAAATACTCATACTTTGTTACGACGTATATCTAACCTATAGCACGAATGGCCACCCTAATTTAGAAAGGGAGAGCAGGCCAATTTTGAATGAAAATCGAATGTCCATCACCATGTCTAGACTGACCGCCCTCTCTCTAATTCTTTAGGAATCAATATCTTTAGAGAAGTTAAGAGTTTAAGTATCTCTCAATAAATTTTCTTTTAATGAGTTATATACATTTTTGAGTCTAATAATTAAGTTTGAATGTATATATATGCAATACACTAGATCAATTTTGGTTTGCTTCATATTCTCTCATATTGTGACTTCTCTTACGATATGTTCAGTTGGTAAGAATTTTAATGCTTGAGAATTTAAAACTCCAATGAATTTTACTCATGACATGTTTAATTTTTTGAGAAATTAGACATCAGGGTTTGGTAGGTCCAATACTAGATGAACCATATAAAAAACCAATCATACACTTAATCTAATCATTTTTTTTAACATAACTATGATCTAAACTAAACAAACTTAAGGTTGATCTTGGTAGAACGTGGCCTTTTATGGACTACGTAATATGCTAGAAGCACCATGTGGGCAAGTAAGAAGTTTCATCTTACTGTCAACAAATGATAAATATTTGTTATTAACCAAATTGCAAGTATATACACGTTAATTAGGATCAAAACACCTCTTTAAAATTGTATGATAGAATATTTAAAATAATTGCTAACCAAAAATTACATGAAATTATTATGGTTTAAGTTAAATATAAGCTATTGTAGAAAGAGATGTAAAATATATAAATATATATATATATATATATATATATATATATATAACCTAAAAATATTAAAATCCTATAGCTAAACATATGATCTACAATTTTATTCTTTTCTGAGATAAATGATCTACAAATCTTATTGTGTGTAGAATTTTAGCTGCACATAGTGCAGGTTACATGCTAGTTATAATCAAGTGCAATATTGGAGAGTTTGAAATAGCAATAAAGCTAAGATCAAAACAAAAATTCACAACAATTTTACACCACCACCCAATTTACCCGTAAATTATAAAAATTGAAATATCCCAATATTTTCAAAATACCACAATATTAATCAGCCAAACACTTAAAGAGTGGAGGGATGGGGCTACCATGGCTTCTAAAATATCCTTCTCTCTACTCTATATTTTATATCTTAAATATATATATATATATATATATATATATATATATATATATAATTGAATAAAATTTAACTACATTATATTAGGTTTCTTAATTAACTTCAAACACCCAGTTGCATTGATCTTAACTATTCTTGAAAAATATAACATTTATTTATATTTATTGGTCTATGCAATTAGATACTTGAATTTTTTTTTTTTTTTTTTTTTTGAGGGGATGATTAATTTTAAATTAGGAACTTAATGTATTGCCCCTAAGGTACTATATGTCTATACCTAAATTTTATATTATGTTTTTTCATCTAATTACTTTTATATAGTGATTGAGATAGGAGTTGATTTTATGGGAGCAAAATTTATAAGCAATGCACACATGAACCCACGTGCACTTAAGTAATTAAAACCAATGTGAATAATAATAATAATAATAATAATTCATTTATATGAATACTAAGCAATATTTTAGTAAAAGAGAATCCTAAAAAGAAATAGCATATTTTTTATTTTAAGTTTTTATTTTTTTTTTTGAAACAATTTTAAGTTTATTGTTAGGTGTTTGTTTAAACGCAAATAAGCCATTTTGTGATATTTTTTTTCAAAATTCAACTTACGTACGATTCACAAATGATTTTTTTATAGCTAGATAAACCTCATAGCTCATATGTATAATAATATTTTAATTGATATATATACTCATAAAATTATCCAATTGTAACATTTTGAATTCTACTCTATCAACATATATATACACTTGAAATTTTAGATTTTAGCTTGAAACAGTATCATACTTGGGAGTTTATTATGTAATTATTTTTATATTTTATTACTTACACACAAATTTCTTGGAAAACCTTCCTTTTCATATATGGCAAAGACACTAAGGGCCCGTTTGGTACATGTGTTTAAAAACTGAAAATTGGTGTTTAAAAACTTTCGTGGAAATACATGTGGGTGAAAAAATATGTGGAAATACGTGAAATGTTGTTTAAAAACTAAAAATTGTTATTTGGAAACACTCACCAAACACCCTCTAAAGCTCTCTAATTCCTAATTACAAAAATACAATTGTCCTTTTATTCAGAAATAAAAACAGTATCCCTAGTCTAATTCTCCAAATGCAGAATAATAAAGAGGGATTTTGTTTTCAAAAAAGAAAAATGAATCTGTAGACTATCAGGGAAAAACCAGAATCACAAAGTTCTTTAGGGCCTATTTGGTTAGCTGAAAAAACACCATTTTTTTTGTTTTCATTTTCAGTTTTTAGTGGGTCCCACCACTAAAAACCTGGTTTGGTTTTAGTATTTGTATTCAGTTTTTATTTTCAGTATCCTAAAAGTTGAATTTGAGTAAGAAAAGTTACCTTTTTTTTTTTAAATAGAAAACAATGATCAAACCTTGGTATGATGTATTCTATACCCAAATAATGTATTTAAAATAACTTACCAAACACTACTAAATGTGAAAATCAGTATTTTTTTATATATTTAATTCAAGATTTGAATATAGAATAATGAAAATGAAAAGGAGATATACCAAACAGGCTATTACTTTCCAACTGGCATTGAAGGGATGGGACTTGTACGCATGACAAGACATGAAACTTTTCAAACCACGTTTTAGAATTAAAGATCCCCCCAGAGGAAAAGAAGAGTTGAATTCCCTTTACAAGATTTTTGACAGATGAGTTGATGATAATTATCGGTATAAGACCCTTGAAATTTAGGCTCCGTTTGGTTGGGGTGAAAATGGGAGGGATGGAAAAGGAGGAGAGGAAAATAGGGAAGAAAATATTGTTTTCCCTTGTTTGGTTAAGAGAGAAGACAAGAGGAAAAGAAATCATGGTAGAAAAAAATCATTCCGGGCTCACAAATATTTATCCTTCCAATTCGGGAGGAAAATTAAGGGAGGAAAACTAAGAAAAGATGAACCAAGTATTGAATTACACAAATACCCTCAAAAGTTGATATACAAATCAAGGGAGTCATTATTACTATTGCATTTGGGTACAGAACAAATTATTAACGTGTTTTGTTTTTTCTAAGCCTGGCTCAATGGGTAGTGAGGATGAAAGTGAAACCAGTAAACGTGTGTTTTGTTTTGTTTTTGTTTTTTTTTTTTTTTTTTAATTTTTTTTATATGAAACCCAGTCTACATATTTTATTTTTTATTTTGTGTTTAGGTTTTTTTTTATAAAAAATAATTTGTGTAATTGAAAAAAAGTAGAGTTAATACTTATAAATGTATTTAATATATTTGAAGGAAATATAATAAAAAATTATAATGATTTAATAGTTTTATATAGTAGGGGCATGAGAGTAAATTTATTTGAACTACATTTTCCATCCTTTCATTTTTCTTCTCAAACAAACAAATGAGTTTTTCATCTTTCTATTTTTCCATCCTTCCAACCAAACACATATGAGAGAAAACTACATCTTTTCCATCCTCTCACTTTTCTATTCCTTCATCATTTTCTATTCTCTCACTTTTCCATCTCTTCAACCAAACAGACCCTTAAGGTTGGGAGAGAGGAAATTGGTATTGTTTAATACGGTTTTAGAGAGGTAATCCCTATTAGCTTGATACCTCTATTGGATTACCACGAAAAGATATTTTTCCCCCCTTTTTCCCAATCTTATCATTTTTAACAAATCAAATTAACCTTATGATCATACCTTTTTTTTTTTGGCAAAAAAAAAAAAAAAAAACATTTGTTTTTAAATTAGTCATTTTTCAAATCATCTTAATAGAAAATTGTCTTATTTTCATGTGTTTGATAGTAACCTTGAAAATGAGTGCTAGAAAGCGTTTTTTTTTGTATTTGGTACACATAGAAAATTAGTAACTTTTTCATATAATTTAAAATATGAGAGGGCAATTATGAGAATTAATCAAGTTGTTTTTCAGAAAATAAAGGCAAAAAACAATCTTTTGAAAAAAACCCACATTTTCATTAGAGTTTTCTAATGACCAAGCTTTAGTTTTTTCTTTGAACCACATTTTCTGATATTAACAAAAATTGAAAAACTCAGAAAACTATATTTAATATAGGGCTTTCAGCCGAAATAGATAGATACATAGGGTTAAATTGCTACTTTTATAAACTTTAGGATTTAATTTTTAACTTTTGAAAATGGTCAAAATATTGTTTTCATCTCTAAAGTTTACATGAATTTGGTTTTTTATCCTTAACTTTAAAAAGTTCATTTTTTCGTCTCTGAACTTTTTAAAGAATTTTTTTTAATGGTTTAAAGACGAAAAAAGAAAGAAAAAACCTTTTACAATAGTTCATGGATGAATGGAAAAAAAAAAAATCCTTTTTTTAAAATGAAAATTGAAGAGTGTAACACCTAAGACTTTGGAATAAAAATGCTTACCAGAAGGAATCCGGTTCTTGTCAAATGGTACTTCAGACGTTTTCCTTTTTGGGCTCAGAAATTAAATCTTCAAAACTTAGATCAATATTGTAGTATCCCCGAAGAACTTGACTCCTTAAATCTGCATTGACCTTGCTTTCCTAGAACCATCAATGAACAACCTTAAAAAAAACAATTAAAAAAAAAAAGTGAGGATTGTGATTGAGGGCAAGAGAGTCACAGGAGGAGACATTCAAATAGAGTAGATAAGAAGTTTTGTGACTTTTAGTGCTACTGTTTGATTCTCTCCCGGATAAGAACTTAATAAATAAGAGAAAGAAGCAGAAGACCTTCCTTGTCCTTTCTTATAAAGAGAAAGAAGCAGAAGACAAAAAGACGGTGTAAAAGAGGAAGAAAAATGCTATAACTATTATAAAACACAAAATGTTAACAAATGCATATATGAATGAATGTAATTGGGTAAGCTTCGACAACCTAATAGATGAAATATTTAAATTACTTTCTTATGACTAGTTAGTAGTAACACTGTTTATGTGAGAGGAGAAGGTGGTATGTTATTAATTATTATACTTGGGGAGTACTCTATTGTTCATGTGAAATGAGGGAGTAACATGCTTTATGCGGGAGTATCTAATAATTGTGCGACCTTCTCTCATAGGAAAATGCTAGGACCACCGAAAATGGCACAACCTTGTGCCACAACTCGCCACGTGGTGAGTTGTGATTGGTGAAGGTGTGTCCCCACATGACCCACAGGCACTCCTTCACCAGTCACAATTCGCCATGTGGCGAGTTGTGGTACAAAGTTGTGCCATTTTTGGTGGTCCTAGCACAACTCTCTCTCATATAATTCTCATATAATAGTAGGTAGGTAAGGGAAAAACACCTTGGGGTGACTACAGTTAAGTAGTTAATAATATAACATATAGGGACACCACTTAACTCAGAAGTTTAACTCTATGAGTTGGGGCTCAACTATCTTATGTTAATTATTCTTCTCATTATTATTCAATATGAGACTTTACTCAAACTTGTATATCTAACAGTCTTCCCTCACTTGTGAGTCATCCATGGGAACCAAACCTACACTTCCATGTTCATGAGAAGTGCATTATTGACAATATTACTTTGTTGGGACTTTCACCAAGATTATCTATGTGTGGGTTTGATAGGCCTGCTTTGTGCAATGCACACTTTGTGTTGGCTCCAAATATATGCAATTTGTCCCTACACTAACTACAAAAGAGAGACCTCATTAATATATCATATACAAGCCACCAGTAGCGAAGTTAGGAATTTATTTTTAGGGGACCAAGGTAAACACAATAAAATTCTTAAGTATTAATAAAAGAAAATTATTTAAAACATTCTTCATTTGACAAATTAACTCTTCAATTAAGTGTTATTGTGTTGTGCAATCAATGGTGAGTTTGGCATTAGTTTTAAACTTTTCGCTTTTATATACAGTTTTTTAAAACTTCACTTTTTCCCGCATTTTCTAACTTTTTAAAATATTTTTAAGATACAAATATACTTTAACACACATTCAACAAAAAGTTTTCTACAAAAAAAAACAAACAACAAATGTCATCAGTGGTGGTGTCCTAACTTTATCTTTTTAAGATGTAGTGTTGTTTATTTCGAACTTAGAGTACAAATATTTATTGTAATGTCAGTGTGTCTAAGTCCAAAAAACTACTTTACTCTCCTTTAATCTTCTTCTTAGGTTGCGTTTGGTTCAATGTAAATCGAATTTCGAGTATAAAATGAATGCAGAGGAAAGTGAATTCCCGTAAGGAAAATGAAATCCGGGTGTTTGGTTCTACAATGGAAAATAGTCCAGAAAACGATTTTCAGTGTTTGGTAACATTCTAAAAATGCTATTTTCCTACAAATTTTTCACATTTTCTCAACATCCAAACAAATTTTATTACAGAAATTTCAAAATGTACACTTAACACAACCAAAAATCAAAATAAAAACATTGAGGGAGAGGAAGAAAGAGTGAGATCGGAGGAGAAAGAGTGACAAAGTGAGGGATAAAGAGATAAATTGGGAAAGAGAGAGATCAGAGTGGATGGAGGACAGCGGCCAGATCGGGTGGATTTGGGGGTGGAGTGGAGTGGGCTGGTAGTCGGTGGCGGCCAGATCGGCGACGTTGAGCAAGAGGGAGAACAAGATCGGTGTGTCAAGAACGAGCTCGGTCTTAGGTGGGTCAAGAACGAGATCGGTTTTGGGTGGATCGGTCTTGGGTGGTGACGATCTAGATGGCGGCGCCAATGAGCTTCCAGCGGCGACTATGGGTGCGATCTTGCCGATGCTGGGGTGCGATCTCACCGGTGTTGGGATACGATCTCGGTGGTGCTACAGGCAGCACGATCTCGCTGGTGCTGGGGTGCGACGAGACCGGTGTGATCTGGGGTTGGGGCCGATGCTGGGGTGCGACGAGACCGGTGCTTGGTGCGATCTCTTCTTGCTGTTTCTCTCTCTCTCTCTCTTCCATTTTCCTGGGGTGGAAATCATTTGAAGGTAAAATAAAACTTGAAATGGTTTTACGGGTGAGGCAGTGTATTTTACAGTCAACGCGGAACATGGATTCCGTTTGAACCAATTTTCTGTAGCTACCAAACACAAAGGCTGGTGTAAAATGATTTCCTAAAATCATTTGAAGGCAAAACAAACGCCGTTAGTCTCAAAACATTTAAAGTTAATATACATCATGGGAACTGTTTTTTTCCTGAAGAACCTAATAGTTTTCTCAAAATTTATTAGTATATGTTTACTATGGAACCTACCACAACAACTCCATTAACACTCTTCCAAAAAAAAAAAACTGTCATACACAATAATTGTATTTTGGCTTTTGCAGATGCAACCATATACATTATTCTGTACGAGGTAATTATTTTTTATGCCATGTGGTATGTGTAGTTGACAAAGTGGATTCGTAGTAGTTTTTTTTTTTTTTTTTTTTTTTTTTTTTTTTTTTTTTTTTTTTAAATTTCAGTTTCGACAGTGACTCTCTCTATATTGAAGAGTCACTTTTTTTTTTTTATCGTAGGCTTGTACTGATTGCTTAGATGACTGCAACTATTAATGAAGAGTCACTTCTTATTAACAAAAGAAATTTTTGACTTAAAAAAAGAAAAATGAAAGAAAAATAACAAAAAGAATCTTTAAGAAAGAATAAAAATAAATATTTAATTGGGATAGAGAAAGGAAAGATTCTGTTGGCAAATGTATTTGAAAAAGTAGGTAAACAAAAATTAATTTTAATAGTAGGTTCAAATTAAAATCTGTAATAATGTGTCACTTACAGTTTGTTGTAAAAATGTTGTGAAAGTGACACTTTTCAAACAAAAAAGTAACTTCTACTCTTCAATTTGGGTGAAAAAAATGCCTAAACTGCTGGAGATGTTATATATCACTTCCAACTCAAAGCCTAAGCCTTAGGCCCTTATCTCTCTCAAAATGTTTTCAAAGGTTTCAAGGCCCCAAAATTGTACATAAAATCCCCAAAAAATGTATAAAGATGGTAATTTAAAATTTAAAAAAAAAAATTAAAAAAGATAGAAATGTACATAAGTTTTGCATTTTTTTTCACTATTTTCAATAAGACTCTCAAGATATTGAGCCAATAGAAATCTAACACAATTGAAACCCTACATTGTTTTAAGGAAAGAAAACTACGAGTTTGTTATGAATATGTTAGATAATCATTGAAAATTAATTTTCCTAATAACTTGTAAAAGAGATATTAAGAAAAGCTAAATACAAGGAAAAAGAATAATTTTTGAACAAAGTAAATACAAAAAGTTGAATACAGATTAAAATCAGTAACAATGTGCCACTTACAATTTGTTGTAAAAATGTTGTGAAAGTGACACTTTTCAAACAAAATAGTAACTTCTACTCTTCAATTTGGGTGAAAAAAAACTGCCTACGCTGCTGGAGATGTTATATATCACTTCCAACTCAAAACCCCCTTAGGCCCTTATCTCTCTCAAAATGTTTTCAAAGGTTTCAAGGCCCCAAAATTGTACATAAAATCCCCAAAAAATGTATAAAGATGGTCATTTAAAAATTAAAAAAGATAGAAATGTACATAAGTTTTGCATTTTTTTTTCACTGTTTTCAATAAGACTCTCAAGATATTGAGCCAATAGAAATCTAACACAATTGAAACCCTACATTGTTTTAAGGAAAGAAAACTACGAGTTTGTTATGAATATGTTAAATAATCATTGAAAATTAATTTTCCTAATAACTTGTAAAAGAGATAATAAGAAAAGCTAAATACAAGGAAAAAGAATAATTTTTGAACAAAGTAAATACAAAAAGTTGAATAAATAACACTATATTTTTAAATCACTAAAATTTATTGCCTTATGCCCCAAAATGTATTGAAGTATTATCTTTGTTGCCAAGTCTAAACGGTTGTTTTGTTTTTAAATTATATTGTTTTGTTTGTATTTATTTATTTCTTTTTATAACTAAGGGTGTATATGGATTAGGTCAGGTTGGGTTGAAGAGTTTTTTCAATCCAACTCACCATGGTTGTGTTGAAAAAAAAAAACCCAACCCAACCTTACCCATCATAAGGGTCAAACTCAACCCACGTTGATTGGATTGGGCTCATAGATTGGACAGATTTTTTTTTTTAATCTAAGTATTATAACAATAGATTTATAAAATTACCAACACAAATAATAACATATTTATAAACTTATTTGTTTTGATTTGATGCACTAATCAAACTTAAGCATAAGACCAAACCAATACAATTAAAAGAAAATTTATAACTTTTTAAATGTGAGCATAATACCAAACTAACATAAACTATTTGATTAGTACATCAAACCAACACATATAATAGCGGATTTATAATTTTATAATGTTGATGATGGTAATACATCAAACCAAATGGGATTTACTTTTATTTAGTATCCGTTTGGATACATGTCTGCATTTCACGTCTGGCGTTTCAAGCCTTTTTTTTTTATATTGAGAAGCGCATTTCAGTGCTTTCCAGTGGATCCCGTGCATTGTTCACAGGACCCACAAAACTCTTTTTTCACCAAAACTTTCATTAAAAATGAGTCCCACAGCACTATTCACACATTTAAAATTTATTTTAATACAGTGTTTTCAGTTTTTAGTTTTCAGCAAAATAAGCGGTATCCAAACGGATCCATAGTGAAAGAGGAAAAAGAGTAAATTAAATAACAAAGTCATATAATACATTTTTTATAATATATATATATATATATATATATATTAAATACAGGTGGAATGGGTCAGGTTAGGTGGATTTATGATTTTGTTGGCCTACGCCTAACCCAACTTGCTATAAAAAATAAAAAATAAAAAATTGGCAACCCAACTCAACCTTCCAACTCCTAAAAACCGACTAAACCCACCGGTCCAAGTTGGCTGCACACCTATTACAGATAAGAAAGTTAAGTTTTTCTCCAAGACTCCTTTTTTTTTTTTTTTTTTTTAAGAAAATACTAAACGTAATACAAATTTTACTGCCTAAAGTTTACAAATTGATGTGTCAACATATATGATTGACATATTTCAACCACATATAATAAATCAATCTTTAAAATGTGTTTTGGTGATTGTTGACACAACAATTTATATGCATTATATAGTAAAATTTATAGTATCATTTTAACATTTTTTTTTCTTAATGACACCTACTTTTTTTTTTTTTTTTTATTATACAAGATAGAATTTCTATTCTAGCCTAATCTAAGTGTATATGTGTGTGAAGCTCTCTTCCAGAGACTTGAACTTCGGCCCTTACACCCCACACCTTACAAGCACTTATACTTGTGAAGTGACCACCGTACCAAGAGTGCACGGTGGTCTTAATGACACCTACTATTAGCAAGAGTTACTTTCAAGTCATTGGTTACCAATAAATCCGTTTGTTGCAATCTACTTTTTATTAGGGTCATGCGAATGAGTACCCTTACAAGCACTCATTAGCAAGAGTGCACGGTGGTCTTAATGACACCTACTATTAGCAAGAGTTACTTTCAAGTCATTGGTTACCAATAAATTCGTTTGTTACAATCTACTTTTTATTAGGGTCATGCTAATGAGTGCCCTTAGGGTATTGGTTAATAATTCATTTAAGGAAAGTTTTGACACCACTTTTATGGGAAATGAAAAAAGCTGTCAAAACATTAATTTTTTTTTTTCTTTTCCCATAAAAAATTTCTTTAAATGGATTATTAATCAATATCCTAAGTGCATTCGTTAGTATTTCTCTTTTTATTATTTAACTATTTAAACTGAATAATATAAATGTTCCATTTAAAAGAAATGACGTCACATATGATTAAGTAGGACAGAGGGAGCATTAACTTGGAAGATTAATCCCTTAACAACCGGATTTCCCTCACCAAGAGATAAGTATAGCATGTTATCTTTTGTGTTTTTTTTTAAAAAAAAATGGACCTATGGCATTTATGTTTTTTTTTTTTTTTTGGCCAAATTGCAAAATTTACCCTCTAAATTTTACTATTTTTCATTTCAATCCTCTAAGCATGAGTTTTGTCGTTTCAGTTTTTAAGTTTCATTTATTCTCAATTAATTCCTCCATTAACAATCTTTTAGTTACTGCTGTTATTTATAGCAAAATAACGTGATTTTGTCCTTTGCTTAAATTTAAATTTGTCATTTATGTGTTAAATTTAAGAAAATGTTAATTTTTAAATATAAAAAAAAAAAAAAAAACAGAAATTAATTTTAAGAAATGGTGTCATACAACATTGAAGAACAAAAATTCAATCCTCACTCAATACTCAAGCCCAATTCTAAGAGACAGAGAGGGAGAAAGAGGGGGAAAGAGAGATTGTAAGGGGGAAAGAGGGATAAGAGAGATTGAGAAGACTGAAATGAAAAGTTGTGAAACTTAGAAGATGGATTTTGCATTTTGGCTTAAAATATTTTAGGTTGAAACAAATGGAGCCGTAACAAATGAATGTTTGAAATGTGCTTTAGTGATTGCCGCTACTTCAATTTATAAGTGTCATGTAGTAAAAAATTTTGTAGCAATTCCAACATATATTACTCTCTTTTTTAATGGTTCTTAAACCTTTCTAGTTAGCATAATATAACTCCCATATGAATATGATGGTAACTAAAAAAACCTAGCAATTTGTTGGTTGGCAATCATTTTTTGTTATTTAAATATTTATACTGAATAATATAAATGTTACATTTAATAGCATCGACGTTAGGTAAAAATACATAGGGGGATGGAGAAAGTATACCATGTTTCGGTAATACCAACTCAACATCTGTTTTGGTATTTCCCACCCAATAAATGAGTGATACCTGTTTCAAAAAACCACATCAAACTACTTCAATAAATGATTAATTTATCTTTCCGATAGTATAAAAGATTGTGATTAATTTATTAAAGTAGTCTAATGTGATTTTTTAAAACAGGTGTCACTCATTTATTGGGTAGGAAATACCAAAACAGATGCTGAGTTGATATTACCGAAACATGGTATACTTTCTCCGTAGGAGGAGGGAGCAATTATTTTGAAAATTACTTAGCAGACACATGGCAAAAATATAAGTGAATAATTATGGCGTAGTTTCCGCATAAATTTAGACACATGATGCAAAATTGGATTCTAATTTTAAATTTTAATTGAACTTTCTTTAAGTTTTGCCTATTAATATAGATAGATAGATAGATAGATCGTTGCTTTAGGGTTTTTATTATTTAATTTTTGGTTTTTTTGGTTTGAATCATATGGTTGGAAAGCATTAAGTGCTATTGTGTTGTGCAATCAAGGTTGAGTTTGGTATCAGCATTAAGCTTTTAGCTTTTATATACAGTTTGTTAAAACCTCACTTTTTCTCGCATTTTTTTACTTTTTCAAATATTTTCAAGATATAAATATATTTTAACACACTTTTAAATTTTCATAAAAATTTTTCAGCAAAAAACTAAATAAATAGCTCCAAAACATACACCAAAAAAAATGAGATATATAACATGCACTAAGAATGACAAGAGTTGCAAAACAACAAATAGAAAAACTAGCATATTACCCAACACTTAGCAGACAAATGTACAAGAGAAAAGTGCAAACCCTTAGTGGCGCAAGCTTTGAATCCACCACATGTAGCAAACTAGAAAGACACATACCCAGCTACATAGCTCAAGAAATACACCAAATGGTGGTGTCTTGACTTTATCTTTTCAAGATGTAGATGTAGTGCTGTTTATTTCAAACTAGTACAAATATGTATTGTAATGTCAGTGTGTCAAATCCGGAAAACTACTTTACTCTCCTTAGTCTTCTTCTGAGTCTAAAAACATTTAAAGTTAATATACATCATGAGAACTGTTTTTGTCCCGGAGAACCTAATAGTTTTCTCAAAAGTTATTAGTATATGTTTACTATGGAACCTACCACAACAACTCCATTAACACTCTTCAGCAAAAACAAAAAACTCCATTCACTTTCTGTACATAAACTTAATGGACTCTCTCTACTAGAACTGTCGCACACAATAATTGTATTTTGGCTTTTGCAGATGCAACCATATTCATTACTTTGTACAAGGTAATTATCTTTTATATGCCATGTGGTATGTGTAGTTCACTTGACAAAGTGGATTCGTAGTAGTTTAAATTAAAAAAGAAAATTTTCAGTTTCGACAATGACTCTCTCTATATTGACGACAAAATTCGCAAATGTCCTTTTCAGGCAAAAAAAGCAACATTATGCCCCATTTTTCAAACTAATTAGGGAAATGTCCCTCTTTTGAAATTCGATTTTCTCAAAATCGAGTTAAGTCCTATAATGGCGTTTTAAAGGAGCCTATAGTGACGTTTTAAGGACCTATAGTGGTGTTTCAAAACTCAAGCTTCATGAACTCGAGCTGTAGGCAAAAAAAAGAAAAAAAAAATTGCATGTAACTCGAGTTCCAAAATGCCACTATAGGTCCTTAAAACGTCACTATAAGCTACTTAAAATGCCGCTATAAGGTTTCAGAATTTTTTTTTTTATAACTCGATTTTGAGAAAATCGAGTTTCAAAAGAAGGACATTTTCCTAATTAGTTTGGAAAAATGGGCAAAATGCTGCTTTTTTTTGCCCGAAAAGGGCATTTGCCAATTTTGTCCTTATATTGAAGAGTCACTGTTTATTAACAAAAGAATTTTTTGACTTAAAAAAAGAAAAAGTAAAGAAAAATAACTAAAAGAATCTTTAAGAAAGAATAAAAAAATAATATTTAATTGGGATAGAGAAAGAAAAGATTTTGTTGGCAAATATATTTGAAAAAGTAAGTAGATAAAAATTAATTTTAATAGTGAGTTTAGATTAAAATCAGTAACAATGTGCTTGTGAAAATATTATAAAATTATTGTGAAAGTAACACTTTTCATACAAAAAATTAAATTATTTCTACTCTTCAATTTGGGTGAAAAAATGTCTACACTGCTGGAGATGTTATCCTCAACGCTTAGGCCTTAGGCCCCATCTCTCTCAAAATGTTTTCAAAGGTTTCAAGGCCCCCAATAAACAAATAAAAGGCCCTAAAAATTGTACATAAAATCCTCAAAAAAAAAAATGTATACTGATGGTAATTTAAAATAATAATAATAATAATAATAATAATAATAATAATATACGTGGGTTTTGCATTATTCCTCCTTAGCCTCGGTGATTGTTGGCACAACAATTTATATGCTTTATATACTATAAAATGTATGAGGAAATTACACTTTACCACCCTAAACTATACATCAGATTACACTTTGCACCCTAAACTATTCGAATGCACACTTTGTACCTTAAACTATGACTCTTGTTACACTTTGCACCCCGATGTTAGTTTTACTGTTAAGTTAGACATAAATTAACAACACATGACTTGCACATGATTTTTGCTTAAGTAGCAAATCATTCAAAGACTAAAACACCCTTTTCACAAACAAGTAAAAACAAAAGCTAATATTTTTTTCAACTCTTAATTACTCTGTGCGTAGCTTATAGCTGATGCAGCCTCATCTAATATTTTTTTCAACTCTTAATTATTTTGTGCGTAGCTCGTAGCTGATGCAGCCTCATCTAATATTTTTTTCAACTCTTAATTATTTTGTGCGTAGCTCATAGCTGATGCAGCCTCATGGTGTTGTGCACTTGTTTTGGTAGCTCTTATATGGCTAAGCTCTTTTAGGGAGACCGGCCACACTACTTTTGAAGCTGTAAAGAGCAATAATAACTAGCAGCTCTAGGTCTTGGACCGATTATGTGAAGAAAATTATGTGGTTAGAGAAGGTGAAACGCTGCACAAAATCAATGATAAGAACAGTGACCATTATCTAGTTGAGCGCAACCCTCATATTCATGACCCAAATGATTTTTTTTTCCCTGGACTTGTTATTAAAATTATTCATGACCCAGATGATTTTTTTTCCCTGGACTTGTTATTAAAATTATTCACACGAGAGAGAAGAGCTGGGAAAAGAAAAAAGAAATAAGCTTTTTAAAAAAAATTGTTTGTGAAAAGGGTGTTTTAGTCTTTGAACGGTGTGCTATATAAGCAAAAATCATGTATAAGTCATGTGCCATTAATTTCTGTCTAACTTAACAGTAAAACTAACATCAGGGTGCAAAGTGTAACAATGGTCATAGTTTAGGGTGTAAAGTGTGCATTCGAATAGTTTAGGGTGCAAAATGTAATTTAAAGTATAGTTTAGGGTGATAAAGTGTAATTTTTCCAAAATGTATAGTATCATTTTAACATTTGTTTTCTTAATGACACCTACTATTAGCACGACTTACTTTAAAATCATTTGTTTCCAATAAATTCGTTTGTCAGCAATCTATTTTTTTTTTTTTATAATTTAACTATTTACACTGAATAATATAAATGTTCCATTTAATAGAAATGACGTCACATATGATTACGTAGGGGTAAGGAAGCATTAACTTAGAAAATTAATCACACACCAACCGGATTTTCCTCACCAAGAGATAAGTATAGCATATTATCTTTTGTATTTTGAAAAATAAAAATAAACAGATAACATCAAAAAAATGGACCTATGGCATTTACGGGTTTTTTTTTTTTTTGGGTCAAAATGCAAAATTTACTCTTTAAGTTTTATCATTTTTCATTTCATTTCTTTAAGTTTGAGTTTTTTTATTTCAGTTTTCTAAGTTTCATTTAGAATCTGTTTGGATACCGTTTATTGCTGAAAACTGAAAACACTATAACAAAATAATTTTTAAATGTGTGAATAGTATTGTAAGACCTAGTTTTAAAGAAAAATTTGTTGAAAATAGTACTTACAGGTCTCGTGAACAATGCACAGGACCTACAAAAAAAACACAGACGCGTAGTCTGCCGCTACCCAAACCCAGCCTTATTCTCAATTAATTCATCTATTAACAATCTGTTAGCTACTACTGTTATTTTTGTGTTAAGTTTAAGAAAATGTTAATTTAAAAAAAAAAAAAACAGAAATTAATTTTAAGAAATGTTATCGTATGGAGAACAACATTGAAGAACAAAAATTCAATCCCCACCCGATATCCTAGCTGGATTTTGAGAGACTGAGAGGGAGAAAGAGGGTGAAAGAGAGAGAAAGAGAGATCATGAGGGGGAAAGAGGGAAAAGAGAGACTGAGAAAACTGAAATAAAAAGTTGTGAAACTTAGATATATTTTGCATTTTGGCCTAAAATATTTTAGGTTGAAACAAATGGAGCTGTAACAAATGAATGTTTGAAATGCACTTCAGTGTCATGTAGTAAAATTTTTGTAGCAACTCCAACAGATAACTCTCTTTTTTTAATAGTTCTTAAACCTTTCTAGTTAGCATAATATAACTCACGTATGAATATGATACAAACTAAAATAACCTAGCGATTTGTTGGTTGGCAATCATTTTTTGTTATTAAAATATTTACACTGAATGATATAAATGTTACGTTTCCAATAAAAAAAAATGTTACATTTAATAGCAACCACGTCACGTAAAAATACGTAGGGGGATTACGTAGGGGAGGGGGCAATTACTTTAAAAATGACTTAGGCGGCACAAACTTAAGTGGATAATTATGGTGTAGTTCTTGTATAAATTTAGATACATGGTGCAAAATTATATTATAATTTTAAATTCTAATTGAATTTTTTCTAAATTTTGCCTGTTAATATATATATATATATATATATATATATATATATATATATATATATATAGTTCCTTTGGGTTTTTTATTATTTAATTTTTGGTTTTTTTGGTTTGAATCATATGGTTGGAAACCATTAAGTGTTCTTGTGTTGTGCAATCAAGGGTGATGGCATCAACATCAAGCTTTTAACTTTTATATACAATTTGTTAAAACTTCACTTTTTCTCTCATTTTCTTACTTTTTCAAATATTTTCAAAATACGAATATATTTTAACACACTTTTAAGTTTCAATAAAAAATTATCAACAAAAAATTAAATAAACAGTTCCAAAACATACAACAAATGGTGGTGTCTTGACTTTATCTTTTCAAGATTTAGTGCTGTTTATTTCAAACTTAGAGTACAAATATTTATTGTAATGTCAGTGTGTCAAGTCCAAAAAACTACTTTACTCTCCTTTAGTCTTCTTCTGAGTCTAAAAACATTTAAAGTTAATATACATCATGAGAACTGTTTTTGTCCCGGAGAACCTAATAGTTTTCTCAAAAGTTATTAGTATATGTTTACTATGGAACCTACCACAACAACTCCATTAACACTCTTCAGCAAAAACAAAAAACTCCATTCACATTCTGTACATAAACTTAATGGACTCTCTCTACTAGAACTGTCGCACACAATAATTGTATTTTGGCTTTTGCAGATGCAACCATATTCATTATTTTGTACAAGGTAATAATTTTTTATGCCATGTGGTATGTGTAGTTTACCTGACAAAGTGGATTCGTAGTAGTTTAAATAACAAAATTTAAAAATTTAAAAGAAAATTTTCAGTTTCGACAGTGACTCTCTCTATATTGAAGAGTCACTGTTTATTAACAAAAGAATTTTTTGACTTAAAAAAAAGAAAAAGTAAAGAAAAATAACAAAAAGAATCTTTAAGAAAGAATAAAAAATAATATTTAATTGAGATAGAGAAAGAAAAGATTTTGTTGGCAAATATATTTGAAAAAGTAGGTAGATAAAAATTAATTTTAATGGTAGGTTCAGATTAAAATCAGTAACAATATGCCACTTATAGTTTGTTGTGAAAATATTGTAAAAATAACACTTTTCATACAAAAAATTAAATTACTTTACTCTTCAATTTGGGTGAAAAAATGTCTACAATGCTGGAGATGTTATCCTCAACGCCTAGGCCTTAGGCCCCCATCTCTCTCAAAATGTTTTCAAAGGTTTCAAGGCCCCCAATAAACAAATAAAAGGCCCTAAAAATTGTACATAAAATCCTCAAAAAAATGTATAATGATGGTTATTTAAAAAAAATAAAAGGAAATATACGTGGGTTTTGCATTTATTTTTTCACTGTTTTCAATAAGACTTTCAAGATATTGAGCCAATAGAAATCTAATACAATTAAAACCCTACATTGTTTTAAGGAAAGAAAATTATGAGTTTATTGATGCAGCTAGACCTGGTCCCCTCTAAGAAGATTATCAGTCAAGATTAATGTTGATGCATGCAGCTATTGGTCCAAATTGTTCCTCCTTAGCCTTGGTGGCTAGAGACTGGAGAGGGGATTTGGTTTTCGCTTGCTCTCAAAAAGCAAAAACCACCTTCCCTCTCCAGGCAAAGGCCGAAGCTATTAGATGGGCACTCTCACTGGCTACAAAGTTGGAGGCTAAGAATGTTATTATTGAGACAGATTCTAAGATCTGTCATGATGCTATTCATGAGCTAATTTTGCCCCTGTCTTGGAGAATTGCTTCAATCTTAGCTGACATGCAGTCTCTTCTTGTATCTTATTCTAATGTGTCTATCTCTTGGGTTCCTAGGCTAGCTAATATGGTAGCTCACTCCCTAGCTAAGTGGTTTCTAGCTTGTAATTTTTTTGGTTCCTTTGATTGGGATAGCTATCCTCCTTGTTTTGCTTCTGTTGTTAGGGAGGAAGCTAGCCTTTCATTGCATTTTGTTTCTCTTTTCAATAATAAAAAAAAGAATATGTTAAATAATCATTGAAAATTAATTTTCCTAAAATCTTGTAAAAGAGATATTAATAAAAGCTAAATACATGGAAAAAGAATAACTTTTGAACAAAGTAAATACAAAAATTTGAATAAATAACATTTTTTTTTTTAAATCACTAAAATTTATCGTCTTATGCCCCAGAATTTATGGATGTATTATCTTTGTTGCTCAGTCTAAACGGTTGTTATGTTTTTAAATTGTATAGTTTTGTTTGTATTTATTTATTTGTTTTTATAACTAAGGGTTTATATGCATTAGGTTGGGTTAGGTTGGGTTGAAGGATTTTTTCAATCCAACTCACCATGGTCATGTTGAAAAAAAAAAAAAACCAACCCTGTCTTACCCATCATAATGGTTCAACTCAACCCATGTTATTTTTTTTATTTTTTATTTTTTTTCCGAGATCAAACTCAACCCATGTTGATTGGATTGGACTCATAGATTGGACAGATTTTTTTTTTTTTTTAATCTAAGTATTATAACACTAGATTTATAAAATTACCAACACAAATAATAACATATTTATAATCTTATTTCTTTTGATTTGATGCACTAATCAAACTTAAGCATAGGACCAAACCAATACAACTAAAAGAAAATTTATAACTTTTTAAATCTGAGCATAATACCAAACTAACATAAACTATTTGATTAGTACATCAAACCAACACATATAATAGCAAATTTATAATTTTATAATGTTAATGATGGTAATACATCATACCAAATGGGATTTACTTTTATTTAGGGAAAGGGGAAAAGGAGTAAATTAAATAAAAACGTCATATAATACATTATATATATATATATATATTTATATATTAATATAGGTGGAATGGGTCAGGTTAGGTGGTTTATGATTCCGCTGACCTACGCCTAACCCAACTTGCTAAAACAAAATATAAAAAATTGGCAACCCAACTCAACCTTCCAACTCCTAAAAACCGACTAAACCCACCGGTCCAAGTTCGTTGCACACCTATTACAAACAAGGAAGTTAAGTTTTTCTCCAAGACTCCTTTTTTTTTTATTTTTTTAGGAAAATACTAAAAGTAATACAAATTTTACTACCTAAAGTTTACAAATTATTGTGTCAACATATGTGATTCGCAGATTTCAACCACATATAATAAATCAATATTTGAAATGTGTTTTGCTGATTGCTGACACAATTATATGCTTTATATAGTATAAAATGTATAGTATCATTTTAACATTTTTTTGCTTAATGACACCTACTATTAGCACGAGTTACTTTAAAATCATTTGTTACCAATAAATTCGTTTGTCAGCAATCTATTTTTTATAATTTAACTATTTACACTAAATAATATAAATGTTCCATTTAATAGAAATGACGTCACATATAATTCTGTAGGGGAAGGAAGCATTAACTTAGAAAATTAAGGGCGTGGCTTCTGTCTAGTGTCATGTGACACTGGACCCGCTGTGATCATGACACGTATCTGAAAATTGACACATATCACGATCGCAGTGGGCCTAGTGCACTAGAGGCACTGGACAGAAGTCGTGCCCGAAAATTAATCCCTCACCAACCAGATTTCCCTCACCAAGAGATAAGTATAGCATATTATCTTTTGTATTTTGAAAAATAAAAATAAACAGATAACATAAAAATAAAAATAAAAATTGGACCCATGGCATTTACGGTTTTTTTTTTTTTTTTTTTGTCAAAATGCAAAATTTACTCTCTAAGGTTTACCACTTTTCATTTCAATTCTCTAAGTTTGAGTTTTGTCATTTCAGTTTTCTAAGTTTCATTTATTCTCAATTAATTCCTCCATTAACAATCTGTTAGCTACTACTGTTATTTATAGCAAAACAATGCGGTTTTGTCATTATTTAAAATTTAAATTTATTATTTATGTGTTAAATTTAAGAAAATGTTAATTTAAAAAAAAAAAAAAACAGAAATTAATTTTAAGAAATGGTATCGTATGGAGAGCAACATTGAAGAACAAAAATTCAATCCCCACCCGACATCCTAAACGAATTCTAAGAAACTGAGAGGGAGAAAGAGGGGGAAAGAGAGATCATGAGGGGGAAAGAGGGAAAAGAGAGACCGAGAAAACTGAAATGAAAAGTAGTGAAACTTGGATGGGTTTTGCATTTTGGCCTAAAATATTTTAGGTTGAAACAAATGGAGCCGTAACAAATGAATGTTTGAATTGTACTTTAGTAATTGCTGCTACATCATTTTTTTTTTTTTTTTTAGTGTCTACTACATCTATTCTATACTATATATAAGAGGATTCCCCTCTTTCAATTGGACTTTTATGTGGTTCAAAAATACCCTCATTAATGAAGGGTAACTTCATTTAGAAATAAGGTCATAAATGTTAAATAACAAATTTCATTTTGAATTAAAAAAGAGAATTCCTAAAATTTAGAATTTTTTTTCCCTTCATGTTCAAAAAACAAATTACAGTTACTGCTTATCTCTAAAGTTTATCCGTTTTATTTGTTTGAAAAATAAAATATATATATATATATATATATTTCTAAATTATAATAAATGCAAATTGTTAACTTTTACCCAAAAAAATAGAAGAATCATGTGCGTGCTCATAGACTAATCAATTTATAAGTGTCATGTAGTAAAATTTTTGTAGCATGCTCCAACATATATTACTCTCTTTTTTAATGGTTCTTAAACCTTTCTAGTTAGCATAATATAAATCACGTATGAATATGATGGTAACTAAAAAAACTAGCAATTTGTTGGTTGGCAATCCATTTTTTGTTATTTATACTGAATGAGGGAACGTCAGCCATCTTGGCAGCTTCATGAGCTGGGTGAACATGCGCATAGGATGGTTGATGAATTTTGGAACGTGAATTCAAAAGAGCATGGTGCGTCTATCCCTCGTTCAGTGGTTCGCTGGTCTCCTCCGCCTGAGGATCGTTTCAAAATAAATTTTGATGCAGCTTATTTTGAGGATTCGGGTTTCGCAGGTATTGGTGTAGTTTGTCGAGATCATTCCGGGCAAGCTATTGCGGCTCTGTGTCAGAATTTGGGTAAGGTGCAGTCAGCTGAGATGGCTGAAGCTTTGGCTGCTCGAAGAGCTGTGATTTTCGCCAGGGAGATGAGTTTGTTTGACATTATTGTTGAAGGTGACTGCCTTACTGTTATTCAGGCTTTGCTGCGTGTTGGCCCCTGCCCACTGCTGTTTGGCCATATCATTGATGAGACAAAAAGACTTGGTGGAGTATTACGTAGTTGTATGTTCCAACATGTCAGGAGGGATGGGAATAGATTAGCTCACTGTCTAGCTAAAAAAGCAGTTTTATCTGCAGGTTTTGAGGTTTGGGTAGAAGACTTACCCGAGGACGTGGATGTTGTTTTCCAATCGGATCTTTCTTGATTTGGGTTTTTGTTTCGTTGCTTTTTTGTAGTTCGTTTTTTATTATTAATAAAATTTCGCTTACCTTTTTCTCAAAAAAAAAAAAAATGTTACATTTCCAATAAATAAAAAATTTTACATTTAATAACAACAAAGTCAGGTCAAAATTAATACGTAGGGGGATTACGTAGGGGGAGGGGGCAATAACTTTGAAGATTATATTACTTACTCGCCAACCAGATTGTCCTCACCAAGGGATATGTATATCATATTATCTCTCTTTTTAATTAATTAATTAATTATATTTATTTTAAGTAAACAAACTAACAAATAACATGAAAAGTAGACTCATGGTATTTACCTTTTTTTTTTCCTTAGTGGAAAATATTAGAAGATTCACCCTCTTTTTTTTTTCTTTTTTTTTTCCTTTTTTTTTTTTTTTTGGTCCTAGTAGCTTAACTAGTAAAGAGACTAAAGTCATCGTGGAATAAGAGATTTGGCATTGAACCTTGCCTATACAAAAAATCAGTTGATATTTTAGCATGATAATACATATTAATCATTATATAGGAATAATATAAGTTGAAATTCTATCAAATTTATCAAAAAAGAAGATTAATTTTTTTAAAATAAAAAATTGTAGTGAGTCCTATATTTTAAATTTAAAATAACTAGAAAGACATGACACTAAATTTCTATTGCTTCTATCCTTCTAATAATCTTTTTTTCACAAATGTCTTGACTCTTTTAAAGTTTCAAACTTTGGGTTTTTGTTATCAGTTCAAGTTACTCAACTTTTAAAAAATTATAGTAATAGAGAAATAAAGTTGAATTCTAAATCTTTTTTAAAAGTATTCAAGGCAGTAAGACAATATACAACTTTCAAGGAATATTGCTATACTCATATATTTTATATTGATTTATTTTCTCAATTTTTTTTTGAGTAACCAAATAACATGTTTAAACTTTATTTACTAAGTTTAATCTCTTGAATTAATTGTCATTAGTTATGAATTGATTATTTTTGTTTCTTTGTTTTTGATAATATGCAAAATAGTTGACGGAAACTAAAGTAAATTGGCCTAGGTGTGAATAATGCATTATAGTTTACATTTATATTACATTTTGTATAACTTTTAGGCTTGTTTGGATTGAGGGGAGTGGAAGAGAGTAGAGTAGAGTTGGCTGAAAATAAACTAATTTTAGGTCAATTCTACTATTCTCTACTCTACTCTCCATCGCTCCCCCTCAATTCAAACCGACCATTACTTTATTCTATAATTGTTTATTTATTTTTGTTAATGGTCATTAATATTTTTTGGTTCTAGTACCATTTGCCTCCTTTATTATAGTTCTTGAGCTCCCGTATGAGTACATTTTCTTTTTGTGGATTATCCAAAACCTAAATTATCCTCAAGCAACCGTTTCAGACGGCAAGACCATCAAAACTTCCATGAGAAAGGTTCTATTTTAAAGGATGTTCAAAGAAACGGGGACGTGTTGTTGAATGGATCAAACTTGATAAAATCAGTGCAAGCAAAGAGACCTGCATGGTTTCTAATGATAATATATGTACCTTTCTTTCCTCCCATTAGTTGCTTCCCTCAAGTGTATCAATGTGCACCACCCTGTAACTAAGCTGCCTATGATTCTTGTCATAGTGATAGAGGGACAAAAAATATCATCTTCAGGAGATAGGAGATTTACCGGGTTCAATCTCTCATTCTCCGTTATAACTATCAAATTATTAAAAAAAACAAAAATATTTTACTATGGTTTGAAAATCAAATAGAGATTAGTTTTGCAAAATATGTAAGGTTGATAAATGATAAGTGTGTATTAATTATCACTTAATATTTTTCTTCGACAACCTTTTCCATTACTTGAAAACTTTATCTCTCATTCCTCCCCATCACATTGTTTTCTCGGTTTCAACTTTCAAGTGGAGAGATGTATGCAATTAGAGGTATGTCCATAATATCAATACACTATAACATATAAGGCCAAGCTGTTTATGGTTAGTGTTAGGTTCTAAGTACTTAGGAACTAATGTATTAGAACTCTAATTTGTATTGTTGGCAAACCATGATCAAAACAGGTTTTTAGTCTTGTTTTAGACTTGCTCAAAGTATGTGTTTTATGTAAAGTTGGAATCGAGTTGCTGCAGAATTCATTGTGCAATTCGGTCTGGCTTGATCGATCGAGAATTAGACTCGACCGATCGAAAGTCGGGCAGAATGTTTTTTCTGCAGAATTTCCAACTCAGCCCTAAGCCCATATGACGTGTAGGGTTTATGTTTTGCCCTAAGTATAAAAGGGAAACCCTAGCCACGTTTTTGTGGTTGCTCTATTTGCTATGTGTGTGAATCTCTTGTGAGATCTGAGAGGTGGTTGCCTTCACACATGCTTAGGATTATCAAGAAGGAGATTTCATTGAGAGCTTGATGATCATTCAGTTGCTGCACTAAAGAACTTAAAGATACACAAGCGGGAGTGTTGTACTTGCTAGAGAATCCAAGAAAGAAGGAGTCTGTGGTCTCAGAGCTTGCACATGGTCGTGTCAGTAAGTTTTCTATTGGTGGGTAGCAATAGGATATTAGTGGTCTAAGTTGCTATTGTAAAATTTCGATTCTTTCATAGTGGATTCAAGTTTACCTTGAGGATAGCTAGGTTAAATCCTCCCCAGGTTTTTACCGGTATGGTTTCCTAGGTCATCATATCTTTGTGTTCTTTATATTTCACACTTTACATTGATATGATTATATGATTGTGTTAACCTAAATCTGAAATTTGGACTAAGTAATCACTTGACTAATTAACTAGGTTAATCCAATTGTGTTTTAAGGGGTCTAAAAACATACAGTTAGAATCAATTCTCGCCTGCACCAAAAACCGAACGGTGTCTTGGTCTGATGATAAAGAGCTATCGTCAAGAGCGGATGCTATAAGTTGAAACTCTCTAAAAACAAAGCTATTTATGTTTAGTGATTATTGTGTTGTTAAGTCCTGTGATTACTGATGTCAATTGTTGAATGTTTATACTTAAGATACATACCTAATAATGCAATTGTAAAGTTAAAAGGTCTCCACAACCATGAAATTAGATGATGGAATAATTATTTATTATCAATAACAAAGTTAATAAAATAATAAGTATAGGCAAATCATAATACATAAATCCAAAGAAAAAGATACAAACAAGTAAAAAATTCTATACGAGAGAAGAAGGTAGGAAAGTTGGCCACCATGGGAGCACAAATGGGAGATCCAAGTAATATTTATAAAAATATAAAATAAAATGATGACCTAGCATCTATGATGCACCGCCGTGGCAAAATGGCTGCCGAACTAGCGTCCGACAAGGGGTGCAGTGGGCGACGCCGCTGCCCACGCATCGGTGCTGCATCAGAATTTTTTTTTTTTTTTTTTTTTCGTTTCAAGATTCGTCCCAATTCGCGCAGATTCGGCTCCAACACGCGCCGATTCACGCCGATTTAGGCTTAATCGGATCCTATCGGCCAAATATCGGTGTGTTTCTGCTGGAAAAAGGAAATCGACCAATAAGGAAAAAAAAAAAAAAAAAAACTTAAACCGAAAATACCGGTGGATATTGATACACCGCTATCGTCGTCACAATTTCACTATCCTTAACCCCTTTCTTCTTCTTCTTCTTCTTCTTCGTCTTCTTCTTTGCTTCATCTTCTTGAGTGAGTTGTTCTATTCTGTTTCTTTTTTTTTTTCTTTTTTTTTTGGAAGAGTTCTGTTTCTTTTTTTTTATAAGAACAACTTAAAAGGCTTTATTTTGTCTTTTGTGCCTCTCTGACCAAACACTTGAGAGCCACATCTTCCCTTTTTTTTTTTCTTTTTTAATGGGAAGCTACACCTATTTTAATACCTGTCATATATACCCTTTATTTTGTTTTTGGGCTGACCAAATATGTGAGCCACTAAACTACATCTCCTTTTTTTTTTTTTTTTTTTTTTTTTTAAGAAGCCTCATCTATTTTAATACCTCTGTCAATAATTCAAATGTCAAAAACTTTTGTGTACTTATTACTATATATCTATTATTATTATTATTATTATTATTATTATTATTATTATTATTATTATATGAGTTTTCTATTATTATTATTATATAAAAAATCATGCTTAGCAATATATAAAATATATAAATAAAAATATTTTTAATAATTTTTTAATCATTGCACCCGCACCCTATTTTTTCAAAAATTGCCGAATCCCGCACCCGCACCCAAATTTGGAAACGCACCCGTGCTACATAGCCTAGCATAGATCACTTTCAATGTTTTTCTCTGCATGACATCCCTATCGTTGGGATGATGACCTAGCAATGCTGCAATTGTACCTTGAAACTTGTTATTAAGGATCTTATCTTTATTGACAAAAATGGCCCAATAGCACCATTTGACAAAATATTTAGCAACATACCACTGTTTGTAAAATATTTAGCAATGCATCACTTTTTTAAAACTCGAGTACAGATGGGACATCTTCAATTGCTAGAAAAAGTGAAAGTCTATCTCTTGATGTTTTAGCTAAAGCTAAGAAAACTTAAAGCCAAAACAATCCCAGCAACCAAAACTCAAACAAAATTCCAGAAAAAAAAATCTCAGCAATCACCAAAACTTAAAGCAAACACATGAACCAAGCCTAGCAACCACCACGACACAGATCGCATACCCAAACCACAACCCACCACAGTACCAAATCCAGCAACCAATGCCACCACGAGACACCCATCTGCCACATCTCCACCACCCCCATGCACGCCGATCTCAACACCACGATCTGCCAAACGTCCACGTCCCACACCGGTAGACCCACTCTGGTGAAGAGTTTTGAGAATTGAGAGGGTGTTTGACTGAGAAGAGGAAAGAAAGAGTGAGATAAAAAGTTTGTAAGAGGTCTGAGATCTTTATGTGGAATGGTTATATAATTCTTTAGGAACTCAAGTTTCACCTAATTGAGTTCCATATGGAACTCGATTTTTGTGAACTCAAGTTATATGTAAAACTCGAGTTTTATGAACTCGAATTTCAAAACAGTGATACATTGCTAAATATTTCACAAACAATGGTATACTGCTAAATATTTTGTCAAATGGTGCTATTGGGCTATTTTCACCATCTCTATCACAAAAAAAATACTCATATTTCTAATTTGAAACTTATTATTATTGGTTTTAAAATAAATAAAAAATAAAAAAACTTATTACTATAAATATATATATATATATATGTGTGTGTGTGTGTGTGTGTGTGTGTGCGCGCTTTATTCCCTTATCATTATAAAAAAATAAATAGATAAATAAATAATTCTATATGTTACTTTTTTTTTAAATCTTTTTTTTTAATCTTAAAAATAGAAATGGTCTCTCAAATGTTTTTTTTTTTTTTATAATATTTTGAAAATTATTCTTAAAAAGTGGGAGCCAAACACGTATAATGTGAAATTTATTATTTGAAAACTAGTTTCAATTTCAATTTTTTTTTAATTGCTATTTTCATATTGTTTTGTAAACAAAAAAAAAATTCTCCTACCAAAAAGACCCTTTAAATGGTCTTAATTTAAGGAGTTGAAAAACCTTGAGAATATATAAGAGTGTTTTTTCTAAAAGGAAGAAATATTATGTGTCTAACGACTCTTAACTTATTTTGATTAGTATTGGTCAAATAATAATATAGATCTTTGTGTTGATTCAAAGGAATGTGTGAATTAAGATCAAGCTCAATAGCTATCAAGTAGGGATGTTCGCGGTGCGGTGCGGTGCGATTTTAGGCCATTTTTAGCACCGCACTTTGTGGTGCAGTTTAGCTAAAACCATAACTGCACCGCACCTTATTTTTGTAGTCACATGTGCGGTGCGGTGCGGTGTGGTACGGTTTAAAGTTTAACCAAAACCATAACCGCACCGCACTTTGTTTTTACGGTCACATGTGCAATACTATGTATAAGATGCGGTTTGAAGTCAGTATATTTTTCAAATTTTAGGCTTTTCCTACTCAGCCCAAAATTAATTTTCCCTTTTTTTGGGCCAAGTTTTTAATTATTGAGCTAGTTTTTCTTTATTTTGGGTTGGCTTTCTAGTCAACACTTGCTAGGTTGATTAAACTTTTTTTTTTTTGAAAACTAGGGTTATTAAACTATTAATAATATATTTAATATTAAAAATAAATAAATATATTAATATATAGAGAGGGTGCGGTGCGGTGCGGTTTGTGCGGTTTTCTTATTATAAAACCACAAACTGCACTGCACCATGCGATGTGGTGCGGTGCGGTGCACTATTACTTGCGGTGCGATGCGGTTATGCTATTTTGTGGGCGGTTTTGGTGCGGGTTTTGCGGTTTGTGCGATTTATACGGTTTGGTGAATACCCCTACTATCAAGTGTTGAGATTGAGAGTTGAAAAAACAACTTTCAATCTCAAACCTTAAATAAAAATAAAAGTAAAAAGGTTATAGTTAAAAAGTAAAAATGGTAAAAATGTTTGTAAGTGGAAAGGAGGGTAATTGCACTAGTATTACACCTGATCCAATTGGGGTGAAGATGAGTATGGTTTATTTTGGTGATAAATTCTAGAAAGTTCGAAGTTTATCTTTTATCTACTTGAAATTTCATGTATTAATTTCTGGACTCATCTCCACGTCTTCCGAGTTTCATTCCACGGTCATGAATCCTCTTAAAAGATAAGCAAAGTAGGTGATAAGTACCACATATATAGAACCCCTGCACAAAAGAAGACTAAAGGAACTAATCCATCTGGTTAAATAAAAATTTTGTCCATTTTGTCCATTTGAAATTGAATTTGCTGTGTTCTGCTCAATCTTTGGTCTGTTCGTTATGGCACATGAAGTTTTACTCTTGTGAGCACGCAAGAGGAATAGGTTTTGAAGGCATTGATTTTTGTTTAATGATATGCTTTGCCTTTCCACACTCTCCATTAGGTTGTTTTCCATTTCAAGTGGAGATACTTATAAAAAAAGTTAAGGAGAGAACTATGCAATAAGAGGCAAGTCCATTTGTTTCATGGAATAAACATGATATCAAACATACACAAGTAGAGAGAGTAAATGCTGGCATATATATACACAAGTAGAGATTTTGATTCCTATTGTTGAATGTAAAAACAGAACGTGCGATAATAATACATGTCAATATTTAATATACAGATTAAGTAGATAATTGATAGTTGATAGCAACACTAACAAAATAATTATAAGGTAAATCATATTAGACAAATTAAAGAGAATTAAAAATAAAAAAAAATGTATGCAAACAGCGCCTATCAACAAGAGCCACAAAACTTTCTCAAAAAAAAAAAAAAACACGAGCCACAAAATAACTAAATAGTGGTCTATAATAATAGTAAGAAGATATCGGAGTTGGCCACCAAGGGAGCACAGAAGTGAAACCATCATGGCACCAAAGGCTAAATGGTGCGATCTCTTCCTCTGTGAACTGTTTATAATAGATCACTTCCAGCGTTTTTCTCCGCATGTTACATGACACAACCCTCAAATGCTTCGCAGATTTAATTGGGAAATAGACAATATCCCCATCATTTGGATGACAAACTAGCACCTGATATTGATGGTATATGTATTGTGTGAGCTTAGAAGAATTTTCTGAAACCATTTGGTTGAAAAACACCTCATTCTTCAAGAACCATTTACCTCCTTCTTCTTCATCATAGTCCTTGAGCTCCCACACTCGTAAAATTCATTGTGGTTCCTTGAGCTCCAGCCACATGTACTCAAGGACGTAGTCAGAAATTTTTGTTTAGGAGGCAAGTTATGATACTAATTTATTAGCTTATACAAACTTCTATAAATATGCACAAACTCAGACATTCATACACGCAACCTAGTATCCTCCGTAGAGAATTTTTAAAGTTTTCATTTTCAATATAAGTTATCAAATTATCTACCAAAGTGCGTAAAAAAAATTTTCAGTTGAACTAATGAAGTATTCAAAAATATGAATGATCGAAAAATTAAACACATATAAAAACACATTTTACAATAAAAAAAAATTTGAGAAAAAAAAAATTTATAACTACTAGTTCAATTGGACAATTTTTTTAAGAGTATCATTGGACGAACTCAAATATTTGAGGGAGCCAAGTCCCATTTTTGTAAACTAATAATTAAAATGTTAAATATTTATATGTAATATAAAAATATTTTTAAAATTTTTGGGGGAGCCGTGCCCCCACCCATACATGTAGCTCTGCCCCTGCATGTACTCTGAGCTTAATATTCTTATTATTAATATCATCATCATCGTGGAGTATTGGAAATGGAATTGGCACTGCTACATGAGTGAGCGATTTTATGTAATTGAATTTAGGTTCATCGGAGGTTACTAGGAAAGCTTTGTTTACTTAGAAGAGCAAGGTGAAAGCAAGGTTGTCAAACCCGGACCGGACCAACCGGGTTAACCGAAAACTAGACTGAAATCCGGTTTTTTGTGAAAGTTTTCATTTTCAATATAAGTGGTTTTACCCTATAAAAATAAAAAAATAAATAAAAAAGTGGTTTTACCAAATTACAAGTAATATATATATATATATATATATATATATATATATTGATAAAAACAACAGTTCAGATTTTTTTTTATTTTTTTATCAGTTTTCCCACAACAACCTTATCAATTCAAAAGCTTAAGTCGATGATAATGATATCAACTTATTTTTTCCTTTTCCCTAATAGACCGCTTTTTCTTTTTTGTTTAAAATAATATACGTTTATAGATATTTATTAGGTTCAAATTACTTTTCCTAATACACGGCTACTTCTCTCTAACTTGAACAATTTTTTTCCTACTAAACCGCTATTTTCATTAATTATTAAATTAATTTTTTTTATTAATTGTGTTAGGATATATTTCCTCAAATGTTAAAATTTAACGATAGTTTAATTTAGGTAAAGCTTCATCATTTAAATTTTACCAAATTTAAATTTTATTCAAACTAAAAGTCTATTATAAATTTTTTTATAAACTTCTTTCCCTAAAAACAATGAAAAAAAATAAATTCTAAACTAAAATCCCACACAATAGCATCCCATGTTTTTTGAGAGGTGCTACGTCTACAACATTTTCACAACAAATCATAAGTCAAATCATAAGTGATTAGTTGTTCTTGATTTAAATTTGAACTTAACACTAAAATTACTTTTTTACCCCAACAATAACAACCAGTAACAACTTACCACTTAAAATTTGTTGTAAAAATATTATGAAAATGTTGTGGACATATCATTTCTCATTTTTTTTTTCCCCTCAAATTGCATCTTAACGCTTTATTAATTACTATTTTTATTTTATTAATTGTTAGGATATAATTCCTCGAATTAAGGGGTGAGTTTAGGATTGAGCAGTTACCGGTGTACCGTTTCAAAATTACAGCAGTTATATATATATATATATATATATATATATATATATATATATATGAGCTCAATGATCTCTAAAAAATTGTGTATATACTATATAGACATATATTTAACTTATATAAATTAATATATTTAATTAAAATTTATTTTCTTAATTTTTTTATGCAAACATGTCCAAATTATTTTAAGCCCAAGCCCATTAAAGAATAATTTTTCATGAATTAGAAAAATAGAGAAGGCTGAAGACTTGTCCAATGTCCGCCCATTAAGTTTGTTTTTTAAATAAATAAAAAAGTAAAAGATATTTAAGATGAAATAGAGTTAGTGGTTGACAGTAAATTCATTGGTTTCTTGCATTTTACAAAAAGTAAAATAAAGGACATTTAAGAAAAAAAATGGTAGGCACTTGGCAGCAAAATCTATTGGTTTCTCAGTAGAGTAGAAATGCAGAAAGAAAGAAACAATGGCAAAGAGCAAGGAAGGAAGAAGAAAAAGAAGAAACATGATGCAAAGATAGCGAGTTTTTACTCTAATAGCATCTCAACACTAAAGCTTAAAAAGTGGTGAAAGAGTTAAGAGGCTAAATACCTAAAATATTTATATATAAAAAAAAATAAAAAAAAAAATTCTTCTTGGACCCCCACCTGGGTCCGTCCTTGTTGCCTACAATCCCCTCTTGCCCCCATGTTTTTATTTATTATATAAAAATTCAGATTTTATTGTAGATAATCAGAATATATAATTTTTTTTCTAATTTCATAAAATTTTAATCGGAGTAACGTTTTAAATTTCTTGAAACTTGGATATTAGAGTTTAACTTCAAGTAAACTATCTTATATCTTATCTTAAAAATTAGAGTCCCAGTAGTTGATTTCCGTTCTTATCTTCATGATTAGCATAACAAAATGTAGAACTCTTCTTGTTTCGAAACAGAGGACAATTTGCATCCATTAGGACCATTGCAATACGAAGCAAATATTTTTCTGATCATGCATGGCCGACACAGTAAGCAAACTAAGTAGGAGGAAAAAAAAAATGCAAAAATGCTTTCTTTTTTTCTTTTTTTTGAGAATCAACAAAAATGCAAAAATGCTTTAATAAAAAAGAAACAAATAAAAATATTATTTCGTTAGCAGTTTCAAATTTTCAATATACATTTGCTCTCTTAATAATGGTCGTCAATTTAAGAATAGGAGAAATTATACAATACTATGAGAGTATAATAATGTCATAATCTCTCCTCTAATATGAATAGCAACAAAATTTACGGTAGGATCCACTATTCATATTAGAGGAGAAAATATATTATTGTACTTCTAAAGTATTGTATAAATTTCCAACAAATAGATCTGATTTTATGCCACACACACACACACACACACACACACACACACACACACACACACACAAAAATCCAACCTCTATTTATAGAAATTCAAAGAGATTTGTTGTCATTCTCCTCTTCAATTCATGCATAGAGAAGACGGAAAATTATTGATACTTCGGGAGTATCATGGATGCGTATTCCTTCATCTCACACGAATTGTGGATCTTACCATGAATTTAATTAATAGAACCCAGTTATGTGAGGAGAGAATATACATTTATGGTACCTCGAGAGTATTCTATAATTACTCAAAGAAGATTGGCCCAAAAGCAAAAATGATATTCTATCTTTGTTTTTTTCAATCATACAATTTAATAATTATGGTACTTATTGTCTTATTGATAGGTATTTATTATGATTATATTTGTATATGAAACTATTGATTCTACAATCAAAAGAAAATATCTTCTCAAATATATATATATATATATATATATATATATATATATATGTGTGTGTGTGTGTGTGTGCGCGTTGGGTTCAAGTTACACTTGGTGTAACTCTAAGCAATGTTACACTACCCAATAACTTGTTATAAAATTCATATTTTGAAAATCCCACCGTTGAATTACATGTTCTATATATTCTTAACATTCATGCCAATTTTTATGTCAACTGGATATTATTTACCATTTGATCCATAAACTCATTTTTTATGCATTATTTTAAACTATAAAAACTTGAATTTACACAATTGATTGATGATATGGCTATTAATCTTTGAACACCTTGAAATTTTGCAAACATGGAGAATATAAAAAAATAATGTAATCTAACGGTGGATTTGTCAAAATTTACATCCAATTAAAAAATATTGAGTAGTGTAATATTACTTGGAGTTATATCAGGTATAACTTGAACCCAACCCTATATATACATATATATATATATATATATATATATATATATATATATATATATATATATATATATATAATCAAAAGAAAATATAATGTGGTAAAATTATAAAGTTTGATATAATTAAATATAGGAAGCTTTTAACATATCTTTATAAAAATTAAATTATATATTAGAATTATGACATGGAATATTGTGAGGCCCCAAGCGCTTATATGGTGAAATTTCATAAGGTCAACAAAAAGTTAAACATCTTCAGTTTTATATATATATATAATGCCTAGGCCCAAGATACTCGAAAAGTTTTGGGTCAGACTACCAATTTATTTGTTTTTTTATGGATATGAAATTTCCTACAATGAAAAACCTTTTAGAGCCAACCCAACGGCCTAAGGGAAGGTTTTTAAACCCCCCTCTATATTCTTTTCCCTTGAGTGTATGCTCCCCGAGAAGGCTCAAGCTATATTGAGCTGAAGCCTTCTCTCTCTTTTTTGGTCATTCCTCACTCTTCTCTCGTGTGTCTCTCCTCAAAAATGCCAACCCCTTACCTTCTACCCATTGGTCTTTATTTATAAACTTCCCTTAGTGGGGTTGTCATGATGAGAGGGTGGTTTCCCATGTTGGTGGGTCCCTCTAAGATATATTCCTGATCAAATGGGACCCATTACTCGTGACTGACGTGACTTTCTTGAAACTTGCAACTGTCGCCAAATGGTGCTTAGCAAGCGATTTCCCCAAGACACTATCGTTCTCATCTATTCGGGCCGAATTTGGTCTCCGGCAAATCAAGGGATGATGGATTATTGCTGACCTGATATGGGCCCCGACCTGATACAAGGCTCTGACCTCTTAACCATACAAGGGCTATTGGGTTCAGCATATATATATTATTCGACAACAAAATATTTTAACAGTTGAGCTAATTAAAATCCACCATATCTTTATCTATATATCAATTTTTTCCCAAGAAGCCAAAAAATACCAAAATTACCCTCGATTAATTTTAAAAATTGCTAAAAGTGCCCTTGAGAATCATCAAACAAGCATTAAACCCAGCAAAAGCCTCCCAAAACTATAATTTTGCCTTGATTGCCCTAAAATTATAGATCTCACACAAAATTTACAATTTTATTCCAAAATTACTAATTTCATCTCAAAATTACAATTTTGCCTTTGAAATCACATATTCAGTCCAAAATACTCAAAATTGTAATTATGCCCCTCAATTTTGTAAATATATCACAGACAACAACCCCGTGCTATAATAAGAGCAATATCATTCCAAAAATATCATCAACCACAATGTCACATGAACATGAACATTATTCTTAATTTGCTCAATGTCTTTTACTTTTTCAAGATATTAGACAAAGAAGGGACAATTGTGACTACCTCAGCTAACTCTCCTTATCGTTAAAATGTAAAAAGATGACAAAACCCTAATTTCAATTGGAAAACAATTTGGGGTCATGAAAACCTTTCAAACACCTCAAATAGCAAAAAAATGGTTAAATTAGGATAAACTCAAGAGTTTTTTAGCAAAATGCGAGGTTTGACCAACTCTAACAAGAAAATCTAACATTCTGATCTAATTAATTTTCACACAAACAAAAAAAAAAAAAAAGTTTAAATTCCCTTTTAAATGGTTGGTTGATCACAAAGATCATATTTAAATCGAACAAAATATCATGAAAGCACAAAAATTTCCACAAAACACATGAAAAATTGGCTAAGTATGGAAAGCTTAACTTAAATTTGACTGTGTGAAAATTTTAACCTAAATTTGACTTCAGTCAAAATTTAGTTATATGATCTTAGAATCGTGCGGGTCATAATAATGTCTTTTCTTTTTTTGTTTTTTTTTTGTTTTTTTTTGAGTAAAGACAAAATTATTTTGTTTAAACTTTTTTAAGGGCGAGTTGTTTGTTTTGGGTAAAATTAGTTAATTGGGCCTAATTATTTTTATTTTTCTATCGGTAATTTTTGTTACTAGACTAAATTTTTTGGACTTGTATTTTTTTTATTTTTTACATTTTAGATGTATAAACTTTTTTTTTAATGGCCTTTAAAGTAAGGAAAATGTTAAAGCTACAACTTTTCACAAATTACTAATTTGGTGAGTGGTTACTAATAAGGAAAAAGGTGATGTAATCATGTAAATGGTTGGCCTAAATGTGAAACAGTAAGAATGTGTACCTAAATAGTTTGAAATAATGTTATAGATAAGTTTGTAATTATAGCATTACTCTTAAAAGATTCAATGATATTGTTAAGGGGGCAAAGTTTAATTTTATAGAACAAAATTGCTAAAAATAATACATATATATGTATACTAGTATTTTATTTTATTTTTTGGGGGGGGGGGGGGGGGGGGGGGCGTTGGGAGACCATTGCTCCCAAAATCAATGTATAGCTTGCAATCAAAATTTAGAAAAAATTTACATCAAATTCACATTTTTCAATTAATAAAAACTTAGTCTTACATATTGTGTATTTATAATGTCATTTATATCTTCTTTTATTTTTACGGTCTATTTTATTATTCATTTTTAATTTTATGACTCAAATATTTTGTTTAGTTGACCAAATATATTATTTTGGATTAAGTAATCAATAGTAAATGTTTCAACTCATACTCTCCACTCTCCAGTAGTGGGTTGTAAATTTGGGATACAATTTTGGATGCTCAATGATCCATTATTTGGGATATTTCAAACCACTAATAGAAAATTTTTTAAGGAGTTGAAAGACCTTTGAGATTATATTAGAGTATTTTTTTCTGAAGGGGAGAAATACTATGTGTCTAACTTATTTTGATTAGTATTGGTCAAATAATAATATAGATCCTTGTGTTGATTCAAACAAATGAGTATGGTTAGGATGAGTTATGATTTATTTTGCTTATAAATTTTAGAAAGTTTATTTTTTTTGTAATAAAATTTTAGAAAGTAGAAATTTCATGTATTAATTTCTGGACTTATCTCCTCCTCTTCCAAGTTTCTTTCCAAAAGCCTGCGTCAATCCATATAGAACCCCTGCAATTGCATCAAAATGTTTTACGAATGATGCACCAGCAGTAATATGTCATCTAGTGCTTCATCTGAATACTCCAGTCCTGCAAAAGAAGACTAAAGGAACTAATCCATCTGATTAAATAGCTATTTTCTACATTTAAAAGTGTTGATGCTTTGCTCTCTCTTGCTGGAAATATTTTTGTGAATAAGCAAATGATGATAGCATAATAACATTCCAAATAATTAACATGAGCAACATATAAAAAGTCAAGGAGCATTTTGTGTGTTATAGAATCACACAAATTAGTGTTGTTTTTAAAAGTTGATTCACGCCAGAGTAAAATGCAATGCGACCAGTTTTTTTTGTCAAACCAACCCCCAAGATCAGACTATAGTATCAACCTTTGTGTTGAATGCATTTTCACACATAGAGGTTAAAGAACAATGGACATTTTCTTTAATCCTGATTGCCCAAAAAATGCCAAATTGTATAAGAGAAATTATGTGGGAGAGGAAGGACAATTTAAGGACAAGAAAATTAAAGAAGAGTTCTATTGTTCTGATCGAGGAAGAGAGAGATTGCTACTTGTGGGAAAGTGTTTTGATGATGTGTTAAATAAGATACTTACAACAATAAGATAATGAGTTCGCTTACTAAAAAAGCTGATCTCCAACGATCAGAGATAGCTCTTAAATGCTCAATGGGTTGGAAAAGAGAAAAAATAACAGTCCGAAACAAAACTGATCCAGACTCACATGCATGAGGCGAACTGGCAGGGCGCTTGGGATTTAGATTAGAGATGGGCAAGGCGTGTGATATAAACAAGGCGCAAGTCTGCACTAGGCCCACTATTTTAAGATATCAATAGAGATTTACAATGGCTTATAAACACAAGAACGCAAGAAGAAGCTCATTCCAAACCAACAACTCATTGGTAAGTTGTTGCACATATATGGCCCATGAAGTTAAAACTCTTGTCAGCACGCAAGAGGGATAGGTTTTGAACGTACTGATTTTTGTTTAAGTTCCGGATATAGGAGTTTTTTAGGAGGCCCATTTATAGATAGATAGATAGGTTAACGAGAGAAGTATGCAATTACAGGGAAGTCCATTTGTTTCATGGAATTAAATAATTATAAGGCAAATCATATTATTACACAAATTAAAGAGGATAAAAAAATGGTGCAAATAACCCTATCATCATAAAATAATGTTCCATCATATTATGATGATAGTGTTATTTGCACAAACAAGAGTAAAAAAAACAACGCAGTACAGACTACAGTGGTCTATAAAAGTGAGAAGATATGGGAGTTTGCCACCAAGGGAGCACAAAAGTGAAACCATCGATCATAGCACCACCAATGGCTATATGGTGCGATATCCTTCCTGTGTGAACTGTTTATAATAGATCACTTCCAGTCTCCTAGACACCACGAATTGGCAAAAATGGGTTAAATTAGAAAAAAAAAAAAAAAAAAAAATGAGAATTTTGTAGCAAAATGAGAGGATTGACCAACTTTAACTAGCTTTAATAAGAAAATCCAACATTCTGATATATTCAATTTGTACACAAAGCCTAAACAAATACTTGGTGTTACAAACTTTCTAACGACATATGCCTCACTCAATTTCAAGTTCTAAAGGGCCTCAAGATCTGTGCACCAAATTGCACCACAGTAAAACAAACATTTAAAAATATAATTTCAAAGAATAGTGATAAGATGATTATATATATAAACAATCCAACACCTTCTATAATTCAAAGATTAAAGTAATTTTAGTACCTACTATTACATCATAAACCAAACCAATATAAAGATTTTCAGACTTTAAGAGACTGTCATTGCAATTAAAAGTAACTTGACTCACTATCACATATTTTTAGTGTAATAGTCACTTCACAAGTACAAATTCATGTGGAATGAGGGAGCAAGGGTTTAGATTCATATTTCTAGCAAGAAATTTCATACACATATATATACTTAGATTAAATTAAGTTAAAGTAGATTTTCTATCTCCGATAAATAATAATAATAATAATAAAAAGTACGGAAACTTGACTCTTTTTAAATTTCCTATAAAACTCAAAGCTAAAGCTGGGTATTAATAATAATAATAATAATAAATAAATAAATAAATAAAGTAAAAAGTACGGAACTTGACTCTTTTTAAATTTCCTATAAAACTCAAAACTAAAGCTTGGTATTGATTATTCAATTTTAGCTAGCTAGCTATTGTTTGATCTTAATATATCATTCTTCAATCATAGTAGTAGACTCACACGTCTATCCACGCATAAACAAAACTAGTAAAAAACGTTTTGACCCATCAATATATCTATATATTAATAAGATTCTTATGCAAGAAAACTTTTAAAATAAATCTAAGAACACGCCAATCTTTACATAATTGACTAACTATTCTTATGCCATACATAACTCATATTTATAAATAATTTTTTTAAAATGTCATATATAACTCATTAAATTAAATTGTATTTTTTTATGAGAAAAATAAATTAAATTGTATTTAATGTATACCATATATATGTAATTTAATTATATTTTATTTTTATTAAATCGATTTGTATGTTTTTAGGCACGTCAAGGCTTACTTTTTTTTTCTTTTTGGCAAAGATGTAAAAACTTATTTGTTTGTGTAGGCAAGAAAACATCATGTGTTAAATCAAAATTACAAACATTACATATATAAGCAATAAATAAATATTTTATACTTATCAAAATATATATTGTGGGGACATTTCCCGCACAAGCTGTTTGTCCGTTTTAGGGAGCCAAGCCAAGGTTTTGTTTCTCGGCCCCGAGTATGGAAGTCCAAGATTTTCACCTCAGGCCAAGGGCTTTGCCTTGTAGCCATTTTGGCTTGACACCTTTGTCCCACATCGGTTGGAGATGCGCCCCACTCATGCTTTATATGTCCTTGGAGCTTGCATGAGTGTACCACTACTCCGCATGCGTAGTAGTGGTACACTCATGCAAGCTCCAAGGGCATATAAAACATGAGTGGGGCGCATCTCTAACCGATGTGGGACTAGGGTGTCAGGCCAATATCGGCCAAAGTGCCTGAGGTGAAAATCTCAAATACCAACGAGAACAAAACCGTGCGGGCTTGGCTCCCCAAAGCGGACAAACAGCTTGTGTGGGAAATGTCCCCACATATATATATATACATATATATATATATATTTATGTATGTGTGTGTTATTATTTTGATTTAATTTTTTTTATTATACATTTAATTTGGCACCGCTAAAAAGAAAAAATTAGCTTCATCACTACTCATAATGAACCACTTAAATAAGTTGTGAAAAATCTTTCTCAAAAAAAAAAAATAAATAAGTTGTGAAAATAGGTGTGTTCGTAGAATTATTGAAAGTTTAATGCTAATTACAAATACAATTTTTTTATTAAAAAAAAAAAAAAAAAATTGAGAGAGAGAGCATAACCATTGAAAACTTCATGGAATGATTCATTTAGTTTGTGTTTTAGATATTGCATTTCAGTTATTGACTTTGTAAGCGTTATCTATCATAAGATGACTTCATTTCCCCTTCTTGTGAAAAATAGAATTACGCGTACGATTTATTTATATTTTTTTAACATTCTTTCTAGTGGGTCAAATTAATGAGAATGGTAGTTTCTTATACAATATATTTTTCCCCTTTAAATACCGAAAAGTCATCCATTTTGCCTTAAAGTTACTAAAAATAAAGAGGTTAAATATTGTCCTATTATTAGTTGAAATATTCAAAACACATCTAAAACACCCCATCTCAACACATTAGCAAAGATCACGTAGTCACATTCCCATCACCAATCCAAATTCACATCCCAAAAATATCGCTATGTACAACTAAATTTGTTAGGATCTCTTTTTCTCTCTTTCTCTCTCTCTTCTAATATATCTGTCTGTCTCTCCTTTCATTTCTCTCCATCTCTCATTTTGTTTCTCCTTTTCCTACGAGAAAATAAGGGAGAAAACACCAGAAAACAAAGCCCCCATCAAGCCAAAAAAACTGCACCTAAGCACCCCCGCCGGAAACGCAGTCGATATCTCTCACCCCTTAGCTCCCAATTACCAACAAAAACAACTACAACAACAACAAAAACCTACCATGAACATTAATAATAATAACACTACTACTACTACAAGACATGGTAACGGCACCACCCAAGCTTGCGCTGCATGTAAATACCAACGCAGGAAGTGCGCTCCTGACTGCATTCTCGCCCCTTATTTCCCTCACGATCGCCAAAGACAATTCCTCAACGCCCATAAATTGTTCGGTGTCAGCAACATCACCAAGATCATCAAGAACCTTAATCAACCCGACAAGGACGAGGCCATGCGTACCATTATTTTCCAATCGGATGTTCGTGCCAATGACCCTGTTGGTGGGTGTTACAGGATCATACGCGAGTTGCAACGCTTGATTGAATATAACAAGGCCGAGCTTGACATTGTTCTTCATCAACTTGCTATATGTCGTGCTCAAGCTCATCAACAACAAATGTCAGAAGCTACAGATCCTACAATCAACTGTGAGATGGTCGGTGTAGATCCTTTGAGTTCATACAATAATGCATTGCAATACCATTATCTTGGACCGCATCAACAAGAACAGTTCTTTGTTGTTAATAATCATTTGCAAGAAGATGTCAATGCATGGACGACCGTCCAAGATTCTGCATCAACATTGTCATCTTTGCACGTTAATAAGCATGGCCCAGACAGTGAATGCGATGATGTTAAGCCGGTTTTTGATGTATCTTGTGAAAGAAATGAGATTAAGTTCGAGCCGGAAGAATTAATCGCAAGGAGGTTTGTACCATTGACACAATTACTCCTATCGTCGTGATTAGATTATCCATCTCATTTTTGGATGGATGGTCTATTTGTGTTTTTCATGATTGTTCAACTCTTTGTGATGATGTGTTGTAAGAGAAGTTTGCTGTTTTCTAATAATATTCAGAGGCTAGGCCTGAAAGATAATCAAGAACTCCAATTTCGTTTTGAATGTAAAAACTCTCCCAAGTTATTTTGCTATCAATAAATGTTGGTTTTATGTGAATAAGTTCTCATTTTGGATTTGAAATATATTGTCCATTTGGTATTGGCTTTTTCATTTAGCTTTTCTAACAGTTTTTATTTATTTATTAATATGATAACTAGTGTCTTCAAATGGCATGAAACACACCATGGGAAGATCTCATGTCCTTGGGCATGTTAGATCTGATCAAAGAATTGCAACATTCTTTAAAACATTTTTACATTTCATTGTTTAAAGACATGAACTTATTTAAGCATCAGGAAATCGTTTCTAATATCCATTTTTAAGATCAGCCAATGTTTTACAACATGAAAATAGTTATAATTGTATTAATAAAAATAAAAATAATTGTACTTGTTGGAACGGTGTAGTTCGTGGATATTTTCCCCGTAGAAAAATTAAGGTTAGCATGTAATCACTGTTTAAGCCTTAAGGTTAGCAAGTTTCCACATTTTCCTTCTGTGTTTTTTCGGCTCTTATTGAAATTCAAATAAACATTTGCAGTGATGAAGTCAGTTTAAGGATAGACAATGCGACATTAAAAGAAGATGATGGTTCCATCCAACAAGCTCAGGATCATGATCTAAAAGGAGCAGCTACTTTGTTTACCCTCACAAATTGCAACAGTTGAAAGTTTAGCAAGACATATAGAATAGCAAACCTCTCATATCATTTTGTTGTCAGTACTTAGTATAGTTAAAACACATATCCAAGGCCGACTAAAACACATTTTGTGGATTTAGGAGACAATTTTAAAGTGAGGTCTTTTGCGAAGAATTATTAGTTCTTCCAATATTTCAATATTAGTACTTGTTGAAAACTTCTTTGTAAAAAGCTATCAATTTGATTTTTTTTTTTTTTTTTTAAATAACTTTAGCCTCAATCGAATTAGTTTCTCTATACTAATACCACAACGATCATGCCAAAATCAAGAAATATTAACAATGTTATTGGCATATTAAATGTTTCATGCAAATATGGTCATATTTTTATTAAAGTTTTTCATATGCGTAGAGTATTTTAAATATAAAATAAATAAATAATTTAAAATCTTGTAAATTCTAAACAGTATCGTTTCTATTGAATATCTCAATTTAGTTTTAAACAATTTCTTTTCAAACCTCGCTCAAATTCATTGTCCGCAAAAATAGGGCTGACTCAACACATTTTGGGACCAAACGCAAATGTAAAATGTATTATCACTTAATGTTTTATAAGCGATATATAAATTAGAAAAATGAATCATACAATTTAATACATTAATTGGATTATTTTCATATATTCATAAAAACGTATTTTAAAACTTTTGATTCTAAAAAAAAATCAAAACATTCGATATTAGAATAATTATCTTTCTTAGCAATGTTGGACTTCAATTATTGAATAATAGAATTTGTCTCTAAAACAATTAATTTTGATTTTAATTTTGCTAGAGAGAGGAAGGAAGAATAGAATTTTTGGAAGATTAAAAAATTTTACACTATTAAACTACCGCAAAAATAGTAAAACATATTAATAAAATGTTGAACACTCAAAAAGTGAATAATATTTTAAAAATAATTTTATTTATTAAATATTTGGGCTTAATTAAAATTTTATATAGTAAACATTCTATCATCCAATAGAAGATGTTTTTTTTCTTTTCTTTTTTTGTTCCTAAGTGAGAGGCCTTACTTTTTTATTATTATTTTTGTGCAATATTATAAAACAAATAAATATTATAATATATTCTATTTTAGGGGGCTTTTTTCCATTTGGGGGCCTTGGGTCATTGCTTAAATGGGCTAATGGTTAAGGAACCCGTCCTTTTCTTTTCTTTTTTCTTCTTAGAAAATTAATGAGTTAGACTTTTTGCCGGATAATTCTCTTGAAATATTGTTTCTCCAGAAGGTCATGCTTTGGAATCTTATATGATTAGTACATAGATTTTGAAAAAAAAAAAAAAAAAATGAATGTTATTGTAATATATTTTTGCTCCAATAGGTTAATTAGTTGCCAGAAGTTGATAGAGGCGAAGGCATTATGGAAAATTTTCAATCATTTTCTGAGTTGCATGGAATGGATTTTATAACCAAAAATAGTACAAAATATTTTACAAATAGCCGATAATATTTAAGAAGATATTGATAGGAACCTCTATATAGATAATAATTGTTGTAATGTTGCATTTAGTTAGTTAGTTGGTTAGTTAGTTACAATTTCTAGCATGTTAATCACATTAACACATGTTGGAATTATCAATGAATGGAATTATATACAAATCTTTTTCTTTTCTTTTTTTTGATTTGAGGAATTATATACAAATCTTGATAGACATGATAGGCTACAGAACTTAATAGGCTTGATAGGTTTGGCTTTGGAGCAATAAAGAAAGTTGATGATCTCATATTACTTCCAAGAATTGATGATGGAACCCACGCTTTGTGTTTTGGCATCACTTTATTTGATGATCTCATATCAATTTTATTTGCTGAAAAGCAAGCATCTGATTCGATGGATATTTGCTGAAAAGCAAGCATCTGGTTCATATAATGAATTTGCTTATAGAGTCCCAGTTCATGCACTGAGCCCATCACTCTAAAAGCGTTTCTTTTTGTTCACTTCTCTGCTTACAGCCATCATTTCTATAAATTACCTAGCAGTAGGAAAGGGAACACCTCTAAAGAGTATTTTTGCAACTTGTGGTGGAAGCCAACCAGCATTTCCCCCAGTCTTCCTACCCTGACTTTTTCCATAATGCCACTTCAAATTTCTCATTCCTCTCTTCAGTCTTGCACCTATATATGTCTTGTCCAACAAATCAGCCAAGCTTGATTGTTGTAAAAAAACTAAATGCCACACAGAGAGTAATATGACAGAATTGAAAGCAGACACATCAATCAAGAAACAATTGGAAATGTTTAGCCAACTATTGATGTTCAAATACACAAATAAATGCCTGGTTCAACTATAGTCTACCAATAAGGAATTTATAAACTTCTCCTATCATGGGCTAAACTCAACACTCATGGCATCAATTGTTAAAGGTGGTGGCAAAAGCAAGGTTTTGCAGCTAGTTTTGTGTTAGACTTATTTCTTAGCCCCATAAATAGAATGAGAGACTTCACAAATTTTCTCCCGTCATGATTGTGTTAGGAGGATATTACACACCAGACTATACTTATCTTCAAAATATTTTGCAAGGATTAGTATTTTGAGGTAAACGATTTTGTTGCTGGGAAACATCAGTTTCTACCAAATGAATAAAATCTTTCCTATATGACTTCATGTGCATTCTAAATTGGGTTATCAATTCACTTGTTTGGATCTGTTGTCCAGCTTGTTTCTTTCTTCTCAATAAGCAGAGGTATCACAACTCATAACTGCTAAACTTCATCTTGATGAGAGTTAAAAATAAAAATAAAAATAAAAATTTCGATACTATAGAAAATTTTCTCCCCTCATTATTGTTTCAGGAGGACATTATACACCAGATGAATGGATTAAAACCTCATTTTTGTAATTGATTTATTATCTACAGAATTTGAAGATTTAGTCACATACTTATCATGAAACTATTAGGTCCAGAATTCCTCGCATCAGTCTCCTTAACACTTCTGCAATGCTGGGGAAGATTAGCATTTTGAGTGATGCTCATTGTTTGGTAAATGATTTTGCTGTTGGTAAACATCAGTATTTTCTATCAGATGAATAAAAACTTTCCTACATGATATTATGTGCTCTCCAAATTGGGTTATCAATTAACTTGTTTGCACCTGTTGTCCAGCTTGTTTCTTTCTTATCAATAAGCAGAGGTGTCATAACTCATGGCTGCTAAATTTTCATATTAGTGAGAGTTAAGAAGCAAAAGAATTATTTATCTCTTTTCATATTAGTAACTGTCTGTTAGAGCTTGGAACTTTGTTGGCAAAGAATGTGTAGGAACCTAAAAGTTCATTTTTTTATCATGTAATTTGCTTTGCATGATGGAGTTGCTTAATATAATTATATGTCTGTCCTTTTATTGTCTAAAAATTTCTGGATAATTCAAAACCTGAAAAATCTTAGTGATTGAAGGAATAGATAAACTCACATTCATCGAATCCAACTTGGATTCCAGAACATTGTCATCACTCATAATCATGCCAATAATGTCTGAAACATGATGAAGCAATAGATTCAAGAATTGATGTCTATTTTTAATCATTGTTACATCTATAGCACTGTAAAGCTTGTGAAAATTGAGGAAATGAGTACATTGTAAAAGGATGACCCAACTGAGGAAATCAGTGGATAAAGAGAATTACAAGGGGGGTTTTGCATTAAAAAGATACCCATTTGAACTCAGAGAAAACAAAAACCCCAAAACCCAGAAATCTTAAACCAGAATCTGAACTACAGAACCCCGAAACCTCGGCTACTCAAGAAAATCATCAAAATTATGCAAGTTTAAAGACTATAATGAAGCAAAAAATGCAGAATCGGTACCTTGGAGTGCTAGGTCCGTGAAAATCTGGAGCTAAACGTTAGAAACTGTGATGGGCCCTTACAGATCTGCTCCCCAAGACCAAATCTTCTCAATAGCACACAAAAAAACCGTGAGATTTGGAAAGGAGAGAGAGAGAGAAAGGGAACAATAGAGCCACTGAGCCAGGTTCTTGGTCCCTAACGAGAAGGAAGAAAGAGCTTACCAAAGTACACTTCCCTCAGTCTCCATCACGGTTGTGTTGCCTTCAAAAACTCTCCAGATTCTCCTTGTTTCCGAGTTGAGTACATGTTTCTTCTTCATCAACATTTTGTTCAAAGAAGCTGTTATGAACTGAACTGCACTCACTTTCCATTTGAAGTGCCAATTCCTCAAGGGTCCCATAAACTTCCTCCAACCCCAGTTGCAAAGTGTTCCCTGCTGAGAACACATGAAACTTTTTCTTCACCTCAATCCAACTCAGGCCAGGAACTTTCTTTAAACCCTTTGTCTTTGCTGAGATCCTCATCCTTGCAGAGTCCACCCATTTCCCACTTGCAGCAAAAATATTTGATAGCAGCATGTAGTTCCCAGTTGTTTCTGAGCTCATATTAAAAATATGGGAGGCAGTCTCTTCAGCAACATCTGTATTCTTGTACTTCCTACAAGAGTTCAGAAGGGCACCCCATACACAATCATTGGGTTCCATTGGCATGCTTTTCACAATGTCACTTGCTTCTTGTAAAAACCCAGCACGTCCAAGGAGATCGACCATGCAAGTATAGTGCTCCATTTGGGGTTCAACCCTAAACTCTTGAGTCATTTCATTAAATAGCCTACGACCCTCCACAACAAGCCCAGCATGACTACAAGCAGAAAGAACAGCAACAAAGGTGATATTGTCTGGCTTTAATCCAGATTCAATCATCTGATCAAAAGTTTCTAAAGCTTTTTCACCAAGCCCATGCATCCCATACCCTGCAATCATTGAGTTCCATGAAATTAAATCTCTATTATCATTTTTCTCAAATACCAAATGGGCTTCCCTGAAACTTCCACACTTTGTGTACATATTAATCAAGCCGTTTCCAACCAAAATGTTACTATCCATCAAAGCCCTAACCACGTGACTGTGTATTTCCCTGCCGAGATTCACTGCTGCTAACTCTGCACAAACTGATAAAACACTGGATATCGTCACGCAATTAGGCATGACATTGGCAAGCTGCATTTGCCTAAAAAGTTTCAGGGACTCCTCCCCTTGGCCCTTAGAAGCAAATCCATCAATAACAGAGCTCCAACTTATGACATTAGGTCTGATCATAGGACAATCACCTGAAGTCTTTAGCTGGGAAAATATTTCAAACGCCTCATCGCATAATCCAGATTCAGCATATGATGTTATCAAAGCATTCCAACTCACTAGATTCTTTGTTTCCATCTCTAAAAACAAATTTTGTGCATATTTTACGTCTCCACACTTCCCATACATACATATTAGTGCATTCTTCACAAACAAGTAATTTTCAAACCCACCCTTTATAACATATCCATGAATGACCTTGCCCCTTCCAACTGCAACCAAATCAGCACATACAGATAACACAACAGCAAGCGCTTCGGCAGTTGCCCCAATTCCTCTCTTCCTCATCATAGCAAACAACTCTACCGTCTCTTCATTCCGCCCACATCTAGCATGACTTGAAAACAGAGATGTCCATGTCACAGGGTTTGGCTCCAATCCTTCCAACTCCATCTGCGTAAACATCTCAGATGCACCATTGCAATCATAGTTAAAGGCATAACCTGAAACTAAGGTATTCCATGAAATATAGCTTCTAACAGTCATTCTATCAAACAACTGGCGGGCACTCTCCATTTGCCCAAGCTTCCCATACATTCCAACCAATTCATTCACAGCATGAAGATGATTTTGAAAACCCATTTGCAAAACATGAGTATGAACATTCCTGCACAAATTCAAACCACCCATAAACGCACATGCCTTTATTACCAAAGGCAAAGTGAATCCATCAGCACAAACCCCAAGTTTTCGCATTTTATCATAAATTTTAAGGCCTTCCACATAATACCCATTTGAGACACTAGCTCTCAGAATTGAATTCCACAATAGCAAGTTTGAAAGACCCTCAGCTGGAATCCCATCAAACACTTTCCGGGCATCAATAACAAGCCCGAGACGGCCATATACCGACACAAGCCGGGCAGCCAAGAAGGCTGACCTGTTCGTGCCAGTGGCAACAACTTGGGTGTGAACGCGTTTGCAGTGTTGAACCGTGGTGCATTGTCGAAGAAGGTGATCAAAGAATTTAAGAAGCTCATCATGGTGGGTGACAAAGGGGGTATTGTGGGTGTGTATTAAGATTGAACGGCTGAGATCATGTGGGAAAGAGAGGTGGGTTTTGTAAAAACGTGAAGAGATTGATATGAAACGTGGAGAGGGAGCATGAAGCATGAAGGTGAGGTTTTCAAAAATAGATCCGTTGACATCAATCAAGGTTTTTTTCGTGTGGTGGGTTGTCAAAGTAATGAGCTTCAAATGGCGCCAGATGTGTGCTAAAGCCTAAAACTTGGGAAAAAAAAAACGGTGTGTGCAATAAGCATTGAGACTCAAATAACTAAAACAAAGTTTCAAATTTTTAAACATTGGGTGGTTGATTTTGAATGAATGAATAGTCTCGACTCTGCTCTGAACTTGCCGTCACAGACAGACCCACGAAAAGAGCTCCTCCTCCTCCTTCTTGCCGCCGGTAAGTCTCTCAAACTCTCACTCTCTCTCTACCTCGCCTCTCGCGTCGCTTGCCTCTGTTCTGAATCGCCGAGAGGATTTTTTTTTTTTTTTTCTTTCCCTTCTCCCTATTTTTTCGTTTTTGGTTTTGGGACCTTGGGCCCTAGAGACGCGATCGTGTATATATATATATATATATAAATTAAAAGAAACATTAGAAACATCAAACATTAGATAATAAAAACATTAGATTGTGATAGATTGTTACTTAATTTTAAAACTAAAAAAAAAAAAAAACATAAATTATGTATAAAAATATTTAAATATAGCTAAAAATAAATATTAATTAATTAATTACTTACCGTATTTTAGATTTTTTTTTTTTTAAATGTTGTATTTCCATACCTATACCCATACTCGTATTTGTATCGATGCATCATAGGTTTAAAGACTCAAATTACACTATGTAACTGAGATTTACAACAAACACAAGGACAAAGGTTTGATTTTATAAATTTTGTTTTCCACATGCGTGGCACATGAGTAGCATTAGTTTTTTTTTTTTTTTTAAACTAATTTGGCATATGTGTGGAGTTTATACTTCTTCATAGAGTAAGTTGGTTAAAATAAAGTTTGAGTGTAATGGTTGGTAGCCTAAAGTTTAAGGGAGGGGTTAGGAAATTTTACCCAAGAAATCAAAGGACTATAAGGGTACATTTGTTCATGATTATTCTTAGGACAATAGTTAAGGTATAATAAATAATCAATTATGAATTAAAATGTAATACTTTTTAAAAATTTTAAAAAAAAAAATTATATGCAGTTGTCACTAGTTTATTGGTTTGCATGTACAAATTCATTGAGGTTGTATGTGTTTTTTTTTTTTTTTTTTTTTGCACACAATTTGACTTAATTTTTTCAAAAATGTATAAAAAAATAAATTACAAAATATTAAATGCATCTTAACTTGTGCTCTTACAACAAACAATTGTAGATAAAAGCCAATAATTTTTTACTTCTTTGAATATGGCTTCCTTTTAAAAATAAAGTTATTGGGAGATTTTTGTTTTCCAAATAAAATTTGAAGGGTTTAAGAAAGAAGAAGGTAGGTCATCCAATACTATGTGAATATATTGGGGGTTCAAGTATAGAGGACATTTTTTTTTTCTTTTTTTGGCTAAGTAATGCTTCTATTCAACAAAGAGAAAGAGAAGGGAACAACAAGGGGAAGGGATTTACCTCTATCTTGTGGGCCAAAAAACAGTGTTAAATGTATGACATGGGGGACCAATCCTGAAATATTAAAAATAAAAGTCCATCTAGCAATATAATGTTCTGTGAAATTTTCCTCCCTAAAAGTATGATTTACAAACGAACCAGAAAAGGATTGGAGCATATTTCTCGATTTTTTTTTAGGGGTTCTATAGGCCAATGTGGCAGAGATGAAAGACTCCATAATTGAAGAATCACATTCATATCATCCTCTTCACAAATAAAAAATTTGTATCTCATTTTTGAGTGATTTTATTTTATAATTCTATAGTTAAGGGTGAGAGATTTGAACTCTAAATATTTTCGTTAGAAATATTAAAAAGTGTCAATCAGTTGAGTTGCTAAGCTATTAGCTCATTTGACTGATTTTAAAAATGCTAGGAGTAAAACCTGTCTTTAGACAAAAATAGTTTCACTTATGTGATTCCTACAAATAGTTGCCACGCACACTTTATCCTCTTTTGACAATTAATTAGAAGTTGACCTTTACATTGGGGGGGTGTGGAGGATCCTATACACAGCTTCTCGACTTTTTTCCAACTACAAATTCTCAAAAGAAACATGATCAGTGCATATCTTTTTAGTTTGAGAAATTGAAAGAATAAGGTCTAGAATTTCCCTTTGTTGACGTTTCATGAGTTTGTTTCTTTATCATCCGTATCAGGCCGCTGTTATGAATAGTGTGAAGTTACAGTTCCTCAACCATTCCATTCTCTTGGAATTCTCAGCTTCTTTTCCCGTTGTATGATTAGCTTAACCCACTCAAAAATTGCAAAAATATTCATTTCCTCAAATTTAAGTGACCAAGGAGAATGAATCCATAGGATCCTTGCAATTGTACATTCCATGTTCATTGGGCCAGCTTGTATGCTTATTTTTTTAGGAACTTTCCTATTGAACTGGAACCCAGAATTATTTTATTTCCCTTTTATAGCAACAAAAATTGGATAATTTTGCCATGTAACTTTTAAGATAGTTTAATTTGCTCTACAGAATATCTGTATTTGCTTTAGTAAAATAAAATTTATCTTTAGCATTTTTCACAAAAAGTGTGTAGACACATAATAATATATTTAATTTTACGATAAATTTTGAGCATTATTTACATATTTCAAACCCTGCTTCAATGTGTCAGGTCCCCATCTTAAATTCACCACAAATAAAAAAGATCTAAAAAGGTCACACAATTATGCTCTGCTTATTCCTTTATTTAGGCAAGTGCGAAAATTGGTCATAATAAACTTCAATATAACACAATTCCTTCTTCTTTTTTCCCCGTTTGTGTCTTTTTTTTGGGCATATTCTAATAATGTTCTTGTTACACAGTTGAAAGTACCCTAAATCATTCAGCAAATAAGAATTCCATTCAAAAGAATTTTGTATCGTGATTTAGTAACTCATTTTCTATATGGGGTATAAGCTCCTAAAAGAAAGGTTTGGGCTTCCAAATTCATATTTTGGAAGATTTAACAAATGAATGACGAAAGGCCCAAATATGGATACAAAAATATGCAATAATTAAAAACTGGTTTTGAGATTCGTCCTCTAATAGGACATCTGATCCATATTTGGCATGCGGCTCGGAGATTTGTTTTTCTCATTTGGATGATCAAATACAGTTGCCTCACTTGTTGTCAGTAGCAATGAGATACTGTAACACAGAAGCACATGGTGGTGGTTAGTTTAAGGTGTGAAACATATTTGATATACATAATTTTTTTGCTTGACCAACTATGATCTTTACCTGGCAGCATCGACTAAAGCCGTTCTAACCACTTTGAGAGGATCTATGATTTTCTCCTCCACCATGTCAACATATACACCTGTTTTGCACAAGAACTATTATTAATTAAGTGGCCAGGAAAGTATTAAATAAACAGCTTTAACCAATCATCACTTGATATTAGTCCAAGTGTTGAGAAATTTAGAATGGACAAATATAGAAAAAAAACTAGAGAAGAAAAGAAAGAGACAAGATCCACTTGCAATAAATTGGATAATTCAACTTTCATAAGAATTCTCAATATAAACATGTTGGAAAGTTTTCCATTTTTTATTTATAGGTTGTATACAATGCACAAGGCATTGTGGTCGCTTCCCATTCCTTCAGGGCCTGGACAGAAAAAGAAATTTTCATGTACATTTTATTGGACAGAAAAAGCTCCAACTCAGACAACATGAAATTTCCTACACTATTTTGCTTTACCATAGACCAAAAATACCACAGAAGACAGATTTGCAAATGATTCAAGCCCAATAGTCTAAGACCTATTAACGAAAAGAAATTGTAAAGTTGGCTACAATGGTAATTCTTGTAACAAATAAAAGAACAAACCTTTAGCAGCATCAAAACCCAAATTATGATTATCTTGTTCCAACAATTTGCCAATAACCAGTGCACCATCAAAACCAGCATTTGAGGCTATTGTGAATGCAGGTGCCTAAAGCAAATCAAAATGCTCACTGTCAGTAAATATTTAATTGCAAATAAACACCAAGGTAGATGCTGGCTGAGGAAATTCAACAAATAAAACCTTTAGAGCATTCTGGATTATCTTTATGCCTGTTTTCTGGTCTTCATTTACCGTTGGAAGGCTTTCCAAACCTTTTGCAGCATACAAAAGAGCTACACCACCACCTAATAAGGGCAAGCAAGTTACGATTGTTCTTGATGTACTGTGGATATATATAACCTAGAGGAATGACAAAAATCTAGTTACCTGGCACAATACCCTCTTCCACAGCCGCTCTTGTAGCATTTAAAGCATCCGTGACCCTATCCTTCCTTTCCTCAACTTCTGCCTCACTAGACCCTCCAACCTGACAGAAAATGGATGCATGTCAAGGCAATCACTCACCCACACTGCAGGAATTCAGACAAGTGAACAACAAACCTTGAAAACAGCCACACCACCAGACAGCTTTGATAGCCTTTCCTGTGCTTTCTCCTTGTCAAACACGGCATCACTCTTCTCCATAGCTGTCCTCAGCTGTAGAACATCATTAGCATCAGTAAATGTTATGAATCTTCACTTCCGTTCATTCCTATTTTTAATTTCTAGAGTCCAGATTGAGGCAATCAAATTTGAATCTTCAAAATCTAAATAATTTCCTTCCCAACTACCAAAAGAGTAAGGCTTCTGGTGTTAAGAATAAATGTAAGTAGCTCTCATGTTTCTATGCTTCACTATAGTTGGTTTTAGAATGTATAAATTAGCTCAGGAACTCTTGATGAAATTTTTTATAAAAATTTGATCACCAAAACAACTCAAGGGTCCTCTTTTCATACAGATGATCAATTCTGAAAATGCTGATTGAGTTAGGGCTTCCTCTGAAGGGGAAAATAGTAGTAATAAAAGTTTGATGGCATTTAACAGAGACTGAAGGATAAGATACTGCATATAGCAAGGATTAAACAAACTGGGAAATTCCCAAGGGAACAATAGACAATTATGCATCAACAGAAAGTTGTAAGAAGCGACAATTATTTGATAGCACAAACCCAACAAGGCATATAGTGATTGCTTGCAGAATTTTTAAGAACCAGAGATAGTTTAAAAGTATTTGTCTGACATTGAAATAAGCAAACATGGGTAATTTTACTAGGATCAAAAGTTAACAGTGTTTTTATCAGAGTTCCCTTCTTCTAATTCTATTCAAAAGCAAACACTTAGGAAAAAACCTATATTCTATGGCAAAAAGGTATGAGTGCATTCAAGGACCCACAAAGTGGAGTCACACCTTGATGAGAGAATTTGTTTAGGGGGAGGGGGATTGAAGAAGAGAGATGGGGAAAAGAGAGATCATCAGTTGGTGTTAACCCTAATTGCAACTTTGAAAGAAAGCAACCATTACCACCAATGTAATTGAAAATGAAGTTTTGTGAGTAAAGTTGAGTTGAATTTGAGTATTAAAAATAAAAACTAAAAAGCCAATGGGACAACCAAAAAAAAAAAAAAGGTAATACCACTATAGGGAGGTCATCAGAATTGTGATTTCACCCATGCATGTAGCACTAAGTGCATTTCTAACGTGTCAAAATTATTGATAAAAAAAATTGGCAAACAATTCATCCAAGTGAATAGCACACTGAATAAAAATTTTGAAAATAAATAAGGAATTAAAGAGAAAAGCCAACTGCATACCTCTGCACATCTTTCTTCAATCAGCTTCTTATCCCCACCCCCATGTAGAATTATTGTGTCATCAAGAGAGACAGACACCTGTTATTTTATTTTATTTTTTGAAGTTAGTTATGTCCCAAAGAAATTCAAATATAGCACTGTAGCACACTCTGCTAAAAAACATAAACCTTTTTTGCAGTTCCAAGCATTTCAAATTGCACTTTGTCAAGGGTTAAACCACGGTCTTCAGTGATAACCTGTACAATAAAGGTCTTAGCATAAAAATAAAAATAAAAAAGAGAAGGAAAAAGAAAAAAAAAAATCTGCATATTATAAGTGCATATATATATTAGAAATTAATTTAGGAGTAAAAGATTGCATAACCTCTCCCCCAGTAAGAATGGCAAGATCATCTAAGTTTGCTCTTCTATTTTCCCCAAAACCAGGAGCTTTGATCGCACAAACCTAAACACATGAAATTACACTTGTGAATTATGAAAGTTGACACTACAACAAGCAGAATTAATGTCAAAACATCTTGATAATGAAGAAATTAAATTACAATTGAAGTGATAACAGACCTTACAAATGGTCAATATAAAAGAAAGAAAGATACACCTAACACAGCAGATAACTAATGCTCTTCAATAAATAAAAATAATATAATCAAATATCCAAAACTTATAAAATCAAATATAGGATTATTTACAGATATATAGAGGTACATATGTATAGGCACTCATCAGACTAAGTCGCAAGTTAATACCTATTCACAAAATATTAAAAAAGGTATCATTTGATAGAAGTCTGGCATTATTTTTAGAGTCACATGTAACTTCAAAGATAGGCCCAGAATTATTCTAGAGCTTGAATTCTATACATTATTTTGTTTACTACATGTGGAAAGATCTCAAGACCAAGAACTCTTGATTAATAACTCTTTAACTTCTTGGGCACTCCATTTGTTTGTGTCCCAATATATAAGTTTCTTTTTTTATTTCTTGATTTATGGGAGAAAAAACAACCTTAAGAAAACCTTTCATAATGCAGAAATATGAAGTCATTTAACTACTTACAAAAACTTTTTTTTGTTTTTTTTTTTGGGGGGGGGGGGGGGGGGGGGGGTGGTGGGGGTGTTGGGGGCAGTGGATGCAATAATGTAGCTCTTCCCCCCAGATGTTTCAGTTTTGATATTGCTTCTTGTCAAAGGGCCTTCATGTACTTCAACTATCTATATAGCTCGAGCATGAAGAGCACACAACTGTGGAACATCATATTGCTACCAATAATCATGTGGCCCTCTTGAGAATAATATTTTGATGTTCAAGGATGTATGAATTACTAGAAATACAAACATATATATATCATAAGGATTTCAATATTATTGCAATTTATTAATATATACAAGATATACACTTATCAATATATATATATTTCATACATACATACAAGATATACATATACAAGTCATATAATATAACCTGTACTATCTTACACGTTACACATTTTAAAGCAACTTCCAAGTAAAGCCAAGTAATCACCTTGAGCCCAGCATGATGCTTATTGAGTACAAGCATAGAAAGTGCATCACTTTCAACATCCTCAGCCACAACAAGTAGTGCTCTTTTTTTCTGTTAAGAATTGAATAGCAGCAGAAGCAAGAACAAGAACATTTTCTGTAAGTTCACTTGATCATTCACCATTGCCTACGAAAATAGCCCCTCAGGAAAAGGTTAATTACCTGTACTGCTAGCTCCAATATTCTAACAAGTGAATTCATGTCTGAAATTTTCTTGTCATAAATGAGGATCAGGGGGTTCTCTAGTTCCTGTGAATATGAAGAAACAAATTTTAGGTCACACATCAGAGAAAAAGCTTCCATGTCAACCGTACAACTGGTGCAACAACCCTCCCCCCCAAACAAAAGAAAAAGTAAAGGATGTGGAGAAAGAAATTCAAAAATAGGAAGTATGCCAATATCCATAAATTATATACACACACACACACACATATAAAATTTAAATTTGAGTGGCCTCTAAAACATGACAAACTCAAAGATCAGAGGGCCACCAAAATACTAATTGACAACATGGAATAGAAATAGCAAAAACTTCATGTCAAGACGGATATATGCAAGCTGACTTTACGTCCTTCAATGATATAAGGACATGTATTTTCTTTGATGTTGTTTTTGCTTTTGTTCACCATAATGAACACCTTGTATTTTCTTTCTTTGTTTTTTCTTTTAATGATTGATATTACTCTTATTACCTATGAAAAAAAACACAAGGACATGTACGAGAAATTGAAACATTTGCACCTCATCTGCTCAGGGGAAAAAAGTCTAATATATATACAATAAGAGGAGGGGGGGGGGGGGGGGGGGGTGTTGTTGGTGTTGGGGGAAGCTGCAGCACATTCTTATTACTAGTGACTTAATTCTAGCACTAAGTCCTGTTTGAAGTACAAATATACCGGAAACAACAATAAAGATCCGAACTTACACATTTCTGGGTCTTATGATCAGTAACAAAATAAGGAGATATGTAGCCTCTGGCTAGCTTCATTCCTTCCACCACTTCTAACTCATTATCCATCGTATTCCCATCCTACAAATTTTGAATCATAAATAAGCAATATCGAATTGTATCAAATTTAACTATCATAAACATTAAAAGAAACAAAAAAGATGCTCACAGTGACAGTAATGACTCCTTCCTTTCCAACTTTCTCCATTGCTCTAGCTATAAGATCTCCAATCTCACTTTCACCATTTGCTGAAATAGTTGCAACCTAACATATTTACAAATTGATAAACAAACGTTAGAACAAGAGATCATATATAAAGTAGTAAAATACATATCAAATGTAAATTTAGCAAAAGAAATCAACATTGTGCATGGTACAAACACCAATGATATTCATGAATACTTCTTAGAAAGATTTAAAACCCCACATGAATGCAAAAATTTTTCCATCCCTTAAAAGTACCACACAGATTTTCTTTCCAACTAGAGTATAAAATAAATCCCACTTCTAGGATCATAATAGCAAGATGGTTCAAGAAAATATAACATAATACAACCTTTCCTACCAAACAAATCCAAAATGAGAGATTACTCTCTAAGAAGTCCATCACCTGTTTAATTTCTTCTGATGTGCTTATCATCAATGCTTTGCTTTTCAGATCAGATAAAACAGCATCGACTGCCATATTAATACCACTCCGCAAATCCATCACATTCACACCGGCAGCTACTGACTTGCACCCTTCCATGAGTATTGCCTGAGTTAGGACAGTTGCACAAGTAGTACCTGCAAACAGATAAGAATCAGGTTGAAACTAAGTAGAAGATATCTTACTATACATTGATGAAAAAGAGTAGTAACAACCCTTCAACATCACTTATGAACTTCTTTCTATTCGTATGTTGGACACACACCCAGTGGATTTTGATCCTACGACCTCACCCTCCACCCATTCTTATGGAAGGAAGAAGTGTCATTTGAGTTAGAGCTGATTGGCTCACTTATGTACATAACATCAGGTAGAAATAAACTACATTATTCTAAGGATTCAAATCAAAACGAAATGCAATCCTAAGAAGCTGAGAGTTGAGAGCTGCCTGGAGCATTTTCTTTCTTTCTTTCTTTTTTTAGCTCCAAAAGAAGTATCTTCAAGGTACATGTCTAATTGATACTTCATTGCATTTATCACTGCAGTCTTAAGAGCAATAAACTAACTCTTAATCAATAATAAAAATTAAATAAACCCGATTCAAAGCCTAAGTATCCACAGTATGTTTATAAATCCATGACAAACTATTATGTTCTTTCAGGCACATAAACAAGAGAAAACAACAAGTTTACCATCTCCAGCAGCAGTGTTAGTAGCAATTGCAACCTGCTTTACAAGATCTGCACCAACATTTTTGGCTTTTTCCTTGAAGCTGATACTTTTGGCAACAGTAACACCATCCTTTGTGACTTGAGGATCCTTATGACTTCGCTCAATTATCACATTGCGGCCCTGAATCAAGCAACCAGAAAATTAAGAAAAAGGGAAAAGTTGTGATGAGAGCACACTTTAACTATTTATGAGCTATTCTTACCTTCATTAAATTTGGCACATAACTTGAGACACATGCTAGATTACCAAAAGATAGTATAAGGATCACAAATAAAAATTTTACACATAAAACAAAAAGGGCATAAGCATCTTTATTTTTATTGGCTAATGAAGTTAATAAGCCTCTGAATCCATAAGGTTGTCTTCCTGTTCTGTTAAACTCATCCCATTATTGTGGAACGAGGAAGAGCTATTTGACCTAGAGCTCATTGGCAAGTGAATGTGCTTTTTTTCTAAAAGCCTAGTTTCCAAAATTTTGGAGAGTTCTTAACAAGATAAATGGGTGTGCCATCATAATTAATTCATTCAAAGAAAAACAATAATCAATTGAGATTTCTCTTTCACTATTATTGCATGGTTTCAAAGCAATACTAGAAAATCACGTATTATAACATCAAATGAGTGTTTTAAAGGAATCAATTTGAGCCTACAAAAAGAAATGGCTAAGGCAAGTGAATGTGCTTTTTTCTAAAAGCCTAGTTTCCAAAATTTTGGAGAGTTCTTAACAAGATAAATGAGTGTGCCATCATAATTAATTCATTCAAAGAAAAACAATAATCAATTGAGATTTCTCTTTCACTATTATTGCATGGTTTCAAAGCAATACTAGAAAATCACGTATTATAACATCAAATGAGTGTTTTAAAGGAATCAATTCAAGCCTACAAAAAGAAATGGCTAATTCCCCCCCCCCCCCCCCCCCCTCCAAAAAAAAAAAAAAGTAGCCTTCTTTTTCCTCAACGCTCCATCAAACTTCATTTGAAAGTATAGAGGAGTAAAATAAAGAGATATATGGGCTCCAATTAGCTCAATTGGTAAAGTCTCCTATTGTCGAATGAGAGATAAGGAGTTCAATTTCAAACGCCACCTACACCAAAATCCATTTCGTGTCTTGGCTTAATAATGAAGAAAAATCATCATGGATCGGACGCCATAAGTCGAAATCATACCTATCAAAAACAAAATTATATATATATATATATAACAAGCTCCATCCACATATGGATATTATACTGAATATATAAAACAAGCTATTGGCTTACTGCCATTGTTGCTGCCTACACTAACGAGTGTCCAACAAAATCTAGAAATCACAAACTACATAAAATTATAGAACATAGGCCAATACCTTTGGTCCCATTGTGACTTTTACAGCTTCTGCAACCTCAGAAACGCCTTGCAGCATGGCCGCCCGAGCCCCGACCCCGAAATTAATAGCCTTAGCACCATAATTTCTATTGCAGACAACTCTGCTACACACCTTTCCAATCCAAATCACCAACCAACAAACATTACATCACAAATTAATCCATACCCATCAGACACAATCCCTTGAATAACCCAAAAAAGCAACAGTGGGAATCTATAGAATTTCAAAAAGTGTGCATATATTGGCTCGTTTGGTTGCTGAGAAAAATGTGATGGAAAAACGAAAAGTAATCAAAACCCAATTCCCAAATTCACGTTAACAAGTGGAAATTGAAGCAAAGATTGAAAATTTCCCAATCTTTCTCGGCAACCAAACGGAGGGTTAAGCAAATTTTACAGTAAAGTTGAGACTTTTAATAGTAAGAAAACACAAACAAAAATAGTTTCTTACAACTTTTCTTGAAGTAGATGAAGTGATCGATGAAGCTAATTTTGAAACTATTCGATGCATTGCTGAGAATTTACACACACACACACTCGCATACACAGAGAGACTGAGAGATTTTGAATGTTATGAGATGGGCTTTTGGTAGGGTTTTAGCTCTGGGTTTATGTTATGCTATGTTATTGTGACTGTGAGAGTTTGGAAAAATCTGGATTGTTGATTTAAGGTGGGTCCCGATTGAAAACTGAGTACTACATGTTTGACGGTCGAGATTTTATTATGGCTTTAGGACTGTAGTTGGCCCAATAATGAAGCAATTGTGTCTGCGCATTTTTGTGTTTATCATCAAAATGGGCCTATTCCCATTACCCAAAATGAAGCCCATGTTTTGAAAATGCCAAATCTATTGCCATTATTTATGGTGAGGCTTCAATCCTAAGTAAACTACAAGAAAGGTGTGGAGAAAAAGATGTAAAGAAAAAAGAATTGTATATTGCACTTTTCTCTTTAATTATGGTATAGTTACAATGGCCTATTTATAAGTGACAAATAATACTATTTTTGGTAAAGTTTAGGGACCAAATAATATTTTTACCCTAACAGAAGTGCAATTTACATCTTATAAGCTATTTTAGTTAAATTATTACAATGGCCATTCTAAACTTTACAAAAAAGTTTTTTTTTCAAATTTATAAATTGCACTTCTGATAGAATTTCTATTAAATTTAACAAAAATTTTAAATTTTTATCATACATATTTTTTTCAAAAAGAAATTGATTTTTTTATTTATTAAATTTGACTGAAATACCAACAACATGAGATAAAATGTTTATTACCAGTAATTATGGAATATATGACTCAGTTTTGAAGTTTAGTAGGAACAGCCAAATCTACCATAGTCAAGGGAAGGGTGGAAATACAATTAACCTAAGAAAAAAAAAAAGAGAAAATATATAATATTTTCATTATAAGTGTTTAATAGGAGAGATAGAATACTAGTGGAAAATAAATAGATATTTTTTGTCCTTAATACAAATTTTTTTTACTGATACTTCAATAATTACAGTGGGAGGAGGGAATATTGAACTCAAATGTCTCTGTTGGAAATACCGAAATATTCCAACTAATTACCTACTAGATTCTTGGCATAGTGTTATAATAGTAAGTTTAAAGATAAATTACAAGTATGTGTAAAGTACAATATATTAATTTTTTTCGTTCATTTTAATTCTTAATACATATATATATACACACACATATGTGTGTATGTATATATTCGAAAGCGAAGGAAATTACACTTCTCCCTTGAAAGTAGAGAGTGCAACAGGCTGCGTTATTACTTCACCAACTTTGCCTGAATTGGAAATTCATTTTTTTTTTTTTTTTGGAATTCGATGGTCATTATGTTTGGACTAGGGCTGTCCAAGGACCCGCCGGAACCGACCCACCCCCTGCCGCTGATTGAACCCGACTCGCCCCCAACCGAACCGACTGCTCCGGCAGTCAATGACGGATTTCATTCTCCAAAACCCGAGATCAACGGGTCGGAGATCGGATCTCCTCCTCTCAAATCCGAGAAACCCGATCCGACCGACCCATCATTTTTCCGGCGAGTTTTGAGATTTTTTTGGGTAGATCCGGCGAGTTTTGAGTTTTCTTTGGGAAGATTTAAGCTAAATCCAACGAGATTTCACTAGATCTAGCCAAGATCTTGCCGAAAATGGCCAAGATCTCGCTGGATTTGGTGAGATCTGGTCGGATTTCTACCTTTTTCAAAATTTCCTCTCCGGATTCTGCCATTTTTCATATTTTCTTGGCCGGATTCTCGCCGTTTTCCAAATAATCAACCCCGACTGAGACCTGACCACTTTCCGGCAAGAACCGTCCGATCGGATCCGATTTTCTGACTGGTAGGCGGCGGGTCTGAAAAATTGGAACCCAACTTGGTCCGGTCGGTCGCGGGTTGGGCACAAACTCGACCCGGACCGACCCGTGGTCACCCCTAGTTTGGACTCTTTTCTTTTCAATATAAAGTAGGGGTGTTCACGGTGCAATGCGGTTTTAGGCCATTTTTAGCACCGCATTTTGCGGCGTGGTTTAGCTAAAACCATAACTGCACCGCACTTTATTTTTGCGGTCACATGTGCAATACGGTGTGGTGCGATGCGGTTTAGAGTTTAGCTAAAACCATAACCACACCACACCTTATTTTTGCAATCACATGTGCGGTGCGGTGTATAAGATGCGGTTTGCACGGCCAGTGGCAACGCCACGTTTATGCCAAGGTGTTCCCAGAAACACCCTGACCTGAAAAAAAAAATATATATATATATATATATAAAATAATAATAAAATTATTTGTTTACCATTAAAAAAAAATTAGGAACACCCTCAAAAAGAAAAAAAATTTATTTGCTCTACTTTCAAGCAAAAAGAAAAAGAAAAGCCCAAATAAAAATTTTGAACTAAAATCTAAAAAAAAAAAAAATTTGTAACAAAACAAGCCCACCAAAGAAAAAAAAAGCCCAACATCAATCCTAAACAACAGATTACAAACCCAATTTAAAGAAAAAAAAAACCAGGTAAAGCAAACCCAACATGGTAGCAAACCCACAAATTCTCAACAAAAATAAATAAATAAATAACCAAAACCCAATATACTTATATACCCAATTACAACCTAACCTAAAGAAACCAGAGCATGGGTTTCTCTCATATAAGAACCTTAGTTTCTCTGCAAAAGCGACTCAGCAACGCTGCAACAACCACACCCAGAGCAGTCGACGGCGAGATCGGAGATTCCCTTGCCCAGATCGGAGATTGGCGACAACGAGATCGGCATAAGAACTTCAGGCAACATCAAGGTATTTCAGTTCTCTCTCTTTTTCTTTATCTCATAGTCTGCGTTGTGACTATTTTTTTGATAATGCAGTGTATTGACTTAGACTTAGACTTACTGACTATTTTTTTGTCTTTTGAAATCTCTCTTTTTCTTTGCTCTGACTTAGACTTAGGCTTTCCTCTAGTTCTCTTTTGGCTAAATTGGCTTTTTGTGTAAGTGTATATATGTAATTGTGTATTTGTGTTGACTGTTGATTGGCTATTGTCTCTTGAGTAAGGGATGGGGATGGGGGTGGGGTCGTGGCATTGGATTGAGGTAGTGGTCCTGGTCCATTTAAAAGCAACACCCAGAACAACAAATTATTAAAAGACAAGAATAAAAAAATAAAAAATAAACTATGTTAAGCAATGGGTTCAGTCAGGTGGATGATGTAGTGTATTTGTATTCTTTACATGGTGCAATGCCAACTAAACAGTGAGGTGTGTGCTAGATTGCTAGTGGTTAGTAAAGAAAAATAATGAAATAATTAAACAAAAATAATTAATAATTTTATTAATATTTCAAATGAACTTATAAACGGATTTTTTTATAAAGAAATCACATACCTAAGATTAATTTTTTGTGTAAGATTCATCTTCATCTTCTATGCGAATTTGTGTTAACTTTAACTTAGAAAATCTTCGGTCAGATATGAATTTGCGTGTTTTTTGGTTGTTATTGGCTTCAATATATGAATTTTTTTTTATTAGATTGTGTAATTTATCATTCTTAAGGAACACCCTGAAAAAAATTCCTAGAGTTGTCACTGTGAACGGCTTGAATATAAAGTGATTCCTTAACATGCTTTTGGTCTAGGCATGGTGTGAGTGACTATAGTACCTAGCCAGCATATTCTGGTAAAGTCGATTTTGACTAAACTATGAGTCAATTATCAAAGTTCTAACATTCAAAAACTTTTGTCCAATAATGGTTGGACACTTAGACTACACAATATTAGTGGTGATCCTTTTCTCCTCTGAACTCATTGCTCTAATTATAATCAGATTAGCTAGACTTGAAATTGGACCTTGTCTTCTGTCTTTAGAGTCTGTCTTTTTATAGATAGAATGAACCATAGTAAGTCTTCAAAAGTAACCTGAGTTAGTAAAGTTAACTTAAGTTAATCTGCCGGTGAAAACTTGTAAAATATTGTGGAAATTACTATTGATGAGCAATAATTTGTCTGGGAATCTATCAAGTCTCTTTTCACGCATGCTAGTGAACAGTAGTGACTTATGAACATCTGTCTATATCTGTCTGGACTGTATTGGATCTGTCTAGAAGTTATTCATGTGTGCTGTGAATAGTGACAATAATCTGTCGCAGGTGAATAATAATCTGTCGCAAGTGAATAGTAATCTGTAGCATTTGTCATTTTCTTTCTAGATCTGTCTGATAGTAGCTATAGTAGCTATTTTGTATTTTCTTTCTCAATTCTGTCTAGTAGTAGTTATTCTGTCATTATGTCTGTTAGTCAGGCCTTTTTGATAATCACCACTTGAATACACTGTCATTGCTGACCTTGTATTCTAAAAGGATGTTGCCTCTATTGAGACGCCTTCATGCTCTATCTGAAATCTTCACTTGCGACGCCTTCATGCTTTATCTGTAGCAATTGTCATTTTCTTTCTGGATCTATCTGATAGTAGCTATAGTAGCTATTCTGTAATTTTCTTTCTCAATTCTGTCTGGTAGTAGATATTCTATCATTATGTCTGTTAGTCAAGCCTTTCTGATAATCACCACTTGAATACATTGTCATTGCTGACCTTGTATTCTGAAGGGATGTTGCCTCTATTGAGACACCTTCATGCTCTATCTGAAATCTTCATTGAAGATTTTTGTTTAGGCAAAATTCGATCTAAGATTTTAGCCTTAGGATGGCTATCTTGCTTGCCAAGCAATTGACCGTTAATTTTAAAATTAACAAATTATTATGGTGCAAGTACGCCTTAGCTGAAGGCCTTCATGCAACTGATGATCAAATTTGGGCAGTGTAGCTTCAAATGCTACTGAGGGAGTTTATTCAAAGGGTTCTTTCAGAAGGCTGTCTATTTCTAAGAGGGACTTAATTATTTTAGAGAAGATCTGAGAAGGACTTAAATTGAGTAGAATCTTAGCATAAAATCTTTCTGAAAACAAACTTTAAATAAACTTTTTGAAAAGATATATATAATTCTTTTTGAAAATAATATGTATATACTTAAGTGCTATTGGGTAGAGATTATAGTATCATCTACCTTTGGATTTGTAGTAATCTCATCATTGTCTGTTATTGGCTCATCAGTACTCATGTCCTTAAATATGGAGATTTATTTCAACAAATGTATATCCTTGGGGATTGGAGGTAGGATGAACTTAAAGAATACTTCTATTCCAAAAATATTAGTACATATTCCATTGTCTGTCGTTGAGAAAGGATAAAGTAAAGCCAAAAAAGGATTCCCTAAAATAACTTTAGAGGACAACTTGTCTACTAAAAAGAAAGGTGTTCTGAAATTGATTCCATTATTATATATGTATGTCTTTGTCAATTTATTACTTATTTTAAGTCTATCACCGTTAGCCTGAGTTAATCTGTTTGCTGTTGATTCATAATATTTGGAAGGTATTAATCCTTCCTATATAAAATTCATGTCAGCACCTGAATCAACAAGTGCAACAATGGTTAATGAAAATTCATTATGACAACAATAGACAGAATTTCTTGAGTTTAATTGACAGAGTAATTTTTCAAAAATGGCATACAGAGATCACTTTGGTAATTAATAAAGAGTTTTCTTTGACAGAAGTTGCTTTAATAGACTCAGGCGCTGACATGAACTGTATACAAGAAGGACTAATACCTTTAAAATACTATGAAAAATCATCTGAAAGATTAACTAAGACTAATGGAGAAAAGCTCATAATTAATTATAAAATACCTAATGTTCACATATGTAATGATGGAATATGTTTTGAAACTGTTTTTGGTTTAATAAAAAACCTTTCTTCTAAAATCATTTTAAGAAATCCCTTTATGGCTTTGCTTTACCCCTTTTTGATGACAGATAAAGGAATTAAAATTAAGGTGCTAGTTTTTAGATTCACCTCACCCCTAATCCTAAAAGAAATTCGTTCCCTTAATAAAGTCACTATCCTAAAAGATATTAATAAAGAAAGAATCTGTAGAACAAAAGGGCATTTGACAGAAAAATCACTTGATGACCAATTGACAGATAATGACATAAAGAAGTTTAAACAGGATATAGAGACAAAGATTTATTCTCATCCTCCCATTGCTTTTTTGCATAGGCATCGACATATTGTCCAAACACCTGGTGAAAAAGAATTTAGTGGAAAACATGCAAAAGATAGAACTATGCTTAAAATTTCTTTTAGTCAATACAAATGGACTGACAATCTGACAGATGTTTTAATAAAAGAAGTCTTGACAGATTCTCCTTTACTAGTCATTAAAGAAAATATTAATTGTGGTAATTTCTTAAATAAAGACAGATTTAATTTCTCAACAGAAAGAGTTGATCATAAGTCCCTGACAGATTTTTCCCAAACTATTATAGTGGTTGATGACAGACTTTATGGAGAAACTCTATTCTCGCAGAATGAGATATATAGTAAGACATACAGAACGAATAGAATTATGGCAGACTTTGTAAAGTTTTTGAATTCCAATCACTCAGACATTAACAAACTTCATCATAACTACTCTTATACCACTACTCATCATGACTACTCTTATACCACTACTCAGCAAGAGCACAAAGGTGTAGAATAAAAAGTTTGTTATATTATATATGCTTTAAAATTTAAAAATAATTTTCTTATAAAACATGCAAAAGGAATTTTACAGAAAGACATTGGCAGAATACTATGAATGAAAGACCCTCCAAGGCAGACATGAAAGGAAAGGGCAAGGCACCAGTGGTGCAACCCAAAGAAATCTGAGAGGTTTCAGTGAAAATTTCGGATAAGCATGAAGGCGTCTCAATAAAGACAATATCCCTTTAGGATACGTTGCTAGCAGAAGCAATGTAGCATATTCTGGTAAAGTTGATTTTGACTAAACTATGAGTCAATTATCAAAGTTCTAACATTCAAAAACTTCTGTCCAATTATGGTTGGACACTTGGACTACACAATATTAGTGGTGATCCTTTTCTCCTCTTAACTCATTGCTCTAATTATAATCAGATTAGCTAGACTCCTCTAGAGGATTTTTTTCTTTTTTTTCTTTTTTTTCTTTTTTGGAAAGATCGTTAACTTTCACTGAAAGCAACCATGAAAGACATCGCACTTATGAGTCATTAATCCATTACCCCAAGAAAAAATAATAATAACAAAATCTTTATATATATATATATATATATATATATGTTAAAAAAATCTTATTTGTGTGAAATGGCAATTTGGCAAAGTAGCTAGACTTATAATTAACATCATAAATTTCAGTTAAATATTTCATATATCTATAAATAAAATTATAATTTAAAGTATATAATTTATATAAGAAAGTATAAGGTTATATTTATTTAAATAGAATCATAAGTTCACTAGTGATAAGTTGTAGATAGTTGGATACCAATTACTTGAATTAATTGGACATATATAAAATTATAACAGTTATCCTAACAATTATCTTTAATTAAGTAATAATGGGAAAACAAATAAGGGTTTTATTCTTAGACTTAGATATACCTTGTAATCTAAAATAAAGATAATTCATTTTTGTATTATTTATTAATGTACTTGCTTAAATATTATTGATTAGATATAGTTATTATGTAAGACTTCAGACCTTAATTAAGGTTTCTTCAACTTTGAGCAACAAATACTCTGACTCTTCAGACCTTAATTAAGGTTTCTTCAACTTTCAGTAACTAGTACTCTCTCTCTCTCTCTCTAAAAACTTTTTGAGCTTACCACATCTTTTAGTCAGTTTGTTTGGAAACTTCACATATAAAGTTTTGAAATTAAACCAAACGTACACGTAAAAGTTATAATAGCATAAATCAAAGTAAATTCGTAACTATTTTCCATTGTCGTGGTTTCATGATTTGAGAAAAAAATAATTACAGCAGCCGCATAATCTCAAAAAAAAAAAAAATGATTAAGGGATGTTTGGTATATGTTTTCAAACAATAATTTTCAGTTTTTAAACAACATTACATGTATTTTCACACATTTTTTCATCCACATGTATTTCCACACATATTTTAAACAATAATTTTCAGCTTTTAAGTACATGTATTAAACACTCCCTAAATTAGTGTATAGCTGTTGGCTGGCTGCATGTTCTGGTCACATGGCAATCAAGCTAGCTCCTCAGCTCGTCTCCTTAGAGCACTGGTGATTGATGTTGAAAACTATGTTTATAAAACTAATTATATTTGCAAGAATTTGGAGAGCCACTCTGATATTTATATATTTTAGAAGTCGTGGAACCTTCAAATTCATATGACCATCTATATATATTGGCCACACACATGGTTTGCTCATTTCAAGGTTTGAAATTCATGACCTCCACTAAAAGGTCTACAAAGCTAAGCTACCATAAACAAATGAGTTAATTAAATAAATTACTCTAAACAAGTATCCAATATGATTAGGTTGGTTTGAGTTGCCATGTTCCAAGTCAATTGATACATGTCTTTCCTTTTCTTTCTTTTTTATTTTTTAAAAAAAGTCCCATGATTAACAAGGCTTATAAACAATAATAAGTCCTATGTATGACTAGGTATACCACCACCAAGTTGCCCAAATCTAAGCATGAATACCGCCACCAATAGTAGCACACCACAAAAGCAACTTCGTCTCCACAATTCCCGACAGCAAATTGAGCATACTATGATGTGTGTCAATCCACAAAGTATTCGTAGATATATATGACATACAGTCATACAGAACTTTCAATAGTGCATCAATGTCACAATCAATATAGGAAATTATCAATAACATGAATATCCATCACTCAACTTAGGTTATTTGTATTTTAATACGAACATATAGAATTAATACCTAAAAGTTTTGGATAAAAGAGTTGTAGCCCAATAAGTATTTTTTGATATTTTCAAAAGAAACGTTTCAAAAGGTTCAATGCCACCACCTCAACTATTGAAATTTTCAAAATAAAAGTTTATAAGAAATATTTTTACAAGGTAAGATAATTGGCTAATCTTTCCACAGGATTTGGTCTTTCAATATGGTCTAATCTTCCAATAGGATTAGACAGACGAGGTTGACGAATGACCTAGACAGACGAACAATCAACAACACTTGGCTCTACAAGATAGCACATATTCGCCTCACATTAACACACACTTGAGATAGACAAAAAATCAAGGCTGGCAAACGACCAACAACACTTGGCTTTACAAGATAGCACATGCCCGCCTCACGTCAACATGTACACTTGAGATAGACGAACAACAAAGGCCGACAGACTACCAATGACACTTAGCTCCCCAACCTTGGCGTGTCCTCCACTCCGCCATCTACACATGAAAAGAATTTGCATACCATGTCTAAAAAGTCTCCTACAAATTTGTAACCACTAAGTATGAGAAATTGAACCCAAAGATATCTCGGAGCCATTAATTCCACTCCCTACAAGAAAAGTGCCTAAATTCCTAAGAACTTGCTCAGTTCTCGACCAAGTTCAAGCCCCTCCCTTATAAGGTATATGCATAATTTTCTAATTCTCATATTTTAAGAATTATTGAAAATTGTTACGACTTTCTAACTTAACCTTCATAAGGTAGTTGACCACACCAATGCACTAGTGTTTCACTCTTGAGGTCTTTTAACATTACGAGTTTGGATGATTGGCTCACACACGATTCTAACATTACTTGATTCTCTTATCACAACCCATTAAATTATATTGCAAAATTGAAACTAATTTTTCATGGTTTGATAGGATTGTAGCTTACAAGTGGCCACATCCTATATATGGACCGTCCACCGGCCAGATAGTCTAAAGTATATCGAATAAAGGTCCATGCTTTATAAATCTGTGACGTTAATTTTTCAACTTTTCTTGACAATACCCACCTTCCTATTTCTTTCTTTATTTATTTTTTTCCTCTGGCCAAATTGATAAACAGATGCCAGTTATTCGACAATTTGAGGCTTTTTCCTTTTTCTATTTTTTTGCTTTTTAAACTTCTTTCAAGCTGTCACTCTTGGATCAAATTCGTGTACTAAACAAGGAATTCCCAAAAAGAGTTCTGTAAAAGTGTGTAATCTTGTGTTTATTGGGAAGCGGGTAAAAGGATCAATTTAATATAGGAAATTATGAGTTTATATATATATATATATATATATATATATATATATATATATATTTATAGGTTTTTGGAACCAAAAAAAAAAAAAAAAATGTTTAATGAGATTTGGAATTCAACAATGATTTTCCCCTAAAAAAAAAAAAAATCAACAATGATAAAGTGTAAAAGTCTTCATTACGTGTACGGTGTACCCAATAATAAAACAATATCCAATCAAATTTTCTTTCGAAAGAAAACAACAGAAAATAATACATCCAATTGCATTTCCCTTAAAAAAACCTCAACAAATATAATATCTTAATATTATAAAAAGAAAAACAAAACAAAATGGTGGTCCGATCATCTAAAATCACCATGTCAAAACGAGGAAGTCCTTTGAGCAAAGCTAGAGACACCTTATGCAACTAGGAGAAGCTATTAGAGTTGCAGTTTTTGAAGCCATCAAAGCCATTGGTGACAACAGATGATCAAATCGTAATGATGGGTGGTTTTATTTGTTTGTTTTTTTTTAAAAAAAAATATTTAGATTATTTTCATTTTTATGGGGTTGTCAATTGGTTTATTAGTCTATATTCTTTTATTTGAAAAAAAAAAAAAAAAAAAAAAAAACCTTATGTGACCGACCTTTATTGAAGGGTCTAAATGTAGACTTTTACATCATATCATTATTGAATTTAATATCCCGCATGATTAATACTAACTTAGTTTCTCCAAAAAAAAAAAAAAAAAACTTAGTTTATTTACTAAGACAATGCTAGTTAATGCTATAGATCTGAATAGAATTTGCATCTTTTTATATGTGAAAAATTACAACTTTATACTCAATAATCAAGATGATTTTTTTTTTTTTTTTTTTTTAACTTAACCTTTTGAGATCTACAAATAGAAAATGATTATCCACAAAACTTTTATTAAATGCTATATACCAACATTCTCCCCTTTCAAAATGTTAAAAATGAGAAATTATATGGTTTTTATGGTGGATCAGGTCACTTATCTATCATTCTTATAAAAAAAACTTCCACATGTTTAAAATTGTTGAATCAGTTTTACAAATTTTTCTTTTTTAATCACAAGCTCACTTAATAATTTTAAACAAATATGAGTCTTTTAGTAGAATAGTTGACAAGGGACGTAGTCCATAATAAAAACAATATACTTCTCATAAAAGATGGAGAATTTGATTTCAAGTTCTTTCCACGAGGAAGATGAATAATATATTAAATCACAAACCACTTAATTAGCCATTAGTATTTGGTTGATCAGTTGATGCTATTTGAAAAAGAAATAGCTTTCATGATATTGAAATGTAAACTGTAGGGACTGGGTTTAAGCACTTCTTCTATTAGATGAGTGGACTCAGGCCCAACTAGCCCAATACAATAAATTTATAGAGAATGGGTTTAAGAACTAGGCCTTAGTGAGGGTTACAACAACTAAACATGGTTATGTATAGATTGAATAACAAGGACGTGGACTAAAGTGTGAAATTCTGTCCTCAGCCCTCATCCGAGGAGCTTGTTGTTCTTATTATTTCTGCAGTGCTTGGTTACAAAGGTTTCAAAGATGATACAAATTGCTACAGTATTCTCTATTTCTAATTCCTGATCCTCCTTTTCCTGGAGGATTTCTCACATTATATATCCCCTTCCAGTTGATCTTGTCCCTCCATCTGTTGATCATGCAGGTCACTACTCGAGTGCTTGTCCCATTAGCCGCCTTCTCAAACTTTCTGTGAGTTGCAGCAATCAAGGTAGCACTATTCAGGGGTCACTTCCTCATTAATGCGGCCATAACGTTAGTTGTAGGCATTTAATGTGAAAGTGACAGTTTCTCCTTGAATTGCTCCTCCACCATGCATCCATGGCTAACCCACTGTCCTTGTCCTTTTTCTTGGGATGCTCTGGGAGGCTGCCTCTGATGGCGTGCCGCTCTTCCCTTCTATGATCTTGGTTGGCTGAGAACAAGATTGTCCTCGGCGATGTTTCTTGGCAATTTGAGCTTTCTTCGTTCGTCCTCGGGCATTTCTTCCTCCTCAACATGGGTCTTGGGCTTAGTATAAAGTGGGCCGGGGTTGCCAAATTCTTTGACCCCACATAAACCAAGTTCAAAATTAAGAAAAATACATTAATAGACTACTCTTTTCTTGAATACCTCCAAAAAGTTCACATGACCTTACTGTAAAATTTTCAAGTGAACCTTTATAGAAAGAATTATCTCAAAATAAGTTAATTTTTTTTATTGATTTAAAAACAAGTTAGTTAATAGTATACATTTTTCTTTTCTTTTAAGGTGACCAAAAAATATTAAGATGTATCATTCATGATTATGATTTTTCTTTTTTCATATACATTAATAGTTTTTCAACCAACAAAAAATATTTTTCTTTCCTTTTTTTTTTTGGGACACATTTTATGAATAGCTAATAAATTTAGCTGCATGATACTGATACCTTCTCATGAATGGTCGCTTTTGCAAAATGTGGCATTTAAGGAAGAATTCATATATATATATATATATATATATATATATATATATATATATATAGTCTAAGGAAGATTTCAATTGTGTTCCCATCATTGCATGTACACACGTTTTTTCTTAAGTTATCCAATCACTTGTGATTGTGAGATGTTGGCCACATGGTATGCACATGCAATCCTCTGAATCTCCCAAAGGAATGCTTTCCATTAATTGTTTTCAAAAACACTTGGAAAACATTTTATTTTATTTTATATTTTCATTCGAGAAAACTTTTGGGCCCTACTGCATATATACACAACCACAATTATTGAAGCATGTAGAAGCCTATAGAAGACCCTCACCGACACTGATAAATCATGAAAACCAGCATGCACCAGATTGTGAATTCATCACACATCAAGAGTAGTTAAGACTTTACATCTTAGGAAGTGACTTACGGCCACTATATATAAGACAACACCAAGACTTTATTATATGTGTTGGGAAGTAACCCACCTCAGCATGTATTGTATGCTTCAAAGGAAAAGCTGGAGCCAGTAAATTAATTACTTATTTCTAAAATAATTTGGATTAATTAATTACGTAGTATTTTACAATTTAATTGCGCAGAGTTTCTTGTTCAGAATCAGACAAAATATCTCCTTTCACGGAAAATGAATAAATGCACAAATTATTTGACCATTTCTACAACTTGCCCTCATTTTTATATTTTAGTTTTTGAAGTATTTATTTATAGAACATGACATACATATATGTACCAATCATAAATTATTCTATAGTTTTTTATTTACTAAAAAGGAACCAAAGCCACAACCACATGCCATGTGAAAGAAAAAAAAATCTAATAATTAACAATGGCAAACAACTTGATTGAATGGTTCTTGATTTTACACAGAATCAAAAGGGAGATTTGAAATCAAATTCGATGCCTTGTTGAGACTATTTAAATTAAGAACCGACAATATTTCTTAACAATAAATTTCAACCCACAATAATATTTTCTTGCAATTACTTACCATTGAGCCAAAATTCGTGAACTATGCAAATAAGATACCTTAAATACATCAAATCCAACTTATATACGAATTTGATTTACAACATTGAACTCTGAACTAAAGTGGCTTTTACCTTTTGGTTTTATTAAGAAGCTAAAGAAGATGTAGCCAAAAAAAAGTCCCAACTCCCAAGTACAAGATAAACATATGTAAAACAAGTTCTGCAGGTATTATTAATTAGAAAAAAAAATTACAAAAAACACAAACTTTTTGAAAATATATATAACAAATTTTCTCTAAATAGTACAAATCAACTCACCAACCTTTTTCCCATTTACAAAATCACCAAAAAAAAGAAAAAACTTAAAAAATAAAAATAATAGACAATTACTTAAAAAGAAATTAAGATAACCCCCAACAAAAAATTTCACACATGCACCTTCTTCTTTTCCATTTATTACCTCTTAGAAAGTCCATTTCCAAATCTTGATTCTGATGTCAACCTTGCACTTAGAAGCAGAAGTGGATGCAGTTGCTGCTTTTTTCCCAGTAGGAACAGTAGCTGTAATTCCATCACAAGTAACCCTTATTCCAACCTTTGGGGTCTTCAAGCCTCCCATCTTGGCCTTCACCTTTGTGTCAATCTCTATCTTCAATGGAATACCACTCTTGCTCTTCAAGCCCGTCTTCAAAGTACTAACAGAACCACTGTCAAGTGTTTTGCCAGTGTTTGTTATGTCAGCCTTCAAAACGGTCGTGTCCTTTTTGCCTTGCACGAAGGCAGGTATGGTTGAATCACCAATATCAATATCGTTGGAGAGTAAAGAGACGGTGATAGTGTCGTAGATGTAACCAAGCTTTTTGTTAGGGTTCTTGGCTGTGATGTCTAGGTCAAACTTGGAGTTTATGGTTGAGGATGAAGTTACGTTGAGGTACGAGACTTTGAGGTTGCTGACAGAGAAAGTAGGGCGGTGGGGGCGGTAGAGGACGTAGACAATGGCACCTGCAATGGCTACGAGGAGGATGAGGAGGAGGAGAAAGAAGGTTAGCCAGATGCAACAGGAGCAGCAGCAGCTACGGCTGTGATGGCGGCGGCGGTTGTGGGGTTGTGGGCGGTAGGCGGGGCGTGTGGCGCCGTAGAGTTGGGCCTTGGTGGCGGGGAATGCGCCGTTGGTGGTGGTGGCGGTGGCAGCAGCGGTACCATTGGTGGCAGGTTTAGACGAGGGATAAACCCTGTCTGCCATTTTGTTCAGAGTAGAGGAGAGAAGAATGGAATGAATAGATGCTTGTTTGCTATGAGGTGTACTTAAGAGAAAGATATAAAGCTGTTTGCTTTGGTATAGAGAGAGAGAGAGAGAGAGAGAGAGAGGTGATTGTTTTGGAATCTAGAAATAAAGAATAAGGTGCTTGATATGGTTGTGAGTGAGAAATAAAAGGAAGCTGCAGGTGTTTGATTTGGTTCTCAGAGAGGAGGAGAGAGGGAAATGCTTGCTTTTGACTCTAGAGAGTAGAAGAAAGGTGTTTGTGGGTTGTGAAGCGATGAAAGGATGGTGAAATAGCAACTTGGCAAGAGAGAGAGAGAGAGAGACAGCAACATGATAACCACAACTAAAGAACTATCTCCACTTTCTTATGGGGGAGAGTGGGAACACTCTCTGTACTAGATAAACATAAAAAATAATCTTTGCTTAATTTTAATCTTACAGCTGACACATGGTCGACATGCAACATTCACTAAGCATGCGTTTCTTTTCTTTTCTTTTTCCCGAAATATTCTTTTGTTTCTAGAAAGCTATTTATTATCATAATACTTTCACACAACTACATAATTGAAACTCTCTTATTGACATAAAAGATATATTGTTAGTTTGGAATTTGGATGTAGCTTTTTGTTCATTACTATTTTTTTTTTATTTAGTGAAAATTGGCTAAAATATAATCATGCTTAGAAATAATGACGCTTTAAAAAAATTAAAAGAAAACAATTGTTGTAAAACCAGCCATAATGGATGGAGATTTGTAACATTAAAAACCCTATTTTCTATTTTGCAAAAGGAAGGATAATTATCAAAAAGTAATTATACAAAACTTTGAGAATATAATGATGTTATATTTTTTTTCTTTTGTGTAAGTTTTATTACTTAAATTTATAGTGCGTTCTATCATTCATAGAAGAAGAGAGAGTATATCATTTGACTATATTCCGCCTATACTCAATAAGTTTTTACTAATAAAATATTAGCAATAATTTGAGCTTTGAGGTTTCAATTATAACTTTTATTGGATGACTAAAACATTTATAAATCAATGGTGCTGACATTGATGAATAATATAGGCTACTTTAGTTTTGACACATAATTAAAGGTTGGTAAAATAGTATTAAAAGAGAGGGTTTTATTGATGTAACTAAACCATGCAGTACATTACTCCTGCAAATCCCACTCTCCCCAATCAATACTCAATACTATTGATCTCGCAACCTTGAGATAGATTCTTCAATATATTCTACCTTCCTCCTCTATTCTGACAAAAGACTATATAACTAGTATTTAATCTTTATAAAAGAAATAATAAAAAAATTGTATAAAAATTAATAAAAAATTTTAGAAAATTTTTTATAAAAAAAATAAAAAAGTGATTATTATTTTGATAATTTTTTCAATTTTTTATAAAACGTTTCCTAAAATAAATAATTAATGTATAATTTAAGAACACACATTAACCGGACTTAAAATTAGGAATTAAAATAATTCCTAATGATGTTTTCCTTTTTAGTTTTTTGTTATGGGGGTGTTACCCTTTTTAGTTTTCCACACATTGTTAGGTGATTTACATGATGTGGTCCAAACGCGCATAGGTGAATCTGAACCTACCATCTCTAATCAAGTCTCAACCAACACACACAGATGTCTCCATTTTACCTGCTTTGGACTGGCACTCTCTCTACCGGGTTTCTAACACGTGTGGAAAGAGACATTCATTATGAAGTTGAGGCCCATGTTTTCATGTGCAATCTCTGATGACCCATTTTGCAAGTCTTGCTCACAGAAAAAGTCAGAAAATCAAAGGGTTATAAAAAATATATACAAACTTTAGAGAGAAAACAAATCAGTGGTTGAAGTTTAAGAACATGCAAATTTTAGTCATGGAATGATATAGTTGTGGTTGTATCACATCATAGCCTTACAATATTAGAACATTATTCATTCTCAAAAAAATATATTAGAACACTATATAACTCTAAAAATATTCCAGCTGCTTAATTAGTTGCAACCTCTAGCCAATGTTGTTCTTTAAATTTTTGCTTACAATTTACTAATCATTGACAGAATGAAAAATCAAAGAACCAGCAAATTGATTCCTTACCTTCCGATTCCATTGCTTAATAACTCATCTTATTTAATGTTATCGGTTTGGAAATGATCTTTTTTTAATTCACAAATTAGTGGGTGAATTTATTCTTTTACTAGTTATACAACTTGTGTACTGGTTATGGATTCAGTTAACTTAATTGGTAAAATATACGATAGTTGAATAATAGATTTGAGATTCAATCTCCGTTTACATAAAAAACCGATTTGTGTTTTGGTCTAATGATAAAAAATATAATCATCAAAAATAGACGTCATAGATTGAAACTTTATAAAAAATAATAATTGTAGAGAGGGAAAATTCCCGACCTATCACAAGCTGACACGTCACATTACCAAGTCCACAAAATACAGCCAATTACAGAACACCATGTATTGCTGCTAGATTTTGCTATCACTATTCAGAAGCCAACAGAAATTTGCCAAGTGTCATGCAAGAGCCAATCACGCATCAGCGCACGTGTAAGCGATGACACAAGCGGACCAATCAGGCTGTGACATGTGTCACCAATCAAGCTCCGCCACGTGTCGCTCATCCACCCCCAAACTCCTATAAATAGAAGCCTTCCTGAGACATTCAGAAGACCAGAATTGAGAAGTGAAAAAGCTCTGCTGGAATCAAGCCCTGAAGCCTCCAGGAACTTCAAGAACTTCAACCCCAAAATCGGAGAACATTCGAAGCAGAATCATCCAAACCATCTGCCTAGATCCAAAAGTTTGCGGGAATCAAGCTCAAAGGTCCGAAAACATCAACAAATCATAAATCAGTGAAGCTCTACGGATTCAAGCCTCCAAAGCCCCGAAGAACTTCCACCACAAATCTTCAAATACAAAGAACATTCGAAGCAGAATCATCCAAACTATCTGCCTAGATCTCAAAGTTCACTGGAATCAAGCTCAAAAGCCTCCAGAAACCTCAAACAACCACAAATCAGTGAAGCTCCACGGATTCAAACCTCTAAAGCCCCGGAGAACTTCCACAACAAACCTTCGAAGACGAAGAACACACGAAGAACACAAAGAACACGAAGAACAAAGAATTTCTAACAAGCTCATAGCCAGAGATTCATTGTAATTCTGTTCCAAAGATCTTCGATCCATTCTTCAACCAAATTGAAGTACATTGGGTGTTCGAATCAAAATCACATCACTACAAATCCAATCAACAAGTCTTTTAAGGAGATCGAATCAGAGGATCACTCTTTTGTAATCACAGAGAATTGTACCACACAATCATCAATACAAATTCACATTTGTGAAACAATTTCACTCGCTTGACTTATTTCGAACCGAGAAATTTAGTCGCTTACAAATTCTGGCACGCCCGGTGGGACATCTTTGCCTCTCATCTCATTCTCCTTCAAAGAAAGAAATCTTCATCATCTTGCTACCAACTTCAATGGCCTCTAGCAAGAACATTCAAGCTTCAACAACAGCTACTTCAACTAAACTTGGTACGGCTACCACCAACAACTACATTGGTGCAATTAATTGTAGCCAACCTAAAGCAAATAATCAACTTCAATCAACCAAGGAAGCCAAGGTCCAGACAATCATCTCCTTAGACCCTCTTACAAGAAATAAGGTCATCAACAAGGACATCTCCACCTTGGAACACCTCAAGTATGGGGGCAAATCCCCTTCTTCCTTCACAAGAAGTTGGTCGCACGATTTCTCTCCCATCGAAGGGAACCCAAAAGATGAGATTTCACGTGCTCACTTCAATTCACTTCCTTCTCCATCATCTTGGGAAGTTGTGTCAGTCATGATGACTAACACCTCTACCATGGAAGAAAAGATGGCTGAAATGGAACAAAGGGTCGTCCTTCTCACAAAAGCACTTGAAGATAAGGACCTCCAAATCTCAACTCTAATAAATAAACTTGAAATACAAGATCTTGGCGAATCAAGCCATGATCCTGAGTTCCCATTTGGCTTCACTTCTACAAAAGGTGACAAAGGGAAAGAAAATCAAGACACTCCTCAACAGGAACAATCTACTTCGGTTGCTTCGTTATCAGTTCAACAATTACAAAACATGATAACAAATACCATCCGAGCACAATATGGAGGTTCTTCTACAAGTTCTCTCACATATTCAAAACCCTACACAAAGCGCATCGACAACATGAGAATGCCAAATGGGTATCAACCCCCCAAGTTCTTGCAGTTTGATGGCAATGGAAATCCTAAACAACACATTGCTCACTTTGTAGAAACTTGTGAGAACGCAGGGACTCAAGGAGGCCTCCTTGTAAAGCAATTTGTCCGTTCACTCAAGGGAAATGCCTTTGATTGGTATACAGACTTAGAACCTGAGTCAATTGATAGTTGGGAGCAACTCGAAAGAGAGTTTCTTGACCGATTCTATAGCACACGTCGCACGGTGAGCATGATGGAGCTTACTAATACCAAGCAATGGGAAAATGAGCCTGTCATTGATTATATCAATCGGTGGCGTTCTTTGAGTCTAGATTGCAAGGATAGACTTTCTGAAATATCTGCTGTAGAGATGTGCATCCAAGGCATGCATTGGGGACTTCTTTACATCCTTCAAGGGATAAAGCCCCGAACATTTGAAGAGTTAGCAACTCGTGCCCATGACATGGAGTTGAGCATTGCTAGCCGCGGAAGTACAAACCCTCCCATACTTGAAAGCAAAAATGAAGTAAGGAGGAATGACAGGAATGCAAAAGTCAGCCTCAAAGACCCAATGGTTGTTAACACTGCCGAAGTCAAGGTTCCAAGAAGAGGAGCAAATGCAAAAGAAAAACAGCTTGAAGGATGGCAAAAGAACGAAGTGCGCCGCCTGACTTTTAAGGAACGTGAGCAAAAAGTATATCCGTTCCCCGATAAAGATGTGCCAAACATCTTAGAACAACTATTGCAATTGAAGCTGATTGAATTGCCAGAATGCAAGCGGCCAGAAGACATGAGGAAAGTTGATGACCCTAACTACTGTAAATATCATCGCATCATTGGCCACCCAATCCAAAAATGCTTTGTCTTCAAAGAACAAATCATGAGGCTTGCCAAAGAAAACAAAATTGATCTAGACTTTGATGAAGTTGTTGGGTCAAACCATGTGACCATTGCTTGTGATGTACTTTCAACTCTCAAGCAGGGGGCAAACACCAACCAAGCTCACAAGTTGATCAACAATGATGATGCAAGGATCGACCCCATCAATGGGAAGTTCCTTAAAAACTTCTATGCTTGAACATCGAAGATTGCTCCTCGGTAAGAGCTTAAACTACCCACTGTAGCGCTGCAAGAGTACATGATGTTTTCCCATTACCCTTGAAAGCGTACCAATAAGGAGAAATTAATCCCACTCCATGTCAACAATTGCGAGTGTAGCGTAGCGGTTGGATGCCTATGTCACCCTTGAGGAGGTCTCGGGTTCAATCAGTGGTGTACCCACTATTATACATTGCGCTCCCCTTTTTGCAAAAACACATAAAAAAATTATAAAAAAAAAAATCATCCAAAAAGAAATTATCAAAAAAAAAAATCATCAAAAAAAAGAAGTCATCAAAAAAAAAAAAATGTTGAACGACGTGACGACTTGATCCCTCTCAAGGGTACGTAGGCAACTTAGTATCTTTTGCTGAGTTCAGTCACGCAATAAAAAATATTTATTAAACAAAAATAACCAAAAAAAAAAAATCATCAAAAAATCTGTTGAACTACGTGATGACTTGATCCCTCTCCAGGGTATGTAGGCAGCTTAGTACTTGTCACTAAGTTCAGTCACATGAAAAGAAGAAGGATTGCCTGTCTAGCTTGAAGAGTTTCTCCATAGGCCATTAACGTGCTTTCAAGAACCCTTTGATTGGCAAGGCGTCGCTTAAGATCAGTCAACTGCTCACTACATGATGCTCAAAGATCATTATGGTAGAAAATGACAGCTGCAAAGAATTGGTGTTACTCAGCTTTCCTTGAACTAATGATAAACATAAGTTGGTTCTTGGTTGTGGAGTAAAATAAAATCTTCAACCTCTTTTGTAAGGAATGAAGTTTACATGGCATTGCTCATCTTTTGTGGACATCCTCCCACATCTTTGAAGTATGCTTTGCATCACTTATCTCCTGGGGGCATCTTCTTGTACCTCACAAGTCTAAGCTACATCATCTTTCTTCTAGGTTGTGCCACTTCATAACTCTGAAATTAGAACCACATCATCTCCCTTCTGAGTGGTGTTGTTTCACATCATGTCTCTGAAATCTGGATGACGTCAATTTCTTCCGGAGTGATGGTAGATTATATATCTAAAATCGGTGTGGCATCATCTCCCTTCTGAGTGGTGCAGCTTCATATCATGTTTCCAAAAGTTGGACAATGTCACCTTCCTCCGGCATCTGAAGTTGGTGTTGCATCTTCTCTCCTCCAAGGGCATGCCCATGCAATGTCAAAGTCTCGGCAGCATTCTTCTTGAAACTTCAAGGTTTCGTTGGCATCTTCGAAATCTTAACGAGAAGTCCTTGCATCTTCAAAGTCTTGATAGGAACTCCATGCATTTTCAACATCTTGTTGGCATCTCTGAAATCTTGATGTCTGGCTACAGTGCTATACGCCTTTGATGTTTGAGCGATGTTGCCTCTGAAAATTGCTTTATGACAAAAATGAACATTGGCACAGCTTCGGTGCGAATAAAGTGTTGACATAGCTTCAATGGCAATGTGGAGTGTTGACATGGCTTCATGAATGTTGGCATGACTTCTATGCAAATGAAGTTTCGACGTGGCTTCATGAATGTTGTCACGGCTTCGACAAATGAAGTGTTGACGTAGTTTCAATGGCAAAAATGAACGTTGGCACGGCTTCGGTGAAAATGGAGTGTTGACGTGGCTTCATGGCTTTGACACAAATGAAGTGTTGACGTGGCTTCATGGCTTCGGTGCAAATGAAGTGTTGACGTAGTTTTATGGCATGGATGAATGTTGTCACGGCTTCAGTGCAAATGATGGCATGACTTCAATACAAATGCAAGGTGCGAATGAAGTGTTGTGATGGCTTCATGACAAAAATAAAGTATTGACATAGCTTCATGGCAAAAATGAACGATGTCACGGCTTCGGCGAATGAAATGTTGAGGCAGCTTTATGACAAAGATCAATGTTGGCACGAATGAAGTGTTGATGTTGCTTCATGACAAGGTTGAATGTTGGCACGGCTTCAATACAAGGACAGATGCTAGCAAGGCTTCGTGGTAAAAAAAAACTCTTGATGCGGCTACGTTGCAAAGACTCTTGAAATGGCTGCGTTGAAAAGACAAATATTGGTGCAGCTTAATTGCCAATGAAACTGTGCTGCAAAACAAAAACAAGCAATAAAAAAACTTGTCAGGGAAAAGATCCCATAGCACGTAAAAAAAAAAAAAAAAAAAAAAAAAAAATTCTTGAAAGCATGAGGAGAAAGCTGAAGGTTGAGTATGTATCTCAGTGATGAAGGAAGGCAATAATATGCCTTTATATAGAAAATTTCTGAGACAACAGACAAGAAAAATGAAGAAAGTCAGCAAACCATTAAATGGTTCCACCAACCGGCCAATGGAAAAAATTGCATTCACATTTCAGAAATGTGAAAACAATCAAAGCTCAAAGTCAAATTTTGCAAGCTCAAATGCACTCAAAGTCAGGGAAGTCTGCACCAAATTTTGAAATGAAAGAGGACATTCAGCCATAGAGACAAAAGATGATGGCTCACTACCAACCTCACAAGTCTGAATCCTGGCACCATCCTGTCAGGGCGGCCACCACAAAATTAGACCAAAAGGCCATAGTCCAACAAAAGCCCGCGACCTTCTCTACCAAATTTGTGAAAATCCAGACCTCATTTCACAAAACTGACCCCACAGGGACCTTAAACGGACTTCAATTGACAAAACCCTGAAAAGTCAAGGTCACCGGAGCTAACACGCGACACCACGCGCCGCCACAATCTCTCAATGAACCGCGGCCTAGTCCTTCAAATTTGTGTAAATCTGTTCATAATCTCACAAAACTGATCCTACAGGGGTCTTCTACGGCCTTAGATCGAGAAAGCCCAAAAAATTCGAGACCAAAGAAGCTTCCACGCGCCGCCACGCGCCTCCGGAGCTGCCGGAATTAACTCCCTCAGTTCCACGCGCTTCCACGCGCCTCCTTACCAGTCACGCGCGTTCACGCGCTGGCGCTGCCACACGCGCCCAGAGCTATGACGTCATGCATGACGTCATCCTACACTACCGGTCTGACCCGTTTGTCCAGACGACCCGGTTTGACCCGGACCGACCCGCAACCTGACCCGGTCCAAAATACCTGAAAAAAAAAAAAAAAAAAAAAAAAAAAAAAAAAAAAAAGAAAAAAAAAGAAGAGAGAAAATGCTTGGACCAAGCAGACCTTTGACCATGACCAAAAAGTCAAAAATTTCAAAACAGACCTGTCCCACTCAATTTTTCGAGTACATTCCGATTTTGGGACCCATTTCTTCATTCAAGGCTCGAAAATTGTGCAAACGTCTAATTTCCAAAAAAGAAGTTGACTTTTGTGCAAATGTTGACCAAACGTCAAAATTTTTAAAGATGAACATATCTTGCTAAATTTTGCGTGTACATTCCGATTTTGGAGTCCGTTTCATCATTTGAGACTCGAAAATTGTACAAATGGCTCAAATTCCAAGACAGTTGACTTTCATGTTGAAATCAACCTAAAGTCAAAATTTTCAAGCCACACTTGCCTTGCTCAATTTTTCGTGTACATTCCAAATTTGGGGTCTATTTCTTCATTTGAGGATCCAAAATTCCTCAAATAGTGTGATTCTACAATTGTTGGCTTTAAAGTGAACTTTGGCCAAGAATCAAGACGTTCGAGCAAAGCTTGTCCTGTTCGGACTTTCACAAAGATTCTAATTTTGAAATCCACTTATTTATTTTGGACTTGGTAATCACCAATCAAACCCACATCTTTGAAGTACTGACGGTGTCCAAAATTTAAACTCCTGAGATCAAGATTTGAGATTCATCCATTTAATTGGGATCCCCTCAGGGTTATTCTCCAGACTTCATCAAAACTTCCCTCTCAAAATACAAATGAACTCTCACAAGTGTGTCTCGAACTTGAAATTACACCGAGTCATTAGTTCAACCTACCATTCCTGTTCGGTGCCTACCAGTCTCCAACTTACCATTCTCATTCGGCACCTACCATTCCCACCTACCGTTCCCATCTACCGTTCTCACCAAAAATTCTCAACTACCATTCTCAACTACCTATCTACCATTCTTCGTCTCTCCACTATAAATAGAAGGGCCGGATTCATCAAGAACTCATCAAAAAAAAAAAAAAAAAAAAAAAAAACACACTGAGTCATGAAATGGAGATTTGCTTCTTTCAGATTTTCAAGTCCTCCTTTCCACAGCCATTTCTCACTATGGCCTCATCATTCTCAACACCTAGCAACCGATTTTGCTTCATAATCGGTTTGAGATCAACCCTCCCATGGTTCGGCCGAAACTCTATTAACAACATCATTGCAGTTTTGAGATCCAAACAAACTTTGTTTCTCCACTTAACGACCACCTTTGTCCATAAAATTACTCATAACAAGGTCTGCACTTTGGTTCCATGCTTCCTCGGACTTGGTTGGCCAGGAAATCCAAGTCCAGCAGAAGCACCTGTTCCTAACCTCAGGGCTCCTGTAGTCTCTTTCCAATTGCTTGGTCTTCCAGCAGGAGCAGTAGTTCGGAACAAACAGCAACTTGGCTGGTTTCTAAGACCAGAATCACAAGTTAGCTCCATCTTTCACTTTTCTGTGCTTTTCCAACAAGTGGCAGTAGGTGAAGATGGTAAAAAAGTGTTGGGGTATCCTACAAATTGTTTTCCATCAACACTTAAAACAACCTCCAAGGCGCCAACTCATCAGAATTCAGCCTTTGGTGCCGGTAAATGGTCATCAAAACCTTATTCCATGTCCCCACTACTATGGGACCCAAAGGTCATCGTTGCTGGTACCTCGAAACACACTTTCTGGAATTACTCCAACTTAAAATCAGCTTGAAGAATTTCAGAAGGTACTCTTCTGAAATTACTTCAACTTAACGTCCGTCGGCATGGTCCCATTACACAGGCACATTCAATAACTTGCCGTCGGATCTCATTCAGCATGCAGTCAGTCACATATCCAAAGGTGTACTTCCCAGAGACACCTACACCAGAAGGTCCCCAATGTACGGGGTCAGCGCCATGGTGGTGTATGTTTCACCCATTCACTTCGCTTCATCTCCGTCTTCTTCACCACCAACACCAGCATCACCAGAATCCATACTCTTCTGAAATTACCTCAACTTAACCTGAGTGAAACAATTACACATGCGCATTCAACCACTCTCCCACATGTCCTCACCGTAATCCAAAGCATGTTCTTCTGAGATAACTTCACCAGAAGTTCTTAAAAACACGAGGTTAGCTCCATGACCCTGCATGCTGTATCCAGCCACCATTCTCTCATCTTCCCCATCTTCAACATCTTGTGATCGCCGCCAACGATCCAAAATACTCTTTTGAAACTACTTCAACTTAACCTTTGCTAAGAAGGCTCCATCACGCAAGTACGTTCAAATACTTGCAGACCCTTTTTCAGTCTCATTAAAGCCTTTCATATGGGTGGGTCTACTCTTCGGAAATTATCTCATCCTGCTAAAAGCTCCACCACCTTCAACTACTTCACTTAAAGAGTCGAGTACAAAAATCCATTTTTTCGAAACTCATTCCCACACCACATTCCAAAACTGTGTGTGTGAACGAGTCTCGAGGGGGCATTTGTAGAGAGGGAAAATTCCCGACCTATCACAAGCTGACACGTCACATTACCAAGTCCACAAAATACAGCCAATTACAGAACACCATGTATTGCTGCTAGATTTTGCTATCACTATTCAGAAGCCAACAGAAATTTGCCAAGTGTCATGCAAGAGCCAATCACGCATCAGCGCACGTGTAAGCGATGACACAAGCGGACCAATCAGGCTGTGACATGTGTCACCAATCAAGCTCCGCCACGTGTCGCTCATCCACCCCCAAACTCCTATAAATAGAAGCCTTCCTGAGACATTCAGAAGACCAGAATTGAGAAGTGAAAAAGCTCTGCTGGAATCAAGCCCTGAAGCCTCCAGGAACTTCAAGAACTTCAACCCCAAAATCGGAGAACATTCGAAGCAGAATCATCCAAACCATCTGCCTAGATCCAAAAGTTTGCGGGAATCAAGCTCAAAGGTCCGAAAACATCAACAAATCATAAATCAGTGAAGCTCTACGGATTCAAGCCTCCAAAGCCCCGAAGAACTTCCACCACAAATCTTCAAATACAAAGAACATTCGAAGCAGAATCATCCAAACTATCTGCCTAGATCTCAAAGTTCACTGGAATCAAGCTCAAAAGCCTCCAGAAACCTCAAACAACCACAAATCAGTGAAGCTCCACGGATTCAAACCTCTAAAGCCCCGGAGAACTTCCACAACAAACCTTCGAAGACGAAGAACACACGAAGAACACAAAGAACACGAAGAACAAAGAATTTCTAACAAGCTCATAGCCAGAGATTCATTGTAATTCTGTTCCAAAGATCTTCGATCCATTCTTCAACCAAATTGAAGTACATTGGGTGTTCGAATCAAAATCACATCACTACAAATCCAATCAACAAGTCTTTTAAGGAGATCGAATCAGAGGATCACTCTTTTGTAATCACAGAGAATTGTACCACACAATCATCAATACAAATTCACATTTGTGAAACAATTTCACTCGCTTGACTTATTTCGAACCGAGAAATTTAGTCGCTTACAATAATAATAATAATAACTTGCTCTTGCTCTTTCTTTCTTTCTTTATGTTTGGCATGTGAAGCTCAATTTAATCACTTATCTAAAAAGGAAAATAAAATTTTAATCCAATCTGGTCAGATTGGATGACTAGATTCAGATAATTTACTTTTAAACTGTTTTTATGTCCTTTAACTGCAAAACTTTGGGCATGATTTTCTTGGACAAAATTTAATGCCATAGTAATGGTTAGGTAATATAATCCTGTAACTAATACACCCTTTTATTGTTCTAGCACTGATTCCTGATTAGGTAATTAGTCAAATGCCGAGTGTCAGATCCAATTAAATATTAGTGGTCACTGTATGGTAGTAATTTGGCGAAGTAATCTTTACGTTTTATCTTGGTTTTACTTCCAAGTTCCTACAAGCAACGACTTTAAATCATACGTGTATGCACCTATTCAAAAGTACAGTGGCTAAAAACAATAAAAAAAAAAAAAAAAGAAGAAAAAATGAGTAATTTTTTAGATCAAATTTTTTATTGTAAATGTCTAATGCATATAAAATACGTGGTTCGGCTATATATGACATTCCTGTTCCTTAGCTCTCTCTCTCTCTCTCTCTCTCTCTCCATTGTTGTTGCGAAAGATCATGACCTTGGAGATATTAGAGCATTCACAGCAGTGGAGGCAAAATTTTAGCTATTTAGCTACACAAAAAGTCACTTTATCTATTTTACCTACACACATACTGCAGCAGTGGATCTATTTTAGCTTTCAACACAATAAAATAATATACACATCACAATAAAATAATATAACCACTACAATAAAATAATATATCTTACTCAAAAAAAAACAATCACAGCACCAACCACAACCACTCTATCATCAGCCACAGCCACAGCCACAGCCACAGCCACCACCACCACCACCAGTCTACAGGAAGGAAAAAAAAAAAAAAAAACTCACAGCACCACAAAACGCGGCACAACCACCGCCAACACAGCACCACAAAACAAACCCACTTTACCATCAGCCACACCCACAACCACCACCACCACCACCACAGCCCATAACAAAAAAAAAAAAAATCAACCAAGCCCACACCCACCCGACCCGCCAGGCAACACCCACACCACGGCAATCAAATTCACCCAATGCAAAAAAAAAAAAAAAAAAAAAAAAAAAAAAAAAAAAAAAAACCAAAGCTGGGCTGGGTCTGATCGGCGAGATGGGTTTGTTGGCGGAATGGGTGGGGACATCGACGAGATGGGTCGGCGCCGGTGATGGGTCGAAGCTGGGCTGGGTCTGATCGGCGAGATGGGTTTGTTGGTGGAATGGGTGGGGAGATTGACGAGATGGGTCGGCGCCGGTGATGGGTCGAAGCTGGGCTGGGTCTAATCGGCAAGATGGGTTTGTTGGCGGAATGGGTGGGGAGATCGGCGAGATGGGTCGGCGTCGGTGATGGGTCGAAGCTGGGCTGGCGGTGGAGGAAGAAGAGAGAAGATGAGGAAAGTGGAGGAAGAAAGAAGAAAGAGGTGAATCCGGAGAGAGAAAATGGGAAATGATTATTTAATGTGAGAAGAGAGAGAGAGTCTAATAAAAAATTCTTTTTTTTTTTTACCTGTGAGCTACAGTGCACATCTATTTTTAGATGTGCACTGTAGCTGAGGAGCTAAATCTTTTAGATTTAGCTCCACTGCTGCATGATGAATTTTTGTGATTGAGAGCTAAAAAAATAGCATTATATCTATATAGCACCATTGCTGTGAGTGCTCTTAGTCCCACTAGAATGGATGGCGTTGTGCTATTTTCCTTTCAAAATGTGTGATTCAACTGATGACATTTGAGCCCCTTGGATTGAGGATTTTATATGAAATCGCAAATTATTATAATAAATCAAAAAATTAAGAAAATCATATTAAAAAATACTTCAATTTTTTTTTTTTTTTTATACAAGATAGAATTTCTATTCTAGCCTAATCTAAGTGTATATGTGTGTGAAGCTTCCTCTTGAAGACTTGAACTCTGGTCCTTGCCCCCCACACTCCACAAGCACTCATTTTATTGATTGAATTGAAAATCTACATTTAATAGAACATAAAAAGGAAACTTACATATCTTTATTCCAAGATACAATCTATGAAATTACATGGCTTTGATTTTCTAGTTAAATTCTAATAAAATTTGAAAATTACATTAATAAGACCTAGTCTAGAACAAATGATTTTAAATTGGAGGCTTAATTTTGAAAAGAGAAAGTCTTATGCACTCAATCCACTCGATGAATCGGTTTTCTAGAATATGATGGCCATGACCATGTTAAACAAGAATGTGATGCATCAGAAAAATAGATTGAGTAATTAGGGTCTTGAAAAAAGGTTTTGAACATATTGAAGGCATATGAGCATATCAACACCCTAATTTAAATCAACTCATATCATCAATTACAAACATGTTTTCATTCATTCACAATCAAATGTTCAAGGCTACACTACTTCAGTTTTAAAGGTTATACTTGCATGCATAGTTAATTTTAAGAACATGCTCAAACGTCCTTTGGATCGAGTTCACAAGCAGCACCTCTTCCCTTTGAAAGTTCTCTTTATATATATACAAAAATATAAAGAGCCATTAGATATATCTCCTTTTAGGTGTTTAGAAATTTTGGCAGAATAATGACAGATTTTTTATGATTTGATTATTGGAACTGAAGATGAATTTAGAAGTACTACTATAGCTATATATAAATTTCATTTTTGTTGAGGAAGTAAAGTGTCACGATTGATATAAAGGATAGACAATTATCTAATGGCTCTATCTTAATAGCTTTCTCAAATCTTAACTATGTTGAGTGTCCTTTGGAAGTGAGCACGAAATCCATGAAATCCTCCAAAAATTGAAATGCCACTACCACCACCATCTCATTAAGTTTAGCTCCTTCCATGTGTTATGCGTCTCGAGTCTTGACTAGTCATTGATAGGGTGGGTGGCGCTCGCAACTTCGCATACATATTCACAACAAATGGTAACGCTGTAATGCATTAATTCCACATTATTGATTATACATGCATGTGTGGCTGTAATGAATCCGGCGAAAAACATCTCAGAAGAAAGAATGGTTAAAAGGAAAAGATTAGAAATACATATTAAATAGTCGATATATTACTCAACGGGCGTTTGTAGTCCAACGGTTAGGATAATTGCCTTCCAAGCAATAGACCCGGGTTCGACTCCCGGCAGACGCATTTATATTTTGTTTTTGCACTTTTTTTTATAATATATACATTTTTTTGATAATCAAAATACTATATTTTTACCTTTTTATTTATTTTTAAATATAGAAATATTGTCTTGATTAGCAATATGAAACAATATCAATAATGCCAATATACAGCAATGGGACCACTAATATTTATTTGAGTGTCCCCATACCTTCCTTCTTTTATCCTTCTCCCCATCAACCCATTGCAATCTTTCATCCAACCAAAATCTCATAAAAAGTTCCTTATCATTGCCTACAATTGTTCATTACAATAAAGCATCCATATAAAAAATAAAAAAACAAATAAAAAAACTAACAAAATCGAAGTTTCTGGTAAGTCCCTGTGGCTGTCCTGTCTACTCAGAAACATCCCATTTAAAATACCATAGCCTATAGAAACATCAGGGCGGTGCAAATGGAGATATGTTTGATCAATAAATAATGAAACTGTGCAAACCATGGATATTGAAATTCCTCTCTTGGGGCTTTGCTGAAAATGGCTACGTCATGACTCATGACTTGTACAACATCATATGCAGACTTATACATCTGGGCTTTATGTGTGTGTGTCTCTATATATATGACTTCTGCTCATGTGGAAGCTTTTTATAATCTACTTCTGGACCGGTTCCAAATTAGAATCTGGAAAGTTACAGTCAATCAATATAAAATGAAGAGTTCATTCTCAAAATATATATATAAATATATATATATATATATATATATATATATCAAATGAAGAGTCAATTCTTTTTTTTTTTTTTTTTGGTTGTGTGTGTGTGAAGAGTTTTGAACCTTTTGGTAACCAAAGTAAATAACAAGAAAACTAGCAAGATATTTCAGTTTCGTCCAGCGAAAGAAGAGAAATTTAAATTAATGACTCCTTGGATTATGAGGGTTTTTTTTTTGGTAGTTTATTTCTTATGTCCAATCTTTTAAGTGTTATTTTTTTTTTTTTTTTCTATAATAAAGTACTTTCACCCACTTTTAAACCAACACGCCAGTGACAAATTGGAAAAATTCCAATCTGTTGCCAACCCACCAATTTATAAATCCGGTGGGTCAGTTGAAAATCTTAACGGTTTCAACTTGGTGGGTTGAGTGGGTTGGGCGAGTTGCCAATTTCAATTGACTAGATGAAATTATTTAAATTAAATTGGATAATTTTTTACTCTCTCAAATAAATAAATAAATAAAGGAAAAAAAATTTTGCAATTTTTATTAAAAATAATTACAAATACTACATAATTTTTATTAGAATGACTGAAATTTTATCACATTAAAATGAAAAACATTTCAGAATGTAAAATTAGAGGTGTACATAGAGTAAGAATGACAACAAATTTTAGAGTGAGCCATTGGAGTCTATTTAGGGAAGAGAAATGTGAAAAAGAAAAAGAAAAAGATAAGAAAAATCAAATGGGTGCATATGTAAGATAGAGTTTTGTGACATAAAAAAGTGTGTGTGTGTGTGTGTGTGTATATAGGCGGTGGGTCGGGTTGTGATGGGTAAGAAATATCTCAACCTGCTATTCAATCCAACCTGCTAAATTATCTATCTAGCCCACCCAACCCAATCCACCTCACTTAATGGACTCGCGTTGGGTTAGGTTGGTTCAGGTTGGGCGGGTCAAGTGGTTTTTTTTTTGCACAACCCTACTCTTAGTAAATAAGAATATATATGTATATATATCTATTTAATCTCGTGTATCCCTCTGTATTATCTATTTATATACACTTATGACTTATTTCTATGGTTTTAAAAATTGAAATGGTCAAAAAATCGGAAAAGTAAATGGTTCTCGGTTTTTATTGATTCTTGACTGATTTTTTGCCAATTTTTTCCGGTTTTGACATGACTGATTCCAAGTTTGGTTCTCGATTGAACCGATTAGTCCGATTTGGTTTCTAAAACAATGCTTGTTACTTTCCGTCCCAATTTGTTAGTCCTCCATTCTATTTTAAGATGTCTCAAAATGAAGTCCTCTTTGAAAAATCACTAAATAGAATTTCAATATTATCATTTACTTTATTTAAAAAGTCAATACCATTCTTTATTTAGAGTTTAAATTTATGAAGGTAAGTTTTATAAACTTTTTGCTTTAATTGACAAACAGGAGATCAGATAATATTCTTTTAAAAAGTTGAAATTTATAAAGAGGACTAATAATTTGGGATGAATGGAGCACCTTTCTCTTAAAAAAAAAATAAAAAATAAAAAATCTATAATTTCCTCTCTTTGTCATTGCACTGCCGTTTTCTTTTTCTAAGCATTCACATCACATGCGAAGTAGTTAATTATTTAGAAAGCATTTCTTCAATTTGTTAAGCTCTAGTTGACCTGCTAAAGGCAGCATAAACCACTAAAGTTCTAGTAATTTCAAACTAGACAAACCTTATTCTTTGCTGTATTTTGACAACCACTAACACAATTTGCTAGTGAGGAGAGTGAGAAAGGGACAGGCAAGCCATTTAGATTTTAGAGTCTAATAATAAAATTTGTTAATAAAGCCAAATAGGTTAATGGGTATGCATTAACTTTTTGATTACCTCAATTATTTTATCTTTCCACTTGATGCATTGAGGAGCAAAAAACATTGGCGTTTAATGGCTTGAAGAGTTAGGAGAAAGAGTGAATGGGGACAAAAGTAATGTTGGCTGAACCATTTTAGAGAGTAGGCTAAAAACATGTTCATAAATAGTTTAGGTATTTATTTTTAGAACATACCCACCAAAGGCCCAAAACCATAAATATAATAAAACACCGACACATAACAGAGTTGTATCTAGTGAGTGATTGCCCATGCTTGAGGGTCACTGTCACAGTACCATTGTCATTATGTAAAGAAAAAGATGGTGTCCAACGCTGTATTCCAAAACACCTACCAAATCTTTTAGGGGCTTGTCGCTTGTGGGGGCAATTTCTACAGCCTTGAATTTGTATCAGGTTATTATGCATGATTTACTACATACTAAAAATGTAAATATGTATAATGTGAGAGATAATGAATGATAGTTTAGAATGTAAATATGAGAAAGACAATAGATTGTAGTTACTAAAAGAAAAAAGAGAGAAAATAAATGATACTTTTTTATTAGTACCTGGAGCCAGTGAAGATGATTAATAAGAATGACAAAATACCTTGCCTAAACTTATGCCAAATAGGACCTAGGAGCGAGTGAGGATGAGACACCTCTAATCTGACCTTATTTTGTTGCCATTATTAACCTCAAAGTTACTGATTATAACATCACACATTCAGTAATGGTCAAAGTCGCTAATTAATTAATTACTTAATAAAACTAACTATTTTTCTCTAGTAAAATTGCATGATCAAGATCAAACTTTTTCCCTCTTTTGATCAGAAGTCAGAATTGAGACCAAGCTACAACACATGACCTGCATTTTGGATACCCTTTCTATTTCATGAGGGGTGATATTAAATTTAAAACGAAATAATTCCAAGTCATATAATTGCATTAAATGATCAAATATTCCAAACAGTGCACTCGTAGTCATGCAGGTTGATCACGGTATTCACGTGGGGCATTGCAGACATTAAAACAAAACTTCCATTTTTTGCTTATCTTAATATTAATTGCAACTTAATGACATTTAAAAGAGATTTTCCAAAATTATCTCAAATCAGAAGACTAACGATTAGGCCACCTAACAGGGTAGTCTAAGCAGAATTTGATTCTAGTCTTCTAGATCACTTGTACAACACTATCAATTAGGCTAATAGACACCCACACAAAGAACTAGAATTAGATTATCGACTTAATTAAACTTGATCCTTTAATCTTTCAAAAAGTAGTACAATTCCAATTGGATCACTAGTCTCCAATCCATTGGTCACTTATGTTATGATTGCAAGTTTGACGTAACTGTGAAGGAATCTAGATCTAGTAAGCCTTATATACCCAAACTTCAATTTGTATTTTCAAACACTAAACTACTCTATCAAATCCATAACCAAAATTCTTTGATAGAATCATTGCCTCAATCAACTGAGGAAAAGTCAAGAATTCACGTATTAAACTAATGCAAAGTATTTCACACTTTCATCAGTCTCTCAGTAGTTGGTAAACAATAAAAGTAACAATGTCTGAATGAAACATTCTCTCTCAGTCTCTCTCTCTCTATCTCTCTCTCTCTCCCATATATATCCCCACCAACCCCTCTGACTCAAAAGTATCTAGCTGTTTAAGTTTACTGTACTGCTTTTTGCTTGATCAGTTTTAGTGAACTTTAACCATCCATGTCAAGTAAAAGTGTTCCATTAGCATTCTCAAAGCTCTGCAAGCTTCAGAGCATTAGTCTCAACAAAAGAACATTTGGGTTTTTCTTACCTAATCAGTTCTTGTACTTTGACAGTTTCACTACACTGCCGTCTGCCTTCTCAATACTTTAGCTATACTATATGTGGGTCTGTCCCTGTAGTTTTAACATGAGTATAGTTGTATGTTCCTTAAAGTTACACTCATGTTTTGCCTGAGGGTGTTATTTCAGTTTTCACTTCTTTTGCTTCCTTTTCTTCTTCTTACATGGATGATTGGGTGAGAGCTATTAGATCCTGAGAATTGAGCTCCAATTTCCTTGGAAGTGAAATGGCGATGCAGCTGATACTCATACTGATAAAAATATGTTTTACTCTCACTGCTACTAAAGTTCATGGATCTGCAGGTAATGGGATTGGATTTTAGAGTGCTAAGTTAGTTTTTATACTGAATTGTACTTGATTTATCTATTTGTTTGATAGTGTACATGTGGATTCTTCAAATTTGAAGTGAACTATGGTTTCTGGGTTTCTTAGGATTTTTTTTTTTTTTTTTTTTTTTTTTTTTTTTTTTTTTTTTAAAAGTTAGATGAGTTTTGTGGGTTTCTGAATTTTAAGTTGATGAGTTATGTCCTGATTTCTAAAAAATTTCAACTGGTCAGTATTTGGTGAATGTGTTATGGAAGTCAAATAACAATGTATAAGGTTGGCCTATATAGTCCAGAGGTGGCCAAGGCTGAAGCTACCAGATGGTAGATGATTTGGGCTAAACATAAACTCTTTTGCAGAGTAATTTTAGAGAAAGACTCGAAAACCATCTTGGATGCTTTATAAGCTCCAGAACTGACTGCAAATTGGCAGATCCACCATATCCTGGCAGAGGCTAGAGAGCTGGCTTGAAATTTTGTGCACTGCTCTTTAACTAGGTTTACATAGGAGCTAACAATGCTGTTTATGTGCTTGCAAAGTGAGCACAGTTGTCAGTTATCATCCCGTGAGGGTGATGTATCTTTGGACCCTGCTCCTGCACCTGTGATGTATCTTTGGACTCTGCTCCTCCAAGCCTAGTCAAGGCACCATTGGAGGATGGATGTGTATTGTTAGGATCATATTTTATGTAATTGACTAATTCTTGATAAAATGTACTTTATTTGTAATTGGGTAGATCTAAGATGGGTGTAATATATCAAGAAATATGTTGTTCAAAGCATATCAATTGTTCATATTGAAAGTCATGAAGATTGGTCCAATAAACAAGTAAAGAAAAGCCATTCATTAAGTTTCAATAGATAGCTTGATAAATGCCTGCTATTGAGACTTAATGTGAAGCTCGATAGATAGCTTGACAGCAGCTCGATCTATCGAGATTTACGATTTTCAATTTTCCAAATTTTTGGCCTAAGCTTTTATATTTGTTTAAGGTTTTTTTTCTCACAACCTAGACATATATAAGGCTTATTGTAAAAGCCTTCAACATGGATACAGAGACTAAGAGACTTATTTTTGCTGTGAGAAGCTACTGTGTTTGTACGCTATAGGGTTTTGTAATCAGGTCTTCCTGATCTTCATTTTTGATGAAGTGAAGAACTTTGCAGCCAATAACATTTGTTCAAGTTGTTGGAGTTAATCACGTACTGGAATCCGTGCAAAGGGTTAGTCACAGATTAGAGATTTGTGTATCAAGGAAAAAAAGGCTACTACAAGATCAAGTTCAATGGAGTATTGGAGCGAAGGTTCAACTATAGGTTGGTATTTTGGAATAGGCTAGGGTAGTTGGTAAGATTCCTTATACTTGTAACCGTTTGATTGTTGATTAATGGATTATTGGGAGTAGTAACCTTAAAACCACTTGGTGGAGTTTTTGCCTTGTTAGAGGTTTTCCCTATTTTCAACAAATTATCATGTCAATTTAATTTCTGCTGCATTTATAGTTTAATTGGTGATTTGTTGGTGTCTTCACGATTTGCATGCAGTTGAACCTAATTAATTAACTTGGGTAATTGAATTAATTAACCGGAGTCAAGCTATCTTAACCCAACATGTATGATTCCTTTGTGCTTCTGTTAATAAAAAATTTAGTACGCGTTTGGATACGCGTTTCATGGCTGTGTTTGCATTTTCATTCTTTTTTTTTTTTTTTTTTTTTTTGACCAGCGCCTCTTGCACTGTTCATGGGAAATGAGCAGTGCATTAAGACAAATGAATAGTGTTTTGTGAGCGTGAACAGTAATCGGAAATTCTTTTTTTATTGTTTTCAGTTTTCAGCAAAATAAGCGGTATCCAAATACACCCTTAATGTTGACAAGAAAATATAAAAGGTTGCCCGTAAATAGTACAGTATCATTTTATATCAGATGTAGCACTATTGCATAATACAATTTATTATTCCATAAATACAAGCTGATTATGTTAGATTTAGGGGAAAAATAAACTGGTCCCTAAACTTTAATGCCTTAGCAATTTTTATCCTTGAAGTTTAGAATGATTGCTTTTAGTTCAGTAAAAATTAAAGTGATCGCTATTATTTCTTGATGCTTAACGTGATCGCTTTTTGTCTCTTAAGTATCTAATATAGCGATAACGTGTTAGTTTTTAGTTTGACCACATCATCGTTCCATGAGAAAGATTTAATGGATGTTGACAGAAGATCAAAAGCAATCACTCTAACTTCATGGACTAAATTGCTCACAGACCAGAGTTTAGGGACTAATAGTGTATTTTGGTCCATATTTAAATTCCTGATCAAATACCCTTCTTCTTTGCATTCTCTTGCGAGCTATAGTGTATCCCACATGCAGCAATTTCTTTGCTTCTTTATTTTGAAGAAGAAACACTAGTCTAACTTGTTCCTTATGGTAGCACCCTCATAGCTAGGTGACTAGGTCTCAATCATTATGCTGATATCTTCATGAACATTTGAGATAACTGTCATTTGCTATTGCTAATGAGTGGAAAATGATCCTGAGCAGGTTTGCATGTGTCATCATTCTGAATGTTGACTACCCTGTCATTATATATATATATATCCTCTCTGGCTCTTTTATCTTTATAAAAGTAAGCTCTAGCTCAAGGATGCATCCAAATCCAAATTAATATATTAAAGCATTATAATGAAATTTCATAAAAAAGAAAAGAAAAGAAAAGAAAGAAAGATGTTATAAGATAGTGTGAAGTATTAACGTTTCAGATGCACCAGATTACAATCAGAGTGTCATTTGTTATGAAGTTACTGTTTCACAGCCAAAGATTTGTTAGACATTTACCACTGACCAACTCCTGAAAAATGTACTTACATATTAAGCAGAGGGAACACTTTGTGACACTAACTCTTGAGTATAAAAAATTCAGTTAGAAGGATTACCACTTTTTCTTGGTGATGATGTCGCTCTAATGCTGCAGCACCAGTTCCATCACCATCAAGGACATTGCCTCAAAAACCACCAACTATCTACTCTTTCAGGCCAAGCCAACAGCCATCACAGCTTCCAGGTGAACCTTATAAAATGAATTCCATAATTAGGCATTGACTAGAATTTTACATATTTAGATGTTGGAAATGCTTAATAAAGTTTTAAACAATGTTTGCATATTCTCTTGATGATGCCTTGTTTCTATATATTTTCACATGATTTAAGGGTGTAGATACTGAGTTGAACATGTTTTGCCATCAATATATATTAGCACATCATTTCGCGATTTCATATAAAGAAGAAACCAACTTTTCTGATCAAATAAAAACTAGAAACCTATCAAGTATGTAGCTGTGTTTTTATACTCTTAAAGTTGGTCAGTGAACATTTGTGAAATGTTGATGATTTAGTTGATTGTTGGGTGGTCTGCTTCAATATGATGCCACAGACCATTCTGTTGCTCCTGCATCACATCCTCTCAGCTCTGGCGGGAAACCACATGGCAAGATATTTGCTACACCTCCCCATAAAGCATTCCCCAAATTTTCTCCTGTGAACCACTCTCCAGCTAAAGGTAATTGGAGTATAATACAGAATTTGTAATTTTCTAAATTTAGGTAGGGAAAAAAAAGTTTCATATGCATAACTATTAACCTTCAGAATGTTTTTTCTTGTTGTAGCCACCCATCAAAATGATCCCATTAGGCCTTCAAGTATCGCACTTCCACCTTCTATGTCATCTTTTGGAGTTCCTGCAAAGAAATGGGTGCAGGGTCCTGCTTCTTCCCCTTCAATCCCCTATCATAAACATTATCATGCCAGGAACAAGTTCAGAAATTCTGCCCCAGAACCATCTTACTTGATTCATGCCCCCACCTACAGCCAGGAAGGTTTGATTTTCTGAATAGAAAGATCCTAATAAGTTTTTACATAGTCCTTAGATATTGAATATTAAGATCATTAAATTTAATTTTTATCTTCTTAAACATATTTTTTGAAATTTATATTCTATAGGCCCTTCTGTCCCTCCATTCCAATCTCCCTATCCTTTATCAATAAGCAAGGGTTTGCCTGCACCTTCACCATCACCGACAATCGTCTCAAACCACTTCAATAGTATGGAAAAGAATCCCTACAGTCTTTGCTTTTACTTTGAAGTTTTCTTTGGTTCATTTACAAAACTAATGATTGGTACCTTACTATGATCATGTTCTGTATCTGCAAGTGCCCATCCATTCGCCTAGAATTTCACCAATGAGTTCCTACCAGAAGAAGACAAAGGCTGCACCACCATCAAGAGTTTTGACACTGCCACCTCCACCTCCTAATGAAGGTACATTAACATTTAACTGATTAGCTCTCATTACTTAAAATCTAAATGTCATTTCTATTAGACTTGCAAACAATCACATTCTTATCATCACAAAGTATTCATCATTTTTTATCCTGCTTGCAGATTGTACAGCGGTGGCATGCTCAGAGCCTCTAACAAATACACCTCCTGGGTCACCCTGTGGTTGTGTGTGGCCAATTCAAGTTAAAATCAGCCTTAGTGTGTCTATATACACATTCTTTCAATTGGTTTCAGAGCTTGCTGAGGAAATTGCGGCAGGTGTTTCATTGAACCATAGCCAAGTTCGCATTATGGGAGCAGATGCAGCTAGTCAGCAGCTAGAGAAAACCAGTGTCCTCATCAATCTGGTACCTAAAGGATTAAAATTCAATGATACTACTGCACTTTTTATCTATAAAAGATTCTGGCACAGACAGGTTTCCATAAAGGCTTCAGTTTTTGGTGCCTACGAAGTTTTCTATGTTCACTACCCAGGTAATATATTGTTTCTTAGTTAGCTTTGTGTTTTTTTTGACAAATTCAAGAAAAAATAGCTTTTAACAATATTTTGGATAATTGAGCCCTGTATAACTTTTAAGGGCATTTGAAGTTTAATAAAGTGATTTCTTAAAGAAGCATGCACACTAAGCCTGGCGAGAAAAATAGCAGTCCACTGTATCTATCTTGAGGTTACTTTGAAAAACATTTTGTTTTTCATTTTTACTTCCTGTGTCTGGATTTTTACTTCTGAATCTCTTACATCTGTACAGGTCTTCCCCCGTCTCCCCCATCAGCACCTTCAAGCATTTCTGCAATAGATGATGGGCCTTATGCTGGCCATGGAAACAATGGAAGGATAATAAAACCCCTAGGGGTTGATGTGCCAAGGAGAAAAAAAGAAGGTCTTAGTGGAAGCATGATTTCTTTGATCGTACTATCATCTTTTACTGTTTTGATTATATTTGTGGGACTTGCATGGCTTTTTGTGTTGAAATGTGGCTCTTGTGTTCATCATCCTGAAAAGAATTCACATTCTTTAATGTCATCTCCTACAAAACCATCAGGTACTTCATTTTGACCTTATTCTTCTGATTGTTTAACCAGTTTACAAGTCGTGTATCTTGAACCTGGCAAATAATTCTTGAAGTTTTTTGTGTCTTTGGGAAATTTATGCAACATCTAAACAATATCTTTACTCAAATTTCATATTTTTATTTGAATTTTTATTTAGATCATTGCAAAATAGACTGAAATTTAATATCAACAGGGGCAGCCAGATCTATGCTGTTAGGAAGCATGCGTGGTTCTACATCAATGTCTTTTAGTTCTGGCACACTAACATATATAGGAACCGCTAAGAACTTCACTTTGAATGACATAGAGAGAGCCACTAATAACTTTGATCCTTCAAGAATACTTGGAGAAGGTGGATTTGGGCTTGTTTACAGTGGCATTTTAGATGATGGGAAGGAGGTAGCTGTGAAGATTCTCAAGAGAGCTGATCAGCATGGTGGCCGTGAGTTCTTGGCAGAAGTTGAGATGCTAAGCCGTCTGCACCACCGCAATTTGGTTAAATTGATTGGTATATGCACAGAGGACCATACACGCTGCCTAGTATATGAACTAGTTCCAAATGGGAGTGTTGAATCTCATTTACATGGTGAGTCTAAATTCAACAATTTTTTTTTTTTCATTACTATGCATTTGTTTGGTTGAAGTGTTAGATATTTGTGACTTTATGTCATAAGCTTCAAGGTGTGATTTTCTGAATTTATTCATTTTGTGTGCTTCCAGGTGTTGACAAGGAAACTGATCCACTTGATTGGGATTCCCGAATGAAGATTGCCCTTGGTGCAGCTCGGGGCTTAGCCTATCTACATGAAGACTCAAACCCACGTGTTATACATCGAGACTTCAAGTCTAGCAACATCTTATTGGAATATGATTTTACACCCAAGGTCTCAGATTTCGGATTGGCTAGAACTGCATTGGATGAGGGAAACAAACACATCTCAACGCATGTTATGGGAACTTTTGGGTATGGACTTCATTGCTCTCAGGCATCATAATATCTTTTGAGTCCTATCATGTTGATATTTTGGGAAAAAATTACATAGAAAATAAATTACTTGTGATCATTGAATATTCCACAATTTATCCTGATCCATGTTTTGCAGTTAGGCTAATCTATTAGCTCTGTTTCTATCCGTGTCTGAGAATTGTAGTATCTTCATGAGTGCTGTATTGTTTGTGTAACTTTTCCAAATATGATATCCTCTCTTATCCTAGTAACATCTTGTTTGCAGTTACTTAGCTCCTGAATATGCCATGACTGGACATCTTCTTGTGAAAAGTGATGTTTACAGCTATGGTGTAGTCCTCCTTGAGCTTCTAACAGGAAGAAAGCCTGTAGATTTGTCACAGCCACCAGGTGAAGAAAATTTAGTTGCTTGGGCCCGTCCACTTCTCACATGCAAGGAGGGCTTAGAAACAATCATTGATCCAGCTATAAAGTCAAATGTTTCATTCAATAGTGTGGCTAAAGTAGCAGCAATTGCATCAATGTGTGTGCAACCAGAAGTAACTCATCGCCCTTTCATGGGTGAAGTTGTTCAGGCCTTGAAGCTAGTATGTAATGAGTTTGATGAAACACAGGATATAGGGTCAAAAACTTGCAGCCAAGATGATGTTTTGATTGATTTAGATAGTAAGGCTAGGACACGGTCAGGCGAGATCATGGAAGTCTCACAATCTCATCACCCACTTCCTGGCTATGATTCTAGCTATGACACCAAGATAGCATTATCAGCATCAGATTTTCTAAGTACATCAATGAGACCTGAGGGGCAAGAATTTGGGTCCTTCAGAAGACACTCTATTTCAGGGCCTTTAAGGATGGGGAGGAAGAGGCAGTTTTGGCAGAGATTAAAAAGTTTGTCTAGAGGCAGCGTGAGTGAGCATGGTTTTTCATTGAAATTGTGGCCAGAATCCTATTAGATTTTGCTTAAGCCCGTTTAAAATAGCAATCTCTACCAAATAAATATGGAGTTGCTTTCATGGACAAGATTGAGTCATTTTATCACATGCACATGTACATAAAATGCTGTCACATGAATCTTCTGGTTTTGAACAAATCATTTATCTGCTCCTTTTTGATTCAGTTCTTGGAGTTCCTGTATTGTTGACAGGGTTGTTTGAATAAATAATGACACGACATTCTTCTTTTAAGCGTAATTACCATTCTCTATGGAGTAAATATATTAGGCTCATTTGGTTAAAGGAACTGAACAGTTTAAAGGTTGTAACATATAAATTGTCTTTTTAAAAAAAATAGAAAATATAAGTTACGTCTTATTTCTACAATTAGTAATTTAGTATGGGTTACTTGTATTGTTGATATACTCGTGCATTTATTTGATCAGCAGATTATAAGTTCATATGAAAATATTTTGTAAAATAAAATCCTTATATATGGTTCATGTATGATATTCAGGAAGCATTATATTTTAGAATTAATTATATTACATATTATTAAAAATGAAAGAAATGTGAATTGTTATGATTGATATAATCTGTTCCTCCAAAAAAAAAAAAATGATTGATATAATTATAAAGTATTTTCTATATTTTCGATTGCATGTATTATTAATTTTTCTTTTGTGTTTTGCTTCTCACTGAATGCACCAAATGAAAAAACTTTAGGTTATTGCAACTTGGAATAAAATATGTGGAACAAAATTATTAGTTGGTAACTTAGGATAACATATATTTGGACATCTTTTATTTCAAAATTTTATCAAATATCAACTAAATGTTAGAATACATACTTGGCAAATTTTTTATACAACTAACATGTTAGAATTACATATTATCAAACTTCAACTAACATGCAAAATATATTTTTTATATAAATACACACATTATGTGGTTGCCCAATTTTTTATTATTAAAATTTAATTACTAAGAAAATAAATATATTTATTTTGAATATAAATAAATTATAAAAATTAAATAATTTATTTAAAACTTTTGTTTGATGGAAGGCTAAATGAATCAAGTTATTAAAATCTTTGCTTAGGTGAAAGGTTGAATCAATAGTACAAACTTTTTTTCTTCTAAGGAAGAGTGACACATGACATTAATCAAAAGATGAGGTGGAAGGTTAAATTAAAATTTCTCTAACAATGTGCTGTGTAGCAAAATCTTATACTTATACTCTCCTGCATGAGAGTATATATATATACACACACTAGTTGCACATGCACAAGGGGCATAAGATATGTTATTAATTTGTATAATTCAGATTTTGTTCTCAGAATTTTGGGCAAGTTAAATATATGGATTAATTGGCTTTAAAATATTACTTATATCAAAAGAATATTCAGTTTTAGGTGGATTTAACAAAACAAATTGTGTGTATTACATCATTTATTTTCCACAATGCCCTAGCAATTGTGATCTATATACACACAGAAGGAGACTTTTTATTTTTCTTAATTTTATAGGAGAAATTTTTAGGGCATTGTGGAAAATAAATGATAACAGCATTGTTGATGCAAAATCAAATATATAATTGATTATCTTGGCTCCAACAAAAAAGATATTTAAATACCCACCAAACAAACCAAATGAAATATATATATATATATATATATATATATATATATATATATATATATATATATATATATATATATATATATATATATATATATTATCTTTCAATATTAATCGTCATAAAAAACTTGTTAAAATTGTGAAACATTGACATGTTCTGAAAATATTAATCTAGCTCAAGATTTGATCTCAAATTTCAAATTATTATAGCATGGTTTATGCTTTTAGAGGCAAATAATGTGTAACTTTGTGCATATGCACGAGTACGGTAAAAAACAATCACAATTATACTTTTTTAAGGAGATGTTTAAATTATACATGATATTACCTTACAACTTTTTTAAACCATACATTTCTAAAATTATGTAATAGTTTCTCTCTCTCCCTCTCTTGTTGGGTTACACGTGTGAGTGAAGTCCCACATTGAATAAGGATGAGAAGAATGAGTGGTTAATATAACATAATTGAGCACATACCCATTGGGTTTAGGCCTTTTGGGTTAAAGTGTGTCTCTATATATTATATTAATTATTTAAGGAAGCTTCCCAAGGTGTTTATCTCCCTAACAAGTGGTATCAGAGCCCATGGTGGTGTGTGGCGAAGGTGGTGATGTGTTCATGGTCCCTACCCAGCGGGGACAGAGAAAGCCTAAATGGCCCACACACAAAGATCATGGAGAAAAAAGAAAGAAAAGAAAAAGCCCAACAAAGGAATATTGCTAATGGTGCTAAATAATGGTGTGGTGCGAGATTCCCATGGACATAGACGTGCAGGGTTCCCATGGATGTGCGTGCGGGGTTGACACGTGGTTCCCATGGATGGCGTACGAGAGACCCATGGATGATGCATTGATGAAGTGAAAAGCCCATTAGGCAAGGGGGAGTGAGTAGGACTTGTTCATGGCCCATAAAGAGGTCTTGAAGCCCACAGAGAGGCAGAGACTCAAACGTGAGGGGGAGATTGTTGGGTTACATGTGTGAGTGAAGTCCCACATTGAATAAAGATGAGAAGAATGAGTGGTTAATATAACATAATTGAGCACATACCCATTGGGTTTAGGCCTTTTGGGTTAAAGTGTGTCTCCATATGTTATATTAATTATTTAAGGAAGCTCCCCAAGGTGTTTATCTCCCTAACATCTCTCTCTCTCTCTCTCTCTCTCTCTCTCTCTCTCTCTCTCTCTCTCTCTCTCTCTCTCTCTCTCTCTCTATATATATATATATATATATATATATATATATGATTTAGAATTTAATTGGACTTAGATTCTTTGGTTTTTGCACCCAATAATTCACTTGTTACAAAAACTAAAAAATTAGATGGACAAGTGTGTAGACACCTCATTTTGTACCCCTTACGACCCAAACCCCCATCCCCCAATGACAACATCACTTTGAGGCCCAAGGTTGATTTAGGTCCCGATCTCGTAGAATCTTGACTTGAGAAGTTATTTTTGGAAAATAAAACTTATTTTTGGAAAAGAGAAGTTGTAGGAAACCCTAAGTGTGTGTATGCATACACGCATATGCGTATGCATACTTAGAGTATATGCACACATACTCCAAGTATGAAACACATCTAGGGTTCCAAAAACTATAAAAAATTGATAAACTTCTTGATAATGAATATTCTGATAGTGAGCATGATGATGAGCACAATGATGAAGATAGTCCTAGTCAACAAGCTGTACTATTTGATACTATTCTTATTGATAGTAACAGACTTAGTCTGATTAATATGCTTGTTCTAGCAGGGTCATGCTTGACCAACTGTTTATTGTGTTTGAAGCAGGTTGTTTATCTTTTGATCTCATGCTTGCCATTATGGCATTGCAGAAATTCACAAGTGAGAAAATCAGGGATAGAGTTTTGAGAACTTTTAGTATATTTAATATCAAAATAAAAACACTTAAAATAGCTTGCCATCTGGCAAAAATATGTTTTGAAGCAATGTTTTCAACACCTTTTTCTATAACATATTTAGCACTTTTACAATCAACACGTAATAAAAACTTTTGGTTTAGTAAATCACTTTGAAATTTAGAAATGCATGGTACTAAAGATAAAATTTCCTTTTTTATAGTATTATAATTAATTTATGCAGAATTCTAGACTCTAGAATGGAAGCGAACTGTTTGTTCGGATGAGTCTAGGTAGGGGTGGCAAAATTGGACACGACCTTCAAACCCGACACGATACGACGTGAAATTAGTAGGTTATAGGTTAAGGTTTAATGAGTTCATGTCATATTCGGGTTGACACAACTGACTCGTTTAATAAACAGGTTGGGTTAATGTCCATCACATAGAACCCATTTAACCTGTATAATATAATGACATTTTATTAATATACCCTTCAAACCCAAGGTATATAAACTTATTAGTTGTTGTGGTTTTTTTTTTTTTTTTTTTTTTGACATATTATGACTGATTATTTATGATATTGAGATATGTTTTAGTTTTGAATAATTATTTGTGATGCAGTTACTCGTTAGTTCTGAATTTTATATTAAAAATATTTATTTATTTGGTTTTTCATAATTTATATCAATTTGGTTAATACTAAAGTTTTTTTTTTTTTTGATAAATTCTGATAAATAGGTAGACATGACTGACTTGTTTAATAAATGGGTTGTGTTAGGTTTGAGGAATCTTGACCCGTTTAATAAACATGTCGGGTTAGGGTTGACCCATATAGTCGAATACTAATGAGTCGCCACGACACGAACCCGAATATGAACACGAATTGCCACCCCTAAGTTTGGGGAAACAAGTTGTTTCCAAATACTTTCATAACCAATGTCAAAGGCATCAGTTTCAACAATTTTAAAGGCATTAATAGTAGGAATACCAAGACAAGGTAAAGTTTTAACTTGAGACTTGATTTGTTTAACAAGAGAAGTATGAATATTAGACCAAGAAGGAGGATTGTTTTATAATTGATCAAAGAGTGGTTTGCATTTTTTCCTCAAATCCTTATAAAACTCAACAATATAGTTCAAAGATCCAAGGAACCTTTGCAATTGTGTTTTATTAGTAATGACATTGGGAAATTTGTCAGCAAATTGAATAGCTTTGTCGATGGGACAAATTTGTCCTTCAGAAATATCATAGCCAAGGAAATGAACCTTTGCTTGAAATAGTTTGATTTCTTAGCAGAGACAACAAGACCATTACGTATGATGATATCAATAAACAAACACAAGAGTTTCCAATGTTCATCAATGGAATTTGAGTAAACAAGGACATCATCAATGTAAACAATATGGCTAAAGGAATTAAAGATGTCATTCATAATATTTTGGAATTCACTAGGGTCATTCTTTAGGCCAAAAGGCATAACATTCCGATTACTAATGCCAACTTAGATGCTGTTCTTGCTAGACAATGGATTGTGGTGGGACAAGTTCTCCCACACCTAAGATGAGTGAAATGGCTAAAGGAATTAAAGATGTCATTCATAATGTTTTGGAATTCACTGGGGGCATTCTTTAGGCCAAAAGGCATAACATTGCACTCATAATGCCCAAAGGGAGTGGTGAAAGCAGTTTTATACTAATTAGTTTCACAAATTTGGACTTCCCAAAACCTAGATTTCATGTTGAATTTAGAAAATATGACATCATCACTCAGTCTATGTATAAGGTCATTCTTATTAGGGATAGGATACCTAATCCATTCTAATACTTTGTTTAAGGGTTTGTAATTAATAACTAGGCGAGGAGTCCCTTATTCAATTTTAGCATTTTTTTTTTAACATAGAAAACAGCACATGACCAAGGAGACTTAACTTTTTTTTTTCTTTTTTCTTTTTTCGATTAGTTTCTTAACAAGCAAATCATGAATTTCTATTTTGCAAAACTCAATAGTTTCACTATTCATTTGAATAGGACAAGCTTTAGTAGGAATATTCTTTTCATCAAAATCCTTAACATACGATAGCTTGACAATATGTTTTCTTCTATGCCAAAAAGCATTAGGAAGATCATAACAGACTTCACCAACCAACTTTTTATTAAAATTATCAATTTTTTATTGTAACAATTTATCAAAGAGTTGTTCGACAATTCTTTTATATTTAATTTCTTGTTTTAAATAATTTAAATGTTTAGTTTAGCATGGATCAAGTTTAAACAGTCATCAGTATCAATTTCAAATCTAGAAGCAAACTTAAATTTTACCTTCTGCCCAAAGGGATCAATAGTGATACCATCATGTTCAGAATGGAAAGGATATAAGGAATTAGTGAAAAGAATTCCAAGAATTTTCAGTTATGTCTTTAACAAGAATAGAAGGAATCTTGAAATAGACATTATCATGGTAGACATGAGCATTATTCAATTCATATTTAATCTTCATTTGAGTTCCATTAGAAGAAAACAGTTTCTCAGTAGACTTTTCATAGAGTTCTCCCACACCCAAGATATCATTAACAATGTTACCCGAGATTTCCCTGTTACTTCTCATAGCACTATTAAATCTGCTGCACAAGTCAAAGCTCAAGTTTTGACTTACCCCCTTGTTCAGGCATTCAGGCCCTACCCTACTACATTTGCTAAGCCGTCTGTTAAGTCAAAAAAGAAGAAATCTACCTTCGATGGGCTTAGTAAAACCGCCCTAATTTCCTGGGTAGAACAATCTTGGAAAAACGAAGGAGAAGTTGCCAATGCCCATGTGTAGACACCTTATTTTGTACCCCTTACGACTCGGGCCCTCGTTCCCCAATGATGCCCAAATTCTAAGACCCAAGGTTGGTTTAGTACCCAATCAAATGTTAAATTGACTTGAGAGATGTTAAAATAGAAAATATAATTTTTAATGAGCAAAAATCTATTTTTGAAAAATGAAGGCCAAAGAAAACCCACGGTTTGCGTACGCAGGCCACATGCTCGCGTACGTAGGCACAAATCTGCATACGTAGCTAGGGTTTTAGAAACATTAAAAAAAAAAAAAAAAAAAAAAAAAAAAAAAAAAAAACAATTTTTCTGAATTAAAGACTGAGGTTTGGAATGAATCTCACATCATCGGGGAGCCATTCCAAACCCTTATTTTTCAACTATATAAAGCTTTACATGGTACTTTTTCAAAACACACAGAAAATCTTAAGGGAAAACCTAAGATTCACTAGAAATAGTAAATCAAATAGAAAGTTTTTCACAAAACATCCTCAAGTCAATTTTATTTGATTGGGGCCTTTTCTGGCCTTAATCATTTGAGTTTAAGATTACTAATCATGTTTCTATTGATTTGTGAATAGATTGACTGAGGGGAATAGTCAAAATCAAGTTTGAAAAGCTTCTTGTTTGAGGTATTGAGCTTAACTCTTTCTTTTTATTTTCCTTTTCTTTTCTGCCTTCTTGTTATATTTTAATATGTTTCTTTGCTTAGTTTATATTTATATATGTTTTTTTAGGTTAGTTTTATGCTTTCTTTATTTTTTTTAAGCATGTTAGGCTATTAGATTTAAGTTTTCAAGTCTTGCTCTGTTTTTCTGCTTGTCTATTTTCTGAGTTAGGATTCAGGCGTGTTTGCGTACGTAGGCTCAAAGTATGTGTACGCATACAACTGGCTTGCGTATGCAGGCCTATGTATATGCACACATACTCGTGCTCAAAAACCCTAATTTTGATTTTCATGTTTCTTTTGCTTTGTTTGTTTTACCTAATATGCCTCTATTTTAACCTTCTTATATGCTTTTCAGTTTCTTTTTCTTAGTTCACATGTTTGTTTGTCATTGTATGCTAGATTAGGGTTTATATTTTTGTTCCTTAATTTAATGCCATGCCATTCATTCACATGTCCATTCATTGAGATAAAGGTAAGTCATGCATTCACATGTACATGCATATTACTTGATAACATGGTTTGGTGATAAGCATGAATGTGTTTGGTCGAACAACATTTTCTTAATGATCTTCATGTTCCCAATATGATCCTTTCATGTTTACATGTTGCTACCTTGGATGAGATATATGATATGATGCTAGATGAATGTTAGGTGGATGATATGTATGATGATAATGTATTAGGGTTTATGATATGATGATATGCATGATTAGATGAATGCTAGGGTTTATGCTTTGATATGAGATGCCATGATAGATGTATGCTAGGTTAATGAGATGCCATGATAGATTGTATGCTAGTTTGATGTGATGCCGTGATAGATGTATGCTAGGGTTTATTATGAGATGATTGCCATAACAAATGTATGTTAGGTTTGTTTGATGAGCATGATTAAATGTATGGTTAGGGTTTGGGATGAATAATGCCATGTTGTATGCTTAGATGTATACTAGTGTGTGTGTGAGTTAGAATACAAGTATTGAACATGCTTTTAATAGAGTTAAGATATAAGACACAATGAGAGGGAACCAACCTTAGGGCTGGGAGATTTTGGGTGCCTAACATCTTCCCAAAACCATACCTAAATTTCAAACCCATACTTTGGTAGTAAGATCAATGGTCCTTCCTCAAAAGGACATTATATTCATGGTTCCTAGACCATGTAACTAGGTGGCGACTCCGACACTTTCTGTTGTGTCCACACCATGGTGCCAAGTTTCCTACTACCCTACATTTTGTTAGAAAATACAAGGTCCTGTGGATCTTGAAATGACAATATGTCAAGGAAGATGATGTTTGTTTTTTGTGAATTAGCAAGCATTTTTCAACTCTCTCAATTGGTTTAGCCTGAGTGATTTTAAGGCTTAGATTTTGCCTTCTATTAGGTAAATCAATTAGAGCTTTTTCAATCTTAATAGAAGTAGGTTTTTCAAAATTTTCTTCAATACGATCAAGTTGTTGACCAATAACATATAAGAGTTATCAACAAAATTGATAGGCCAAGAATGTATTGACCCTTTGGGTAAATTAACCAATTAATTAGCCAACTCAATTAATTAGATTCAATTACATGCAATACACGTGATAGCACAAACAAATCACCAAATAACTACATGCAGTGGAAAATAAATTTGACAGGGGTGATTTGTTTACGAATGGGGAAAACCACCAAGGCAAAATCCCACCGGGTGAATTTAAGGTCACCACTCCTGAGAATCTACTATTAACAAAACAAGCGGTTACAAATAAAGGAATCCTAGTACCTTATACTAACCTACAGTAGAACCTTTACCCCAATACATAATTGGACTTGTAATGTAGTGACAATCTCTCCTTTTAATGCAAGACTTCCAGTACGTGACTAACCAATTGATGCACGGATCCAAGTACGTGACTAACACACCAATTTAAGAAAGATGTTGGCTGCAAAGTTTTTCAGTTCATCTAGACGATGAAGATCAATAAGCTCATTGGTTACAAAACCCTCGGCACAAAGATGTAGCAACTTCTATAAGAGAAAGTTAAACTAGGGCAAATTGTCTCCAGTCACAATTTGAGTGAATAATCACTTTGCATCAAGTTGCATCACCTTAGACGGCTCTTAAAATAATCCTTATATATGTCTAGGGTTGTGAGAAAAGAAACCCTACACAAATAGGTTGGATATGCATGAAAAACAGATTTGGAAATTTGAATTTCATAATTCTCGATAGATACAACTTTTGTTGAGAGTTGTCGAGAATTATACATTAAATCTCGATAAATATATCTGTTGAGCTATCTGTTGAGCTATTTGTCGAGCTTTAATGAACAACACTTCTTCACTTGATTCTTGGACAGATTTGCATGGCTTTAATACTAGACTTGAACTCTTGTTCCTTAAAGTATTAAACACATCATAGATCTACCCAATTACAAGTAAAGTGCGTTTTTCAAGGGATTAGCCAATTCTATATGACATATGTTCTAACAAGTTCTACATATGTCCTAACAAAAATTATTTTGTTCAATAATTTTTTTTCAGTAGAAATTGGTGTGTTGGCATCAACATCAATGACTTTGAAAGGGGAGGCCTTAACCTTAGTCCCTTTATAGGTAATAATAACCGTCTCAAGGGGTGGGTTGTTGGATCTAACAATAGTTTTGTCTTTTTTAACAAAATTTGATTTTTTTTACCATATTCTGACTATATTCTTTTTTACCATATTCAGGTTGTTTTGAAATAAGTGCATAAAAACAATAGGTATTTTAACAAGATTTCAATAAAAGATTTGAAATTAAACATTTACAGGAAGTAACAGTAGATACAAGATTTGAGCAGGATTTGGAAAGGGTTACATGATTAAGAGCTTTTGTAGGTAGCTTAGAAACTAAAGGGAATTTGAAACTAGAAAAAATAAGTTTTGCCTCTAACCTAAAGGAAACAACTCTTTTATAAGCAAAGTAAAACATTATTTAAACAGTGAATAGTGAACAGTAAAATTGACCTTTTTTACTATTCATAGATGGTCTTTGCTAAGTGGATGTAAGCAAAGCTGTTAGCAAATTTGATGGTATGTGCTGTCTGTAGTGGGAATCAACTCACGTGGGGAACAACCGAAATCCAAGTAGCAAGAAACAGTCTTTAACATGTCTTTTGACATGATGAGTGGGAATCAATGCAGCTTTAACAGGATGAGTGGGAATCAATGCAACTTAAATAGATCATTCATTGGCAGTAGGTTTAGCAATTTTGGCAACTTGTGCCGACAGAGTTAATCTTTAGCCAAGTCTAGTGTGGATACTATGTCATGCCCAAATAATTCCTAGTTATAGGGATAATATGGATTATCATCATTAGCAATAGAGGCTTCTAAGGATGCCTCATATTCTTGGTTATCTTATGTAATTTAGAATTTAATTGATTTTAAACTCTTTGGTTTTTGCACCCAATAATTCATTGGTCACACAAATTAAAAATATAGATAGACACATGACGGAAAATTAGACTCCAATTGAAATCCAATTTAGAATCTAATTAGATTTGGACTCTTCGATCTTTACACTCAATAATTCACTTGGCACAAAATTAAAATTTAAATGGGACACGTAGTGCAAAATTTAGAATTCAATTAAAATATAACTGGATTTTCTCTAAGTTTGACTATTAAAATCTAAATAGTATGTAACCGTGCTTACGCATGGGAATAATGAATTGTAGTGGTGTTATTGATGTTAGTTTGGGTTATTAAATATATAGGACATAGTTTTACTAGGACATTTGAAGGTATTAAAATAGTTTTTCCTTACAAATGTTGGTTACGCCAAGTTTTTCATTACATTGCTATTATGTATATAATTTTAAAAATCACTATTGAATATTACATATATAATATCAATTCACAATTATGTTTTGTGAAATTGTACTAAATATAACACATAATAAAATAAGAAATAGTATCTCCTAAATTGAATGGGGATAGGTGCTTGGTATTGTTCAGCTTAATTATAGTTTGTTACGTTCAATATTTTCGCATACAAAATATATGAATAGAAACAGTATAAAAAAAATATATGCTCATAAGTTCAGAGAAAAAATAATAGCAAAAATCTAAACTATTTAATTTGTATGAAAAGCTAACAAAAGCAAAATCCAATTTTAATTTCCTAATATATATATCCAAGAAATATATATATATATATATATTACCTAATTATTAATGGATCGTACATAGTAATGGTATATTACATAAATGACTTATAAATTTGAATTATTTTTAGTTATACAAAAAATGCTCATAAATATAAAATCATTCAAATTCTCTCTTCCTCTAATTTTATATATAGAGGTAGATATATGATTATGTTTTTTTTTTTTTTTTATGGTTTATTTATACTGGATTCCTCATTTTTTAAACAAAATTAACTCATTTGGCACAAAAACTAAAAAACTCGGATTAGATAAGGCACATTGAGCAAAATTAAACTCTAATTGGAATCCAATTTTTACACCGACTTAACTCACTTGACACAAAAATTTAAAAACTTAGATTAAATGAGACATGAAGTGCAAAATTAGACTCTAATTAAATTTCAATTTGAAATCTAATTGGATTTTCTCGATATAGATTAGTAGAGAAAATGTGTAATTTGAACCTATCTCATATATATATATATATATATATATATATAGAGAGAGAGAGAGAGAGAGAGAGAGAGAGAGAGAGAGAGAGAGAGTGAAATCAAGACTAACAATACTTAAGAAGATTTGTGGTGAAGCATAAGCCTCAAAGATATTTGGCAAGTTATTATCATCTTGATAAAAAAATGTCTTCCCTCTTTTTGTGTCATTTCATAGTGGAATAATGCCTTCTGAGTTTTAATAACTATTAATGTCTGTTTCTTTATTTTATAATTGTTGAAATTAGACACAATCATGTTTTTTCTTTGAGATTAAATTTTATTAGGATGTGGTGTAAAACTTAAGATTTACCCCTTCAATCCCAACATGCCACATCATTATATTAAATATTAAGGAATAGGCACAATCATACTCAATCAATTCTAATACTCATTTGAAAATCCAATTTTTTTTCTGAGTAAATAGTAATACTTATTAGAATACACATGAAAATAATAATACTAGTATTTTAAATCGAGTTCATAATACATTACATAACCACAGTACAACTACAAAAGGGTACAACCTTTATAGTTGTAGTTGTGAAATGTTATTATGTGTGGTGTTATTATTTGTGGTAGGATATATTGAGTTTCAAGTAAAAAGTTGATATGACAATCTTTTATTAGATGGTATAAAATATAAGTTTTACAACCCATCCTTACCGAATTTGGACTCCCTTTCTTATATTCGTTAGAATTTTTTTAATTATTTGTAAATGCTGAAAATATTAATGCTCTGAGTTGCACTTTATAAATTTCTACTCATTCATGATATTTTTAAATATAGATTAAATTCTATAAGGATGTGGTGTAAAACTTTTTACACCTTCTAATCCTAATATGTCACATTATCTTATCACATATTAAAGAATAAACATAATCACACCCAATCAGTTCTAATACCCATCTAAAAATCTAATCCAATTAGGAGTTTATTGAGATATTATTACGTGTTCTATGATGTATTGAGTTTTAAGTAAAAAGATAATGTGACAATCTCTTATTAAATGGCGGTTTCACATCCCATCCTTACCAAATCCAGACTCTTTTAAATAATGGGTCATGAATACATATTGAAAGGATGCACTAGTAGAGCAAAATTCAATGAGAGATATGCTATCTATTATGGTAATTTTGTATTGCCTCATTGTGCATGTATAGAATGTGCGCATAGGTGTTTCTTTTTTTGGTTTAATGTCAAAACTTTTCATTTATCCCAATTCAAGGTTTATGTGTTTGTTCAACGATATTTAGGCATATTCTAATCACTAATATAGCTAAGAGTGTGATGATACCTAGCACTACATACCCACACAAACTAATGATTTCAATACTATTTCAATTATAAATTTTTGTTTAGTTTAAAGGAAATATATAAATTGACATCGTAAGGAAAATTTTTACAAATGTCTCCTCCCACTCCCCTCCAAATTCTTCCAAAAAAAAAATTCCAAGTGGACCAAAATGGACTAAATGGGACCACATTGAACCAAATAAACTGAACTGGACCGATTCATTATTTTTGCATTATTTTGGTTGATATTTTGCATTAGCACTTTAGTATCATAGTTTACAATAAATGATAGACGGTTGAAAATTTTATGGTCAACTTTAAAGGAGAAATAATATAGGTGTAATATATATATATATATATAGAGAGAGAGAGAGAGAGAGAGAGTTGTTGTAAAACTAGTTGAGGACAAGGCATACTATAACTAGATGAAGACAACAATGAGTTGGTGCAATGTATGTATATCCTATTTGAACTATGATACCAAGAGAGAGCTTTAAAAGGTAGGGAAAATTACCATTTTGGTCCTTAAAGTTTACACTGTGTTAAATTGGTCTCTAACGATTCAAAATGTGTCAATTTAATCCCTAATTTTTTGGTATTGTGTCAAAATAGTCTCTAATGTTAAGTTTTGGATGAAAAACCTTTACATGGCTGACGGTGATGGTAAAAAGTTATTTTTATGCCACTTGGGCTTCCACATTGACTGCCACGTGGCTTGAATAAAAAAAATTCTCTCTCAAAATTTTCTCACCAACCTAACACTTACTTTCCCAAGAAAATCCCCAAGGAGGACTAGGCTTTCTTGCAACAATGGCATCAAAGCATGATTCTGAGTCCCTCTCAAAGATCACCTTCATTAGATTGTGCTCTTTTGCCACCACTATTGCACACATTCATCGCACCGTAGTTTATCTTTATTGTTCTATGTTTCATCTTTCTCCACTTTGGCTCGTCTTTCCTTTTCTCTTTGTGCCGATGGATCTCATTTACATTGCTATGCACTGAGAATCTTTGGTTGATTTTTAATTTCTTTTTCCAAATCAATATTTTCATCGAATAGTACTTGATTTCTCACTTTTCACATATGATCTATGACAATGGTTACGAAGATTGTGAATTTTTCTTTCTATTGGTGGTCACTTAATGAGGGATTTCTGTTGCTAATTAGTGCTTCCACCCAAGTTTCATTGAGGATTCTTTTTTTTTTTTTTTTTTTTTTTTTTTTGCGCCATGTGTTCCATCTAATTTTTTAATTTTTGCGGCAAGTGAATTATTGTGTAGATCTTCCAACCACACATCAGTATCTATAGATAAAATTGCTTTACGAGCAAGGGCATGAGCTAATTTATTACCCTTTCACTTAACATGCAAAAAACTACAACAAACAGTGGAAGACAAAATTCTAATATCATCAATAACATGTCCATACATAGTTCGTATTGGCTTGGCATCGTTGATGGCCTGAATAACCCGCAATGAGTCTCCTTCAACCACCATTTGATGAATACTAAGCTCCTTGGCAAAACTGATGGCTCTACTGGCTGCTAAAGCTTCCACCAAATCAATTGAATTTGGATACCTCACTTTCTGGCTTAATGCAGCAATGATCTACCCCTCCCAATCTCTAATGACCACCCCTAAACCTGCACTAGCTTGATCAGCAAATAGAGCCCCATCAAAATTGATCTTGTAAAGACCATAATCAGGCTGCTTCCATCGTAAATCCTCGTTATGATCAACTACCCTACGAGCCTTCTTATTCATGTCTTGAAACTCTTGTAATAAATATATATATATATATATATATATATATATATATATAATTATGATTATTTTTAAATGTCTTCGTGCATATGCACGGGGTTACACACTAGTTCGATAAATGTTTCTCATTGCATGACGGCTCCCAAGCCCTAGGCAATACCATCTTAAAAGTTTCATTGCTCTCTGTGAAGCTGGTTTCCAACTCCTGCCTATTTCTGTAGTGTCCGAAACATCAAATATGCCCCCATTCGGATGTGAGAGACCACACTCCCGGTCTGTTTTGAATTAACTAGATTGGGCCAAACCCACGGGAATGGGTGGAGTCGTATTATTGTCTCTCAAACTGGAGGTTTGACTGATTATATTTTTCCCTTTAGATTAAGAGTTTTACAATGGAGTCTCTACTTATTTAATTATTACAAAAAAAAGAAAAAAGAAAAAGAAAACCATAATTGAAAAATTCATAATTTTATTGATTTGAGAATGAATGTACATTGATCATAGGAAATCACGTGGCTTTGGTCCTAGATACAATCTAAGATAAAGTACATGATTTTGTTTCCTAGTTACAATCTAGAGATTCAAAATTACATGGATAAGTATTTGATTTACTAACCCTTGATCTAAGCTCAAAGGTTGTGTTACAAGATGGGAAGGAGTTAGGCACTGTAGACACTCAATTTCCCACCCATAATTTAACCTTGGAAGGTGATCCAAAGAATCATTCTAAGTACCCAAAAATCATGAATTTTTTTTTTCATTCATTAAGTCATCCATCACATATCATAAAAATGATCTTGAGACTCTAACGATCATGACAATATGTTCTGTTTCCAAATCTGACAGTTAAATCGAAAGATATCACAAGATCAAGTTTTAATGGTTTATATGCATTCATTTGGATGGAACTGATCACATGTGATTAATTGAAATTAATTTTGATTTATTAACAATTAAAATTAATTAAATGAATATTTGTGATTGGTGGTTTATTTTGATTAAAATAAGATTGGTTGCATTGGAATAAAAGAAATGATCTGATAATATTAAAATTAAACTGATAATTAAGTTTTTAGGGTAATTTATGTTGAGATAATTATTTTAAAGTTTTAATTATCAATTTAAGATGAATTTTATCAAGAATAAAAGTCCAAGACACGTCCAAATACAATTCCCAACTTAGAAAAATGCCAAAAAGAGTCCAAAAAGTGTAAGAAAACAAATTCTAAACGAAACTGTCAGGAGTGCCAATCAGCACTTCAACAGTGCGGATCGACACTTATGAAGTACCAATCGACAATTGGGAAGTACCGATCCGCACTTCAACAGTGCCAATTGGCACAAATTGCTAAATTGGCCCAGACGTTGTATTCAGGTCAAAACTCATCAAATTCAATTTTTTAGGGATAAAATTTGACCTAACTCGGGTCTGTTGACTTCAAAAGCAACCCTAGCTTATTTTTTAAGTAGATACTCTTTTATAAATGGAGGAGGAAACCCAAAATTCAGCACCACTATTCCCCTTAATGTAAAAGAAACTCTGGAAGTTTTACTTTAAGATTTTCTTTTTTGTTAAGTGGCAATTCTTTGGATCTCAGAGAGATCCATTCTCTATGACTTCTAAAGTAATTCCCCCTTTTGTTTAATCATTCATGCAAGTAAGTAATTAGTTTATGAGTTCCTTTCTTTCTATATTATAATGATTCACATGTTTGTTTTAATGCTTGTTCAAGTTTATTCTAGTTGGACTTAATTTGTGATAGTGCATCTCGGAAATTAAAACTTGATTTGACGATAACTTTCAATTTGATGGTCCGACTAAGGCTTATGACCAATCAATTTGATCGTTATAACATCAAGATCACTTTGATGAAATGAAATTAAGGATCTATAGACCGCAATTAAAATGTCTATTTCCAAGCTGAAATTACTCTTTTACCCCCTATGTGAGGTTAAATGCAGGTTGCAAAGTGGGGTGTCAACACCTGGCATTTTTTTATTGCAAGTTGTGTCAATATCGGCCTTCATTTTGAACTTCTGCCTAGACTGTCCTTTTGGAACGTACCGATGGAAATAAGTTCTCCATTATTTGAGTGTTCATTGATTCATCTTCGCATGGCCCCATAACTTTTATCATGATCAATGGGAACTTCAACCACTCTATTTCTATTTTTGTAAATATTAGTATTTGACACTTGTTCATATTGACTGCTTCACACACATATCCATAATTAATGTGAGAATATCTCTATTTTAAAACATAAAAAAGTGTGAGAATCAAAGTAAACTCTCCCACCATCCTTCATCAATGTTTGTGACTTGCCATGTCCCTCACTCATCAAAAGCTCCCTCTCCATTAAAAGGCTTTGTACCTTTAGCCCCTTCAACGCCTAGTATTGCCTTTCCACCATTAGCATTTATTATTGCATATTATTGCTAACTAATTTGGAATTGTCACCATGGATACAACTATTGAACTTACACCTCTTCACTTGAAAATTTTCCTTTCTTTTACATCCTTATGATTAACATCCACAACCAGTTGTTGCCCATTACTAGCATTAAATTTATTTTTCTTTCAGGTATTACATTGCTGGAATGGGTAAGGGTGCAATTACACCCTTTTCCTCTCACAAAAAATTTTACGACTTCCACTTTTTTACTTTTAATTTTTCTTTTATTTATTTATTTAATGGTTGATATTGAAAAAAATAGTCATATCAAACTGATACAGAAAATGGGATTGATGTATTTGGAAAGATGAAACTAACCAAACACACAAGGTTGATAAATATCATACCACCTAGGTAAAATACTAATGTGATACAAATTATTACCATCAAAAAGAATTTTACTAGAATACAGGGTTTAAATAAGTTAATCACTCAATGAAATCCACCAAATAGGTTTAGAACAAGACTCACAACCCAAAGGAAATTCACCTAAGAAATAAGACTTGAAAGTAGAAAAATTCACTAAGTTTATGCAAAACATGCATTGATTTATTAATTGGAGCCAAATTATTTATATAGTAACTTAGAACAGCTCTCTAAGCATAGAAGAACCAAAATACCATTTAAAAGAAACTAGTAAAATGGTAAAGTACTTATCTGCCTTGATAGCTAAAGCATAAAGACCATTAGCCACATTAGCATTTTGACACAATAACAAAATGTTAGGGACAAAACTAACACATTTGAAACATTAGGGACCAATTTAGCACATAGTGTAAATGTTAGGAAATAAAATAGTAATTTACCCTAAAAGAATTGTTGCATATTTCATTTGATGAATTTCACACATCATAAATTTCATGGACTAAGTCTATTATAGAATAAAATTTAATATTATTTTATAAACAATATTTTTTTATTATTATTGAAATTACATTGGGCATATTGATAGATAAACACTTTACACGGATCACAACAACTGTTACAATGAGAGTGGTTTTTAGTTTTCTCAATGAACGTATTGAGTTTGGGTGATAACCAAATGTGTATGCACCTCTAAAGAGGTTGCTGTTTTATTTATTAATTGAAATTTGGGGATCTCATAAAAATACACATGGGATGAGCAGGATAACTACATTCTGCATAGTAGTAGAACCAATGCTTTAGGTCTCATTCTTCTTCACATATATCACAAGAATATTCACCAGAGTCATCTTTAGCATAATAGCAAAGAGTAAATGGATACTAATGTTTTTTGTACATTGTAGAAAGTGGTAGTGTTGCACATATAAAGTCCAATGCAAATTCACAAGCAGTACATTGGAATACATAGTTTCCTCTAGCACCACAAGCAATGCAACTTTGTAAATTAATTGTGCTGGAGAGGAGAAGTTGGTGCTCATGACCTTCATGGGTAATGATTTCTGATGGCAAACAATATTGAATATCAAGTTCAAATATGCATGTCTCACAAGTATAGATAAAACCATTGCAATGCCAACTACATAAATAACACGCAAATGTCTTAGTCCTACTAGGTGATTTTGCGAGGAGGGTGAGTGGGTGTCGATAAAGCAGGTGTCTTTTTTTTCTTTTCTTTTTTTGTGGTAATTTTGCACAAGATTCATGAAGAAAGAAGCTACACTTTACAAAGCTATAAAAAGGAGGGAGAATGTCTTGTGCATAGCCATTGCATTTTTGGTTATTTTGAGCCTCATTAGGAAACTTTAAGTCATGCTCATGACTAAAGTGTGTGATTTCTGTGGCTATTCGAGTTCCATCCTCTCTTTTGATGAATTTTTTGACTTTGTAAGTTATTAAGTCAACTAATTCATTGAGCTCTGAATCTTTATCTTCATCTTTATGTTCCAAAAAATTTATGTACTCCACATTTTTTATGGCAAAAGAACAATTGAGATGGGAAACAAAATTGCATTTGGAGCAATATTAAAGCCCATAACGTGTGTCTACTTTTTGAACACAAAGTTGACAAAATCGAGAGTTAGATTAATGGAATTCAAGAGAAGAATGGGTTTGGTGGAGCAGGTGCCTGTGACATATAACTTTGACTCTTCATCGGAAAAAAGCACAACTTCTATGGACCCAAAAACTACATGAAGCACACAGATTAGGGACATCCTTTCCTATTTTTCCCATGAATGTCACAAGTGAACTTGATTAACTTGCCAATGGGAGTCAATGGGTGACCATGGAATTCGACTTTAAGTTGTAAAATAAAAAATCAGATGTGAAGGTTAAAGTTGCAATATTAACATTAATAAGTGTATTCATCATGATTTTCTTTACAGATTTCACATTTTCCATATTTTTCACATTTGCCATATTCTTCGTACCGATATATCCTTTCGTTAAAAAGAATAAGAGGATATATTGGATGCAAAGGGTGGTGCACTCCAAGGGGTAGTTCTGCACATAATTTATGATGAAGGAATGTATACCTATCACATTGTATACAACTATAACTAGGACCCAATATTTGGTTCGAACACCTAGAACAATACCCTTTATTTCTCTCATCTTCATTGAAGACCAAGGGATGTTCTAGATGGCAAAAATGCTGAAGTTGCTTCATCTTCTATCACATGCACAAATAGTATAACATCCAATTTTTTTAGAAAAAGAAAAGAACATCACAAAAGAAAACAAATAGAGAAAGAGGTGTGAGAATTGCTTTTGAATCTAGTAGAATTTCTTTATTGCTCAATTTCTGTGTGGAAGACCAATTTTTAAGTTTTCTTTTGCTTGAAAGCTTGAGGCAGGGCTTGGTGGCTCTAGGATTTTAAGAAAGATTGAAGGTTTTATTTATTTATTTATTTATTTTTGTGTGGTTTATATGGCTGTGTAGGAGTATGCAAAGAATTTGGGCATGCTTGGTGTATTATTGGCGTGATTGAGCAACACATAAGGTGCTTAATATTAGTTGCAGATTAATCTCTGTCCATTTACTTTGAATTTCCCTTTGATATTGGGTCGACCTTTCCTTGCGACTGGGAGAACCTTAATTGATGTCCAGCAAGGAAAACTTGTTTTGAGGGTCGGAGAGGATGAGGTCACTTTTGATGTATTTAAGCCTATGAAATTTCCTTCCGAGACACATTCTTGTTTTCAAATAAGTGACCGAGACGTGATCATGGCCGATGAGACTTGTGCAATTGATTTTCTAAAGTTACCACTTGAGGTATGTCTTACTCGCTCTACACCTGTAAAATTCAATGATGAAGAGGTTAAAGAGTGTGAAAGATATTTGGAGGCTACACCATACCATCCTCAAACGATCGTGAATATCTCCCGTACAGACTGGGCAAGAAAATTAGATGATGCTTTATGGGCCTATAGAATAGCATTCAAAACACCGATCGAGATGTCACCATACCGGCTCGTTTATGGAAAAGCATGCCATCTACCGGTGGAGCTAGAACACAGAGCCTATTGGGCGACAAGGATACTGAACTTTGATCTACAAGTAGCTAGCGAGAAGAGAATATTGCAAATCAATGAGATGGATGAATTCTGCCATGATGCTTATGAGAATGCTCGAATTTACAAAGACAAACTAAGAGATGGCATGATAAGCATATTCTAAGTAGGGAATTCGAAGTCGGGCAAAATATTATATTATTTAACTCAAAACTTCGACTCTTTCCAGGAAAGCTGCGCTCTTGGTGGTCAGGACCGTTTGTGGTAACCCAAGTTTTTCCCTATGGGGCGGTTGAAGTCCACCATGAAAAAAAAGGGACATTCAAAGTAAATGGATAGAGATTAAAACCCTATATGGATGGAGACTTTAACTCATAAAAATGCTCCATCGATCTCATCAGTAAAAAAAGATGAGAGGATCACGTCTAGCTACAGACGTTAAATAAAGCGCTTTTGGGAGGCAACCCAAGTTTTTTTTTTCGGTTTTTTTTTCTTTATCTTATTTTTTTTATTTCATTTTGTAGGAATAAAGAGACCAAAGAAATCTTCAATGGGTACACGACTGCACCTCAAGGAGAAATCTTCAATTAAAAATCAGGGGAGCATCTCTTCTCCTTTCTCATTCTTTTATTTAGTTTTTCTTCCTTTTTCCCATTGAGGACAATGTGAAATTTAAGTTTGGGGGAAGGGAATTTATTTTATTTTATTTTTTTAAAAAAATATTTTTGCCTATGATAAGAATATGGTTGAAATTTCTTATAACTTTCAGGAATCATTCTTATTGCTTAAGTCCAGTTGTTAATTCTTTACTTGATCTTGTTTAATTTGATATGATCATTAATCTTTGTGCATACCTAGAGAAATTTTATGTGAATTTTGTAAATTTGGATGATCTCTACTACTTCTTGAACTTGTTGAATTACTCTCAAGGAAATCTTATACAGAATATTACTTAGGAAGTGATTTAGGCATTCTTTGAATCGATTGAGCCTTTCAAGCTTACCTCTTTATTATCTTTATCCCTAGTTATCCAACTGATCTATTTTTACACTGGGTTGAAGAAAAGAGAACGATATATGAAAAAAAAAAAAAAAAAAAAAAAAAAAAAAAAAAAAAAAAAGAAGAAGAAGAAAATTGTACAAAGTTCCATTTACTCCAATGTTTTGAGTTGCTTAGTAACTAGGGGTATTCATTACCAATGTTTACTCTTATGTCAAACCGTAACTTGAAATATGAGTATGCAAAAGCACTTCAAGTTTGTGACTTGTTGAGTAACTGGGTGCATCCATCACAAATGCCTGCATTCATGTCAAAAGATAAGTGACGATTAGAAGTAAGTAAAAATAAAAATAAAAATAAAAATAAAAAAAATTTGATGAAGAGAGGTATTTTGAGATATTCAAAGGATTGAGAAAAATTATATTTTAGAAGTGAGAGTGCTCTATTTGCTTAAAACCTTATCTTTTCTTTATGGCCCTCACCATAGCCATACATCACAAGCCTAATAAGACCTATTGATCCTGGATAATATTTTGTTGTATATTAGTGGGGAGTGATTTTAAAAGCAAGCTTTTGGAGTTTTTAGAGATCCGTACTTATTTACTTGTTTGCATAAAACTATCCGGGAAGCTAATGATGAAGTGAGAATGATAATGTGATGGAGTTGAGTTTTGAATTAACTTTTGGACTTGATTAATTTGGAATGATTCCCTTGAATTATAAGCTTTTTGCAGATCTTTGAAGAAAGAAGAAAAAAAAATTAAAAATTTATGAAGCAAAACTTGTTTTAGTTGTTCTTTTTTTTTTTTTTTTTTTTTTTTTTTTTTCGAGGATTAGAAAGTTTAAGTTTGGGGGAATTTGATAAGTGTAATTTTTACATGATTTTTATTATCCTCTTATTTATTAAAATTGTTAGTTTTCCTTTATTTCTTTTGATTTGATTTGATTTTTATTTATATTTATCAATTCATTTGTGTTTTGAAGGAATGAGAAGATTTCAGATTAATCTACAAGGGCTTTACATGCAAAGTGGGGCTAAGCCAATTGAATCAAGTCAACTTACATCCAGCCAGGCACGAATTCAAGAGAAGACCAACCCAACCAAATCCAAGTCCAATTCGGATTAGGATTCCAGCCTGCACATCAGTTAGTATTTTTGGCATAACTTTCGGCTCAGATATCCAATCGAGATGATTCAAGTTGGGCTGGAAATTTAACTTAAAGGGCTACAACTTTGTAGTTTACCAAAAGTCCTAATTATGATGTTAAATGGGCCAAAATCATCGGTTAACTGAAGCCTAAAAATCTGAGATTTTCTCCAAACGGGAATAGGATTCCTTGACCTATTTAAAGGCTCTTTAGGGAAAAAAGAGGGAGGAGAAACCTGAGAGGAAAAGGGGGCGCCGTATAGAAGAATTTTCTTGTGGGAGTCTTTCTAAAGAGGAGGATCTGAGGACAAGGGCGAGAGCTTCATGTTGATCAACCAATTCAGATGAAAGACATAAGTTTTATTTGTTTTCTTTTCAATTTTATTATGAACTAAATTTTATTTTCTAGAGCGTTGATGTAGTCTAGCAATGAACCCACAATTTATTTTCTGAGTTATTTTATTTTTAATATTTCCATGATTGAGTGTTTAATTCTTATTCTTAATGCTTACTATTTTTTTTTTATGAATTATTGTTTGATCAATTGAATTACAATGAGACCGAGAGGTGATTTGTTAATTTTAGTTCTAGAATTAAACACCATTAGTTGAGCGAAAGTAGAGATGCTTTACTGCGATTAGTGTGATTTTTCAGAAAATTCAAAGTACGTAATGAGTCTCCAATTAATTAAATTCACATAGAGATATGGAATTGTTATTTGAAGATATTTTTTATATTATTCGAGAGAAGATATTGAATACTTAAGGAATTTTTAATCATCAACGGGAGATTATTAGCATTTAATAATTAGGAAGAATAAATTGTGTGGGATTTGTTAGGTGAAATCAACTGCTCTAGATCCATTCTTATTATATTTTTACACTGTTAGATTTTTACGCTTTGTTAATTCTTTTCATTCGTAGATTTATTTTTATTAAATAGTTTAATTTAATTCAGATAGTAGAACATTCCATTTATTTTCGATTTTCCAAATAGTAATTAATTTAGTGAATTTCGGTATTCAATAACATAGTTAATCCCTGTGGGTTCGACATTCGTTTTCTAAAAACACTTTACTACTTGTTACGATTCTGTGCGCTTGCAGATTATTTTTCGCGAACTAGTTTTTGGCGCCGTTGCCGGGGAAAGACAAAACTAAGAGATGGCGCCAAAAACTTGTTCGCGAAAAATAATCTGCAAGCGCACAGAATCGTAACAAGTAGTAAAGTGTTTTTAGAAAACGAATGTCGAACCCACAGGGATTAACTATGTTATTGAATACCGAAATTCACTAAATTAATTACTATTTGGAAAATCAAAAATAAATGGAACGTTCTACTATCTAGATTAAATTAAACTATTTAATAAAAATAAATCTACGAATAAAAAGAATTAACAAAGCGTAAAAATCTAAAAGCATAAAAAAAATATGATAAGAATGGATCTAGAGCAGTTGATTTCACCTAACAAATCCCACACAATTTATTCTTCCTAATTATTAAATTCTAATAATCTCCCGTTGATGATTAAAAATTCCTTAAGTATTCAATATCTTCTCTCAAATAATATCAAAAATATCTTCAAATAACAATTCCATATCTCTATGCGAATTTAATTAATTGGAGACTCATTATGTACTTTGAATTTTCTGAAAAATCACACTAATCGTGGTAAAGCATCTCTACTTTTGCTCAACAAATGGTGTTTAATTCTAGAACTAAAATAACAAATCACCTCTCGGTTTCATTGTAATTCAATTGATCAAACAATAATTCGTAAAAAAAAATAGTAAGCATTAAGAATAAGAATTAAACACTCAATCATGGAAATATTAAAAATAAAATAACTCAGAATATAAATTGTGTGTTCATTGCTAGACTACATCAATGCTCTAGAAAATAAAATTTAGTTCTTAATAAAATTGAAAAGAAAACAAATAAAACTTATTTCTTTCATCTGAATTGGTTGATCAACATGAAGCTCTCGCCTTTGTCCTCAGATCCTCCTCTTCAGAAAGACCCCCAAAAAAAAAATACTTCAATGCGGCACACCCTTTTCCTCTCAGATTTTTTTTTTTCTCTCTTTTTTCCCTAAAGAGCCTTTAAATAGGTCAAGAATCCTATTCCCGTTTGAAGAAAATCCCAGATTTTTAGGCTTCAGTTAACCGACGATTTTGGCCCATTTAACGTCATAATTCGGACTTTTGGTAAACTACAAAGTTGTAGCCCTTTAAGTTAAACTTCCAGCCCAACCTGAATCATCTCGATTGGATATCTGAGCCAAAAGTTATTCCAAAAATACTAACTGATGTGCAGGCTAGAATCCTAATCCGAATTGGACTTGGATTTGGTGCAAATTTCCTTTGATTCCTTGCTCCAATTGGACCTGAATTTAATTGGGTTGGTCTTCTCTTGAATTCATGCCTGGCTAGATGTAAGTTGTCTTGATTCAATTGGCTTAGCCCCACTTTGCATGTAAAGCCCTTGTAGATTAATCTGAAATCTTCTCATTCCTTCAAAGCACAAATAAATAGATAAATATAAATAAAAATCAAATCAAATCAAAAGAAATAAAGGAAAACTAACAATTTTAATAAATAAGAGGATAATAAAAATCATGTAAAAATTACACTTATCAGTAATACTCGGGAAAAAAATACCTAAAAAGTGGGGTATTTACATATAACTCTTTTTGTGGGGTCAATTTTTATAATTAATATTACAAAGGGAGTTTTTAGAAATCAAGGTTGAAAACCTAGCTATTTATAAGCTAATTAATTTAGTGTATATCTACATATTTTGAGAGAGAAGACTTCTCAGGATATTCAAGTAGAGAAAAACTGATATTACACATGAGGTAAGAGCTTAAGAAATCTCATCATTTGTAAAAATCTAATTTTTATATGAATTTAGAAAATTTTATATCGTTAATTTAGCCAATAGAAAGACTATCTAAATATCCTATGAGTTTTATGATGTAAACGAAGAAGGGTTTAGGCTTAAAACTTTGGGAATCAGGTGTTAAATCTTCTCAGTAAGAGCATTAGCATTGGTGGTGTAAAACTCCATAAATTGCTATTTAACCTCTTAACACCAAAAACAGGTCATTATCCAAGTTCTCAAACCTAAATATTTTTACAACCTTACTATAGTAAATTCCTACTTTTACACATTAAATTAGCAAGTTTCTAAAACTAAAAAAAATTATATTTTATTCAACCCTCTCTCCCCACATTATCTCTCACTCTTTCTCTCTTTCTCTCAGCCTCTCTTTCACTTTCCTCTACCTCCCTCTCTCCTTTGCTTCCCTCTTATTCATCTTCGTCTCCTATCTCTATCTGCCTCCCTCTCTCTCCACCTCTCTTTTTATCCCTGGTGGATTTGTGGGTTTTTGTGGGTATTTTCGGTGATTATGGTGGTTGCTGGCACTTGTTGGTGGTGTGAAGGTAGCAGTTGTGGATTTAGCGGTGATGGTTGCTGTGGTTTTTGTGGTTGGTGGTAATGGGTTGCATTTCCTATTTGGTTTTTGTTTTTTTATTTTATTTTATTTTATTTTATTTGGGTTTATGGGTATGGATTTGGCAGTGGTGGCTGTTGATGCTGGTGGTGGTGGTGTTGCTAGATTCTAAGTGGGGTTGGTGGCTGCTGTGGTTAAGTTTAGTTTAGTTTTTTTTTTTTTTTTTAGGGGGGGGGGGGGGATTGGGGTGGTGGTGGTTGTTCTAATGGTGGTGGCGATTGGTTATATTTGTGGCTGAAGAAAGAAGGAGACAGAGAGGATGAGAGAGACAATGAGGAAGAGAGATAAAGGGAGTGAAATAAGTTAAAAATTGAATAGTATTGGGTTTGATGTGATAAATAAGAAATGAGATGTTGGATGAATTTTAAAATGGTATTGTATAGTAGATAAAGTAACTTTTTAGATGGAAAAATGACAAATTTTTAGACTCCCAGATGCTAATGATCTAATATAGTTCTTTTAGATGCACCGTGTTGCATTTAATTGTGGATAGAAACTTCAATTTCTATGTTTGATTTAGTGACTATTGATCCAATAGACTACACACACACACACCAAGGTTCCAAAATACATAAGATGGGTCCTTTGATCCCTTTTCACAGGTGATGCTACTTCGTATTTCTAGCATGAGTCATATATCCTATATTGGCAAAGATTTCCAGCTTTGATCTAGGTAGTGCTGTAAATGAGTTGAGTTTTGCCGATTAGTGCTTGTTTGAGTTTGGCTTGTCATTGTCAATAAAAGCCTAATGCTTGAGACTGGCTCAAGCTCATGACAAGCCTAGAATAATGTTTGAGCTTGAGCTTGTGGGAAAACCAAAAAGTTTGAGCTTGGCTTGGCTTGATTAATTAGTCAAGTCAAGCTCGAGCTTAATATCAAGCCCAAACTCAAGCTTGAGTCAAGCTTTTGAGTTTGAGATCTAACAAAATTACATTAGCGAATACTTAAATCTTCACAAATCAAGTTTTAAAAAAATATCATACTCATTTTATTACGCTTCTAGTCCCATTTATGATTAGCTATTGTTCAAATTACAATTTTACATAATTAATTTCATTCTTCATTGTTTATAGTTTTAGCATTTATTCAAAGTACAATTTTTGCATCCACATTAGATCAAAACTTGTTTTTAACTATTATAAATGAGATAGGGAAGGACCATACGTGGCCCACTTAAATTTTTATTTTTATTTTAAAAAAAAAAAAAAACTAACTAAAGTCTAAACTCTAAAGTGGTTCTTGGTTAGTTTAGAGGGAAGAAAAAAAAAAGGTAATAGGTAGTAGTCCCACGTTGACCATGTCATTATTAAGATATGTGTAATAGGTTTATTTAACAAACACATATGAAGCTTATAAATGAGTCTATGCTCGACTTGTTTTGTATCGAGCCTTATAGCTCACTAGCTTGATCATGAACAAATTGTTTTGCCTGGGCTTGGCTTGTTTATTAAACAAGCCAAAAACTAAGACTCAAGCTTGGGTTATTTACAAACAAACAAATATAAACAAGCTTTTTTTTAAGTTGAGTCCGACTTGTCTAGGAATTAATGGTCGCATGAAAGTAAAAAAAAAAAAAAAAAGTGAGAATATATGGACTTTAGGGTGTGAGATATTAGTAGTAGAAAATTTTTGGATACTTTAGAAGTTTCTCTTCTAGTCAGTACCATTGCAAGATTTTCTTTAATTATTTTGCTATTGAGTAAATAGTACATGAAAATATGCTTTAGGTGATATTTAAGTATTTTAGAAGAAATGTTTGGGAGGAGTGCATATTGTGGTGTGGTAGTTGAGGTAAGTGACTTACTCCTAAGTTTTTTTTTTTTTTGCTTATACTATTGTATTATTAGGTACCGAATAATGTTTTACAATTGTTACAATGTTTATTTTAATTGTGTTAGCTATATATATTTAATATAAAGAATAAGGAATCATCATAAATATATTTAATTTCTATATATATATATAATTTTACACAAGTAGTTAAATGAGATATATTTTTGTTTGAATTATGTTTTTGGATAATCTGACCATGATTTGAATCTCTGATACCCAACCAATGAGAGTTATTCATTGGTATCGAAACTAGTTTCATCTATAGCATCACGAGCCTATCGTGTTTTTGGACCTAGCTAATAAGGGATATATATTAGCACGTAACTAGTTTCATCTAAATCTGATGCCTAGTCATGAGGATATAACGTGACCATAGTCATATATATAAGATTGTTAAGAATGTGAATATCTTTGAATATATGAAGTATTTTAAGTCCATAAAACTTCTTATGTTTTTAGAATCCACATTACATATATACATATATATATATATATATATATATATTAACTTTAATATATGTGAAATATTTGAACTTATGCACAACGTATTATTTTGTCAATCTATATGCTTGTTTCAACTAGTTAGAATTTGAATACTTATTAAGTTGTCAACTCACCCCTCTTTGCCCTTTCAGATTCTGATCTTGAAGAGTAGCATGTTTATGGGCTTTCGCTAGGATGTGCGCATGAGTGAAATTTAGGATTTACTGGAGTAAGATTTGGACTTTTATGTTTAAAAATTATCTTTTGTTTAGACTCCTAGTCTTGTGAGATTTAGTCTCTTTTTAGTAGTGATGGAGATTATTATTATTTTGGACTTTTGTGCTTAATTTGATTTAATTTAATATGGCAATTGTCGAGGTTTATTATTGCCCTCTGAAGACATTACATGCTTATAAGGTGAAAAAACTAGTAAGTGTGTGGCTATTGTTGTGTGCTTAGCCCTCTTGGTTAGGTTTAGGGCGTGACAATATTTATGGTATAAGAGCCAGCCCGGTAACATTATGTGGGCTCAAAGACACTACCCGACAAAGTGGGTGCTAATGATTACATCGGGGATTTAAGTGGATACAATGAGTTGGTGCAATGTATGTATATCTTATTCGAATTATGATACCAAGAAAGAGCTTTAAAAAGTTAGGTAAATTACCATTTTGGTTCCTAATGTTTACACTGTGTTAAATTGGTCTCTAACGATTCAAAATGTGTCAATTTAATCCTTAATTTTTTTGGTATTGTGTCAAAATAGTCTCTATAGTTAAGTTTTGGATGAAAAATCCTTACATGGCTGACAATGATAGTAAAAAGTTATTTTTATGCCACTTGGGTTCCACATTGACTACCACGTGCCTTGACTTAAAAAAAAAAAAATTCTCTCTCAAAATTTTCTAACGAACCTAACACTTACTTTCCCGAAGAAATCCCCAAGGAAGCCTAGGCTTTCTTGCTACAATGGCATCAAAGCATGATTCTGAGTCCCCCTCAAAGATCATCTACATTAGATTGTGCTCTTTTGCCACCACTATTGCTCACATTCATTGCACCGTAGTTTGTCTTTACTGTTCTATGTTCCATCTTTCTCCACTTTGGCTCTTCTTTCCTTTTCTCTTTATGCTGATGGATCTCATTTACATTGCTATGCACTTAGAATCTTTGGTTGATTTTTAATTTCTTTCTCCAAATCAATATTTTCATCGAATAGTACTTGATTTCTCACTTTCCACATATGATCTATGACAACAGTTATGAAGATTGTGAATTTTTTTTCTTCTGTTGGTGGTCATTTGATGAGGGGTTGTCGTTGCTAATTAGTGCTTCCACCCAAGTTTCATTGTGGATTCTTTTTGTTTTCTTTTTTTTTTTTTGGGAAAGTGGGTGTTAGGTTGGTGAGAAATTTTTTTGTGAGAGAGAAATTTTTTGATTTTTTTTATTCAAGCAATATGGCAATTGTAGGCATCCCATTTCATTCTGACCTATATCCAAGCCCCCCAATCCCAATGACGACAAATCAAATCTCTACCAAAATGATCAACACCATCTGTGGAGCCTAATGACTTAATAGAGCCTAAAATCTGATCCAAGAAACCAAGTACGAAGCCCAAAGTCCTTTTTTTAAGCCCTAAACCCTTTTTGAAGCCCAATTTCCAGAAGGCTTACAAAAAGTGCATACGTGTGCGTATGGACGTGTACACACTTAATTTAATACGTACGCATTCTTTTGGTTAGAAGCCTAAAACTGATTTTTTTCCTTTTTGGTGGGATTTTTGGTCAATTGATTTGGCCCATTGATTTATTAAAATGCCAATCATTAAAAAAATAAATTAAAAAAAAAAAAAAAAAAACCCTAGCCTCTACAAAACCCTAGCCTCACTAAGCCTATATATAACCCCACTTTCCACCACCAAAAAGATCCCCACTTTTCACCCATAGCGGAAGCTTTGCTACAATGACTCTAGAATACTTATTGAGTTTTTAAGAGTGTGAGAAGAGTTTTTATGAGGATTTGATTAAGTTTTTAAACCCTTGGTTATTGTAAAACTAATTATTTTCTCATGATTTCTCAATCATACTAACCATTTTTGTGATCCCATAGCCATCTTTTCATCAATCTTAGGTTTCTTAACCACGTATCCAAAACCAACATTTATCCAAGTTTTGAATCCGGTAGTTGATTTCAGCCGAGGGACCAGTCAATTCTTGTCTATTTGGTGTTTTTATGTTGTTTTAACTATTGAATACAATATTTATGTATCATGTCATGTTCAGTGTTTTTTGTTTGATTTACTTTCTTTGTTTTGTTGCAAATATGTTAAAACCCTAGAATCTACCTCAAGGTGTGTACGCATCATCTTATTCTTGTTGCTTTTTCTAGGAATCCAGTTTGAAGCCTAGACGCACATGCCAGTAGAAGGATGTGTACACATCTTTCTTATGGCATATGCCAATCAAGGTAGAACCCAGATTTCTTTCCTTTTTTTCTTTATTTGCTTTAATGCCATGTTTTATTATCTTTCCTTATTTGTTTTATTTGCTTTTAATAGATATTTGCTGACTTGTTTTGTTTCCTTTTATATCACATGCAATATATTACAAAATACCAAAAATACCTAAAAATCTTGTATATAGTTTTCTTTCCTTTTTAACTTCTAGGGTTAATACCATCACACACCCTTGGTGCGGCAGTCACTCCACAAGTATAAGTGCTTGTGGGGTGTGGGGGGCAAGGGCCAGGGTTCAAGTCTCCAGGAGGGAGCTTCACACACATATACACTTAGATTAGGCTAGAGTAAAAATTCTATCTTGTATCCAAAAAAAAAAAAAACTTCTGGGGTTAATCAAAGTGGTCATAAAATCTGAAAGATAATTACGGAAGGTAATTGAGCATTAATTGGAAGATTTTCCCTAAAAGATTAAAGTCAAATTCTAGATTAAAATCTTTCCAATTTGAGGTAATCAAGCTTTAGTGATAAAAAAATGACTAATTTGAATTCAAACTTAAAAGTCAATTAAGAAAAAGACAAGTGAATAATGAGGTATTAGTTGCTAATCTTTCCTAAAAGGTTTAATGGTTTAATTCCAAAATGGTTAACAATCAAGAGATCATATTGCCTAATATATTGAAGATAGTTAAATTTGAATTTGAATGTTAATTAGGAAAGGACAAAGCATTTGATGGCTTCTCTAATTTGATGATACTTCCTAAGAGTCCCGGATATTTAAATTCAAACTAATTTGTTATCTAAGGGAATAAAAGTCAATTGATTAAAGAACACTTTAAAAGGCAAAAGCACATTTAAAGACCAAGAGTGCTTTTAATAAATGATGTTGAGTTTAATAAAGGAAAGACATTCAAGATTTCATGAAGACTCCACTCCAATTAAGTGTCACTCTTTCATAAGACTTAATCATTAATTATCATTAAGTATTCAACCCTTTGTTTGATATCCACATGTGCACACACTTGGATGATAATATATTTAGATGCTTCAGTGATCATGCAACTGGACGTTGGCTTACGCACGTTAATGATCGTGCTTAAATGATGAGGTGATTGAGCAGTAAAGGTACATGCTTAGAAGCTCACATGCATATATATCCTCACATGCTTGTATGCTCACATGTTCACATGCACGTATGCTCTCATGCTCACATGTCTACATGCTTTGATGATCACACACTCACTTACTTTGATGATCACATGTTTGGATGCTCCCATGCTCATACGCTTTGATGATCATATTGTCACATGTATTTGTGTTCACATGCTCACATGCTTGGATGTCCATATCTTCACATTCAACCATGTCCACATGTCTTCATGCTTAAACGCTCATATGCTCACATGTTTGTATGCTCACATCTTCCCTTGTTTAGATGCTCACATGTTCATATGTTTAGATATTCCCATGCTTGAATGTTCATATCTTCACACACTTGCATGTTCACATGTTTGGATACATTCTTTCATGTTCACAAGATCAGTTATGCATATGCTTACACCTTCCTTGGAACTTCACGTGATAGTTTGCCTTTCACATGTCTACTACGCTTTCCATATTTGTTTCACATGACATGTAGACGACCTCTAGCTACGGCTGGGTAGGCTTGGGGTGCCTAACCTCTTCCCATTGTATACCTTAACTCCGGACCTTATTTGGTGGGAAGACCTTCATGGAGTCATGTTTTGGTTCCTAGACCTATAACCAGGTGGCAACTCCTTTTGCCTCTTTTTAAAAGGCATCTCGTACTCCCAGACTCACATCAATTTAAGTCTAAAATTGCATTTGGGGAGGTTAGGTACCACGTACCCTGCCTTTACGAGAAAGAACTGACATGCTGAAATGTCATCTAAAGGGGTTACGAATCATGAAACTTGCAGCTATGTGGAAATCTAGGTGGCATAAAAACAATTGGTACCTACCCTTGCACAAAGTACTTAGGGGTCTAGAGGAGAAAGGGTTTGAGTTGTGAATTTATTAGTAATATATTAAAACTATCTCAAAAAAAGAAAAAAATCATTATCACCATTAGCCTCGTACGCATTTTTCCCCCAAAAGTTAATGACAATGACTATTTTGACACAATAACAAAAGGTTGGGGACAAAACAAACAAATTTGAAACATTAGGGACCAACTTGGCTCATAGTGTAACCGTTAGGAAGTAAAATGGTAATTTATCCTAAAAAGAATTGCTGCATATTTCATTTGATGAATTTCACACATCAAAAATTTTGAGGACTAAGTCTAGTATAGAATAAAAAAAATAATATTTTTTTATAAACAATATTTATTTATATTGAAATTACATTAGGCACATTGACAGATAAACTCTTTACAAGGATTACAACAACTATGACATTGAGAGTGGTTTTTAGTTTCCTCAATGAAAGTATTGAGTGTGGGTGATAATTGAATATGTAAGCAACTCTAAAGAGGTTGCCATTATATGTATTACTTGAAATTTAGGGATCTTCTAAAAATAGATTCGGGATGAGCAGGATAGCTACATTCTTCACAATAATAGAACCAATGCTTTTGGTCTCATTCTTCTTCGCATATATCACAATAATATTCACTAGAGTTATCTTCAGCAGAATAGCAGAGAGTGAATGGATGCTCATATTCTTTGTACATTGTAGAAAGTGGTAGTGTTGCGCATTTAAAGTCCAATGCAAATTCACAAGTGATACACCGAAATACATGGTTTCCTCTACCACCACAAGCAGTGCAAGTTTGTAAATTAGATGTGCTGGAGAGGATAAGTTGGTGCTCATGACCTTCATGGGTAAAGATGTCTGGTGTCAAACTACATTGAACATCAAGTTCAAATATGCATGTCTCGCAAGTATAGACGAAACCATTGCAACGCCAACCACATGAATAACATGCAAATGTCTTAGTCCTACTAGGTGACTTTGCGAGGAGGGTGAGTGGGTGTCGATGAAGGGGGTGTCGTTTTTTTTTTTGGGTAATTTTGCACAAGATTCATGAAGGAAGAATTTACACTTTACACAGCTATAAAAAGGAGGGCAAATGTCTCGTGCACACCCATTGCATTTTTGGTTATTTTGAGCCTCATTAACAAACTTTAAGTCATGATCATGACTAAAGTGTGCAATTTCTATGGCTATTTGAGTTCCATCCTCTCTTTCAATGAATTTTTTGACTTTGTAAGTTGTTAAGTCAACTGATTCATCGGGCTCTGAATCTTCATCTTCGTCTTCATGTTCCAAAAAATTTATGTATTCCAGGTTTCTTGTGTCCAAAGAACAATCAAGATGGGCAACAAAATTGCATTTGGAGCAATAATAAAGCCCATAGCGTGTGTCCACTTTTTGAACACAAAGTTGACAAAATCGAGACTTAGTTTGATGGAATTCAAGGGAAGAATGGGTGAGGTGGAGCTGGTGCCTGTGACGTATAACTTTGATTCTTTGTGGGTAAAAAGCACAACTTCTATGAATCCAAAGACTGCATGGAGCACACAGATTAGGGATGCCCTTTCCTTCTTTGCCACAAATGTCACAAGTGAACATGATTGACTTGCCAATGGGAGTCAATGGGTAGTCATGGAATTTGGCTTTAAGTTGTAAAATAGCACATCTGACATGAAGGTTAAAGTTGCAATAGTAACATCGATAAGTGTATTCATCATGAGTTTCTTTATAGAGTTCACATTTTCTATATTCTTCATATTTGCCATATTCTTCATACTGATATGTCCTTTCATTATAGAGAATAAGAGGATGTATTGGATGCAAAGGGTGGTACAATCCAAAGGGTAGTTCTGCACATGATTTATGATGAGGGTACGTAAATACATCACATTGTATACACCTATAACTAGGACCAAATATTAGTTCCCAACACCCATAACAGAACCGTTGTTGTTTCTCATCTTCATCAAAGACCAAGAGATGTTCTAGATGGCAAAAATGTTGAAGTAGCTCCATCTTTTATCACATGCACAAACAATATAACATCCAATTTATTTAGAAAAAGAAAAGAACATCACAAAGGAAAAAAAAAAAAAATAGAGAAAGTGGTGTGAGAATTGATTTTGTGTCTAGTAGCATTTTTTTTATTGCTTAATTTCTCTGTGGAAAACCAATTTTGAAGTTTTCTTTTGCTTGCAAATATTGTGCTTTGAAGAAATGCTAAAACTATTGACAAAGAATGAATGAATGAATTTAATTATGTAAAATTATAATTTTAACAATAGCTAATCATAAATAGGACTAGAAGCATGATAAAATGAGTACACTATTTTTTTTTTAAACTTGATTTTGGAGATTTAAGCATTTGATAATGTAATTTTGTTAGATCTCCAGCTCAAAATCTTGACTTAAGCTTGAGTTTGGGCTTAATCAAGCCAAGCTCAAACTTTTTGGCTTTCCCACGATCTCAAGCTCAAATATTATTTTAGGCTTATCACGTGCTCAAGCCAAACTCAAGTTTTTGACTTTTACTTACAAGCCAAGTTCAAATATGCACTAATTGGTAAAGCTCAGCTCGTTTATAGCCCTAACTATATCAAAGCTAGAAATCCTTGGCAGTATAGGATATTTGACTGATGCTAGAAATACCAAATAGCTTCACTTGTGAAAAGGGAACAGAGGACCAATCTTATGTATTTCAATATGATTATATATATATACTTTTTTTTTTTTTTTGGGATCTAGTAGTCTATTGGATCAATAGTCACCAAATCTTACAAATTGTCTACTATTCCTCAAAGAAAAGCCTGCACCTAAAAGAATCTCGATTTGATTGATTGTGTGTACGTTGGTGTGTGATATTGAGTCCCACATTGGGCACATATTGGGTTAAACAAGCCTTTATTAACAACTATAAGAACTCTCAATTGTGACTAGTTCTTAGGAATAGCACAGATGGGGGTGGGTATTCTGTGGAGTGATTTGATTGTAAAATATACCTTTAACTTATTGTTTTGGAATGTAAGACAATGTTATATAAAGTTTAAATTATTGAGATAGATGGGAGTCATTCTAATTGATTTTTTTTTTTTTTTAATTAATGGCAATGTGCCTAAAAAGTTAGGAGTAAATAGGGAAAAAAAAGATTTGGTAATGTTTGGAGCAAATGTAAACTATCTTACTATTAGTATGGGGCAAAATGAAAAAAATTGAGGAATTAGGATCAAGTTTGACTTTAGGTAACCTTTACAAAAGTTATATTGCTCAATGCTTTTTTTTTTGTTCCATAATATTTTTTTGATAAACACACTCTTAGAATAAATTTCTTTCCTACAACTATCATGCTTACCAAAAATTAAAGTGATATATTATCTATATATATAATGATAGGTAAAGCTAAGGAAAAATCTAATTAAGTTTCAAATTGGAATTTAATTAGAGTCTAATTCTGCGTCATGTGTCTTATTTAATCTAAATTTTAGAATTTTGTACTAAGTGAGTTAATTTAGTGTAAAAACTGAATTTCAATTAGAGTTTAATTTTGTGCCACATATCCCATCTTATCTAAATTTTTAAATTTTTGTGCTAATTCAAATTTATAAGTCATCTATATTGTTAGGTTCTAAAGTTTAGGATTTTATGTATTTAGAACTCTAATTTGTATTGTTGGCAAACCATGATCAAAACAATGTGTTTAGAAGTGTTTAAGTCTAGCTCAAAGTTGTGCGTCTATGTAAAGTTGGAATCGAGTTTAAAGCAGGAAAGGATTGTGCCTTTCGGCCTGGCTCAATCGATCGAAAGACAGGCTCGATCGATCGAAGCTCGGGCAGAATGTTTTTCTGCAGATTCATCCAACTCAGCCCTAAGTGTTTTAAAACGTTTTTAGGGTTTCTTATTTGTCCTAAGTATAAAAGGCAAATCCTAGTCACGTTTTAGTGTTGCTCATAATTGCGGTTTGTGTAAATCTCTTGTGAGATCTAGAGGAGCTTTCCTTTACACAAACTTAGGGTTTTCAAGGAGAAGATTTATCTACGCCTTGATGATCAATTCAGTTGCTGTCATTGAAGCTTAAAGAAAACACAAGCGGGTGTGCTTGTATCTGGTGGTGAATCCAAGAAAGAAGGAGTCCGTGGATTCGAAGCTTGCACGTGGTCGTGTCAGTAAGTTCTACTGGTTGGTAGCAATAAGAAGTCGAGCGTGGGGGCTTGTAAGTCTTATTGTATGAACTTCGATTCTTTCAAGATAGTGGATTCAAGTTTACCTTGAGGATAGCTAGGTCAAATCCTCCCCAGGTTTTTACCGGTTTGGTTTCCTGGGTGATCATATCGTGTGTTATTTATTTTCCGCTGTTTTGCATGATTTGATCTTTATTATTGTGATAACCTAGACTTATTTAATTGGACTAAGTAACAACTTGGCTAATTACCTAGGTTAAATCAATTGTGTTTTAAGGGGTCTAAAAACTATCACATGTATATATATATATATATATATATATATATATATATTAATAGGTAAAGCTTAGAGAATATTCAATTAGAATTTGAAATTATAATCCAATTTTGCGCTATGTATCTAAATTTATGTGGGAACTACACCATAATTATCCACTTAAGCTTGTGCCATGTGTCTACTTAAGTTTTTTAATCCTTGTGTCAAGTGAATTAATGAGTGCAAAATACTAATAATCTAATATTAATAAACAATAATTTTTTAAAAAAAAAAAAAACAATCACATATACTCAGTAAAAATCACCACATGTTTCTCAATAAATAAATAAATAAATAAATCACCACATAACAAAAATCACCACACATTCTATCTTATTAAAAATTAGAAAAAATGATCATAAGTAGTATTAAATTTAGATAAGAATTTTATATGTGACTAATTACGTTTACTTTTAAAAAAGACTAATTATCTGTATTTTATAATAAAAATTGTGTTTAATTTTAAATGTATCTATATGTATGCATGAATGCATGTGTTACATGCTTTAAAAAAAATTAATTTGACTAATTATTTATATTTTTATAATAAAAATTTTGTTTAATTTTAAATGCATCCATGTGTTTGCATGGAGTTACATGCTAGTTCTTTACTAATGTCAAGGTGCTTAGGCATTAAAAGGAAACCACCAATCTTATAAATTTAACAGTAAATGACAACTAATTATTCAGAAGTTTTGCATGTATTAAACAATAATAGATATTAAATAAAAGCTTGGATTCAAGAGAAAAGTGATTTATAAAAAAAAAAAAAATGATATACCTTTTATCAAAGTTACATTAAATGTGACATAAATTTAGGAGTAATATATCTCTCACAAACACAATTATAGTGTTATTTCAAATGCAATAAAATTTTACTACATTTAACATCTGTATGACAAATTTTAAGCAAGTAAAGCAACCCACTATTTATGAATAGCGTTAGAATAATACACACACATATATATTAAATAACTTTGCAAAAGTATTTATCAATACTTACAGAAACACAAATCTAAATTTAGCTTCAAAACACACCTAGGAAAGCTTCAAGTCAACCTCAATTTCAATTTTGTTAAAGTAAATCTCATGTAGAACTCACCTAGAAGTTCTACTATATATAGGATTATTATGCATATGTAGTAGGCAAGACAAGACATTGCTTGCGAACTTAGACTTATGATTCGTGGAAGAAGAGTAGCAAGCATGCATCTCTGCTTGCTTGTGAACTTAGACTTAGAACAATAAAAGTGAGCAAACATTTATGCTTTGCTTGCGAATTTGGACTTATAACTCATGTGGAACAAGAGAAGTAAGCAAACATTTATGCTTGCTTGCGAATATGGAATTACATTAACGCTAAAGTCCTAAAGTTGCAGGCTGGAACTTAAGTGGACCCCAAAGAGTCCAATAGTGGTTTTTTGTATTGGGTACAGCTCCAGATGTCTTTTATTTTTTGATGCTATTGTTAAGGAGCAGACCCAGCTAACTATCTTGTAAGAATTCATTGGGTTTGATGGAAAAAGAAAATATGGTAAAACCAACAAAACGGTGGTGTGGTCGTGATCGTATAAACTTCTAAGAGTTAGCCTCCACTGGGAGTGTGCTTGTGCAAAAATGGTGTTGCTGATGTCGACACAATACCAAAATGGAGGCCTTTTGTTCAATCATCAATGAAACAAAAACCAGTAAAAAACCAAAGCTAAAGTTCAAAAGCATTAAAAAGTGTTTGATGATTGATGAAAGTATTAAAAGCCAGAGAGAGAGAGAGAGAGAGAGAGAGAGAGGTAGAGGTTACTGGCCGTTGGGATTGTGAGTGAACTTGAGAGAAGAGCGTGGAAATATGGAGAAGAAGAGTGCGTTGCCGTAGGCTGAGTGGGTTGACTTTATTTTGGTTATTAGCCCATCAGTATTTTTCATTGATTACTTAATGGCAGAGTCTATTAATTGACAGGTATGATCATGAAGAGAATGACTACTTTTGTGAGCAAGAATTATGTTCTATTGATTATTTTGGATCAAGTTTTCTTACAATATCATATCATGTAACTTGATGAATTCCATATCATCTAGTGACATCAATCGCAATATTAATTAGTGTATTCCTTTCTTATATATATAAGAAATTTACATTTCAATATAACTTAGAAGAACAATTGTGTGCGTGTGAACTCAAATCACACTAATTGACAAATGACAATAGGCTATTAGGTGTGATAGTCTTACAAGAAATGGGAGGACGCACATAATCACACAGTCATAATTGTGCTCATAATCCATGCTTCTCAAAATTTCAATTCTCCTTCTCCTCAAATTTGGGCAAGTGAAAAATGAGGGGCCATTTGAGGGACTAAAGTCCCAACAAGCCCATGATTTTAATTAAGTTCATCAGCCCAAAACATAGCCTTGAAGGGCTTATAAGTCGAGCGTCATGTTTAAGCCTTGGAGTTGAGTTTAGTGGGGTGCAGTGCCTAGTATTATCCTAGACTAAACAATAATACAATATCCAAAAGTGCCTCCTTGATGCTCAACCTCCATCACCATTTTACCCACCACCCTTGTCATTGCCTTTTGATGGGATTGAATGCCTTGAAGAGCTCAAATATTTGCCTAAAGGAATCTCCCATTTGAATGATCTATATTGCTCTCTTAAAGGGAATTGCTTCATAATTGTTACTGAGTGTTGACTTCCCTTCACATCAGCAGTTATTACATCTTACTAATTTTCAATCGCACTTAAACCATTTAAGCATGTCCATATTTGCAACATGTTTTGTCGTAGGGTACACTCCACCTGCAAACCGAATGAAACAATCTTTGTCAGTTGTTACACGCAAAAGCTAGCTAGCTAGTCTGCATTATTATCTTCAAAATAATAGTCTCATGAGCTTTGCCAATTGTCGATTTCCCTTCACATTAAAAATTATTGTCTTGTCAAATTTCAATTTCATTTATGCGATTGATCATGTCCCTATTTGAAAACTAAGCTTGTTACCTAGGGTACATCTCATCAGCCAACCAAATGAAACAATCTCTATCGCATTAAAAAGCATAGATTTGGGTGTGGTTCCCACCAAAACCAACCCCATTCCTAAAAAAAAAAAAAAAAAGTCAATTATTGTAGTGTTGATTTAACTATCGAAGTGTTTTTGGCTAACCCTAACACTAGGTCAATCTAAGTTTCACTTAGGGTCTATAAAAAAAAAGGGTCGTTTCTCACACTGAACTGACATGAAGGCTAATCCCAATTCCCATCATCTGGAAAAAAAAAAAAAAAAAAAAAAGGGGTCGTTTCTCACACTATTCCCATCCCCAAATCTTTTGCTTGCAGAAGAAAAGATTGCAAAAGGTAGAAATCTTTAGCTTAAAGGCAGAACCGCAGAAAAAAGAAACAAATAAGAAAAGGCAGAAAAAAGAAAGAAGAAAAAAAAAACACTTTCACTCTCTGACTCTCTCCATCTTGATCCTAAAAAAAAAACACTCTTTTTAGTTGACTTACTCATCAATTGGTGTTGGCAATAGACTTGGTGTGTTCACAGATCTTCATTTCAAGTTCTTTTTTGTTTTCTCTTCCTTTGCCTCTTTCGTCTTCTTCAGCTGCTGGGTGTCTCAGGTTTTTTTTTTTTTTTTTTTTTGGAAGAGGAGCTGCTGGGTTTTTATTCTTCTTTTTGGTTGAACTTTAGTTTAGTTGTACTCTTTACTTCTTTTTTTTTTTTTTTTTTTTTTTTTTTTTTGAGAGAGAGAGAGAGTTTCAATCAGACCAAGACACCAATCGATTTTTGGTGTAGGCGGGAATTGAACCCCAGATCTCTTTTTCAACCATCAGAGACTTTACCAATTGAGCTAACTGGAACCCACTTTTTTGTTTGTTCTTTTAAATTTTGATTTCTCTAGAAGGCTATCTGACTATGGAATGGTCCGAATGGACCCCTTAAAGATTTAAAGTATTGATTCTAGACTTCTCTAGTCTTACACGTTTTTGTTTTTGTTTTTGTTTTTTTTTTTTTTTTAAAGAAATCAGATTTAGTGGGATGGAGCCATGGAGGGATAGTGAGCTCTAGGCTGGTCTTAGTCTTAGTGTGGATCAAGTTGAGTCCTACACATTTTGCTAAAAAAAAGGTTTAATGCTACAAAAAAAAAAAAAAAAAAGGAAAAAAAAAAAGAGTATTGATAACAAAATTATAAATTTAGAATAATTTACTTTGTATTAATATTAATTTTAATTTTTTTGTGCAAGTTTAAAGTGTAAAGTGATCATATTAAGTAAAGCTGCAATTGTGCTTTTGATAAACCAGGTTCTATTGTTTTATACATTAAATTTATATTATTCTAGTTAAATTGTAATTTTTATTATTATTATAGATTGTGTTTCATTTATTCATAAATATTTTTTTAATTACAAATGTCTACTAGAAAATATCCATCTAGATATGAAAAAAAAAAAAAAAAAGAAGAAGACAAAGAGAAGAACTAATTGAATCTCAAAAAGGAGCTATGGACAAATTTATTACTAGTAAAAAACAAAATCTTGCAGAAAATTTGAGTGAAGGTTTCATAAATGAACAAGAAATTCATCAAAAAGAGTTGGAAGATAATGAAAATATACAACAAAATGATAATAACGAAGGTGGTCATGATAATGTTTAAACATGTAATGTCACCATTCTTGATAATGAAGCTCAAAATAATTTAGAGGAGAGTGAAAATATTAATGATCAACCTAATTATATTCCTACAAATATTTTTGATCCAAGTCAATGGAAAACTATTGATATAAAATTAAGAGATTTGTTAGTAGAAAATGGTCCAATAAGAGTTGATGATCTAAACTTTCTATAGATAAGAACTCTAAACATTTTTCTACTACGCATTATATTCGAAAATTACCAAATGGGGAGAAACATGATAGAAAATGGTTAGTGTATTCGAAAGACCTAGATAAAGTATTTTGTTTTTGTTGCAAGTTGTTTAAATCAAAATCTAATACAAATCAACTAGCTAATGGAGGAACTAAGGATTGGAAAAATATTAGTTCTATTCTTAAAAATCATGAAACAACCAATGAGCATATTACTAATATGAATACTTGGATTGATTTAGAACTAAGATTATTGAAGAATAGAACAATTGATAAAAATGTCCAAGAACAAATTAAGAAAGAGAAAGATCATTGGAAAAAAAGTGTTATTAAGAATAATAGCAGTGGTAAAAAATCTTGGTAAAAATAATTTGGCATTCCAAGGAAAAAACGAAAAGATCTATCAAGAAAATAACGGAAATTTTTTAAGTATAATTGAAATGATTGCAGAATTTGATCCAGTAATGCAAGAACATGTTCAACGTATTCAACATGGTGCAATCCATAATCATTATCTTGGACATTATATACAAAATGAAGTGATACAATTATTAACAAATTAAATTAAAAGTAAAATTATAAAAAAGATTTAAAAAGCAAAATACTTTTCAATTATACTTGATTGTACCCCCGATGTAAGTCATCAAGAACAAATGACTCTCATACTAAGATGTGTGGATATTTCAATAAGTCCGATAAAAATAGATGAACATTTTGTGGAATTTTTAAAGGTAGATAATACTTCTGGAAAAAGTCTTTTCAATGAAATTATAAATGCAATAAAAACTTGATATTAATGATGTACGTGGACAAGGATATGATAATGGGTCTAATGTGAAAGGGAAAAAACAAGGGGTACAAAAAAGAATTCTTGATATAAATCCTAAAGCATTTTACATACCATGTGGTTGTCATAATCTCAACCTTGTCCAATGTGATATGGCTAATTCTTGTCCTAAAGCTATATCTTTTTTTGGAGTAGTACAACGTATATACACACTATTTTCTTCTTCCACAAAGCGATGGAAAATTTTACAAGATAATGTGACAGGTTTAACTCCTAAGCCATTGTCACAAACACGTTGGGAAAGTCGAATTGAAAGTGTGAAAGCAATAAAATTTCAAGTTCTAGAAATAAGAGATGCTTTGTTACAATTGGCAAAAACAAGTCAAGATCCCAAAACAAAAAGTGAAGCTGATTGTTTAGCAACATATGAGATTGAAAGTTTTGAGGTTTTGCTAGCTATGACTATTTGGTATGACATATTACTTGCTGTTAACTCTGTTAGTAAAAATTTACAATAGAAAGACATGCATATTGATGTTGCTATAGATCAATTAAAAAGTCTCATGTCTTTTTAAAAAAAATATAGAGAAGATGGATTTACATCTGCTATGAATTCATCTAAAGAAATTGCAACCAAAATGGAAATAGAGCCTATATTTCCTGAAAAACGTATAATTCGTAGGAAGAAACAGTTTGATGAGAATGTTAATGATGAGACAACACAATCCGTTGAAGAATATTTTAGAATTAATTATTTTTTTATATATAGTAGATCAAGCTATTTCTTCAATTAAAAGTAGGTTTGAACAATTTCAAATATATGAAAATATTTTTGGTTTTTTATTTAATTTTGAAAAACTAAAATCACTAGATAATGATAGTTTGAAAAGAAATTGTCTTAATCTTGAATGTTTTCTCACACATGAAACTTATTCAGATATTGATAGCTTAGATTTATATTCAGAACTAAAAGTTTTAAAAGAAGTTTTGCAAAATAAATGATAACTCTCCAATTAATGTACTAAATTATATAAAGAGGTTAGAATCTTTTCCAAATGCATGTATTGCTTTCAAAATATTACTAACTATACTTGTTACAATTGCTTTCACAAAAAGAAGTTTTTCAAAATTAAAATTAATAAAATCCTATTTAAGATCAAATATGTCACAAGAAAGATTAAGTGGATTAGTCATATTATCAATTAAAAAGGAAATTTTAGCGAAACTTGAATGCAAAAATTTAATTAGTAATTTTGCCCCTCAAAAAGCAAGAAACATAAATTTTAATTGAAAAAAAATATATGAATTTATAATTAAATATAATAAAATGCCCCATTTAAAGCTTTCGCCTGGGGCCCCCAAATTCATTAAGCTGGCCCTGCTCTCATTTTGTGTTTGGTTTGGGGTGAAAAAGTGAAGTGATAAAAAATAGAGTATGTATAAATTTACTCTTATACCCCTATTTCATAACTTACATAAATATATATATACTTTTTATATAAAGGAAAAAAAAAAGGTATTGTTGAAAAAAAAAAAAAAAAAGAAACTAACATTCAACAATGAAGGAGAAAAAAAAAAAAGGAATAACATTATTTAGTTTAGGGGTAGGGGAAGGGATAGATGAGTAATTTCCATCCAACCCCTTCTTCTCCCCATTTTCTCTCCGCCAAAATTACTCAAACCAAACACTCCTCCCACCCAAAATTTCTCCTACTTACTCTCCCCGATTTTCTATAATTTCTATTTTCAATCCAACCAAATGTTAGTTTTAAGGTTTTTCTTTTCCTTACAGACAGGGGTGATGTTTTTTTGGAAGTTTATCATATTTATTTTACCGTTCTCCTCCCATTTTCTCTCCAATTTTGAGAGGTTGAAAAATAGTGGGTCCAGGAAGAAACAACTGATCTCACCGTTTCTCTTCCCAAAAATTACTCAAACCAAACACCTCTCCCACCCAAAAATCTCCTAGATTCTCTCCACTATTTTCTCACCTTCTTATTTTCACTCTAACCAAAAGTAGCCATAAGGTTTTTCTTTTCCTTACAAATAGAGGTGATGTTCACGTGGAAGCTCATCATATTCAGTTTACCAAGGAAATCCCCTTACAATTCCATCATCTTGTTTTACTTAACCCACCCACAATCTTCAAGTCTACAAATGCTTCCATATAATCTTATAAATTCTAGCTAATCATTAATGTTAGTACAAATGTAAGATTACATACTACTTAACCATAAGATGTTCTTCCTATGCAAGATTGTGTTTGTGAACACACATGGCTTGCAAGAAACAATGTAATCCATTTCGCTATTCATATTGCAAGTGAGATAAAACAAAGTCTATTAGCTCCCCAAATCTTCTTGGCCAAACAACTCGGACTCATGCTCCCTTGTCACAATTCTAGTTGCGTCAGAATCAACTTTGATGCAGTTGTTTGTCCCACCACAAAGTTGTATTATATGCTGTAATCATAATTCATAAGGTGAAATCCTATTTGCTTGGATTGACTATTCTTCAAATGGGACCCTCTGTGGGCTGAGCCGGGCCCTTTTTCATTGTTCAAAAAGCGAGGAAAGTGGGTACCAAAGATTTGGGGCTCATTTGATAGAGGAGTTTGAATAATATTGTTTGTAATTTTTTTAAAATATTTGTGGGTGAAAAAGTGTATGAAAATACGTATAATGTTGTTTAAAAATTGAAAATGTGTATTTAAGATGCTCTACCAAACGGGACCTTGGTATTGGGAGAAGATGCTCTTAAATGTGTTGGAGCCCATCCAATTTCCGGACTGGTGTATCAATTGTTAGCCTTTAATTCTTGGGTCTTTCTTATGTTTTGATGCCTCCCTATTGTATGGCCCATTACATTGCATGTTGTGTGTTTCCTTTTCATTTCTTTTTGGGATTTATTCTCATCTTCAATCTTCCAACCCTGGTCCACACCAACCATTTATAATTTTATATCAGTGGCTGGGATTGAAATTCTATAGCTTCTTATTAAAATTTTAATTTAGATACCGAATGATTCCATACGGTTTTTAAAAAGTGGTGAAACTGCTATTTGGTTCTCTCCTTTTTTTCTTTTCTTTTTTTTTTTTAAGATAAAAATTAGAAATTTTATTAAATAAAGTATAATAAATAGTAGATAAGAACCCTTTAACATCAAAACAAGGAATAACCAGACTTATTCTGCAGAAAACAAACACTATAAAAAATAAAATAAAATAAAACCACTGTACAGAAAAACAAACACTGCAGAAAAACAACATTGTGCAGAAAAACAATAGAAATGCAGAAAAATTAGATCCCTGGACATACAATACCAAACAGCAACAGAAACACCCAAAACAAATCACTGAGCAGCTACCGGCCTTTGATACTCTTGCAGAAAACTAATTGCTTCATCGATGGGTTTGGATATGCTCAAAATAAAATTTATTTCGAGCATTCCAAATTGCCCAAGCAGTACATCCCTTGAAGACAATCTTGACAAAGGCATCTGCAGAATCTCCATCCTTGTCCGATGAGCAAAGAGATCAAAAACTTTTTCTCTATCCCATTGGCCCGTGCCATTATCAATCAACTCATTTGGCCGAGCCTCTCCCAAAAAGATTGGTTTATGTGTCAGCCATATATGGTTTGAATTTTGAAACCTCAATGTACCTTCCATCACCCACTTTCCATTTAGAACCTTCCTTGATGACATCTCTAGCTACCAATAGACTCCTCCAAAACATATGTAGGGTTGCTGCCAATCTCCCCATCCATAAAAGAGCATCTTAGAAAATATCTTGATTTGTATACTCGATAGAACAAGGAGTGAGTATTATGAATCCATCGCTAAGCTTGTTTTGCTAGCATAACTAAATTAAAAGCTTGAATATCTCTAAAACCCATACCACCTATTTCATTTTTATTACAAAGATTTTTCCAATTGATCCAATGGATTTTCATTTCATTCTTTGACTGTCCCCACCGCTATTTTGCCAATATGAAGTTAATAGTATCACATTAGGTATGACTTGAGTAACAGTTTTAATTAAGATCTCTCTCCCTACTTTAGAAATATATTTTTCCTTCCATCCCAATACTCTATTAGTAATCTTTTCCCGTAGATCTTTAAAATTATTTACCTTGGATTTTCCTCCAACCATTGGCAAACTAAGATACTTCTCATAGTCCTCCATAATTCTTGCGCCCAACAAAGCTTGTATATCATGCTTAACTTCTACCCGTGTTTTTGCTAAAGAAAATAGAGGTTTTCTTACACCATGTATTATTAAAAAAAAAAAAAAATCCGTTCCTACGTTATTGAAGATTGGATTATGTCAGTTAAAAAAGAAGAAGATTGGATTATGTCAATATAGTCAATTTAATTTTTGAAAATAGTTCAATGGCATCAAAATTAAAGAACAATAAAAACAATTGGACACGTTCTATTCAGTAGCGGAGCCAGGAATTTATATTTGGGGGGGCCAAACATAAATTTAGACAATTAATTATTTCTATGTATATATTTATTATATCCATACTAACAGTAATATACATACAATTTAATAATAAAAACCCAAAAGTGTATTATTTCTGAATTACCAACTCCTAAACTTGTCCATGAATCTAGATTTTTCAAATTAAATTATCACCCATTAAATATAATGACTAAAATTTTAAAAAATACTAATAATTTAAAGATTTTTAAATAAAAGACAAACAATCATTCAAATTTCAATATATATATAAAAAAAAATAGCTATAACTACAACCAAATACATGTTATATTATTTTATATATAAATAAAATGATAAAAATAATATATTTTAATCATATACATTTATGATGTTATGATACATTGATTATTTTAATATTTTAAGAACAAATAAAAATATGAGAAAGTGAGAGTAGCCTACACAGCTACACACCTGCTTTTGCAGGAAGTATTTTAACCACACACATGGTTATGTAGTGGAGGAAAATTATTTAAGTGCTACCTCTACAATATTTTTACAACAATTTCACAATAAATCTTAAGTGATAAGTTGTTATTAGTTCTAATTTTAATCAACAACTAAATAACTTTTTTGCACACACGTAACAGCCAATAATAACTTACCATTTAAGATTTATTGTAAAAATATTGTGAATATAGTATTTCTTTACTAAAATAACTCTACTATATATATATATACTAATTTTTTCAAATATTTTGGGGGGGGGGGGGGGGGGCCAAGGCCCCCTTGGGTCCCAATGTGGCTCCGCCACTGGTTCTATTTAGCACTGTAAAGTCTCTAATATAAATGATTATTAAAAAAAAATGTCTCAAATATAAATATACTTCTTTCAAACTACAATACTCAATAGCAAAAGAAAAAAAAAATATATATATATATATAAAATACTCCATCCCTATTCACTTTAAATTTATTGTTTGTAATGCTTTTTAGTATATATTTAAATACATTTAAAAAGAAACTGTAATATACTCTCTGTCCCCATAGTTACATACATTTATATAAATATATAATTTGTTCGTTTCTTTTTTACATTTTCCTTCTTAACTTCTAACCTTTTTTTTTGTTTTTTTTTTTTGACAGTAACTTCTAACAATTTTTATTTCACAATTTGATTAATTTCCACAACATAGAGTTATACTTGTAAAAATTATAAGTTTTAATTTTGACAAAAAAGAAGATTGAAATTCAAGGTTTAAGGTTTACCAAATATTAAATATTAATAACTATAAGAATAAAAACCAACAACTATATGATTCAGTTTGAGAAATATTACGCTCATAACATTTTCATAATAAATCATAAAAGACAAGTTACAACTGATTTTACTTTTTTGCCCACCAATAATAACTTATCACTTAAAATTTTCTTTAAAAATATTATGGACATTATATTACTTTTAATCTAGAAATCAAGTTCTAAAAAATTAAAAATTAAAAAAAGAAATAAAAAAAGAGGAAGAACAAATTTCAATAATAAGAAAAAGGGTTAAAAACTCCCGCCAAATTGTAAACCTTTTTCTTTCCACACTAATTACCGGCTACAGCCGGTAACCCAACATTCCCTCTCCCAAATAAAAGTTAAAACCCAATACCAGTCCCATTTTGATTCTCTTCTTTCTCCATTTCTCAGTCACCGGTTCACCGTCCAATCTTTGTTTCAAAAGCTTCCACTTTTCAATGAGAAAAACCGATCCCTATCCACAACCCGAACCCGAACCATCAAATCCAAATCCAAATCCAAATCCGTTCTTCTATTCATATTCCGGGTCGAGACTATGAGCGCCGTGAACATCACAAACGTCGCCGTTTTGGACAACCCAGCCACGTTTCTCAACCCCTTTCAGTTCGAGATCTCCTACGAGTGCTTGACCCCTCTTAAAGACGGTAACTACTTCATAAAACGTCACCGTTTTATTTTGTTTTTTTTCTTTTTCTTTTTAGCTTCATCTAGGGTTTGTTGTTTGTTAATTAGTGTAACAATTAAACTACTACTTGAATTTAATTAGGCTTCTATTGCATTAATATTTTGTTAATTTATTGTAAAAGTTCGTAAATTTTAAGTCTTTTTGAGTTTGAAAGCTGTCTTGGTTGTGATGATGTTTCTGGATTCTTTCTTGTACTCTAGCAAGTCTTATGTTGTTGTTCTTTGCAACTAATTAGGATAAATGTCATGTTTTATTTTGGGCATGAATTCTTTGCTTTTTGAATTTGTTGAATGAGTAGGAAGTTGGAAATCACAATTTCGACATTCTTGTTGTGTTCACGAATTAACAAGTGGCAGGTTGTGAGTTCGAGTCCAGGATTCAGCCTCTCCCAAAAAAAAAAATAGAAAATAAAAATTGGGGGTACGATTATCTACCAATCACCTATGCCAGACCGTGCAAAAGTGGGAGTTTTGTGCATTGGGTACGGCCTTTTTGTTCGTTGTGTTCACAAAGGGGTAAAGTCTTGTTGGGTGGCTATGGGTGGTTTATATGGGTGTTTAAGGTCAAAAGATATGAATGCAAATCTTAAAATTGTTGTTGTTGTTGTTAGTTGAACCAAATATGCCTTAGATCTAATGCAAATAAATGGGATATGCTCAAATGCATTTTTGTCCAACCATTGATTTTGTATTGTGAGAATTTATACCCTTTGGCTGGTTTTAGGAGGATATGGGGAAAGAGAAGAAACCATGGTATCAAACCTTATGCAAAAGGTAGAGAGAAAAAAAACAAAAGGAAATGGAACCAGGAAAGTTGATTTCTCATTATACCCTCTCTTATTTTTGAAGGGCTAAATTGGTTACTATGAAAGAATTTATAGACCTTGTTACATTTCTTTTGAGATCCAGACGCTTGTGTTGAAGTCGGCATCTAAGGGACAATAGGTCCACCTGTTGCCACTATCTCTATTTCAGTCTAGATCACCGAGACTAAAGATGGGTTGTATATTTCACTCATTTCATCTCCCCTTCCCCCCCCCCCCCCCCCCAAGCTTGATCAATCTGAATGGGAATTAGTACAATTAATGCAGTTTTTTTTTTTTTTTTACAAGATAGAATTTCTACTCTAGTCTAATCTAAGTGTATATGTGTATGAGTCTCTCTCCTGGAGACTTGAACTCCGGCTCTTGCCCCCCACACCCCACAAGTATTTATACTTGTGGAGTGACCACTGTACTAAGGGTGCGCGGTGGTAGTTTGTTTGGTGTTAAGAGTGCAGTTATCTGAAAGCTTCATTTATGCAGAATGAACAAGCAGTATCTGACTTAAAGGAAGATTAATCTGGGAAAAAAATTGTAACGTTTGAGCATTTGTAATCTGATTAATTCTTCCCATAAATTTGGATGCTTTATAATTACCTTTTAAGAAAACTATGAATCCAATGATGTCTGATCCAGTCCTGATTTGATTTGAAGTCCATCTATTGAGATATGATAGGCTTAGGTAAAGTGTTTAATAGGAAGAGAAGTTCAAAAAGTAGTTTGATTTAGTTAGTCCTGTGTTAGAATCCATGTGTTTGTTTAAGATATGCCATACACAGGATGAGACAACAAAGAAGCCCCTGATGGTTTGAAAAAGGCACTGGATCTAAGTGAGGCTTTTGGCCTGTTCCCTTTAATTTTCTCTTTCTTGCCCTGAATGAATAAACTAATCTTCATCTTTAAGCATGTAGATGTTTATATCTTTGATAGAACTCATAGAAGAAGCATTTCTATATTTCCTATAGAAGTTCTTTTTTGAACTCCAGCTACCAAGTACTTGAATTTGAGATACTAAAATGCTTTGAGGATGTAGCATGTTTTGTCAAGATATTTTGTACATTTGCTTAGGGTAAAAGTGGCAGGTGCAGCTAAGCTGTATTTCAGTATTTGATGCATTCTTTAACCACTCGATGCCTTCTCTCTTCACCCCCATTCTCCCTGTTAGGTGGAGTCGCTTAATTGTACTAATGGGAGTCATTCATTTATCTCTTTGAACATTTTAAATTAAATTTTTTTTTTTTCTCTAATATAAACTTTTTGTGCATTTCCCTCGTTTGTTATCACACTCTATGTAGTTAAATTTGTTTCTTTGACTTCTGCCTTGCTAGCCTTGCCATATTTTAACTCATAAAACACTGCAGATTTGGAATGGAAACTCATTTATGTGGGATCTGCTGAGGATGAGACATATGACCAACTTCTTGAAAGTGTGCTTGTTGGGCCAGTCAACATTGGCAACTACCGATTTGTCCTTCAGGTAGTTTTTGATGAATGCTTGTGCTAAGTCCTAAACTTGGTTTCAATGCTAATTTGCTTATGAAAATAACACTAATTTTTTTTTTATTGGGGCCCCTGGCAGGCAGACCCTCCAGACCCATCAAAAATCCATGATGAAGATATCATTGGTGTCACAGTACTGCTATTGACATGTTCTTATCTTGGACAAGAGTTTATTCGAGTTGGATACTATGTGAACAACGATTATGATGACGAACAGCTAAGAGAGGAGCCTCCACCAAAGGTTTCGGTTGATAGGGTTCAAAGAAATATTTTGGCTGACAAGCCCAGGGTCACAAAGTTCCCAATCAATTTTCATCCTGAGAACAATGAGCATGGTGAAGAACCCCCTCCTTTAGCTGAGAATGCCATTGAGACCAATGCAAATGGAGAAGAACCACTCCCTTCACCTGAAGGACCAGCCATTGAGCACTAGGTTGTAAATTGAAGCAACTGCATGACATATTGTGACATTTTGACTTCAAATTTTAACTACTGATGATTTTGGGTGAAACTGGTTTTCCAAATCTCAAACATCTCCATCCATGATATGCTTTTGTGACCGTGATCTACTGTGAATTGCCGGTTGGAATGTGTTGTACCATCACTGTACTTGGGTTGCGATGTGGTACATAATGGGTTAAAGACTTTGTATGCCATGAAAATTAAAGTTTAGGTTTTGTATTTTGAAAGTCTTTCATCACTTGGTCTAGTAAAATTTTCCAATTTTATTGGAAAAACAGTTAAAATGGTTGACTGTGTTCTTTGGAGACAGTAAATCATATGAAGTGAATTGGAACTGAAATGTAACCTATGCTTAAGAGTTACTGATATGAATATTTTGCCTATATATCTGTAAAAATTCGACTTCATCATTGGGCAGAGATCATGAAAATTTTTGATATTAGGCACAGTTACAAACTGAGACAGCTTTCTGAGTTTGCATAAGTGAACATCAATAGAAGGGCCAAATTAAAACCAGTTAAAACATTTAGGCATTTGATGACAACTTTTTAAACTTTGGGGATCAATTGGAACTTCAAGCAAATTTTTGGGACCAAAATTGGTGTTTGCCCGTTACTCCTAATTGCATGCATTTTGTGTACATGAAGAAAAATAGGATAGGATTGATATTGCCGGCTTCAGTCAGGATAGTTTGCAAGACCTCATCATGAATGTGAGAGGAGGAAGCATCATTCTCTATACTCCGGGAGTACCTAAGAATTACTCAACTTCTAAAACTTTGCAGGACTAGAAATGATAATATATTTAAGGATATATGTATTCAAAGTCTAAGCTAACTTGAAACTTCTTTAAATCTCAACAAGAGCTATAAATTTTTTTTTTTTTTTTTTTAAATTTTTACAAGTTAAGCACTTCATTTCCTTACTCAAAAAAAGAGAATTATTTATCATCAATTTATTTTCTTGATGTGTGATGAAAGTGAAAATCAAATCTATAGTTCCTCTTCCTCCTCAACAATTGTGCTGCCACCTCTTTGAGCACCACGCACAGCTTTATTTGCCTGAAAAAGGAAGGAAATACAATTATTTGGCAAAATTAAACCCAAGTTAGTAGGGAATAATGTTATTCCTTTGAACAAACCCGGACACATTATATTGCAGGTATAAATTTGGCACCAGAATAAATTATGAGAAATTTTTTTTACACTAAAGTTTGAAAGCACTTTTCCAGTCTAGTGCGTTTGGAAGTAACTTTATATCGAAAGCTTCTTTGTAAAAAGTTTGTTAAATATAATTGTATTTAGAAAAAGTGAGACAATAAAAAAATTAGACATAAGCAAATAAATTGAAAAAACAGTTGCCAAACAGATTAGCACATTTCCAATAGTCATGATCATTTTAGTCCTATGGCATGATCCCAATTTATTGGGTCATTAATTAATTAGTGCCTCTTTATAAAGAGCTAGTTTCTTACTTTTTTGTGTGTGCTGAATATGCTAGTTTCTTACTTGATTCCTTTAGTTTAAGTCGAAGTCATGGGTTAAAGTTAAACAAATGACATTTTCTTACCTCTTTATTCCAATCCATTCGTAAGTTTACTATAACAAGTGCCACAACTTGAACAGAAAGTCCACATATGATACCCATCCAAAGCCCCTAATTAAAATCAAATTTCACAACTCAAATATTAGTATAGCAAAATACCAAAATTGCTACCAATTTTAGCATTTATTCGAAGTACAATTTTTGCATCCACATTAGAACAAAAATTGTATGTAACTATTATGAATGAGATAGGGAAGGACCATATGTGGCCCACTTAAATTTTTATTTTTATTTATAAAAAAAATGTAACTAAAGTCTAAACTCTAAAGTGTTGCTTGGTTAGTTTAGAGGAAAGAAAAAAAAAAAAAAAAAAAGTAATAGGTAGTAGTCCTATGTTGGCCATGTAATAATGTGTAATAGGTTTATTTAACAAACATATATGAAGCTTATAAATGAGTTTATGCTCAACTTGTTTGGTATCAAACCTTATAGCTCACGGGCTTGTTCATGAACAAATTATTTTGCTTGGGCTTGGCTTGTTTATTAAATAAGCCTAAAACTAAGACTCAAGCTTGGATTATTTATAAACAAACAAATATGAACAAACTTTTTATTGAGCCGAGTCCAAGTTGTTTATGAATAGTTTGATTCATTTACAGCTCTAAGTCTAGGAATTAATGGTGGCACGAAAGTATAAAAAAAATAAATAAAAAAAGTGAATATATGGACTTTTGGGTGTGAGATATTAGTAGTGGAAAATTTTTGGATACTTTGGAAATTTCTCTTCTGGCTGGTACCGTTGCAAGATTTTCTTTAATTATTTGGCTATTGAGTAAATAGTACATGAAAATATGTTTTAGGTGATATTTAAGTATTTTAGAGGAAATGTTAGGGAGGAGTGCATATTGTGGTGCGGTAGTTGAGGCAAATGACTTTCTCCTAATTTGTTTTATTTGTGCTTATACTATTGTATTATTAGCTACTGAATATTGTTTTACAATTATAACAATGTTTATTTTAATTGTGTTAGCTATATATATTTAATAAAAAGAATAAGGAATCATCAAAAATATATTTAATTTCTATATGTATAATTTTACACAAGTAGTTAAATGAGATATATTTTTGTTTGAATTATGTTTTCGAATAATCTGACTATACTCTGAATCTCTAATACCTAACCAACGAGAGTTATTCATTGATATTGAAACTAGTTTCATCTATGGCATCACGAGCTTATCGTGTTTTTGGACCTAGCTAATGAGGGATATATATTGGCACGTAACTAGTTTCATCTAAATCTGATGCCTAGTCACAAGAATATAACGTGACCATAGTCATATATATAAGATTGTTAAGAATGTGAATATCTTTGAATATATGAACTATTTTAAGTCCATGAAACTTCTTATGTTTTTGGAATCCACATTATATATATTATAACTTTAATACATGTGAAATATTTGACCTTATGCACAATGTATTATTTTGTCAATCTATATGCTTGTTTCAGCTAGTTAGGATTTGATTATTTATTGAGTTGTCAACTCACCCCTCTTTCCCCTTCCAATTCTGATCCTGAAGAGTAGCATGTTTATGGGCTTCCGCTAGGATGTGCACATGAGTGAAGTTTAGGATTTACTAGAATAAGATTTGGAATTTTATGTTTAAAAATTATCTTTTGTTTAGATTCTTAGTCTTATGAGATTTAGTCTCTTTTTAGTAGTGATGGAGATTATTATTATTTTGGACTTTTGTGCTTAATTTGATTTGATTTAATATGGCAATTTTTGAGGTTTATTATTGCTCTCTGAAGGCATTGCATGCTTATAAGGTGAAAAAACTAGTAAGTGTGTGGCTATTGTTGTGTGCTTAGCCCTCTTGGTTAGGTTTAGGTTGTGACAATATTTATGGTATAAGAGCCAGCCAGGAAACCTTATGTGAGCTCAAAGACACTACTCTACAAAGTGGGCCCTAACGAGGATGTCGGGGATTTAAGTGGAGGAGGACTATGCATTAACAACAACTCTTGTTTGGTTCTACAAAGTGGCGTATTCGCTTTTCATTTTCCCTTTTTTTTGTATTCAAATTCTAAAATTGAATATATATATATATATATATATATATATATATATATAAATAAAAGAACAATTTTTAAATTTGAAAATGATTTGTAAGTTATTTTGAATACATAATTTAGGAATAAAATTTATCATACACGGTTTAGTACTTAGTTACTCTTTTCACTTGCACACACTCAAATCAATCAGGTGGGGCCCTTTGCGTTTTCACAATATTTACGAAATTACCACTATATTCATTTTCTATGAAAATGAAAACACTGAAAAAATGTTTTCATTTTTTGTATTCAAATCCAACTTTTAAGATACTGAAAATGAAAACTGAGTACAAATTCTTAAACCAAACAAGTTTTTTGTGGTGAGTTCCAATGAAAACTGAAAATAAAAAACAAAAACACCACTTTTTTTAGCTAACCAAACAACCTCTTAGTGTGAATTTAAGTTACACTCCATTTGGTTAAGGAGAAATTTAGGAAAAGAATATTGACTCTTAGAACTTATACAACAACCCTTAGTCCCAAGTTTTTGGGGCTGGCACTCTTAAAACATATAATACCAGAAAAACACCCACTCAACCAAACCTAATATAACTAGTTACTAGTTTAGTTTAGTTGAGATGAGGATTTCTTTTAGTTTTCAAACCACAATAACACATGACATTCAAAATTGTAATTTTCTTTCCACACTTCTCTTAACAACCAGATGGAGGGTTATCAAAAAAAAAAGAAAAAGAAAAAAGGAGAGTTATCAAAAGTGTTCAAGAATACGAACTAAAATTATAAATAGCTTAGGGTGGAATAAGGATTTCCAGTGGCAAGCCTATTTTCTACATATTACTGCTTGCTAAGAATTAATATGATAAAATTACATTACTAATCAACACTTTCTTATCCTCCTAACTGGGCTTCCACCCTCCCTCATATGCCAGCTGCTCTTCCCAATCTCTCCCTCAAAATCTTCACTGCCATGTACCTAAATATCATCCCCAAAAACATGTTAAAAAGAGAGGAAAATATATTTCAACATTACTATAAATTTTTTTTTTTTGGTTCTTTTTCTTTCTTTCTTTTCTCTTCTACTTCTTTTTTATTTTATTTTTTAGGAAGGGAAAATTTTGAAGCAAAAAATGTTTATTAGTAGTACCTGCCCATCATCATTACAGTGGCTTGAGGATTTGTGCCTGGGGATTCACTAAATGTTGAGCCATCAACAATGCGGAGCCTGCGAACACCAAGAACCTTGTACTCAGGGTTGACAACCTTGCCCACATGGCACCCACCATGGTAGTGCCAAATTGTGATCACAGTGTCTTTGCAAAACTGCTCCATGGACATAGTGTCATTAGTATGCCTAGGTATAAGGTTCACACTAGCCTCGACACTCATGTTAAGTATTTTATCCACAGTTTCCTTGTTACACCTTGTGAAGTTTGTTACATGTTCTGACTGGGCAATCTTCGTGGCCATGCGAATTCCATCAACGCAGCGTTGAAGATCATACGGATGTTTGAAGTAGTTGAAGGTGACAGAGGGGTTATCATCAACATTGGTGTTGTTCAGGTTGAGCTCACCTGTTGATAAGGGATTGGCAATCTTTTCTAGAATGAAGCCTCCCTTGAATGCTTCATGAGGTAAGTTCCGCTTGTTTTTGATGTATTCTTGAACGGCCTCTGGTGTTCTTTGCTTTGGTGGGATTGTGGAGAGCTGCCCAATCTGGTCATACCACAAAATGCAGTTCATAGTGAATATTTCCATAATCAAAGAAATTTCAAGGAAGAATGTTAGTTTGACTTTCTAGACAATGTTTTCAATTAATACTTGACAGCTCCAATGTTGTTAAAAGTCATGCTTTAGTTCCTAGACCTTGGTGCTTACCTCGGCTGACACGATACCATGGTGGCAGTGAATGCTATCGTTGGATTGTCCAAATCCGCTGCTAGCTTCAATGTACACACCCTTCTTTGTAATCCCCACAGTTTGTATGAGTGACTGCTCAACTGGCCTATTAGAGGGAACAAATATCGTGTTCATGGGGTTATCAGCCATGCCTTTCCCAACAAACTTGTTATTAAGCACTACTGGAATGTTGAGCTTTTTAAGATCAGCTTTTGGTCCAATTCCACTTAGCAGTAGCATTTGAGGCGTCCCAATTGCTCCACAAGACAATATGATTTCACTCTTTGCCTTATTTACGAGAACTGCTTGATGTTGGTTACCATTTTCATCTTTGAAAATGACCCCCACAGCCTTTGGTTGCTTTCCTGTATTAGACATTATCATCTCATTAGTGCTATGTATATGATCAACTTCTAACAAACTTGAAGTTCGCCTTACTTCTTTTCATTAGAAAGTTATAGAGTAAGTTGTGACCAAATGCCTAGACAGTGTACATAACATATAGATATAAGTCCAACTGAAGATGCTGACATACCTGTTGTGTCGAATACAATCTTTTGGACAGAGGCATGAATCAATACAGTGAGCTTCCGAGGGTTCCCAGAAGAAAGTAGTTCAGCAGCTGTGTGCCGACGGCCAAACCTGTCGAAAATGGTCCCACCAATCTTGGTTCCATAGATGTGATCATATGTGAATCCATTAAAAGGTGACACCCCAATATCCAGAAGGCTGTCCCTTACAGCTCTCTGCAAAGGTGCAAGTTTAGGCCGGTGGACAATTTGTTTCTCAACCCAAGGGTAGGACTCATTCACTAGCTTGGCATCCCAACCCCTTCTCTTTATAAACCTGCATGCCATTGCTTATTCAGTAACAAAAGTTTCACTAAAAGGTTTAAATCTCTAAGAATGGCTATAGGTTAGCTTTGGCTATTGGTTTCTTACCAGAAATGTTCAACTATATGTGCAGTCATTTTGTATCACCATATTATTTGCTCCCACAAAATCTATATGAGTTCTATACTTGACCAATTACTGTGAAAACTACAAGATTTTTGTTCCTGTTTTATGTACAATTAGATGGAGCAAATATGTTCTGGGCTTTTCACCAAACATTTTCTGGGCTAAGGTTATCCTGAGAACTTTCAATCCAGCCCAGGCAGGCCCAGCTTATCACTATTAATTTATTTATATTTGATAGATACTATAGATATTAAACCTTTAAACCTTTGTTTCATTACAGTGGACACAAGTCACAAGTTGTGGCTTGTGTAAAAATGCAGTACTTGACATTGACATTTTAAAAATGTACAAGGTTTCAAAATATTTAAAATAAAAATGCACTTTGTTTTAAATACCAGATTTTTTTTTTTTTTGAAATAAACTAACTAACAACTAACAATAAACTGACTTTTTTTTTTTTTTTAAAACCCAACGTTCCACCACTTTAATGCTCCCATACATAGGTTACAAGTTTGCGTTACTAAACCCTGCGTTTTAAATACTAGATAAATTTGGGTAGATAAGTTAGAAATATTGGTGAGATATAATGTCATTGACATTTTATGGTTATGGACCACATGTTTATTTTAAGTGGTCACAATATGACCGACTTAAATGTTTGGATTCCTTTTAGATGTAACACACTTAACCTAATCATCCTCATGCTGGGAAATTTTAGTTGAAAGGGACCATGTCCATGAACAGCATTTAATGGATCAATTTGTGTTTGGAAGGAAGATGAAATCATAAATGTTCTATTACATAGTACATAGACATAATCATGGAAGTCATATGCTTACCATCAATTTTGTATTAATTACACTAATACAGTAAATTGTTCCCAACTAAACAATCTTAACTGTTGATTTCACTAACTGGTGATCAATAAGTTCTAATCAGGCCACACAATTATTGTTTCCAAGGACCTTGTAGCATTTAATTGACTAATATCAACATCTTCTTAGTCAGAAAGTGATCTAGTAATCTTAAAAGATGCTATCTTGTCATGGTTATGATTTAAATGGGAGATTAATACATCAATGGATTGAGCATAATCTTAATTTTTTGGATAATGACTCTTAAATCACTACTAAATAAGGACATTAATGTGTATCCATCTATTTAACTATTTTCACTTTTTATGAACCTTAACTTCAACATGCTAGTTGTGTGAGGAGTTATAGCTGGTGGGTTTGGTAGTTGAATTAATTGATGGGTTTTGCTTGTGTTCCCTCTCCCTCTCAAAGTAGTGGAAACATGTACGTTTGGATTTACTTTTTGTTAATTTAAAATTATTTGTTTATTTTGATGAAATTTGACAAAAGTAAAATTGTATTTTGAAAAGTTGAGGCTTAAAAAAATGTGAATAAACAAACTAACTAACAGAAAAAAGCTAATTCAAACGCATACTTTTTTTTTTTTTTAATCTTAATAGACTTCTGAAAGAGCATATGGTATGCCAAACTCACTCATTCTACCACCCCCCCCCCCCCCAAAAAAAAAAAAAAAAAAAAAACCATATAATTCACAACAATTTAGAAATTTTTTAAAAAGTAGGTGGCATAATTTCCCAAATGAACATTGATAGACTTTAGGCTTTGCCATGAAATGAGGCCATTTATAATAAGATTAATGGTAAATATATATTCAGCCAGCATTGTACAGGAGGAATTCAAAAATTGGGTTGTCATTGCCGTTTAAGGATTGGGAGTTGATATTCGATAGGTAGAAAATACCAGTAGAACTAAAACAGAGAAACAATATTTAAGAGACATTAAAGTGTTCATATCAAGGGTACCTAAATTAGTAGGTTATTGACTTGAACGAAGTGTTTTTTTTTTTTTTTTTTTTATTGGTTCAGTTCTGTTCTGTGGCCGTGATATCAAAATGTTGAAATGAACTTTACAAACATCCATTGGGGTTATTTTTAAATTGGTACTTTCTACTTTATTTCTTACCTTGCTCTTAACCAAAAAATAAATAAATGTAAAAACCTGCCTTCTAATCTATTTTTCTTCAACCTACTAAAATAAAAAAAAAACCCCACTTTTTTATTCTTTTCCTTCTGCAGTGTTTTCTTCTAAACAAGTCCATGGATGTAGAGTTTAATAGTTTACTCATTATTGTCTTTTAACTAAAACAAACACTTAAAAAATAATAATAATAATAAAGTAACCAAAAAATTTTGCAACAAACATCCTAAACAATCTAAGAACAATATTCTTAAAAACTAATCCCATAAAGGAAAAAAGGAAGGCTCTAGAATGTACCAATTGCTAATTGAAAGAACTAGTACATTTTTTTTTTTGTAGAGGTCACAGGTTTCAAATAAGAAAAATAGTGTGAATTGGTTCTAGGATTATGCTCAACTCATTAAACAAGATACTCTGTGTGTGTGTGTGTGTGTGTGTGTGTGTGAGTGTGTGTGTATAACATACCTTGCGTTTGCTCTAGTGTAGAAGCCAGCATTGATGCAAGTGCCACCACCCAAAACTCTAGCTCTAGCATTAAGGACTCCATCTGTGGAAATGAAGAATTGGGAGGCAGAAGTTGGAGAAATGTCTGCTAAGGCAATGTGGAAGTTCTGTAAAAGTGAGACATTTGAATTGGTGAAAGGGACACCCCCTCTTTCAAGCAATAGAACACTGAAGTTTTGAGAGAGGGTGGCAGCCAAAGGACAACCAGCTGTGCCTCCTCCCACAATTATGTAATCATAAACATTGTCACCACCAGAGGATGATGAGAATGATGATGATGAGAATGAGCTCGCGCGTCTGATAAATGGGTACTGGTATTCGTAGAAATTCTCCTTACCTGCATTGCAAAATTTTCAAGGACATTCCCTTCAACTTAGAAAACTCCCTAACTTTACTAAACTTTCAGTATTGCTGGATCTTGGATAATTTAGCAGAATACTACTTTTAATTACATTTCATTTAACTTAGCACAATGCTATATCTACTAGTACATAATTATTAGATCAAACTAGTTAACATGGAATTGAATACTAATTAATGTTAAAGGAAAAACAAAATCTGCAATTTGTAAAGACAACCAATTAGTCAATTAAAGTTGGGGGCCTAAAAAAAGGGTCAAAATTTTGGATATTTCTTCTTCTACTGCTGTTGAAGTAAAAGAAGCAATTTCCAGAGAGAATTCACAACCGCATATATCAACAGTCCTGAAAGACTATCGCATACTACATTTCCTAATTTTCTTCCTACTCGTGCATATAGTTGTACATCCATTGCTGGTCAACTATTAGAGAAAAAAAGAGAGGAAAATTAAGAAATATGAGCCAATTAAAGCCAAAGAAGACAAACAAACAAACCATCTAAGTCAAGATAACCCATCACAAAGAAGTTCACTTTTTGGAGTTTTATTTTGTACCCATTGATATTGAAGAAAAACAGACTACAAAGAATTGTGAATACCAGAAAGCACAGAGCTAGCTAGAGATGTTAAAAATATATGGGAGCAAGCAAAAAAGAACCTTGACAAGAAGAGAGTATGTTTGAGAGCCATAGAACGAAACAGAAAAAGAGCTTCACTGCCCCAACTGAAGCCATTGACAGGCAAACTTAAGAACTCAGAACACTTCACAGATGATTATGCTTCTCGATGGCCTCTATGTGGCTGACTCTGGTTGGCCTTGTTTTATGTGTGTTGACACATATATATATATATACCCAAAATACAGGAAAAATTATACATGAACTTGAATGATAATACAAGTCATTATTGGCAGATATGCTTAAAAAACAGTAAGCAATATCAACTAAAATTGCTAGTTCAACTGCATTTAATATGAGAGAGACTAAAACTGCAAGGTTATTTAATGGTGAAATGAATGTCACGGTTGGAGTTAGTAATTCAAGGCCGTTGGATTTAACTCCTTTGTAATCAGATCAAGTCCATGAGATCAAAGACAGCTCACAGTCACTTGCAAGCCTCCTCTATGAGAAAGGTGTCTATTAATTTAGGCCTGTATATTATTGTTACAACCACTGCTTTTTGTAGTCTATAATGCCCAACTCATAATTTCAACTGCATATGCATGTAAAATTTGAGCTGGGTATTATTGTACAACTTTTGAAGGCAATGCATGAAGTGGAATCATGGTTGTTATTGTGGTTCAAGTGTTTATGTTTGTCTCATTGCTAAGATAAAATTAGTCGGTCAAATTGACGGATGGGGAAGTACATGATTCACCATTTTCTATCAACTTAAGCCTTTTGTAATAAGTAATGATTGATCAGAGTATAGGAGCGGGTGATTTGAGTTCGAATCAAGTCTCGACATTAATAAGTTGTAATTTATTAGGGACAATCAAATGGTAGTTTATAAAGAACAGTTAATGGGGGCCAACCTTTCCTTTCCTTTCCTTTCATGGTACTTTATCACAGGATCAAGGAAAATTCTTAACTATTTTTGGAGTACAAAGAAATGATGCTCCACCATAAATTTAATAAGTAGACTATATCATGAATGTAAGAAGAGAAAGTACCATTTTTCGTACTCCGAGAATATATAAGAATTACTCAATGACCAAACGTATTAAATGTAAGGAAAATAAGCCAGCCAACTCTTCAATGTAGTTCACTGGATTAGTGTAAGAAACTAACAATCAAGATTAACTAGTCACTTCATTAGGTGGTTTTTGTCTTTTACAGCTTCATAAATCTAGTACCATCTACCCTCTTTTTTTTTTCTTTTTTTTTTAATGGTTAGAAATATTGTTGACAGTTATGCTACCCACAGCTTGAGCCCCTACCGCTCTCAACTCGTCTAAGAGGAGTTGGGGTTACCATTTGTTCCTATGAACATAAATTAATTAATAAAATGTATTTCATAATTTACAAAATAATTATTTATATAATGTTATTTCGCAAAAACTCTCGTTTACCTTCCAAAAAAAAAAAAAACTCTAGTTTACCATAAAATATAGAGATATTACCTCGTTAGTGCTCCAACATATCCTGTAACATGAGAAATAAATTGCTATTGTCAATTCCATGAGTTTAGTGGTAGTAGAGTTGAGGTGCAGACTAGTTTTCTCTCTTGAGACAATACGTGCTATCTATGAAATTTTTTTGTGTAGTAGACCAACAGTTTTGCACGCCGTCCTCAGGATACAACAAGCTCAACCACCAAACTGTATATCTTTAGAAGTCTACATTACTGGTAGGATGAAAAGCTCTCACATAATTTTTTTTTTTTTACCCAAAAATGTAGTATATAAAAAACAATAGCATCATATTTTTGACTTAAATTGATATGTATATAAAAGTGGGAAAATTTTAATGAATGCCTTAAAGATATTGGTTTAAAAGAAATTTTAGAAGATTTTTATGGGGAAAGGAAAAAAAAAAAAAAAATTGACAGCTTTTTATATTTCACTTAAAAGTAATTCAAAACTTTCTTAAAATAGTCTATTAATAAATACCTAAGGGGCACTTGTTAACTAGACTCCATATAAATATATAACCGGATGGTTGAGAAGAATTGGTAAGAATTTGCCAACAAAGTGGGAGGGCAGAATTTTTTTTTTTCACCACTTAGCTGATCACATATATTTATATAGGTCAGGAGGAGCCTACTCATATTTGATATTTCAATTGAATTCGAGCTTTGTCTGCAGTTGGTAGCTTTACATGTAAGTTGTAACGTTTATCATGAATTTAAAGAATTCAAAACGTTTGTCATTAAAGCAGTAACGCATAGTAATCAATTTTATGACATACATACCTTTTAAGTTTGTGGTCAAAATCTTTCTCAAAAAAAAAAAAGTTTGTGGTCAAAAACTATTTAAGCCATGCGTTATATGAGTGAGAGGAGACTAATAACTACTAATAAAGGACTGAAGGCTTTAAAATTAATAGAAAGAAAACTGAAGCATATTAAAAAGGATAATTCCTTATATTTGGATTACACTTTTTGAAGAATGAAACCGAAATCCATCAGTGCAAATGAAACTGAAAATTTCTTTTCCCACTTAAAAGACCATTTCATAAATTTTATAAAAAATACTCCAACACCATCTGTTGGAGTTCAAAGGGGTCAATAATGAAAGAACAAACAGAAAATTTGAAGACTTGAGGCATAATGAAATATTTACACTTAAAACCATGAACTTACAAAATGCATAATTACCACGCGAAACTATAACTTGTATTTCACTTTATACTCTACTATCAGTTAAGATGTTAACTTGGATAGAAAAACATGTCACGTGCGACTAACGTGACCTCTGCATACATGGCACCATATTAAAAGACTGAATCGTCACTCTTCAATCTATTAAAATAAAATCATTTGAAAAATGTAACCCTTGTTGTGCCGCATAACCTTTGTTTTAAGAAATTAAAGAGGGGCAATTGGCTTTTTTCATGTGGTGTTATATGATAGTTTTTTAAACTTACGACGTGTGCTTTATAATGATTATCTTTTATTATTAATTAGTTTTTAGTGTAGTTAGAGATCAAACACATGATCTTTTATTCGACAAAAAAAGAATTTACTAGTTGAGCTAACTAAAATCCATACATTTCGTGACATTTAAATGTTTTATTTATTGAAGGTTCAAATTTTGTCTCAAATATGTTAGGATCATATTTATTATGTGTTGGCATATCCTTTGACAAAATGCACTTTACTTGTAATTGGGTAGATCTAAGATGTGTTTAAAATATCATGAAGTGTACATGTTGAGAAATCAAAACAAGTGATATCATTGAAGATATAAAGATTGAACCAAGAAACAATTGAAGAAAAGTTGAAAAAGTGAACCTCGACACTAGTCTCGACACAAGCTTGACTATCGAGATTAAATGATGGATCTCGACACTAGCTCAACACCTCTCGATATATCGAGCTATGCAGATCTAAAATTCTCAGATCAGAATTTTGGCTGATGATGAGTTGGATTACTAAGGTTTCGTTTGCTAAACTCCTAGAGGGTATAAAAGCTTTATTTCAAAGTCATTAAAAGACACAGAGACTCATCTAGAGAACTCATATGTCTTTGGAGAAACTACTGCGTTCTTGTGTGCCTTAGGGTTTTGTAACTAAGTGCTTCCAAATTTTCAACATGCATTGAAGTGAAAAACTTTGCAATCAACAACAAATATCAGTTGTTAGAAAGTTAGTCACATACTGGGATCCGTGAAAAAATGGAAGAAGTCTCTACAAGATCAAGTCCAATTAGGGATTGAAGTGAAGGTTCAACTGTAAATTGATACTTTGGGATATTCCAGGGTACTGATAAGATTTCTTATATCTGTAACCGCTTGATTCTTGATTAGTGATATTTTAGAGTGGTGACCTCAAAATCACCCGGTGGGGCTTTTGCCTTGTGAAATGTTTTCCCCATTAGTTAACAAATCACCATGTCAATTTAATTTCCATTGCACTTTAGTTAATTTATTTGGTGATTTGTGTATGCCTACATGATTTACATGTAATTTGACCTAATTAATCAACTTGAGTAATAGAATTAATTAATCGGAGTCAATTTATAACCCAACAAAATAAACATTATCTATGAAGTAAGGACACAAACACAACACATTGCACAACAATTCTTGAAAAAATAAGACACGTACAATATGTTGGAGATAACGCCACCAATTAATTAATTAATATTTTAAATTTAGAAACGTTCTAAATTTAAAAGAATTATTTTCTTCAACATAATTAGAACAAGCATGCAGAATTTTCTCTGGCATACCTAATACAAAACACATTCTACACACCGACACACCGTAGTTTTGAAGTGTCCGATCTTCTTAGAACACGATCCACACACGCAAGCATGCCAGCATTTCTTTTTCTTTTTCTTTTTTTTCTTTTTCTTTTTTAGGCCCATATTTCCCCGAGCTATGATTTAAATGCATGTTAGCAGGAAAATTTTGAACCTCGAGACCTCTAAATCAAACATGACTTTAGCACCAAGATAGAGATTGATCATAGATAGGTGTCATGTTGCAAAGCATATATTTCTTGTGTCATTGCATCATTGTGGGAAAGTCACCTTGATTGAGTAAATCTTTAATTGAGGTGTAAATGCAGCTCAATCAGCTGGTCAATTACGTTCCTTTAGATCCATGTTGTGGGGGTAGTTTGAGTAATGACCCTTGTCTTGTTCTACAAAACTCTTAGCTTTCTTTTTGGTCCACATTTGAGAAATTTGTCAATTACCAGCCACAGAAGCAACCCCTCATTAAAATTGTGAAGTACTTCCCTACATAAAGTAGATGAGAAGAGCTTAGTAAATGTTGATAGAAACCATTAAATGAAAAATGGTTGCCTTATCAGGATTCTAAGTGCACCATTTTGCAATCCATACCTCATCATATCAGTTTCTGGGTTCAAGTCTTCCTGACCCTTGTAAATTGTAGATACTAGGTGTGTAATTGGAGGAGCCAAAAAATTTCTTTAGGAGGCAAAGCTAAATATATCAATAATTTTCCTAAATCTACACAATAACAAACACACATACATATGAAATAAAAATTTATATAATTCGAAACATATATGTTATTTTATCAAGTCGTGTATAATTATCTTTTAATTAATAAAATTTATACAAAATCAATTGATTTTAGATACATTAAATAATATATTTTACGTTTTTTATCGTGATAAATGTCACTTCCATATTGCTTAACATACACAATCTAAAACAAGAGAAATATAGTAATAACAAAAATTAAATGATTTTTTTTTTATTATGGATGATAAACTAAATTATTATAATTAAAAAATATAAAATATAAAACCCATATATCCCTATATCGTCCCTAACTCTCTAAACACAAAATGAAGAAGAGTTTGGTTTTGAAAAAGAAAAGGCACTTTTACAGTTTACTTAATTTATTTGCTTATATATTTTTATGAATATATGGCTTAAATGCTCATAAAGTAAATGAGTTATATATGAGAAAAAATTGAATATTATAAGATAAAAATAGAAAAATTATTTCTTTCAAATAGTCTTTGTATAATTTTTTTTCTAAATTCGAAAATAATTTAAATGTTTTAATAAAATTGGGGGAGGAGGAGAATTTGAAAAACCTGGGATAGGAGGACCACACAAAGTTGACGAAAAAACTGGCCTTTATAACCCAGAATACAACTACAAAGGTCAAACCCTTTTGTAGTTGTACTCTGATTATGTAATGTATTATAAATCTGGTTTAAAACACTAATATTACTATTTTTGTGTGTATTCTAATAAGTATTATTGTTTACTCAAAAAAAAATGGGATCTTTATCCCACATTGGTTATTTGTGTCTAGTATCCGCTGTTTATAACCCCAGTTTACAACTACAAAGGTTAGGCCCTTTTGTAGTTGTATTCTGGTTACGTAATGTATTATAAACCCGGTTTAAAACACTAATATTACTATTTTCGTGTGTGTTCTAATAAGTATTACTGTTTACTCAAAAAAAAAAAAAAAAAAAAAAACCCACAATTTGGCATGCATGTTTCAATTTTTTTTCATTTAATTTGAGGTGACTCCATGTGATTTAAGGTTATAACTTGTCTACTATTGTTATGTGTGCTTCAACTTGGACCCTATACATGTCTATCCCATTCCTCCAAAGAAGTTTCTGGTATTCCGAAAGGTCGGTGGCACAAAGCCATATCAGTAAACTTCGCTACTATTTATTTCCTATAACATGAGTATTGGACTCCATGTCTCTTGCCTATTTCACACCAAGAATTGAAAACAAAGGAACAATTTGGCTTACTGGCATTGGCCTTTCTTTTTACCTAATTAGTAAATCAAGCAATTTGGCTTACAAGTTTGGCTTTTTTATAGTTACTAGGTCTTAGATTTAAAACCTTTAGCCTACAATCATTTTCAAGAAATTATTTCTTGTAATAGGGCATACAAAGTCAGATATTTGAAAAGTTATAAATTCTATGATTTTTTTTTTTTTTAAAATTAAATGTTGATAAAGATAGTATTAAATTATCCAGCGATCACACTCTTTTGTGGGGACAACGCACAGAGAATGTTATATATATGTCTAAGCATATTGTGCACATAGACATGACACTTCTTTTGATGGGAAAAATGGTTAAATACATGAAACTTTGGTAAATATAAAGAACATTTGGATTTTAGTGATTTTACCTATGTATTTGTTTTGGTAGAAATTAAAAAGAGGAAATCGTTAACCCATGAAAACCAGTAGGATGCACTGATATGTTATATTCGCGAAATAGTGATGGTTTTTTTGTGCTTTCACTTGAAAAGGAAGCATCATGAGGAAGAAAACTTTGACTTTTGTATCAATCATTTAGACTGCATTCTTATCGTGACCTTTTCTTTTAAGAAACTCATACCGAAACAATAATGAGCTTAATTTTTATGTGAATAAAACGGTTATAATTTTCATTAATTTACCCTAAAACTCTATAAATTTATAAATACTCATTTGCAACATCTCTCAATATAATACAACTGGTGGTTTATTGTATCAAGCAGAAATTCAATAGTGTTTGCTCAGTGATAATTGCTCTTTATCATTAGGTTAAGACATTAATATCAACAAATAATGTTCAAACTCTAGATTTTTTATTCGTTGACAAAAGATTTTATCAATTGAACTAACTAAAACTGACATTATATTTATATAAATGCTCTGTCATTGTATTTGTATTGTATTACTAGAACTACTGTAAATTGGCCTCTTTATATATAGACTTCCTATGATATTATACATAGACATAGTTAATCTAGGTATGGTACTTCTAGATTAAATACCTATGTATAGACACAGTTGAGCTACAAGGCTCAACCTATGTATGGTACTTCTAGATTAAATACCTATGTATGGTACTTAGTACTACTAATTATGCAATATACGTAGAAAAAGAAAAAGAAAATGTAATATACTTGATCTTTCATCCCTTTTTTTTTTTTTTTCTTTTAAGGTTTTGACACCTACCATCAATCTCCTCTTTTCTCTTTCTAGTTTTCCTCCAACAACGCTCCTCTCCTTCCACAACCTTCTATGCACAATACCTTTTGGATCTCTACCTTTTAAGCCTCTTTCCGAGTCAATGATATGATCATCACCGGAGATGATCTCATTGTAATCCAAGAACTCAAGGACTTTCTTAGCTAGCTATGCTGAGATGAAAGACATTTGTACTCTCAGCTATGTTCTTGGCATTGAGATATTTTCCTCCCTCTGATGGACAGCACTTGACAATTAAATGGCGGAACTAGGATTTCATTTCAAAGGGGGCAAAATTTAAAAACAAAATTGATAATCCAAAATTTTTTTACTTAAAGAGGGATTCACAAGAAGATTACCAAAATCTACCTTAATACGAGTTTGCTTAGAATTTGATACAAACTCAGTATTACGTTCAAGATTTTTCATATTTTCAATTAACTACAAATATACATTTCTATCTCATTGAAATAAAGAAACAAAAATAATCAATTTATAGTTACTAACGATAAAAACAAGAGAATAATCTAGATACATAAAGTTTGTACATCTAATTTGATTCCTTAAATTAAATTGAGAAAATAAATAAATGTAAAAGTGTTAAAATTGTAGCAATAAACTTGTAAACTTGTATATACACTGTTAGATTCTAAATGTGTAGTATTAAATGTTTAAGAACTAAATTTGTGTATGTTGGCAAATCGAGTACAAAAATTAGTCTAGTATATGATCTTAGTTAGTGTCTTTGAAGAGTTTTAGACATTGCTCAAGCTGATACAAGTTAAGATTTAAGAACATACAAGTTGTAGAAAAAAGAATTTAGAAACTGCTAAGCTCGATCGAGAGAGAGAGAGGTTCGACCGATTGAACTGCGATTTCTACAGATTTTAAATCAGGCTTGAAAGCCTACAAAACATTTATGGTTTGAGTCCAACACTACTAGGTATAAAAGCAAAACCCTAATACAAGTTTTCAAGTTTTGTGAGTTACTCTTGTGAGATCTGTAAGGTTCTGTAACCTTCTAACTCAACAAGCATCTACTGAAAAGAAGATCCAAACACAAATACCGGTGGAGATAAGTTGTTGCAACAAGATCATCTACTACTGATGATCTAAACCTTTAAGTAGAGATCTCAAAGTCACAAACTAGAGTGTTTGTGTGCAACAAATTCATAATAGAAGAGTCCGTGGATTCGGAACTACGTGTGATCATGTGAGTAAGTACTACAGGAGGTAGCATTAGATTTAGGGTTGAATCTATTATAAAACTTTCATTCTTATTAGTGAATTGTTGTCTTATGGATTGTTTAAGTTAAATCCTCCCCAAGTTTTTTACCTTGAAACTGGACGGTTTTATTAGTTTTCCTGGGTCATCATATTACTTGTGTTCTTTATTTTTCTGCTATTGTGATATGATTGTTATCTGTTTAACCTAGATCTAATCAATTGAACTAAGTAACAAGTTGGTACTAAATTAGGTTAAACAATCTGAGTATACAGGAGTCTAAATATATAACATACACTACCTTAATTGCTTTCAAAACATATGTAGAATTTAACGTTTTTGGTTTTTATTCTTTAAATTATTTAAATTTGGGTTCATAATAAAAAGTCAGAGTTTAAACCATTTGTCATCTCGATCTACCATTGATATTTCACTTTATCTACCAATAACAATTTGTCACCTAGCTTTGTGATGAATTTGTTTTAAAAATGTTGAGATCGTAGCTTTATTGTTGTGTATGCAATATAAGACCCATGAACAATTGAAATTCCATGAAAAAAAAAAAAAATGAGACAAACTTTCAAAATACCGTGAATAGTAACATGTTGAAATCCAGGTACAAGATAAAAGTTTTTTTTTTTTTTTTTTTAAGTGACGTTGGTTTTTGCTTAGAAAGTGCCGAATCCCTCAATTGTATGACTTTTTTCCCTTTCTTCAGTGTTAGAGTTGTCTTCTTGTATTAAGTAGGGGCTGCCTTTTGTTTTATCGTGGGACAATACAGAGGGAGCAAAGCATATAAGAGATTTATATATGCTAGACTTATACTAGTTTTTATAAACTTTTTTAGGAGGAGTCAAGGAGGCAATTGCCCCCTCTCAACTCCCTGGCTCCACCCCTACCTAACATAGACTGAGTACATAAGCTTCTCTCTTGAGCGACACTTACAAAACACAAGATCATTGATAATTTGATACGATGGTAGACCCTAATGCTTGACTTACTCCAAATGATGGCAGACTTCTATGTGAACCACTCTATATGGCAAGCTTGTTGGTAGTCTCATTTATGATCTATCTCACTTTTATTCACTCCGATATCTCTCATAAAACTTATAATGTTTGGTCTATGATAATTACTTTTTATTATCAAGCTAAAATACCAATTGGACGACAAAATACCTTACCAGTTGAGCTAATTGAAATCCATACTCCTCTAATCTAATTGATTTGTTCTAATTTTGAATTCATTTTAGTTTTTATTGTATTTTAGTATATTTCACTAAAAAAACTACATTAAGAATTTGACAACCGTGCCTGATCTCTCTTTTGACACTCACATTTGAACTGATCATTGTGGTAATTAGCTGATAATCAGAAAATTATGCAATGGCACAAGTTGAAACATTACCCATTAAACATGTGTCATTGCTCAGTCTATTATTATGAAACTTCAATTAATTGAAATGATAAATCTTAATGGAGGTTTAATCAAAAGGAAATTACATGATGTCCTTTCAATTTCTTGCAGAAACTTTTTGTACACCACAGCTTTTATCACCTACCCGGCATAAGACCGTACCATAACATTAGATTCATACTTACCCTGTTCGCCAATTTATGAGTTGGAATATGACCTATGAGTAAGGAAATTTATGTTCATATCTTACCATTCTGTTTCTGTCACGAGAGACAGCATATCCTTTCATATTTTTGTGTTCTTTATAACATTGGAACGTGTATGTAAGGGAACTCATAAGCGCAGCCTTGCTATATCTTACATGGTGGTGTGAGTAAAATCACATTAGTTGAGTACTTGTAAGTTCGCAGTCAATGCTATCCTTTTTAAAACAAAGAGCAATATCTATTCAGTAGGACTAGGTTTTAGTCACTAAAAATCATCTAAATATTGATAAAGTTTTCAACGGTGAAAAATCCTTCCCAGGCTCCTCGAGCAATATCTATTCAGTAGGACTAGATTTTAGTCACTAAAAATCATCTAAATACAGCTATTTAAATGGCTCTCATTTAAATAAAAATAATAAATAAATAAAACTATTTAAATAGCTAAATCCAAAGAAAAAAAAAGAGCAATGGTTAGTTCAATTCAATATTAGCTAGGCTTCATCATATGTGGTCTATATCATTTTAAGGGTCCAGTCATGCTGCCTGCGAGACTAAAATTGGGGTGTTCTTTACCTCTACTTAATTCCATGTTTAAAATGATTCTCAAAAAAAAAAAAAAAAAAAAAAAAAAAAGTTCACATTTAAAGCATATAAGTAAAATCTAATTAGTTGAACCGGTAAAATCTTTAATAGTTTTTTTTTTTTATCAAAAAAAATCTTTAATAATTAAATAAGAGATCTGGGATTAAATTCCTACTTATACTAAAAACAATCATATATATAAGTAAGCTAGTTATTATGAGATTAGAAGATGGACTGCACGCAACACAAATCAAATAGAAAGTTGAACTTGAAACTAATGTGGTCATTTTGAAAATTAAATAATATATGTTCTTTCCAAAAAGACAAAAGAACTTCTGAGAAAAAAAAAATTAACGAAGGACCTAAGTGCATTAATTTAGAAAAAAAAAAATTTAAAAATTTTTTTTACAGTTTTTTATATTTCTCATAAAAATTTTATCAAAATTTTTTCAAAATGAACCATCAACAAATATTTTAAAGACACCTATTAACGAGTTAATTATTCATTGTCATACATAAATGCACAAATTAGTTGTGATTGAATGTGTCATTCTTTGAATAAATGTATACAGTTTGAATATATGTATACAGTTAGACTTTATTTTTAGAAAATAAAGCAATACATGCATTTTAACCACAGCCTAGCATATTGGTTAACAAAATCCAAAATTAAAATACCACCGTACAAAAAAAAGTCAATAATACCTTACGGTTAGGGTAACAAAAAGTGCTTCTTACTCAAATAATAAGGTAATAATTGCTAGGAAGCTATTCTACCACATTCTTTAATATTCTAGTTTGGTAGGGGCAACTACCCCCCTCAAATGTTAAATGCAAAACATATTTACTTCACCCTTATTAGGTTTTTTTTTTTTTTTGAGAAACCTCCCTTATTAGGTTGATCAAATCCAGGTTCTTTTTATCTACTTAACGTTATATTTTAATATAATTAAACACTTTCTCTCTTCTTTTTTTTATGGAGACACTTTCTCTTTTTTTTTTTTTTTTTGAGAAGAAACACACTTTCTCATTTAATTCCCTCATCAAATCACCAATGAATACTCCATTCGTACCTTTCACATTTTTTAAGGGAACGTACTGTTCATATTTAATTTACCGAGTACAAAATTCAGACTCAATTTTTTAGGAAAACTGGAAAATCATTGTCGTCCTGTTATTATGGCCCAGTTGTCCAACTCCAACTCATAGAATTGAAGAGAATGGGCCACTGATCTGAACAAAACAACTGGTGCTCAGTGCGGTGGACTCATATGCTGTTTGTTTTGTTTTTATTTTTTATTTTAAAGTTTATTCAGTTTATTTTTATGTATAATTTTACATAAAAATTTACAAATCTATTTTTATCTAAATTATATATTTTTTATTTTAACAGTTCTATTCATTTTTTTTACCATTTTAAAGTAAAATTACATACAACTATTACAACCTACATTTGCAGTGTGGAGCTAGCTAGAGATGGTAACACCTCCTTTATGCCAACCATATTGACAAATTGTTCTGATATTTCATGGATGAACATAGATATTCAGGCCTTTATAATTTCCTCATCATCATCTATCCATATTTCAGGGATTGCAGAAGATAACTATTTCTCTTATGGCCAGTGCCTAAACTTTCAAAGCCAAACTTGAGTTAATCTTGGACGGAAGTGAAACACTGCACTGGAATATATCATTAATAACTCTATTCTGGACCCACAGTTTTTCTCTCAAAGGCCCAGGTCCTAACCCAAAAGGATAAATTATTTTTTAAGTTGATAATTTTTATAAGAAAGTCAATAGTTGGTTATTTCATTTAAACAAAGTCACAATCCAATTAGAAATGAACTAGACTCTAAGCAAGTGTGTTGCACGTGCTCAAAGGATCTAATATTTTTCTAAGTAAAGATCTCTTATTTTTTTTTTTTTTTTCTTTTCTTAAATTGAGGGTGTTTTACTTTTATTCGGATGAAAAAAAAAATTTAAAAAGGATAAATTTTAGGGATGAAATAAAAAGATGTACGTGAAGGAAAAAAAAATCCTAAATTTTAGGAATTTTATTTTTGAATGTAAAATAAAATTTGTTATTTCAAATTTATGACTCTATTTCTAATAGAAGTTACCTTACATTAATGTGAATATTTTGAATCACATAAAACTCCAGTTCAAAGAGGGGAATCATCTTATACATAGTATAGATTATATATATATGACAATTATTTAAAAAATTTTGAAAATTCAATGCACTCCTAAATAATTTGAAAATTATTGTATTTTTACAATTAATTTTTTATTTTTTCAATTTTCTGGCAAAACATTAAGAGGTAATAAGCTACTAATAACTATAGAAATAGGATAGGTGTGGAAGTATTTGCAAAAAAAAAAAAAAAAAAGTTAAAAAAAAGATTTTGAGTAAAATTGAAAAAATTTTATTTATGTTGGGTCTGTTTGAACATAAAAATAAAAAACTCCGAAGAAAATACTTTAGCTGTAAAATATTTTAAAGCACAATATTTTCTTTCTAATGTTTGATTATATCCATAAATGACTGAAAATATTTTCCTTTATTTGGTATAGTAGGATTGAAGAGCATGCACGAAGTTGGAGTTGAATCTACAATGGATGAATGCGTTGGACTTGGAGTAGGTTGTCCTTGATATGAATGGTGGTTGGAAGTTTTTTTGGAAGATACATTTTACATTGAAATAAATAGAGAATTAATTTCATGTTTAATCAAACAAATAAAAGAGTTAAAATGAGATTAGAATATGAAAGTCCACAAAATTTCTGATGGACACTTGAATATATAAGATGTCAACTTTGAAAGTTCTTCTTTCATGGTTTTTCCTCTCTTTCTCAAATTGAAAAACCGATACTCAAAAAGGATAAAAAAATAATAATAATTTAATTAATTAATATTCAAGAAAACTAACCCAAGAAGAATAGTTAGTTTTTTTTTTTTTTTTGAGAAACAAACACACACATACAGGAGAGAGGAAAAGGGGTTCTAACATAAAGGCACACCACAACTCCACTCAAAAGTCATAGTAACTTTTAAGGGAAGGTGGAGCAAGTTATACTACACACAACACACTCTCTTTAGCAATGTGAGACAATTACCCTTTTTTTTTTTTGAGAAACAAACACACACACACACAGGAGAGGGAAAGGGGTTCTAACATAAAGGCACACCACAACTCCACTCAAAAGCCATGGTAACTTTTAAGAGAGGATAGGGCAAGTTATACTACATATAACACACTCTCTAATAGTTAGTTTTCTTAATTATATAATGAGAAACCATTACATATTTTTAGAATGTATGGTTTAAAAAAAATGTAAGTTAACACCAAGTATAATTTGAACATCTTTTAAAATATATATATATATATATATATATATATATATATATATAAAATTTAAACTATATAATTGTGATTGTTTTTAATTGTACTCGTATATATGCACGAAACTACACACTAATGATAGTTAATATAAAACCCTAAACTCAAACACACACACGCGGAGCTTCTACACTTCAAGATTCAAAAAAAAAAAAAAGCCTCTACCCAAAAAAGCTTTCTTTATTGTCTCTTTGTTCCATTTGCTCAATGTTTGCCTTCTTTTTATGGTCAGCCACAACTCTACAAAAGAAAGTATTCAACATATATATATATATATATATATATATATATATATATATAAATATATATATTAAGGAAATAATTTACATGGGTTCCAGTTAACTCAACTGGTAAAGTCTTTGATAGTTGTATAAGAGATCTGGGGTTCAATCCCCGCCTACACCAAAAACTGATTAGTGTCTTGGTCTGATGATAAAAGAGCTATCATCAGGAGCGAACGTCATAGGTTGAAAATCAAAGTGCAACCCTGAGTGAGAGAGGCAAAGAAAAAGAATAAAACTAATTACAATTCTATAATTGGGTGAAAAAAAAGTAGTCACTGACCAGTAAATTTTAGGAAAAATAAAATGTAAAGAAGCAACTGGAGATCATCAAATAAACCGGACAGTTAGTTTATATTAATGCAAACATGTTGCATTATTTGATAAAACTCAGCATCTCCAGACTCAAAAATGGAATCAAACCAACAACAGGAATAAAAGGCTAGAAGCTACTCTATCATGAACCACATTAGAGTTTACAATGATTTGGTTAGCCATCAAAGAATCTCCAGTGGTAAAAAATTAGCAATTTAGCATGGACATGTGAGGCCAAAAAATTAGTAACTAAATAAAATTTGAAGCAAATAATCATAGAGACTCAAACACCGGCTATATATAAACAAATTTGTTTGTGTTTGGTTAGCTAGAAAATTTAAGTAATAAAAAAGGTCTTTTGTTGCTTTTCTCTTTCTTTGTCAATTTCATGGAATGGATATTTTGTAGAAGAGTTTAGTTATTTTTTAAGAGTCTATTAGAATGTTGTCGTGAAGGTTGTGTTAGTCATTTGAACGTGATTTATTGAGAGTCATGCATGGAGGAAACTGTTTGAAACTGTTTGGTTTGAATTTGAATTCATATAGTAGGAGAAAAGTTTATCTATAACCAAGGATTTTGAATTTTACCATTTTGTTTTAATTTAATTATTTTTATTTGAGATTTAAAAAATAAAAAACAAAACAAAACTTATGACCAAGTATTTTGAAGTTTATCACTTTTTTTTAAAATTATTTTTTTTGGAGATTTAAAAAAAAAAAAAAGTGCTTCATGTTGATAGAATAGTTTTTTTCTTTATTTTTTCCCTTTTTTTTAAAAGGATTTTGAAGTTTATAACCTTGTTTTTTTAGATTTGAAAAAAAAAAAAACGGTGCTCGATGTTGAATTGTTGATAAAATAGTTTTTCTTCTTTTTTTTCCCTGTTTTTTTTTTTTTCTTTTCTTTAAAGAAACCAAACATAATTGAGATTATTTTAATAAGTAATTGAGAGTATTTGAAATTAAATAGAATACAAATAACTTTCAATATAAAACAAATTGTTATTTTAGAATTTGCGAAAAAATACTTGAAAATACAATATTATTAGCTTTTTAATAACTCTAGAACAAAATAAATGATAGAAACGTTTTTATTTATTTATTGCAATGTAGAAACCCCCATCAAACTTTGGACAAGTTAAATGCAAGAATCTCATGCAAAATTAAAGTTTAAAAACCGCTTTTTAAATACAAGATCATCTCACCACCTCTCCTCACCCATATAAAAATACCCCTCACTCACTCTTGAAAACCATCTCAAAAACCTCAATCTAATCAAACAGGAAATTAAGGAACCTCTAGCTAGTTGGTACTAGTTTTGCACCATGGCAAAGTTCAACAACATCTTCATTATGGTAGCCTTGATCTTAGCAAGTGGAGTCATGGCCTCACCTGCTCAAAAAAAGATAAGCCCACCAAAGCATGTACCGGGGTACCCCTTGCACTTGTTGCATTGCGCTAGGAGAGTAGAAGATGAGTGTGGGAAAGAAATATTCCTTGGAATGTTTGAGAAATTACCTGTGTCTAGGAAATGCTGCCTACAGCTTATTAAGAAAATGGGAAAAACTTGTCACGATGATTTGGATAAGGCAATTGTTCACTTACCAAATTACTCATCAAGGGCATCCAAGGCAATTCCCAAGGGTAATCGAATATGGCATAAGTGTGCTTTGGTTGCTCGGCAAATTTGACATGCTCCTTCTCCATCTAGTTAAATAGTAAATTTTCTATTTAGCAATTTTGTACCACATGAATGTTAACATTGAATAAATCTTCATCTTTTATCTTTAGAAAGTACGTAATTCTGCACCAATGATCTATACCCCTATGTTGCTATTGAATTAAGTATACTCAATTATATATAGAAATAATTTGTCTCAAAAATCTAAAATTGTGTTTCTTATTCGGTGGAATGAGGCTTCCGTACGTCCAATAATCTTGTGCATTGGATAGGGTATAAGGTCAACACATGACTATTTTTGAACACATGTAGTGCACGTGTCATTACCAATACACAAGAACATTGGAGGTAAGGCAAATCTCTTTTCTTTTTACTTTTTTTAAATTCAGATGAACAATATATCACGCACAATAAGATTCAAGTCATTTCTTGTTTCCTATTCGCCTTTTCCCTCTAGTATCCACATTGCATCTCCTTTAATAGTAAGTTGTTGGGAACTAACTCTTTGCTAGACTAACTGGTACTTAGTGGTCCTCAAAGGAAACAAAATTTACATAAGATTGTATTGCCATTTATTCACCCTTGATTTTGTGCAGTTGATAATGGATAGCATTACATGTTTGAAAGGAATGGCTACATATATATATATATACACACACACACACATATATATATATCATCCTTCTTCTTTTGTCTAAATCTCAATTTTTTTTTACTTGTATGTATATATATACACCCACTATTAATAACAAGATTTCCTGTTTGAATTTCAACATTTTACGTACCAAAATACCCTCACACAAATTCTTAAATTCTCTAAATAATCTTGTCTTTTAGTTATATAATTTTAAAATTAAAAAACACAAACTGGATAAAAGAATAATTTACTATTCCTAAATTTTAGACTTTTACCTTTATCTTCTCCATTCAGCTTAAAACTAAGGACACTATTTCTATCTCATTTTTAAATATTATTCCACTTTAGCTTACCTCTTTCTTAAAAACAAAAAAAAACAAAAATACGGTTATTTATATATCACTTTTAAACATTATTACACTAAACCAAAAACACAAATAAATAAGAAAAAGTATTTTTGCACACATAAAGCGCGTGTAATGAGTCTAGTGTGTGTGACTTGACAAGAGTTACACATTTTTTTTTTTGATACAAGATAGAATTCTAATCTATCTTTTTAAGATGCTAATTGCTTTACACCTCTTTCACCTAATTAATAACACTTTTATTTCTCTCTCCTTTTATATATATATATATAGAAGAATTATATATTACTTATTTAAAACCTCATTAAAGTTCCTTTCAAAAAAAAAAAAAAAAAAAAACCTCATTAAAGTTAAACAACACCCTGCCTTTTTTTTTAAAGACAAAATAACCTACAAAAAGAATGAATAAATTAAAATGGAAAAAGTTAACGGATGCCTTATGAGCATTAATTTAGAAAATATTCTCAAAGCAACTGATTTTTTTTTTTTTCAATTTTTTATATTTCTCATGAAAATTGTATCAAAACTTTTTCAAAATGGCCCATCAGCAAATACGTTATGGCTTCCCGTTAACAAATTAATTATTCGTTGTCTTACATGCATGCACAAATTCATTGTGGTTGTGTGTAGGGGTGTCCACAGGTTGGGCCGGGTCGAGTTTGTACCCAATCCGGACTCGACCCGACCTTCTCGGGTGAGGAAGATTTCAACCCGCAACCGACCCGAATGCAATTTCAGAACAACCGGGTCAGGTCTTATTGGATTTCGGGTGTGAATCAGTCAATTTCGGGTTTTCCAATTCGCTGGATTTTGGCCGAAATTTGGCAGGGTCTCGTCAGATCTGGCCAGATCTAACAAGATTTGGCCGATATTCCTTCGTATCTATGGAAATACGGACGAGATTTGGCCAAGTTAAAATCGAGCTTACCGAAGTTTGGCCGAGTTTGAGTAGATCTAGGCTAGATTCGTCGGATTTAAGCTTATCGGAGTGAGGATTTGAGCAGATCCGAGTAAAGGAAGGCCAAACATGGCCGGATTAGAGCTAAGAAGCCCAAACTTCACTGAATTTCGACCCTCTTTTTGAGGTTTTGTCGGGCGGGTCGGTTAGATCGGGTTTTTTAGGACGAAAACCGCCACTCGACCTGCTGGGGTCAGGTTCTGAAGATTGGGACTCATCACCGACCCATTGGAGGTGTCAGTCCGGCCATGACGAGTCAGTTCCCGCGGGTCTTCGAGTACTCTGGACAGCCCTAGTTGTGTATGTGTCATTTTTTGGATTTAGGTATATAGTTTGACTTTATTTTTTAAAAATAAAGCAATAAGTGTATTTTAACCACAGCATAACAAAATCCAAAATTAAAATACCACCGTACAAAAAAGTCAATAATACCCTAAGGTTGGGGTAACAAAAGGTGCTTCTTAGTTTTTACTCAAAAAATAAGGAAACAGTAATTGCTAGGAAGCTATTCTACCACATTCTTTAATATTCTAGTTTGGTAGGGGCAACTACCCCCCTCAAATGTTAAATGCAAAACATATTTACTTCACCCTTATTAGGTTAATCAAATCCAGGTTCTTTTTATCTACTTAACGTTATATTTTTATTTAATTAAACACACTCTCTCTCTCTCTCTCTCTCTCTCTCTCTTTTATGGAAAAACACTTTCTCTTTTTTTTTTTTTTTGAGAAGAAAAACACTTTCTCTTTTAATTCCCTCATCAAATCACCAATAATGCTCCATTCGTACCATTCATATTTTTTAAGGGAACGTACTGTTCATATTTAATTTACAGGGTACAAAATTCTGACTCAATTTTTTAGGAAAACTGGAAAATCATTGTTGTCCTGTTATTTTGGTCATAATGTAGAGGTGAGAGGCTTATGTGTTTGGATAATGTGAAATGACTAGCAACTAGGAATACATGGCCCAGTTGTCCAACTCCAACTCATAGAATTGAAGAGAACGGGCCACTGATCTGAACAAAACTACCGGTGCTCAGTGCAGTGAACTCATATGCTGTTTGTTTTGTTTTGTATTTTTTTAAGTTTAATCAGTTTATTTTTATGTATAATTTTACATAAAAAATTACAAATCTATTTTTATCTAAATTATATATATTTTTATTTTAACAGTTCTCTTCATTCTTTTACCTTTTTAAAGTAAGATTACATACAACTATTACAACCTACATTTGCAGTGTGGGACTAGCTAGAGATGGTAACACCTCCTTTATGCCAACCATATTGAAAAATTGTTCTGATATTCCATGGATGAACATAGATATTAAGGCCTTTATAATTTCCTCATCATCTAATTAACCATATTTCAGGTTCAGGGATTGAAGAAGACACCTATTTCTATTATGGCCAGTGCCTCAACTTTCAAAGCTAAACTTGAGTTAATCGTGGATGAATGTGAAACACTGCACTGGAATGAATATATCACTAATAACTCTATTTTGGCCCCACAATTTTTTCTATCCAATCTCATTCATGAATCTCAATGGCCCAAGTCCTAACCCAAAAGGATAAATGGACTGGGCTACACTCACCTAATCTAACTGGCTAGTTCAGGGACCCAATAATTTGAAGGGATCACGAACGTAATGAGGAACTTGCTTAGATAGGCCACAGTTTTATACTACATATTTCAATTTCTTTCACTTCATTTGAGATAACTCCCTCTAATTGAAGGCCATAATAGTCTAATATTCTATGATGCTTTAACCTAAAACCTATTTGTTAATAGTTTGTTGCTCAATTGACACAAGTTGGTATTTTTAACGGAAATATCGAGATTTATAGTTTTCTAGTTTCTCTCGGTTTCAATACCTGTTTGAGAGCAGGAGAATACAAATGTCCATCTGAGGCAAATGTCCAGCGGCCATGTATATGTCAACAATGACTTCGATGTGTCAACACAATAATCTAATTAATACTAATATAATAAATAGAAAATTAGAGGTGGGATGGGCTTATTATAAATTCTTAGAATTTCTCTTTCAATAGGGTATAATCCAAATTGAAGTTAATTAAAATTTGACGCCTGGGTGTATACATTCTACTCTAAGTTAATTTAATTATACCACATTAGGACCCACCTCCCAAAAAAGATTAATAACTTTATGAAGGGTGAAAATAATTGGGCTCATGGCCCTTATATCCCTAATACAATTTATACTAAAATTATTTTTTAAATTGATCATTTTTATAAGAAATTCAATTAGTAATGAATTATATATATGCTTGTAAGGACACGATTTGGAACGACCCAAAACGATACTGGGTTCGCACGTAAAAAGGCCCAAACAATATCATTTATAGAGCGTGGGTTTGAAAGGCTAGGCCTTGATCACAAGTCAGTGGTATTCCGTGGTGTTCATACGTAAATAAATCGTATACGCTCTAGGAGTCTTTCTTCTAGAGGTGGGTTGGGAGGCTCTGGTTTTGGCCATCTTTCCCAGCCTCTGTTATGGATTGCTTACTTTTCCTTTTATACTAGCCTGTGTTCCTTATCCTTCGTCCATGTGTAGGGTCGACTTTTCCAAGACTGATACTTGTCCCATCAGCCCATATCCAGAGTGGTTGGGGGTGGTTGTAAAAGTTGAGGAGTATGGCTCTGTCAGATGCAGAGTATTGAATGGCAGTAAGGGCAGCTTTCCCTGTTCGTTATACTTTCCAGCGTATCCTTCTCCATTGACCTAGATATTTTAGATTTTTTCCAAGCTGCTCCTATACCATTTTTACCCTTCCTTTCGGTGAGACCTTGGACATGCCGAGGACTAAATCGTCCTCGGCTGTGTCCCAAGACTATTTCGTGCTTGTATTACCGAGCCTGGGCTATAACCTTCCTCGGCTCGGGCCTTGGGCCCCAACTAATAAATGGGCCAGGGCCACAAATTACTGGGCCCCACAATAGCCCCTCAAAATCCTGCTGTCCGACCTTTTGGTTGGAGAGGAGGGTTTTGGTAATGCCAAGCCTTTATTACGGCTCGTTTAACTCTGTCTTTCATTAATGTTGGCGTCTCTTCATCTACCCAGGAAACATACCGGGCTACGGGACATTCCTTTGAATTCATTCACAATGCGTTCCTGCCGTTTGATTGTCCAAAACGCGCCTTTAATGATTTCCCTTTACGAGACCATTTAAATTCGACGGTTATTGACGGTGTAGGGAAGTGGAACGGGTATATTCTTGTTTACCGCTTTTCCTGGAGATTTGGGCAGATTAAATGCCTCCCATTTTGCCCATCATATAAGAATGAAAGTAGGCGGTTACCTCTCTTACACAGAGACCTTTCAATATTTTTAAAGTCTAAAAATTCTTAGCCTCCCTCAGAATTTTCCATATCCGCTCATTTACACTTTGAATTATGATTCGTCCATGATAGGAGGGGGAATGAAGAGACCATACCCTTCTCAGAAATGCTACGTTCTTGTGAAGCTCAAACTGGCTCGGTCAGGGTAGGGATGGCAGAGACTCAAGATACTTCTTACCCTCCTTTCAGCCAAAATCCGAAGCAGGGGCTTGTCGCATCGATCTCTTGGTGCGGCTGAGCTGGGGTCACCCATTATCAGTACCAGCCGCTCTCTTATGAGCATAGCTAACATGGCACCAGCGTGTTAGGAATCAGGACTGACGCAGAGACAAAGTATCCCTGTTTCTTCCTCTCTTCCTTCACTGGTGTCTCCTTTTGCTTCCCCTTCTTCTTCTTTCTCATCACCAGATCCATCCTGGTGCTTTTACTTCTTCCTCTTCTTCTCCTCCTTCTCCTTATCCATCAAAGAAGGTCCTCCTCTCAATATGGGTGTTACTGGGGCAAAATTTGGAGAGACTTCGGAGCAGAGTTTAAAAAGATTTCTGGTCATTTGTTTTTTTTTTTTTTCTTTTTTTTTTTTGCAATTCGTTTTCCGTATAGGCTTGTTTAAGTCCTTCATTGTACGCTGTAATACCTTTTTATATTAATAAAAGTCAATACTGCTTTATTTGGTATATTCTAACTCTTCTTTCTGAAATGATTACCCCGTGAATAGACGTATTACCACATGACCTTTTTTATTCTGGTATTCTAAACGGTGCTTAGGACCGAAATCCTTGTTAACAAAAAGACCTTACTTTGCACTTGTTAAAACACCTTACTTTGCACTTGTTAAAACTATCTTAACATAATAATGCTGATATGAACAAATGATACTTAGGGCAGGAACCCCTACTAAGCAAAAAGAAGAATATGTTAACATGAACTTATTGAAGCTATCTTGCATAATAAGACCAACCTGAAAAAGGGGTGTATGCCCCAAACTGAATGAGGTGATGGCTGAATGCTCGGTGCTATGTAAAAAGTAATCATCCGAGGATATGTAACCCAAAAATGAACAGCCCCTGGGGGTCGCTAAGTCCGAGGACCGTGCAATACCTTACCTCTGCCCAAAACTTAATTTTGATAAGTGGTTGGTTTCCCTATAGGTTTGAGTCTGAGGACCATGCAATACCTTGGTTCTGTCCAAAACTTGATTTTGATAAGTAGTTGGTTTCCCCATAGGTTTGAGTCCCAGGACCATGCAATACCTTGGCTCTGCCCAAAACTTAATTTTGATAAGTAGTTGGTTTCCCCATAGGTTTGAGTCCGAGGACCATGCAATACCTTGGTTCTGTCCAAAACTTGATTTTGATAAGTAGTTGGTTTCCCCATAGGTTTGAGTCCGAGGACCATGCAATACCTTGGCTCTGTCCAAAACTTGATTTTGATAAGTAGTTGGTTTCCCCATAGGTTTGAGTCCGAGGACCATGCAATACCTTGGCTCTGCCCAAAACTTGGTTTCCCTATAGGTTTGAGTCCGAGGACCATGCAATACCTTGGTTCTGTCCAAAACTTGATTTTGATAAGTAGTTGGTTTCCCCATAGGTTTGAGTCCGAGGACCATGCAATACCTTGGTTCTGTCCAAAACTTGATTTTGATAAGTAGTTGGTTTCCCCATAGGTTTGAGTCCGAGGACCATGCAATACCTTGGTTCTGTCCAAAACTTGATTTTGGTAAGTAGTTGGTTTCCCCATAGGTTTGAGTCTGAGGACCATGCAATACCTTGGTTCTGTCCAAAACTTGATTTTGATAAGTAGTTGGTTTCCCCATAGGTTTGAGTCCGAGGACCATACAATACCTTGGTTCTGTCCAAAACTTGATTTTGATAAGTAGTTGGTTTCCCCATAGGTTTGAGTCCAAGGACCATGCAATACCTTGGTTCTGTCCAAAACTTGATTTTGGTAAGTAGTTGGTTTCCCCATAGGTTTGAGTCCGAGGACCATGCAATACCTTGATTCTGTCCAAAACTTGATTTTGATAAGTAGTTGGTTTCCCCATAGGTTTGAGTCCGAGGACCATGCAATACCTTGGTTCTGTCCAAAACTTGATTTTGATAAGTAGTTGGTTTCCCCATAGGTTTGAGTCCGAGGACTATGCAATACCTTGGTTCTGTCCAAAACTTGATTTTGATAAGTAGTTGGTTTCCCCATAGGTTTGAGTCCGAGGACCATGCAATACATTGGTTCTATCCAAAACTTGATTTTGATAAGTAGTTGGGGGAATTAACCTCTCGGTTATGGCACGAGACCTTGGTTTACGGGGAATTAGCTCCTCGGCCAAGCCCCTAGAACCATCCGTGCTACTGATGCTACGAAGCGCAGCCCCTAATAAGAAACATAGCCCCTGGTGGAACTTTACGCTAAAACAATACAACCGGCTGTTTAGAAGTGATAAGGGGATTGTCTCGACCTACCGCCTGTGCCAACACACAAGCCTTTCCCACAGACGGCGCCAATTGTAAGGACACAATTTGGAACGACCCAAAACGATACTGGGTTCGCACGTAAAAAGGCCCAAACAATATCATTTATAGAGCGTGGGTTTGAAAGGCTAGGCCTTAATCACAAGTCGGTGGTATTCCGTGGTGTTCATACATAAATAAATCGTGTACGCTCTGGGAGTCTTTCTCCTAGAGGTGGGTTGGGAGGCTCTGGTTTTGGCCATCTTTCCCAGCCTCTGTTATGGATTGCTTACTTTTCCTTTTATACTAGCCTGTGTTCCTTATCCTTCGTCCACGTGTAGGGTCGACTTTTCCAAGACTGATACTTGTCCCATCAGCCCATATCCAGAGTGGTTGGGGGTGGTTGTAAAAGTTAGGGAGTATGGCTCTGTCAGATGCAGAGTATTGAATGGCAGTAAGGGCAGCTTTCCCTGTTCGTTATATTTTCCAGCGTATCCTTCTCCATTGACCTAGATATTTTAGATTTTTTCCAAGCTGCTCCTATACCATTTTTACCCTTCCTTTCGGTGAGACCTTGGACATGCCGAGGACTGAATCGTCCTCGGCTGTGTCCTAAGACTATTTCATGCTTGTATTACCGAGCCTGGGCTATAACCTTCCTCGGCTCGGGCCTTAGGCCCCAACGAATAAATGGGTCAGGGCCACAAATTATTGGGCCCCACAATGCTAATTATTTAAAAAATTTCGAAAATGCGGTGGACTCCTAAATAATTTGAAAATTATTGTATTTTTACAATTAATTTTTTTATTTTTTCAGTTTTCTGGTAAAACATTAAGAGGTAATAAGCTACTTATAACTATAGAAATAGGATTGTATTGGTGTGGAATTATTTGCAAAAAAACAGTTAAAAAAATATTTTGAGTAAAATAGAAAATTGTAATTTTTTTTTTTATTTATGTTGTGTCTGTGTTAATATAAAAATAAAAATTTCCGAAGAAAATACTTTTACTGTAAAATATTTTAAAGCACAATATTTTCTTTCTAAGTTTGGTTACATCCATAAAAATGAGTTTAAAAATATTTTCCTTCATTTGGTGTAGTAGGATTGAAGAGCTAGCATGCACGAAGTTGGAGTTGAATCTACAATGGATGAATGTGTTGCAGTAGGTTATACTTGATAGTGATGCATAGAGGTTGGAAGTTTTTTTTTTTCGATGAACATTTTACGTTGAAATAAATAGAGAATTAATTTCATGTTTAATCAAACAAATAAAAAAATTTCCATAAATAAAAACAAATAAAAAAAATTAAAATGAGATTAGAACATGAAAAAGTCCTACTATATAGTCCTTGTTGGTTTACTTTGCCAACTTAAGAGTTAAGACTACTAGTCCTACTAGGACTCTCTAATATTCTCAAGGTACAAACCCAACCGACTTATGCTAATATATATATATATATATATATATATATATATATATATATATATATATATATGTTATGCGGCTTTGTAAACATGTGATCAAAGACAGCCGCAACTTTTGTTATTAGAACAGGGTTCTAGGGATTTTCAGGTTTCTCTAGCCGCGTGAGAGCTCTTTGGTGTATTTGGACTTTGGCATTTGTGAGAGTGTTTTTGGTACCCTTTGCCACATATAGTGAGTTGCGAACTCCTAGCAGACACGGAAACACTGTTGCTCTAGGTTCTCTTTCTGAGTGATTAGTCATGGATGTTGTGCGATGCTCTCGCTCTCGCTCTCTTCTTCAACGTCCGTCAATTGATAATCTTCCCGACTGTTTGTTGAGTGAAATCTTGATGCTGCTGCCTCAGAAATCAATAATTCAGTGCAAGTGTGTCTCACAGCGATGGTGCTCTCTAATCTCTTCTCCTTCTTTCGCTTACTTTGTTAACAGCAGGTTCCACGCCTCTACAATTTTGGAACGACCCTCTACCTTGCTCTTCAGCTACAACAATCGTGGTAATAAGAATAAGATGGTACTTGTGACATCAGAGGAACCCAAATTCAAATCTCTAGCCTCTTCAATACATCAATATTATAATACTAACAGCTTTGTTTCGGATGACATTGCTCAAGCCTCGTGTCATGACTTGCTTTTATGCTACAAAAATGTGTTCGTGGCCGATGATGATGTGGGGTCTCGTTCTATGACTGTGTACTACGTGCTAAATCCAATTACAAGGCAATCGATGGCGCTTCCTCCCCTATGTCGTAGTAGAAGTGCTCGGATTGGATTCATCTTCAGCTGTAAGAAAGAGCAGCAATCCAGTTATAGGGTGATGCGCATTCCTAAATTTGAGGGTGAATCAACAGAATTCAAGGTAGATATATTCTCCTCTGACACAGGCAAATGGAGTGAGTCGGTAGTGTCGTGTCCGCGGGGATTTCAGTTGGCTAACTACGCCTACGCTGGTGTTCCCTATCATGGTTTGCTTTTCTGGTGGAGTTCGAATGGACACCTTGTTGGGTTTGATCCGTACAGCAGCAAATGCTGTCGAGTGATTGACAAACCCGTGGAATTGGCACTGAAGCATGGAATTCAGCGCCTTGGTGTGTGTAATGGTGCCTTGAGAATATGCCAAATTGTAGAAGAAGATGATAGTAAGTTACTTGTTTGGGAGCTCAAGGACTATGATAAAGAAGGCAAATGGTGGTCTTTAGAGCACAAGGTTAATTTCAACGAAATAGTTTCTGATTATCCTCGGCTCAATAAACACTTGAAACATATAGTGTCGGTGCTAGCCTATCATCTGTATGACAGGGATATTGTGTATGTGATGCTTCCACCTAGAGTTTTATCACTCAACATGAGGAGAAAAACAGTGCAAATTGTCTGTGATTTTCCGAGAAATTGCACGTTTTACAATGGCTTCAACGTCTTCAAATTTGTTTTTCCTTGTTGGCCAACCCACATTCCTTCTTATCCAGAATCCCTTATAGAAAGAGAAGGCTGCCTAATTACTCTGCGGCTTGCTACCTTGGATATTAGGCAATGATTTGCTTACTATTTTCTGTTTTTTTTTTTTTTTTTTAATTACTGTTTTGTATTTGCTATATCAACAATCAATTATTTCGTAAGTTTTAGTCTGGTGATTTTGTAAACTTGGTTATCGCTTGTTCTGGCTTTACATTAATTCAACAATTAACACAGGCAAGACCATAGCTTTCTTAGTTTTTCTTAGAAGAAGAGAGAAACAAAAGCACAAACATTGTCCATAAATATACTTCATATATGGTCTGGAGTAAGCAAGATATATTTATGAACTCTCTTAAAAAGGAAAGTAAAAAGACTTCAGATAAGGCTTTGCATCACAACTCAATAGAGGAACTGCTCAGTGTCCACGCCACATGCAATGAGAAGACTTGCTAATATATATATATATATATATATATGAAATAGGTTTAAGTTACACTTTTTCTAAACCATTGGATTTAAGTAAATCCAACGGTCAAAAAAAGATACTTATTAATGCTGATATTCTGATTAATATCTTATTTATTATCCCTTATTTATGACATTCCATACATATCTTTAAACCCAAAAAAGTTATATGTTTCTCTCTTCTCTCTTTCTCCATCACTCTTCCACCTCCACTACCATAGGGTTCCACCTCCACGGCTAGATCGCCGACACCAAAAAAGAAGACCTGATAAATTTCCATTACCAGGACATTATTGTTGGCATATGCGGAAGTTTTATTGATAAGGTGCAATGGATTATAAGGTGTTTTTTTTTATGATGCAGAGCTACTGCTCCTACACAATGCTAGATAGGTTTTTTTTATCTTCATAAAGCAGTACAATAGCACTTATTTATACTTGAAAGGGCCTTCTAGACTTCTAGATACAAATAACTGACTTAAGAACACCAACAATTTATCACCCTAGAATACTAACAGCCATCATCTAGAAATTTCTTTATTAAAATTACAAATTAATTTCTAACACCCCCTCTTAATTTGTAATCTTTAATTGCTTCTTGAACCGCTCCATTTTGTCAACTGTAGCTGCTTTGGTGAGAACATCTGCTCGGCGATCATAGGGACTGATGAATTTCATTTTGATTTCTCCTTCACTAACCCAGTCTCGAATAAAATGGTGCTTAAACTCAATGTGCTTTGTCCTTGCATGAAAAATAGGATTCTTAGTCATTGCAATGGCTGACATATTGTCACAGAAAATAACAATAGGTTCTTCAATTTTTCGCTACAAATCTGAAAGTAATCTCCTTAGCCAAATAGCTTCACTATAGCACTTATTTATACTTGAAAGAGCCTTCTAGACTTCTAGATACAAATAACTAACTTAGGAACACTAACAGTTTATCACCCTGGAATACTAACAGCCATCATTTAGAAATTTCTCTATTAAAATTACAAATTAATTTCTAACAATTATCAGGTCTTCTTTTGTCCAAAAATAGGACGATCTAAGATCTTGAAAGGTGTCCCGCCCATCTATCTTCATACTGAAATTTTTCTATCCCATTCTTGAGACAAGACAAGTTGTTAGGAGGAGAGGACAAAAGCAAAAATCAGCATCTACATAATAAAACACATAAAAAATCCAGACCAAAAGATGACTCTAAGAACATCCACAAAACCAAGAAAAAAACCAAACGCTTTCCTGTACTTAATCCTTCAAGGATCTATGAAAGGTCGGCTTGCCTTCATTTCTATCTTGTAATTTTTTTTTTTTTTTTTTTTTTGAAGGAAAGGAACTAAATCATGTACATATTAATATTATAATATACTCAGTCCTAGCGAAGTTCACAAAAGGCATAAAGAAGCTTAATTCCAAACAAATGAAGAATGAGCAAACATCAAACTAACTATAACTAGTTGATGTCTGCTTCATTCGATTGAGCCCTCATTGATTTGGAAATTTAGAACATAATCATCAAACAGAGAGTCAACTGACTCTAGTTCCCAATCACTAACATCAAGAGAAAATCTTATATTCAATGGCCATGCCCTCCTAAGTCCTATCAAGGGGAAGCCTTCAAGCAAAAGATCTAACAGACGCATCCTTATTAGCTGTAATGACATATAATTCAAGATACAATTTTTGTTGATCTCCACACCATACATCTTGCTTGGGGATTCACTTCTAATGACTTTGTGCCTTTGTTCATAGACTCTCTATTCTCTTGAACATAATTTTATTTTTGTTGTTTTCCTGTACATATGTTTTTAAGACTACTTCATCTTTTTCAAATGAAGTAGTACTTTCTTTTAATAAAGTTTTTCTTATTTATCAAAAAAAAAAAAAAGACAATGACTTCTGATTTACAGTACAATCCTTTGTTAATTAATTGAGCAAATAATTTCATAGCATATAGCCACTGCATTTTCTCAATAAAATTAATTAATGATTTTCATACAAAAATCACACGAATAGTGGCTAAGCATAGGATAACATGCAATTGTCAGGACAAACAAATGTAAGGAATGAAATGAATATGAGTTGAGTTCTCTTCTCTTTTTTTTGCTGTCGGCAACCTGGTTGTGGAGGTGGAACCCTATGGCAATGGAGATCGAAGAGCGATGGAGGAGAAAGAGAGGGCAGAGAAAAACGTGTGGTGGAGAGAGAGAGAGAGAGAGAAATGTACACCTTTTTTTGGATTTAGAAATATGTATGGAATGTCATAAATAAGGGATAATTAATGAAATACTAATCAGAATATCAGCATTAATGAGTATCTTTTTTTAACCGTTGAATCTACTTAAATCCAATAGTTTAGAAAATGTGTAACTTTTTAGAGTTACGTATATTAAAGAGTTACATTAGGACCAGGTATAACTTGAATCCATCTCTCTCTCTCTCTCTCTCTCTCTCTCTCTCTCTCTATATATATATATATATATATATATAAACTAACTTGTTTTGTTTAACCTATTCAAAATTATTGAACACCTTTGTAAGCGACTAAATTTCTAGTTTGAAATAAATCAAACAAGTAAAATAGTTTCACAAATGCAAATTTGTATTGATGATTGTATGGTACAATTCTCTGGAATTACAAAAGAGTGATCCTCTGATTCGATCTCCTTGCAAAACTTATTGATTAGATTTATGGCAATGTGGATTTGACTTAAACACAAAATATCCTTCAATTTGGTTGAGGGATGGATCGAAGATTACTGAAACGGAATTACAATGAATTTCTGGCTATGAGCTTGTTTAGAAATCCTTTGTTCTTCGCGTTCTTCGTGTTCTTCGTGCGTTCTTCGTGTTCTTCGTGCGTTCTTCGCCTTCGAAGGTTTGTGGTGGAAGTTCTTCGGAGCTTTAAAGGCTTGAATCCGTTGAGCTTCAATGATTTGTGATTTGTTGATGTTTTCGGACACTTTTGGCTTGATTCCCGTGAACTTTAGGATCTAGGCAGATGATCTGGATGATTCTGCTTCAAATGTTCTCCGATTTTGGAGTTGAAGTTCTTGAAGTTCTTGAAGGCTTTGAGGCTTGATTCCTACAGAGCTTCTGTACTTCTGAGTGCTTCTGAATCTTCTCTGATGCTGCTTGTGCTTCAGATGGCTTGGTTCCTCCTCTTGAATGCCTTAGGAAGGCTTCTATTTATAGGAGTTTAGAGGTGGGTGAGCGACACATGGCGGAGTCTGATTGGTGACACATGTCACAGCCTGATTGGTCCGCTTGTGTCATTGCTTACACGTGCGAGGCTGCTTGTGTCATCGCTTACACGTGCGAGGTTGCTTGAGTCATCGCTTACACGTGCGAAGCTGCTTGTGTCATCGCTTACACATGCGAAGCTGCTTGTGTCATCGCTTACACATGCGCTGATGTGTGATTGGTTTTTGCATGACACTTGGCAAATTTCTGTTGGTTTCTGAGTAGTGATAGCAAAACCTAGCAACAATACGTGTCGCTTTGTAATTGGCTGTATTTTATGGATTTGATAATGTGACGTGTCAGCTTGTGATAGGTCGGGAATTTTCCCTTTCTACAAATGCCCCCTCGAGACTCGTTCACGCACACAGTTTTGGAGTGTGGTGTGGGAATGAGTTTCGAAAATGGATTTTTGTACTTGACTCTTTAAGTGAAGTAGTTGAAGGTGGTGGAGCTGTTGAAGGTGGTGGAGCTTTTAGCAGGATGAGATAATTTCCGAAGAGTAGACCCACCCATATGAAAAGCTTTAATGAGACCAAAAAGGGGTCTGCCAGTATTTGAATGTACTTGCATGACCGAGCTTTCTCAGCATAGTTTAAGTTGAAGTAATTTCAAAATAGTGTTCTATGGTATTTGAAGTGGGTTGGTGAGGCTGAAAGTTGTTTGCAAGAAGTTGGATATACTTGCAAGATTGAATCATTTCAACAGAGGTTAAGTTGAGGTAATTTCAGGAGAGTATTTTGGATCGTTGGCGGCGATCACAGGGTGTAAAAGATGGGGAAGATGAGAGAATGGTGGCTGGGTACAGCATGCAGAGTCATGGGGCTAACCTCGTGTTTTTAAGAACTTCTGGTGAAGTTATCTCGGAAGAACATGCTTTGGATTACGGCGAGGATATGTGGGAAAGTGGTTGAATGCGCATGTGTAATTGTATCACTCAGCTTAAGTTGAGGTAATTTCAGAAGCTTATGGATTCTGGGTATGCTAGTGGTGGCAATGAAGAAGATGGAGATGAAGCAAAGTGAATGGATGAAACATACCCACCATGGCGCTGGCCCTGTATGTTGGGGACTTTTTGGTGTAGATGTCTCTGGGAAGTACACCTTTGGATATGGGACTGACTGCATGCTGAATGAGGTCTGTCGGTAAGTTATTGAATGTGCCTGTGTGATAGGACCATGCCGACAGACGTTAAGTTGAAGTAATTTCAGAAGAGTACTTTCTGAAATACTTCAAGCTGAATTTAAGTTGGAGTAATTCCAGAAAATGTGTTTCGAGGTACCAGCAATGATGACCTTTGGGTCCCACGGTAGTGGGGACATGGAATAAGGCATTGGTGACCATTTACCGGCATCAAAGGCTGAATTTTGATGAGCTGGTGCCTTGAAGGTTATTTCAAGTGTTGGATGGAAGACAATTTGTAGGATACCCCAACACTTTTTACCATCTTCACCTACTGCCACTTGTTGGAAAAGCACAGAAAAATGAAAGATGGAGCTAACTTGTGATTCTGGTCTTTGAAACCAGCCAAGTTGCTGTTTGTTCCGAACCACTGTTTCTGTTGGAAGACCAAGCAATTGGAGAGAGACTACGGGAGACCTGAGGTTAGGAACAGGTGTCTCTGCTGGACTTGGGTTTCCTGGCCAACCAAATCCACGAAAGCATGGGAGGTCGATACAGACCTTGTTATGAATAATTTTGTAGACAAAGGTGGTCGTTAAGTGGAGAAACAAAATTTGTTTGGATCTCAAAACTGCAATGATGTTGTAAATAGGGTTTCGACCGAACCATAGAAGGGTTGATCTCAAACCGATTATGAAGCAATATTGGTTGCTAGGTGTTGAGAATGATGAGGCCATAGTGAGAAATGGCTGTGAAAATGAGGACTTGAAAATCTGAAAGAAGCAAACTTTCATTTCATGATTCAGTGTGTTTTTTTTTTTTTTTTTTTTTTTTTGATGAGTTCTTGATGAATCCGGCCCTTTTATTTATAGTGGAGAGACGAAGAATGGTAGATAGGTAGTTGAGAACGGTAGTTGAGAATTTTTGGTGAGAACGGTAGATGGGAATGGTAGGTGGGAATGGTAGGCATCGAATGAGAATGGTAAGTTAAAGACTGGTAGGCACCGAACAGGAATGGTAGGTTGAACTAATGACTCGGTGTAATTTCAAGTTCGAGACACACTTGTGAGAGTTCATTTGTATTTTGAGAGGGAGTTTTGATGAAGTTTGGAGAATAACCCTGAGGGGATCTCAATTAAATGGATGAATCTGAAATTTTGATCTCAGGAGCTTAAGTTTTGGACATCGTCAGTACTTCAAAGATGTGGGTTTGATTGGTGATCACCAAATCCAAAATAAATAAGTGGATTTCAAAATCAGAATCTTTGAGAAAGTCCGAATAGGACAAGCTTTGCTCGAATGTCTTGATTCTTGGTCAAAGTTCACTTTAAAGCCAACAGTTGTAGAATCACACCATTTGAGCAATTTTGGATTCTCAAATGAAGAAATAGACCCCAAATTTGGAATGTACATGAAAAATTGAGCAAGGCAAATGTGGCTTGAAAATTTTGACTTTAGGTTGATTTCAACATAAAGGTCAACTGTCTTGGAATTTGAGCCATTTGTGCAATTTTCGAGTCTCAAATGATGAAACGGAATCCAAAATCGGAATGTACACGAAAAATTGAGCAAGATAGGTCCATCTTAAAATTTTTGATATTTGTTCAACATTTGCACAAAAGTTAACTTTTTTTGGAAATTGGACGTTTGCACAATTTTCGAGCCTCAAATGAAGAAATGGGTCCCAAAATCGGAATGTACTCGAAAAATTGAGTAAGACAGGTCCGTTTTGAAATTTTTGACTTTTTGGTCATGGTCAAAGGTCCGCTTGGTCCAAGCATTTTTTTTTTTTAATTTAATTTAATTCTTTTTTTTTTTAAGGGGTTCGGATCCGGGTCAAACCGGGTCGGTCCGGGTCTAATCTGGACCTCTGGATCAATGGGTCAGCAGGCGTGGGAGATGACGTCATCCATGACGTCACATTGCTGAGGACGCGTGTGGCACGTGCGACACGCTTGAGGAAACTCCAGCGCGTGAGATCTGATGGAGGCGCGTGTTCGTTGAGGCGAACATTCCGGCGGCGCGTGTAAGCGCGTCGCAGCGCTTTTGATCCCGAAATTTTTGGGTTTTGTACTTCGAAGGCCGTAGAATCTAGTGGTGTGGTCCGTTTTCCAAAATCATGGGCAGATTTGCGCAGATTTGAAGGATTAGGCCGCGGATCGTCGGTAGTCTCTGGCGGCGGGTGCCTGGGTTTTTGGACCTGAAATTTCTGGGTTTTGTAGATCGTGGGCCGATGGATCCAGTGATGGCACCCGTTTTGTGAAAATTTTCTCAGACTTGTGCAGATTTGAATGAGAAACCCGCGGGACGTTTAGGAGTTTGTGGCCGCTCGTGGCGGCGCATCTGGGCCTGGAATTTTCAGGTTTGGTGGATCGAAGGCTGTAGAAGACTTCTGTGATGTCGGTTTCTTGGATCTATAGTCTTTGGCGGCTCTGACAGTGTTAAGCATGTGGTTCTGCTTTCAAGGTCGGCAGCTTTGAAAAATATGTGGGCTAGATTTTCATCCCAGGTCTAGTGCAGTAGTTTTTTAGATGACATGCGTACTTTTGCAGGCCTATAAGCCATCTTTTCTGAGGTCTAGCGTAATATTTTCTTCCTGACAGTATGATACATTTATGAACACCATTTTCTTTTCAAGGTTTGGCGCAGACTTCTTTGACCTTTAGTGTTTGTAGAATCTGACTTTGAGCTCCACAAATCTCTATATAAGGCCATTCAAGACATGCACTAACTTGTACAAGCAGCATCTCTGATGAGTAGCATAATTCTCTAAGCTTAGAGAAATTATGCCTTTCTCTTCTTCTCCTTTTTTTTATTATTATTTATATTTACATATATATATATATATATATATATATATATATATATTTTCTTTATGACTTGCTTTATTCGTACTGATTTTTTTTTTTCACAGGCTAGATATTGGAAATGAAGCACTCTCTTTGATTTTTTTTTATTTTTTTTTTTTTTAGACGTACCATGAGATTTTCTTCTGATAAGCTCTTTGTTGTCGCTTGTTTTTGTTATGTAGCATGCTTTCCTTGGCAATTAAGCTGCACCAACACTTGTCTTTTTAACACAGCCATCTCAAGAATCTTTGCAATGTAGCCGCATCAAGAGTTTTTACCTCGAAGTCGTGCCAGCATTCATTTTTGTCATAAAGCTGCCTCGACATTTTATTTGCATTGACGACACATCTACACTTCATCCATATCGAAATCGTGACAACATTTATCTTTGCCATGAAACCACGTCAACACTTCATTTGCCGAAGCCGTGACAACATTCATGAAGCCACGTCGAAACTTCATTTACACAGAAGTCATACCAACGTTTATGGAGCCATGTCAACACTCCATTTATACCGAGGCCATGCCAACATTCATGAAGCTATGTCAACACTCCATTTATACCGAGGCCATGCCAACATTGCATCTTTGCCATGAAGCTATGTCAACACTTCATTTTTGTCATGAAGCCATCACAACACTCCATTCGCACCTGCACTTGTATTGAAGTCATACCATCATTTGCACTGAAGCCGTGACAACATTTATCCATGCCATGAAGCTACGTCAACACTTCATTTGCACCGAAACTATGTCATCGTTCATCTTTGCCATGAAGCTATGTCAACACTTCATTTGTGCCAAGGCCATGAAGCCACGTCAACACTCCATTTTCGCCAAAGCCGTGCTAACGTTCATTTTTGCCATGAAGCCACGACAACACTTCATTTGTGCCAAAGCCATGAAGCCACGTCAACACTCCATTTTCGCCGAAGCCGTGCCAACGTTCATTTTTGCCATGAAGCCACGACAACACTTCACATTAGCACCTGCACTCGCATTGAAGTCGCACCAAAATCTTTTTTAGAGGCAATATAGTTCAAACATCAAGGGTGCATAACATTTGAAGACGCCAGAGCATGTTACCAAGATTTTGAAGATGTTGAAACATGCTAGTAGAGGAGAGATGATGCCACACCGACTTCAGATATATAATTTATCATCATTCCGGAGGAAGTTGACGTCATCCAGATTTCAGAGACATGATGTGAAATGACACCACTCAGCAGGGAGATGATGTGGTTCTAATTTCAGAGTTATGAAGTGGCACAACCTAGAAGAGAGACAATGTAGCCTAGACTTGGAAGGTACAAGGAGATGCCCCCGGGAGATAAATATGCAAAGTATACCTCAGAGATGTGGGAGGATGGCCACAGAAAATGAGCAATGCTATGAAGACTTCATTTCTTGCAAAAGAGGTTGGAGATTTTATTTTACTCCACAACCAAGCATCAACCTATGTTTATCATCATTTCACAGAAAGTTAAGCAACGTCAACTCCTTACAGTCTTCATTTTCTACTACGCCGATCTTTGATCATCCTATTGAGCAATGCCTTGCCAACCGAAGGGACCTTAAAAGCGCATTGATGACTGTTGGAAAACTCCTCAAGTTAGACTGGCCATCCTTCTTCTTTTCATGTGACTGAACTTAGTGACAAGTACTAAGCTGCCTACGTACCCCGGAGAGGGATCAAGTCATCACGTAGTTCAACAGATTTTATTTTATTTTATTTTATATTTTTTTTTTTTATGATTTCCTTTTTTTTTTTTTAATAATTTTTTTTTTAGTGCATGACTGAACTCAGCAAAAGATACTAAGTTGCCTACGTACCCTTGAGAGGGATCAAGTCATCACGTAGTTCAAATGATTTTTTTTTTTTTTTGATAATTTCTTTTTCCTTGATGATTTTTTTTTTTGGATAATTTTTTTTTCCTTGATGATTTTTTTTTTTGGATAATTTTTTTTTTGTTTTTTTTTTTTTTTATTGATTTCTTTTTGGATGATTTTTTTGCAAAAAAGGGGGGCTCAGTGTGCAATAGTGGGTATCACCACTAATCGAACCCGAGACGGCCTCAAGGGCGACATGGGCATCCAACCACTACGCCACACTAGCAATTGGTGACATAGAGTGGGATTAATTTCTCCTTATTGGTATGCTTTCAAGGGTAATGGGAAGACATCATGTACTCTTGCAGCGCTACAGTGGGTAGTTTAAGCTCTTACCGAGGAGCAATCCTTGATTTTCAAGCATAGAAGCGTTTGAGGAACTTCCCATTGATGGGGCCGATCCTTACACCATCATTATCAATCAACTTGTAAGCTCCATTGGTGTAGACTTCTTGCACAACATAAGGTCCATCCCATTTTGAAGTGAACTTATTGCCTGTACAATGAGTTGTGATGATAGGTCTTCGAACGGCAAGGACTAAGTCACCAACTTGGAATGATCGTGGTTTAACTCTTTTATTGAATGCGCTTGAAAGACGAGCTTGATAGCACTCAAGGCGTTGTTGGGCCTCGAGCCTTTTCTCATCAAGCGCCTCTAATTCTTGCAGTCTGAGCTTGGCATTTTCTTCTCCAGTCAATCCTTCTTGAATGGCAATCCGTAATGATGGGATTTGGCGTTCTAAGGGAAGAACGGCTTCCACTCCATAAACAAGAGAATACGGCGTTGCTTGAGTAGGCGTTCGAAATGTTGTTCGATACGCCCATAATGCTTCTCCGATTCTTTCATGCCAGTCTCGCTTTGTCTTGGATACCACTTTTTTCAACAAACTGCCAAGTGTTTTGTTAAATGCTTCAGCTAGTGCGTTTGCCGGGGCATTGTACATGGAGGAGTTGTATTGTTTAAATTCAAACTTCTCGCATAGCTCTGTCATCAGCCTATTGTAGAATGGTTTGCCATTATCAGTTATGATATACCGAGGGACACCATACCGATAGATCAAGTGAGTTCGAATGAAATTGACCACCGTTTCTTTCTTCACTTCCCTAAGGGGTACAGCTTCTGCCCATTTCGAGAAGTAGTCAGTTGCGGCCAAGATGTACAAATGGCCACCGAATGACTTTGGTAATGGCCCTATTGCATCAAGTCCCCACGCATCAAAAGGCCAAGAAGCTACAGTTGGGTGTAGAGGTTCTGGCGGCTGATGGATGAAGTTTGCATGATACTGACAAGCTTCGCACTTCTTAGCGCACTCCATAGAATCTTGCACCATTATAGGCCAATAGTAACCCATTCGTTTGATCCTATAGTGTAACTTAGGACCTGACTGATGTGCGCCGCATATTCCAAAATGAGCCTCCTCTAAAGCTTGTTTAGCCTCCTCTTCTCCTAGGCAACGGAGAAACAATCCATCAAATGAACGGCGGAAGAGAGTGTCTTTATAGTAAATGAATCGAGCAGCCCTTCGCCGAACTTCGGTCTTGTGGCGTTTATCATCTGGGAGTCTTCCATGTTGAAGGTATTCAATCATCACTTGTCGCCAATCTTCTTTTTCAACAAGGCATACAGAAATGATGTTGGCTTGCTCTTCTTCATCTTCTTCAACTAGGAGAGGTACCACCCACCTTTGGGAAATAGCAACTTTGGTTGTCTCTTCTTGGGATAATGCTAAGGCGGTAGCCAAATTAGCTAAAGCATCGGCCTGTCTATTCTCCTTCCTTGGTATATGCTCCAATGTGGTGGCCTCAAAATTTGCTACCAACTTCTTCGCATATTTGCAATAAGGGATAAGGTCTTCTTTCTTGACATCATACTGCTCTGAGACTTGATTGATAATTAATTTGGAATCCCCAAAGATCTCAAGCTGCGATATGCCCATCTCAATGGCCATTTGTAGACCAATAATCAATGCTTGATACTCGGCTACGTTGTTTGAGCAAAGTTCACTCAATGAGAACGAGTATAGAAGTATTTGCCGTTGTGGAGAAACAAACACTACACCTGCCCCCGCTCCTTCCCGACGTGCGGCCCCATTGAAAAACATCATCCATGGTGGCATTACTTCAATGTAAAACACATCTTCATCTGGGAAATCATCGGAGAACTCCCAATCAGATGGAACTGGGTGATCAGCTAAAAAGTCTGCCAACGCTTGTCCTTTGACAGCTTTTTGTGGAACATATGCAAGGTCATATTGTTGTAGCAGGACTGCCCATCGAGCTATACGACCTGAAACCAGTGGCCTGGAGAGGACATATTTAATTGGGTCCGCCTTTGCTATCAAACGGACCGTATATGCTTGCATGTAGTGCTCCAGTTTGTCTATGGCAAAGAAAAGAGCGAGGCACATCTTTTCGATAGGAGAATAATTTAATTCAGCCCCATTAAGAGTTCGACTCAGATAATAAAGAGCTCTTTCTTTCCCCTCCTTATTTTCTTGCGCCATAAGAGCACCTAGGGACTTTTCTTGTGCCGCAATGTACAGCACCAGAGGCTTTCCTGGGATAGGAGCACCTAAGACTGGAGGATTAAGCAAGTATCTTTTGATGCGTGCAAAAGCATTGCTACAAGCCTCATCCCATTCAAAGTGCACATCCTTCTTCATTAACCTGTTGAAAGGTTGACATCGACCAGCCAAGTTCGAGATAAATCGTCGTATGTAGGCTAGTTTTCCCTGCAAGCCTCTAAGTTCTCGCAAATTCTTGGGCTCTGGCATTTTCTGGATAGCTTCAATTTTGGACTGGTCAATTTCAATACCGCGGTGCCTCACAATGAAACCAAGAAATTTACCAGATGTTACGCCAAAAGCGCATTTGCGGGGGTTCATTTTAAGCTGATACTTTCTTAGGCGATTGAACACGGATTGCAGTTCTACCAGATGGTCTTCCCTTCTTTTTGTTTTAACCACCAGATCATCGACATAACACTCTACGTATTTATGAAGTACATTATCAAAGATTTTTTGCATGGCCCGTTGATAAGTAGCACCAGCATTCTTTAGCCCAAAAGGCATTACTTTGTAACAGTAAATGCCTTTAGGAGTACGAAAAGCTGTAAGCTCTTCATCCTTCGGATTCATTCGAATTTGGTTATAACCTGAAGAACCATCCATGAAAGATAAAGCTTCATGACCAGTAGTGGCATCGACCATGACCTCAGTGATGGGTAATGGAAAATCATCCTTGGGACATGCATTGTTCAAATCACGGAAGTCAACGCACACTCGGATTTGTCCATTCTTCTTTTTGACAGGGACAATGTTAGCGATCCATTCCGGGTACTGTACTTCACGAATGAAGCCCGCTTCAATGAGCTTATTGACCTCGGTTTCTATTTGAGGGATAAGCTCTGGCCAAAAGCGTCTTTGAGCTTGTTTAACTGGGCGCACGCCCTTCTTTACTGCCAAATGGTGTAGAGCAATACTCGGATTGAGCCCAGGCATTTCCTTGTAAGTCCAAGCGAACACATCTTTGTATTCTACTAGGAGCTTGAGGTATCCTTCCTCTTCTTCAGGGGTGAGAAGTGCACTGATGAAAGTTGGCCGGGGTTCTTCAGCAGTTCCTAAATTGATCTCTTTAAGTTCATCAACTGTAGCTTGTCCTCCATCTTCCAAGGCTGGAGGAGCTTCATCGACCTCTTCATTGGTTGCTTCAGCATCTGACAGTGTACCCTCTTCTATTGTAATATGAAACGAGGATGATACCTCTTCAATCTCCTCATCATGGACGGGTGACTGACTTGTATGCACAATCGTTCGTCTTTTGACTTTGAGCGAGAGTGTCCCGATTTGGTGTTAAACAAGTTGTATTTAACCTGTCGAACACTGTGATTCGTGATGACGAGGCCTCGATGCGATCAAACACTGAGACACGAGGTGAAGAATGGTCTTTTCTTTGGTTTGAACTTTCGCTGACCTCCACTGTTATGTATTGGGAACTCGAAGGATCGCTTCTTTTCTTGATCCATATCTGAGCTGGTTGTTCGGGAGTATAACCTAATCCGGTCTTTGGGATAGGAATTTCATGCCCTTCAAGCCGCATTTTCCTTTGTGTTTTGCTAAGGCCATGCATCTTTTCTCCGGTGGCTTCTGGAATTAGCTTCCCTAAGTCTTCTTGTTTTGAGAAATCGTAGCCTGCTTTGGCTAACAGCCTATATGCCTTTGGGTCGAACCATTCTTTCGTCCGCTCACTTGGTAGAATATCATGCTCTATCGGACTTTGTGAAGACCTCACAAATCCATTTAACGGCTTCGAGGGCAAAGGATTTGTGGATGAAGTTAAAGGCATGGCATGATTTTCTTTCAATATGGCTACATCCTCCATCGTGAGCTTTGCAAGAAGCCTTCCCACTTCTTTTGTAGGTTGAAGGCATTCCGTGAATGGTGATTGTCCATTCTTGCGGTGTGATAATGGTATATACCGGAGGAATGGTTCTGGACCTTTCTTCGGGGAAGAAATGTCCTTTTTGGCGATGAATTTAACATGCTCCTTTTCATCCTGTTTACTTTTCTTAGACGGGATCTCAACTGGAAGAACCTCACTAGAAATGTCTTCTTTTGCATAAAATTTTGCATCAGCAAAATGAGCTTCGGTCTCTGCAAAAGGCTTCAAATCGGCATTGACTTTTTTTATTCCATTTTGAAAGAATTTGAAGCATTGATGCAAGGTCGACAGCACTATTCCATTTTCATGGATCCAAGGACGTCCTAACAACATGTTGTAGGTCGTCTTAGCGTCAATGACGTGGAACAAGACGTTGCTTTTCAATTCTCCAATGGTTAATTCTAGGTGGATCAGGCCGATTGCACGTTGTCCTCCTTGGTTAAAACCTTGGATGACCAAACGACTATGTGATAATTCTTCCATAGTAAAACCCAGTTGTTTCATGGTCATCTTTGGAAGTATGTTAACGGCTGAACCTCCGTCAACAAGGATACGCTCGATCCTTTGTTCACGAGCATAACCAGAGACATAGAGTGGGCGATTGTGGGGTTTAGAGCCTAACAATAGATCCTCATCCGTGAAGGTTAAGTCTAGAGAGCATGCGTAACATCCCTGTGTTTGTTGAAGCGTATTGGTATGAGGGGCGTATATCTCTGGTTTTTCAAGAGCTTGGGTGAGCACTTCTTTTGGTGATGTGGAGGATTGCAAGGGTTTAACTTCATTAACCTGAGATTGGAGTTCCTCCAAAGACGACGAGGTCTCTTTTGGATCACCATGGTCAATGTCCTCCTTTTCGTCCTGAATTTCGCAACGAGAGACTGTGTGGACGGCCTCGGCTGAGTCATTTTGAAAGAATTTTCTGGGGAAGAATTCTTCCAAGGTGATGAGCCTTCGGGATTTTCGGGTTTGTGCTGAATCTTCATACACTTTTGTTCCTAGTCTTCCTTGCCTCTTATAACTCATTCTTTTTTACCAAGGCTGAATCTGCTTTTGTGCTTTTTTGGACTCTTGGGTGATCAAATGAAGAGGGAATGCTCGTTTCTTCTTCCATCTCTTGCGAACAACCATCGTCCAGCCTTCTTCCTCATCCATCATTGACCTTTTATCATCATTCGACTTATAATGAGGTGCTTTTTGTGAGAGCTGAACTTGAACTGGTTCTAGAGAACCAAACTGGATGAGCGTGGTATTTGCCCCTTGCTTAGTAGTCGGAGACAGGGAACTAGGTAACCCACAAGAAAATGTGACAAGGTTTGACTGAGCAACATCATTAAAATCCAAGTCGATTTTCCTTTCCTTGGCTAGCTTCATGATGAGTTCTTTAAGAACAAAACATTTTTGGATTGGATGACTTATGATGCGATGATACTTACAATAGTTCGGGTCATCAACTTTCCTCATCTCTTCCGGTCGTTTGCATTCTGGTAATTCAATTAATTTCAACTTGAGCAATTGTTCTAGCATTTCAGGCATATCAGCGTCTAGGAAAGGATAGACCTTTTGTTCCCATTCCTTAAGTGATGAGCGACGCGTCTCACGCCGTTGACCTCCTTCGGGCCTCTTTTCATTGGCCTTCACAGTTTTTGTTGAAATTTTGACTGGGGCAGGATTGACATTCATTGAGTCTTTGATATTACTTTTCGCATTCCTATCATTTTTCCTTATTTCCCGTCTTTCTTTCCTTTCCTCAGGTACGGGAGGTTTCGTATTTCCATGGCTGGAAATACTTAATTCCATGTCATGCGCACGAGTTGCCAACTCTTCAAATGTTCGGGGCTTTACTCCTTGAAGGATATAAAGAAGTCCCCAATGCATGCCTTGGATGCACATCTCTATAGCAGATATTTCAGTAAGTCTATCCCTGCAATCTAGACTCAAAGAACGCCACCGATTGATATAATCAACGACGGGCTCATCCTTCCACTGTTTAGTATTGGTAAGCTCCATCATGCTTACTGTGCGTTGTGTGCTGTAGAATCGGTTGAGAAACTCCCTTTCAAGTTGTTCCCAGCTATCGATTGATTCGGGCTCTAAGTCTGTATATCAATCAAAGGCATTCCCCTTTAGTGAACGAACAAACTGCTTTACAAAGAGGCCTCCTTGAGTCCCTGCGTTCTCGGAAGTTTCTACAAAGTGAGCAATGTGTTGCTTAGGGTTTCCTTTGCCATCAAATTGCAAAAACTTGGGAGGTTGATACCCATTTGGCATTCTCATGTTATCAATGCGCTTTGTATAGGGTTTGGAATATATGAGAGAACTTGTAGAAGAACCTCCATATTGTGCCCGAATGGTATTTGTAATCATGTCCTGCAGTTGTTGGACAGATATCGAGGCCATTGAGGTGGAATGTCCGTGTTGAGAAGTGCCTTCACCTCCTTTTCCTATATCACCCTTGGTGTTTTCTCCTTTGAAGGTAAAGCCAGGTGGGTGCTCGGGGCCAAGACTTGATTCACCCGAATCTTGTACCTCCAGCTTGTTCATTAGGGTTGCAATTTTGACGTCCTTTTCTTCAAGTGCCTTTGTGAGAAGGATGACCCTTTGTTCCATTTCAGCCATCTTTTCTTCCATGGTAGAGGTGTTAGTCATCATTACTGGCATGACCTCTATAGATGACGGAGAAAATGATGAAACAGGATGAGTCAGAGGTGCTTCACTCCTTAAGTTTCTCATCACGGGTGAAGAGTTGATAGAAAAGGTCTTTGTTGGGGATGATTCATTACTGGTCTCCAAATCTTTCGAGGCAGATGAATCTTTAGCGGTAGCTTTCCTATTTGCAAGAAAGTCTAGAGAGATGACAGCAAGAGGTTGGCTTTCTTGGGTTGGTTGAGGTTGAAGTCGATCAAGAACCTTGGACCGACTGCGAGTGATTGGGCCGACATACTCATCAGCACTGGAATCATCAACCACTGATTTTCGGACATTCTTGCTAGAGGCCATTGAAGCTAGTAGCAAAATGATGTCGAATTTCTTTTCTTTGGAAGGAGAAAGAGATGAGAGGCAAAGATGTCCCACTGGGCGTGCCAGAATTTGTAAGCGACTAAATTTCTAGTTTGAAATAAATCAAACAAGTAAAATAGTTTCACAAATGCAAATTTGTATTGATGATTGTGTGGTACAATTCTCTGGAATTACAAAAGAGTGATCCTCTGATTCGATCTCCTTGCAAAACTTATTGATTAGATTTATGGCAATGTGGATTTGACTTGAACACAAAATATCCTTCAATTTGGTTGAGGGATGGATCGAAGATTACTGAAACGGAATTACAATGAATTTCTGGCTATGAGCTTGTTTTGAAATCCTTTGTTCTTCGCGTTCTTCGTGTTCTTCGTGCGTTCTTCGTGTTCTTCGTGCGTTCTTCGTCTTCGAAGGTTTGTGGTGGAAGTTCTTCGGAGCTTTAGAGGCTTGAATCCGTTGAGCTTCAATGATTTGTGATTTGTTGATGTTTTCGGACACTTTTGGCTTGATTCCCGTGAACTTTAGGATCTAGGCAGATGATCTGGATGATTCTGCTTCAAATGTTCTCCGATTTTGGAGTTGAAGTTCTTGAAGTTCTTGAAGGCTTTGAGGCTTGATTCCTACAGAGCTTCTGTACTTCTGAGTGCTTCTGAATCTTCTCTGATGCTGCTTGTGTTTCAGATGGCTTGGTTCCTCCTCTTGAATGCCTTAGGAAGTCTTCTATTTATAGGAGTTTAGAGGTGGGTGAGCGACACATGGTGGAGTCTGATTAGTGACACATGTCACAGCCTGATTGGTCCGCTTGTGTCATTGCTTACACGTGCGAGGCTGCTTGTGTCATCGCTTACACGTGCGAGGTTGCTTGAGTCATCGCTTACACGTGCGAAGCTGCTTGTGTCATCGCTTACACGTGCGCTGATGTGTGATTGGTTTTTGCATGACACTTGGCAAATTTCTGTTGGTTTCTGAGTAGTGATAGCAAAACTTAGCAACAATACGTGTCGCTTTGTAATTGGCTGTATTTTATGGATTTGATAATGTGACGTGTCAGCTTGTGATAGGTTAGGAATTTTCCCTTTCTACAACCTTAATTTGAGAATCTCAAGAATTTGGGTTCAATTAGTGTAAAGTAATCCTACATTTACAATATTTTCATAATAAATTATATGCGTAAATGCACTTTTAGTCCCTACATTTTGGCCTCATTTCTATTTTAGTCCCTACATTTCTATTAGTCCTTAAATAAAAAACGCGTTCCATTTTGGTCCTTACTGTCACTCACTTAACGGAAATATCCTACGTAGCAAACGGAGTGCACTATTGACACAGTAAATGATGATGAGTCCATGAAAATAATATTAAAAAATGCCACGTGACAAATAAAATAATATTAAAAATGCCACGTCAACATCTAATTTTTTTTAAATAATTTATCAATTTTAACTAAATAAAAAAAACAACAGAATTAAAATTTTAAAAATACATAAATCTATATCTAGTTTCATCTTCAACAAGAACACAAACCCAGATTTGAATATAAGATGAACATAAAATGCTATCTAATTTTCATTTTCTTTCCTCTCCTCTGTGCCGAAGCTCCATGGCCACCATGGTCGAAGCTTCCTCCACCTCTAATCTCTCTACCACTCAAACTAAATCTCACACACTTAAAACACTTGAGACCCAAAACCTGATCTGAGTCCATCTCTCTCTAGACCTTGGCTTCTCTCTCTTTGATCCAAAACAAGGCACAGCCTCCCTATTCCACCACAGAACTCAGCCAACACCACCACGAGGATGGCTTCCTTTTATGAGCTCACAAGACTCTCAACCTAAGCCCAAAACCAACAAACACTCTCTCTAAACCTAAATCTCTTTACTCCCAAACCTAGAAGCTACTCTCCGATCTACAAGCTAAGAGCATCTTGAACAGCGCATGATCCACAAAAATGAGATGTGGAGTTAAAGGCCTCACGAATCTGCCAAGAATCGTGGCCATGGTGGTGCGTGGACCTACACGTAGTGGCGCATGAACAAGTTTATGCAAAACAGAGGGTAAGTGCTAGGTTTATGTGTTTGTGTGCACAGTGTTGTAAGGCTTTGTAAGCATGTAACATGTGTAATAACACACACCCAGATCGGGTTGGTTAGGTTTGATGGCTATGCCAGATTGGTGGAGGTGGAGAGAGAGGGTTAGGTTGGTTAGGTTTGATGGCTGCGCCAGATTGGTCGAGGTGGAGATCCTGGTGGCTAGGTCAAATCAGTGGTGTTGGTTCGGTTTTTTTGGGTCGTAGGTGGTGGGTAGATCTGGGTTTTTTGGGTCTTGAACAGCTGGGTCCATTGGTGGGTTTAGAGAGAGGCTGAGATGATTTGTTTTGTGTTGGTATGGTTGAGCTGGGTTTGTGTCGGTATGGTTGAGGGATTGAGCTGGGTTTGTTCAATTTTGTGGGTATTTTGTTAATGATTGTATTGATTTAATTTTCGGATTTAATTCTATTTTTTCTTTTGGATAATTTGGTTTGTGTATATATATGGATTGATTTTGTTTTGTACAATATTCTTTTATGATTTTTCTGTGTTTGATTTCTGGGTTTGTATAATTTTTTTAGGTTTGTGCTCTTGTGTGTTCTTGATGAGTTTGTATGATTTTCTAGGTTTGTATGATTTTTTGGATCTGACGTGGCATTTATTTTGAGAGTAAATAGTTTATGTTTACTATTGTGTTCTTTGTGTTTGTGATCTTGTGTTAATGTTTAAATTTGAGTTTGTGTTTGGTTCTAGGTTTGTGCTTTTATATTCTTGTGTTGATGTTTTAATCTGTGATCGTGTTCTCATGTGTTCTTGTTCAAAATGAATTAAATCTAAATTTATGTATTTTATTGTTTTTAATTATGTTTTTTCTTTTCTTTTTTTTTGTTAAAATTGATTAATAAATTTCTAAAGGGGCGGGAAACCCATGTGGCATGGGTGATGAGTGTCACGGTGGATTTTTTATATTATTTTAATTCCTCCGTTAGCCACCTCAGATATTTTCGTCTGTTGACTGACGGAAAAGACGAAAATAACACGTGTTAATTGGTTTAGAAACTAAAAGTGGTAAAATAGAAATGTAGGGACTAAAATAGAAATGAGGCCAAAATATAGGGACCAAAAGTGCATCTACACCTAAATTATAAGTTTATAAAAGTATCCAAGACATACCACCTTCAGTTGGTTTCACCATTTTTGTTTTATCCACCTCTCCCATGTGATTTTGTTAAGTTATAAGTTTGAAAGTAAAATGTAAATTATGTCATCTAAGTTTGACTGAAATGAATTTCAGTCATTTAACTTTATGTTTATTCAATTAAATTTTTTAAGTTTTAAATTTGTTCAATTTAGGCATTCCGTCCAATTTAGACTATTTAGTTGAAAATTTTTCATTAAAAATAGCATTTTTCTTAAATGAAAAAAAATATCAAATTAAGAAAAATATTTTATAAATTTTTTATGTGAGATTTTTTTTTTTCAAAAAATATTTTTTCATCAATTAACTGAATACTTAACAGTAACGTTTTGATGGAATTTGACTAAAAACCGAAATTGAATAAATTTCAAACTTAAAAGGCTCAATTGAACAAAAGTAAAGTTGGAAGACAAAAATGAATTTCAATTAAACTTAGAGGGTGTCATTAGCATTAATATTTAGCTTTTTATATTTGAATAGTATCAATATATATTTAACTTTTTATATTGTCTCGTGCTTTACATGGGTTAGTAACCAGAAAATTAGGGTAGGGAATTGAATATGTTTAGGAAATTCCATCTGTTTGTTATTTAGTTTCATTGTTTTGATGTTTTGACTAAAATCGAAAATGGGTTTGAATTTATTTACTGAAATTAGTGTTCCATCTCCATAATTGTAAATTGGCTGTGGATTTTTCGTGTAAGTGCAAGATAAGATAGAGTTTTTCCAAGGGAAGAGATTTTGGTGCTTTATTTGGGGGAGGGAATCGAATTGCATACTGCTTTGGTATTTAGAAATATTGATTTAGAGTCAAGTAAAACTGTATGGGTGTCTGATTAAGTTCAGCTTAATTTGGAAGTGGCATGGAATTTATCAGTTGAATTAAAATCTTACTTTAACAAAAGTGTTAGATCATTATTTATTTGGCATGCAGATTTCGATCATCTGATTTAAGCTAAACTTTACCCCAGGAAATTCGAGTCTATTGCATTTAGGGGCGGAGCTATGTTGATGTGGGGGGGGGGGGGGGGGGGGCATGGCCCCCCAAAATTTTGAAATTTTTAAAAATATATATACAATTATTTTAATGTTTTGAAAATTTAGTTTACAAAAATAAGAGTTAGCCCCCCAAGTATTTGAATTAGTCTAATGATGCTCTTAAAAAAAATAATTGGTCTAATAGTTATAGAGACATAACTTTATTTTTCACAATTTTATTTTTTATTGTAAAATGTGCTCTTATATTTGTTAAATATTTGATAAAGTTTGGCACCAAACATGTTTGAATATATCTTTTTTAACCCGTTATGTGACGATTAACAAGTCATTGATGTTGGGCTTTATGGATCTAGTTGTATTTAATCTAGATGACGAGCCCGACCCGAAATAATGTTGCGTGGTTTTTAATGGGAGATTTTCTGAGGCTTAGTCCATGGAGTGGAGGCTTGGTGAATCCTGTGCGCAGGATATAGAAACCGTTTTTTTGGTGATTAGGGTTTTCTTAACGTAGTTTTTTAAAGAGAAAAAAAAACTGCACTGCCGCACTTTGTATTTTTTTTCCCTGATAATAGTGAAATTCCTGCAACTCCGTAGACGTAGGCAAAATTATCGAACCACATAAATAATGTCTTGTGCGTGTGATTGTTTTTCTTTGGCGTGTGTTTTTTCTATTTTGTTTCTCACAGGTTTGGGAATTTCATGTTAATTCCCTACAATTGACTCATTAAAAAAATCTTGTCACTAAAACTACACATGAAATATCTCTTTAGTTGCCATGTAATGAGTTAAAGCAAGACAACTTCAAATATGTTTGGAGCTTAACTTGTTCCTCTAAGTTTTGGATCATTCATGTTTTTGAAAATTTCATTAGTTCAATTGAATGATTTTTTATTACATTAGTATAAAATTTGATAATTTGTATAGAAAATTAAACTTTTTAAGAATTTCACTATAAAAATGGTAAAAATGAATTTTATTAATTTTATAAAAGATTACCATCAAACATAATTTTGATTGAAAATACTAAGCTCTTTTTTTTTTTTAGTGTGTGTATATATATAACTTATTTGAATGTTCAAATAGTGTGTAAAATACCTATGAATGTTTAGACCTCCAATTCACAAATTACCAACACAAGCTTATAATCAAACAATGTATGTACGGAATATGAAAATAAGCTAAAACAGAATTGGTAAAACAATCTAAACCGAAATTAATCACAACCATAGCAGTAATTAAAAGGCAAAGATTAAGGGAAGAGAAATGCAAACACAAAGACAACACAGCGATGTGTTATTGAAGAGGAAACCGAAGTCTTCGGCGAAAAACCTCTCCGCCACCCTCCAAACGATCAATAATCTACTAGAGAATAGAGTTGGGATACATAAATAACAGAAGACCCTCCAAGCCTAATCTACCAAGTACACCTAAGCCCTCCAAGCTTCTTGCTCCAATAGGGTTACACCGAACCTTGTCTTCTCTAGCTTACCAGATCCCGCAATCGCCCATTGCATCAACCAAAATGAATTGGTCCCTTCTAAACTGCTTCCCAAGCACCAAAAAACTTTCTTATAGATATGGGTATGGTGAGATAAGGATTTAGCTAACGTACCTCTCAAGGATATGTCAATGGAGAGGGTGAGAGTAGAGGAATTTGGAGAATCAAATGATGAAGATTGTGGATGAGTCAATCTTATTTTTCTCTAGGGTTTTTCTTTCAAAATTCTCTTTGGAAGCTCTCAACATTTCGTGGGTATAAGGGTATTTATAGTAGGGTGTATGAGGAATACGAAGAGTCAGTTACAACCAAACAGGGCATTCTGGCGACTCGAGCTCGCGACTGGAATGAGTCGTGAGTTTGAGTCGCGAGCTAACTGCCTAGCCAGACTGGAAGTTTTGTCCTGTAGTGCAACAGCTGGCGTGACCCTTCAGCTCCCCCTACATGCTTCACACGTGTGCCATTCTGGCAACTCGCCAGTCGCGAGATCTAGTCGCGAGGCTCTTCTTGAGTGCACACTCTTGAACTTTTCTTCACACTCTCTCATACACTACCCTTACATGATTCCCACCTAAATACAGGGTTTCTAAATGCTGAATTATAAGCAAATTTGACACAGAATAAAGCCAACAAAATAATTGAATAAATTCAACCTTACAATCTCCCCCTTTGGCTATTCCATGACAAAACCCTAAAACAAACTCTAAACTTAACATGTGAGTTGGGAACAGTTAAACAAAACTCACTCACACCTAACTCTAGAATCTGTGAAGCTCTTGAACCATACAAACAAGTATTTCCTGAAAACAACAACACAATACGATCATTGTAAGCAAAAAACTTGAAATGCATATGGAGCAAGCACAATGCGATCAAGCAAAAAGGAATGAAACAATAAAGCATGGCTTGACCAAAAACAAACAATCACTATAAATAGTGACCACAATGATCATTCACACAAGGAATGAACATCCGAACATGCAAACTAATAAGCTCAATGCAAAGTATTATTTGCATGTCCAACATTCAACCGATACAAAAACTCAAAGTAATTGCATCAAGGATAAAAATCCAACAAGGGCACAAAAGTGATGTACTTAAAAAAATGCATAACATTAACAATGAGTACTAAGCTACAAAGCATGGGTACAAAAACAAGTACTGAATAACAACTGAAATATTTTAGACCAAAAGTTTAGACCAAAAGAGTTAAACAGTAGCACAATGTAAATACAAAAAGAGCAAAGAGTTATAAAAACTATAAACACATAAGCTGAAAACAAAACAAGTCAAAAGTAAAGTATGTGTGTATGTATTAGTATTCTTCTTTTGAGCTCACACAACTCCCCCTTTCAATATGCACACTTCCCATTCTTGTATTGCTCTCCCCCTCGCTGTATGTTATCATCCAAACTAACAATGAGTTTGCTCTCCCCCTTTTTGGCACGAATAGCTAAAGGTTGTCCTCTAGTTTTTGTTAAATGGCATCTAAATGTGTCTCAATGGTTGTGAGACGCATTTGAACTTGGTTGTTGGTGGAGTATAGAACTTTTTCAAATCCGGAAATACGCTGATACAAACCCTCAATCAAAGTGGTCATCCTGTCAGCTTGAGAGCTAAGAGGTACAGGTTGAGTGCTAGTTTTCTGTAACTCAGGAGTGTGAGGAGATGCAGTCTCGGTATGCACAGGCATAGCTAATTTTCCTCGTACCCAACACTTCAACTCAACTCTGATGTATCTAGCATTTGAATAAAACTCCTTAACCAATTCATCAATCGAGTCCTCGAAGTTCCCAAACAAATCAGCTCAATCTTTTGCTTCAAAGATCCTAGGAATAAATGTTGTTCTCAAGGTATCAAATTTTACAACTCTCTCCACCACAGTAGGAGTATCTTCAAAAATGCTTTCGAAGGTCTGTGAATAGAGTAGAGTCCTGAATCTCTCACTATTTGAATCTTGAGACAAACGTCAAGTCCGTTTTGAAACAGAGGATCATGGAACATCAATCACAGGCTCTTTTCCTCGAGATGAACAACGAGACATCTGCAAAAGAACAGTCACACAGCAGAGAACCAAATGCAAAACACCAAGACACAAACTTGATTAGATCCAAGTTAGCCTATCAAATAAGCACACAATGATAGTTAGGAAGAAATTTCTCATAAGCATGTTAAGTGAGCCAATTAAGTAGAAATGTGAAGCTCACTTGAAAGATATGTAAAAACATGGCATTTATGTAAGCATGAGCAACACTGGTGCATATGATGTGCAAATGTGGTGCATTCTAATCCATGAAGTTCTCAAAAACACAAAAAAATGTCTATAAGACATTTTGTTATGAGCATGAAATGCACAGCACAACACAGACAAGGTAAGCTACTCAAAAATGAGAAGCAAACATGAAAACATGTGTATCAAGCATCATATTTTCAATATCAACAAAACCCATTCAATCAAACTCAACAAAATAAACCCAAACCATATACGAACAACATGTTTTTCAAATCTCAACAATAACACAAAAACCAAGAAATCAAGGGCTATAAACATGAAATACTTTGAGAAAAATAGAAGACCCATACATTTTCTTGAAGTTTGAATGAGAGAAGATGATGAAAATGGTGAATTTTTGAGTGAACCACGATGAGTTTGTGAGAGGAAGACAATGAACAGTCACAATGTGCGAGGGAAAACTGAAAAGTTTTTGAAAACAACCTTGAAAAATATCCTCAAAGCGCAAAACACGCGTTTTTCGCCACTGGATTGAGTCGTGAACAAGTCGCCAAAACAAGTCGCCAAAAACCCATTAGACAAAATTTTGAAAAATTTTCTAAGTGTTTTTTGTGACTGGAAGTTCCACTCGTGATTAAGTCGCGACGAGAGTCGCCAAATTTTCTGAGTAACTCTCGCAACTGAAGCTTCCACTCGAGAACAAGTCGCCAAACTGAGTCGTGAGAAATCTAAAAACCTAGATTTTTGCAAAATATTCTAAGTCTTTTTCGCGATTGGGACTTTGACCCAACAGAAATTCGCAAATACCTTCTGTGCAAGCTCGCGACTGGGGCATGCGACTGGATTGACCCGCGAGGCAAGTCGCCAAAACAGGGTTGCACAGTTTTTGAAATTTTTGACATTTTTCAAAATAAAAACACTTTCCAAAAACAATTAAAACACTCAAAAATCTTTTTGTGTTTAATCAACATATAATTGAGCATGTGCAACATATTTAATCAAGTACAATCACACAATGAATAAGGCATTCATTGAACATAGACATGTGTGATGTGTGTGGGTACCAAAGATGAGATAGTCCTTAGTTTAATGTGAAACTTCAATGATTAATTCAACCAAGACATACACAATTAGCACTAGGAAAAGTGACCTATCTCAATTATAGAAATATGCATATATGACCTCCCACAAAACTTGATAACAATATTTTGAAGCTTTTCATTTGGCTCCAAGTACATCATAACATTTGATTATTTTGAATCAATACATCTCATTTTGAGATCGATGCCTGAAATTTTTGATATTTCAATTTGATGAACAAACCTTTAGCCTTTTGGGCATCATACATTTTTCATAAAAGTCGTTTTCCCTTTTTCCTAGAAAATAAGGTTAGGATACATGAATAGCAAAAGACCTCCAAGCCTAATCTACCCAGTACACCTAAGCCCTCCAAGCTTCTTGCTCCAATAGGGTTACACCGAACCTTGTCTTCTCTAGCTTACCGAATCCCACAATCGCCCATTGCATTAACCAAAATGAATTGGTCCCTTCTGAACTGCTTCCCAAGTACCAAAAAACTTTCTCACAGATATGGGTATGGTGAGATAAGGATTTGACTAATGTACCTCTCAAGGATATGTCAATGGAAAGGGTGAGAGTAGAGGAATTTGGAGAATCAAATGATGAAAATTGTGGATGAGTCAATCTTCTTTTTCTCTATGATTTTTCTCTCAAAATTCTCTCTGGAAGCTCTCAACATTTGGTGGGTATAAGGGTATTTATAGTAGGGTGTATGAGGAATACGAAGAGTCAGTTACAACCAAACAGGGCATTCTGGCGACTCGAGCTCGCAAGTTTGAGTTACGAGCTAACTGCTTGGCCAGACTGGAAGTTTTGTCCTGTAATGCAACAGCTGGCATGACCCTTCAGCTCCCTCTACATGCTTCACACGTGTGCCATTCTGGCAACTCACCAGTCGCGAGGTTCTTCTTAAGTGCATACTCTTGAGCTTTTCTTCACACTCTCTCACACACTACCCTTACATGATTCCCATCTAAATACAAGGTTTCTAAATGCTGAATTAGTACTACAACTTGGCCCCCCCAAACAAAAATTCCTAGCTCTGCCCCTGATTGCATTTGCAGTAAGCCATTCTTATCTCTTTTAGTTGGTTACTGCCGGTACAGTGGAAATGATATAAGGTCTATCTTATGATTCTAGTGTCCTACATGAATTAAGTTAAACTCAAATCCAATTAGATTCTAAATTAGATTTCAATTGAAGTCTTAAAAAATTAACCTTCATGTCTATTGCATTTGTAGTAAACCATTCTTATCTCTTTTAGTTGTTACTGCCAATACAGTGGAAATGATATAAGGTCTATCTTATAATTCTAGTGTCCTACATGAATTAACTTAAACTCAAATCCAATTAGATTCTAAATTGGATTTCAATTGAAGTCTAATTTTCTGCTATGTGTCCATCTAAATTTTAATTTTTATGGCAAGTAAATTATTAAATGCAAAAATCGAAGAATCTAAAACCAATTAAATTATATATATATATATATAAAAAAAATAAATAAATAAGAAACCATTACATGTTTTAGAAATATATGGTTAAAAAAAAGTGTAAGCTAATACCATATATAATTTGAACCATATAATTGTGATTCTTTTTAATTATACCTATGCATATGCATGGGGCTATACACTAATGATAGTTAATATAAAATAAAACCCTAAACTCACACACGTAGCTTCTCCACTTCATGGGCCATAGAAACCAAAGCTTTCTTTATTGTCTCTTTGTTCCATTTGCTCAATGTTTGGGTGAGAATTTACTAGGAATCTGAACGTGAAAAAGGAGACTCCAAATTATTTTTTTTTTCAATGGAAAAAAGTGGTACTCTAAGAGAGAGAGGTAAAGAAAAAGAATAAAACTGATTACAATGCTATATTTGGGTGAAAAAAATTGTAGTCACTGACTAGTAAATTTTAGGAAAAATAAAAGGTAAAAAAGCAACTGGAGATCGTCAAATGAATTACAAAACCGGAGAGTTAGGTTGTATTAATGCAAATAGAAGCTACTCTATCATGGACCACATCAGAGTTTGCAATGATTCGGTTAGCCATCAAAGAATCTCCAATTGTGAAAAATTAGCAATTTAGCATGAACAAGTGAGGCCAAAAAATCAGTAAGGAATAAAATTTGAAGCAAATAATCATAGAGACTCAAACACTGGCTACATATAGACAAATTTGTTTGTTTTTGGTTAGCTAGAAAATTTAAGTAAGAAAAAAGGTTTTTTGTCGCTTTTCTCTTTCTTTATCAATTTCTTGGAATGGATATTTTATAGAAGAGTTTAGTTATTTTTTTTAAGAGTCCATTAGAATGTTGTGGTTAAGGTTGTATTAGTCATTTGAACGTGAGTTATCGAGAGGCCTGCATGGAGGAAACTATTTGAAACTGTTTGGTTTGAATTTGAATTCGTGAAGTAGGAGAGAAGTTTATCTATAACCAAAGATTTTAAAGTTTATCATTTTTTTAAAATTAGATTATTTTTGTTTGAGATTTTAAAAAAAAAAAAAAAAAATTGTACGACCAAGGGTTTTGAATTTTATCACTTTATTTTAATTTATTTTTTGAGATTAAAAAAAACAACAACAACAACGTGCTTCATGTTAATAGAATAGTTTTTCTTCTTTATTTTTTCCGTGGTTTAAAAAAAAAAAAAAATTGAAGTTTATAACGTTGTTTTTAAATTCACTTCTTTTTTTTAGATTTAAAAAGAATAAATATATATATATATATAAATAAATAAATAAAAGATCGTGCTCAATGTTGATAGAATAGTTTTTCTTTCTTTTTTCCCCATTTTTTTTCTTTTCTTTAAAGAAACCGAACATAATTGAGATTTTTTTTTTTTTTAATAAGTAATTGAGAGTATTTGAAATCAAATAGAAAAAAAAATTAACTTTTTAATATAAAACAAATTGTTATTTCAGAATTTGTGTAAAAATACTTGAAAATACAATATTATTAGCTTTTTTATAACTCTAGAACAAAATAAATGAAAGAAACGTTTTTATTTATTTATTGCAAATAGAAACCCCCCATCAAATTTTGGACACGTTGAATGAAAGAATCTCATGCAAAATTAAAGTTCAAAAACCGTTTTTTAAATCCAAGATCATCTCACCACCTCTTCTCACCCATATAAAAATACCCATCACTCACTCTTGAAAACCATCCCAAAAATCTCAATCTAATCAACCAAGAAATTAAGGAATCTCTAGCTAGCTAGTACTAGTTTTTCACCATGGCAAATTTCAACAACATCTTCATCATGGTAGCTTTGATCTTAGCAAGCGGAGTCATGGCCTCACTTGCTCAAAAAAAGATAAGCCCATCAAAGCACGTACCAGGGTACCCCTTGCACTTGTTGCATTGCGCTAGGAGAGTAGAAGATGAGTGTGCGAAAGAAATATTTCTTGGAATGTTTGAGAAATTACCTGTATCTAAAAAATGCTGCCTGCAGCTTATTAAGAAAATGGGAAAAACTTGTCACGATGATTTGGATAAGGCAATTGTTCACTTACCAGATTACTCATCAAGGGCATCCAAGGCAATTCCCAAGGGTAATCAAATATGGCATAAGTGTGCTTTGGTTGCTCAGCATATTTGACATGCTCCTTCTCCATCCAGTTAAGTAGTAAATTGAATTCTATTTAGCAATTTTGTACCACATGAATGCTAACATTGAATAAATCTTCACCTTTTATCTTTAGAAAGTACTTAATTCCATACCAATGATCTATACCCCCATGTTGCTAGTGAATTAAGAAAGTATACTCGATCAATCAATATATAGAAATAATTTGTCTCGCAAATCTAAAATTGAGTTTCTTATTCGATGGGATAAGGCTTCCATTCAATATGCTTGTGCATTGGATAGGGTATAAGGTCGACACATGACTATTTTTAAACACGTCTTGCACGTGTCATTTCCAATACACAAGAACGTTGGAGGTAAGGCAAATCTCTTTTTTTTTTTTTTTCTTTTTCTTTCTGAAGATTATCACTCACTAACTAGTTGTGTTATATAAAGTGATGGAGTGAGCTATGAGCTAGGCTGCGGGTTCCATTCCATCTCATTTTACTCTCTATTACCCTTTATTTAAAAATCTCTTTCACCTATTATTATATTTGCATCTCTCTCTCTCTCTTAATCATACCTACCTAGACTTGATTTTTTTTTTTTTTTTAATGTGAGATAGAAATACCTAGATATGATTTAATATTTATAGTTATCTGAAAAAAATCATATGAAAAATGTTTCCATATTTTTGTTACTTTTTTTATAAAAAAAAACTAGAAGTATTATACTCGTACTATATACGTATTGTTCTTTTTCTGTTTCCGTATATTTCTACCAAATTTTTGAAACATACTTTTTATGAAAGATGCTAAGTTATACCCATTCGTATAATTACCGTATCTTACACGTACCATATATTACTAATTATGCTAATACATACATAACAATTAAAATAATTCGTTTAACTTTATCCTTCTATTTCCAAAGATATAGTAATAAACGCATTATTTTTAACCTAAAAGTTAAAATTCTATAATAATCACAATCTGAAAGTTAAAATTCCGTAATAATCACAAACCGTAACATTCGAATGCTCAAATATGGATATAAGATAACAAAAATATAAAACCAATCTAAAGTCAAGCCTTATCACATATATTTGAACATATCTCATATCTTATAAGTTATAACAATAAAGTAAAACACTGTTATAAAAAAATAAATAAAGTAAAACACTAACTAAAACGTATTGCTTTATGTTTTCAAAAAAAAAAAAAAACGTATTGCTTTATAACACAAACTGAAAAGTTTATAGTGCATTCTAAAAAAAATTATAGTGAAACACTGAAACGTATTGCTAAAGAATATTTATTTATTAATTAATTAAAATTTTAAACATTCTAATAAAAAAATTAAAATCTTAAACCCAAAATTAAAAAATAATGCTGCCAAACAAAAATCCCAAATTTGCAATGTTGTTGTATGCTTCAAAAAAAGAAACTTGCTGTAAGTATGTGCCTTATGGTTCCTAATGCCGTAATTATCATTGTTAGTCACTTTTAAAAATGTTAAAACTATCACTAATTTACTACTAAAAATTTACAAGTTGATGTTCCAATGAATGAGATTTGTGCGACTGTAACACGATACTAAATGAGTGTTTGAAATTTTTTTTTTATGATTATTGATACATCAATACCTATGTAGTGAAATTTGTAATAACCTTAGCATTAGTCTAAAAGAATTAATTTTATTAGTATGTTCTAAGGATTAAATATCACTTGGCAAAAGTTAAAGGTCATAATACAAAGAAGATTATAGTATTAATATCAATAAATTTTATGGTAAATGTTTCCGTATTTTTGTTACAAATTTAAAATTTTAAAAAAAAATGTATACCCATACTCTACACGCGTATCTTTTTTTAAAAGCAAATAATTATTTGCTTTTATTTTATTTTTTTTAAATTCTATTCTTTTTAATTATAGGTAAATCTATCTTATTGATTTTAAGCTTTGTTAATAATATTTTAGATAGATACAATTGTAGGTTATAGTTATATCGCACCAAACAAATAAATTTAATCTTTTTCTAAAAATTTAGAAAACATTTATTATAGGTTGTATGTTTTGTTAAAACATTTATTGTTAATTTATCTAAAGAAATTGATAAGAACAAATAAAATATTATTTTTATCTAAAAATTATTCCAATTTGGTACAACTACTCAACCACCGCTTCTAAGCCTAATTGTAATATATGATATGATGTGATAATATAAGGATAATAGGAACCAACTTGAGTCCATTAGAATTTGGAAACGCATCAAATAATTGTGAAGTTTCGATCAACATTTCATTAGGTCTAATGCACAAGTGCATTGAACCCAACCTTTCCAAAAAACTTAATACCATCATAATAATAATAATAATAAACCACCATTTATTTTTTTTAAAAAAATTTAAATAATAGCTAATGTTTATATTCTTGGAAAAACACAATTTCGACTGGGTCCATAATTATCTGCTTTGGGCTTAATTTTGAGTATATACGCAAACACTGTTGCTCTTGCTCTACGGTTCTATCTCTTTCTGAGTGATTAGTCATGGATGTTGTGCGATGCTCTTCCTCTCTTCTTCAACGTCTGTCAATAGATGATCTTCCCGACTGTTTGTTGATTGAAATCCTGACCCAGCTGCCTCTGAAATCTATATTTCAATGCAAGTGCGTCTCACGCCGATGGTGCTCTCTAATCTCTGCTCCTTCTTTCGCTTACATTGTTCACAGGCTCCGCTCTTCTTCAATATTGCAACGACCCTCTACCTTGCTCATCAGCCACTACACCGATGGTGTGAGGAAGGTCCTCATGACATCGGAGGAACCCGAATTCAAATCTCTAGCCTCTTTAATAAACCAATATTACATTAATAACCGCTCAGTTTCGCTTGACATTGTTCACGCTTCGTGTCATGACTTGCTTTTATGCACCCAAAAGGAATTGAAAATGTTCAGTGCGGTGGTCTGCGATGCTGTGTACTATGTGTTAAATCCAATTACAAGGCAGTCGATAACGCTTCCTCCCCTACGTCGTCCTAGCAATGCTAAGATTGGATTCATCTGCCGCTGCTACCATGATCAGCAGCAATTCAGTTATAGGGTGATGTGCATTCCTAAATTTGAGTGTGAATCAACAGAATTCAAGGTAGACATATTCTCGTCCGACACAGGCAAATGGAGTGAGTCAATAGTGTCGTGTCCGCCGGGGTTTCACTTCACTGACTCTGCGCATTCCTACGCTGGTGTTCCCTATCAAGGTTTGCTTTTCTGGTGGAGTTTGGATGGGCACCTTGTTGGGTTTGATCCGTACACCAGCAAATGCTGTCGAGTCATCTACAAACCCGAAGATTTTGCACCGAACCGTAGAATTCAGCGCCTTGGTGTTTGTAATGGTGCCTTGAGAATATGCCAACTTGCAGGTCCTCCTAATGCTGATGATGAATTACTTGTTTGGGAGTTGAAGGACCATGATACAGAATGTAAATGGTCTTTAGAACACAAGGTGTATTTCTACCAAATGGGTGCGGAAAATCCTGGGCTAACAGACTGCCTAAAACATATATCTATAGAGTCATTGCTAGGCTATCATCCGTATGACAGGGATGTTGTGTATTTGATTCTTGCAACTATGGTTGTATCACTCAACTTGAGGAGAAAAACAGTGGAAATGGTCTGTGATTTTCAGAGGCCTTCCCCGTTTTACAAGGCTGTAAACGTCTTCGACTTTGTTCTTCCTTGTTGGCCAACTCCCATTCCTTCTTCTCCCTTAAAAGAATGAGAAGGCTGCCCAATTATTCTGCCACTTCGATCTCAGGCTATGATTTGCTTACATTATGCTATGCTATTTTTTTTTTTTTTTTTTTAATTACTGTTTCGTATTTGTTATATTAATAATCAATTATTTCGTTATTTAGTCTTGTGGTGATTTTGTAAACTTAGATATATACCTGTTCTGGCTTTACATTCAACAATTAATAGATATCACAGGCAAGACGCATAGTTTTGTCAGTTTTTCTTAGAAGAAGAGAAACCAAAGCACAAACACTATCCATAAATATAATTCAGGTCTGGAGTAAGCAAGATGAAGGACTTTCGAGAAGGCTTTTCGTCACAACCCAATAGAGGAAATTGAATATGTTTAGGAAATTGAATCTGTTTGTTATTTAGTTTCATTGGTTTAGGAAATTGCATCTGTTTGTCATTTAGTTTCATTGGGTGTTATGTTTTGACGAAAATCAAAATGGGTTTGGTTTTGTGATCTTAAATTAGTGTTCCATCTATATTATCGTAAATAGAGGATCCTCTATTGAAATTAGTGTTCAAGTAAATTCGAGACTAACCCTTAAAAATTAACCCCACGTCTATTGCGTTTGTAGTAAGCCATTCTTATCTGTTTTACAGTACTTGGTTACTAAAGGGTACAGTGGAAAGGATCTAAGGACTAAAACAAAAGGGCTTTATAATCTATTTTTAACATTGATATTAAGTTATCATAGGCAGATATTCTTAATACAAAAGCAATGCCATTGAAAAAATTGTTGAAATTAGAGGAGAATTGAAGAGAGAATCGGAAGTGTGAGAGAACAAAGAGAAGATATTTCCTCGGATAAAGCTCTAGCGACTATACTTTTACTATATGCTCAATTGTTAATTACAACGAAATGAACCCTATTATGATTAACTCTACATGGGCTAACAATATAGCACCAATATTGGATATTTAATTTGTATATCCAAATAGAGTGTAATTCAAGTTAATTTGATCACACTTTAATAATAGAAGAATATTTATTTAAAGTTTCTAATTAACTCAGTTGTTAAAGTCTCTAGTCACTCAATAGGATATCTAGGATTCAAAAACTATCATACACCAAAAATCAATTGATATTTTAGCTTAATAATAAGAGCAACCATCATAGTATTTAACAGGTGCCTTAACTTCACAATAAGAGCAATCATCATAAAGTCGACACTAGGTTTAAATTCTATTTATTTATTGAGAAAAAATCATCTAAAATAAATTATGAAATTCTATGTAATTTTATTTTTAAAATTTTGTAATTGAGATTGAATTGAAATCATGTTTTATTTTTAAAAAAAAACATAAAATAAATTGTTTTGATAGGTACATGGTCGATGGGAGAGAGATCAAAATTGAACCACAGATATAAGCCATCGTTTGATGTGTTGAACCCCAATCTCTTGAGTTTCACTTAGATTAAAGTTTGTTATATTATTATCACTTAGTTGGGTGATCCAATGAGGCAGAATATTGCCAAACCAATCCCAGTGGCCCCTTATGGGCTGAAACGATTCAATTTTGAGAAGTATTACTCCAATCCCAATTAGGATTAGCGGCTTTGGTTTACCTCTGAATCCTCTTTTTCCTTATATAAACAAACTAGTATTATTCTATAATCAAGGGCTAAACTAAAGCTATACTCTCGTCTACGCTAATATTGCCATGGATTTGATGCTATGCTCATGGAAACGCACACGGAGGAGGATCAAAGAGTTACCTGCGGATCTGTTACCATGTTCTCTTCCTCGCAAACAAAGGTCCATTCTGTCACGAAAACGCAGAAGAACTATGAACGATTTTCATGACGAGGTATTGGTGGAAATCTTACTTCGACTGCCTTTAACATCTGTGTTTCAATGCAAGTCCGTATCGAAGCGTTGGTTGTCTTTAATCTCTACTTCTTATTTTGCTAACTGCTTTCTTAGCCACCACTTTCTCATGCAAAAAAAAAAAAAAAAAAAAAAACACTACATAACTCCCAAGGAACCCGAACTCAAATCCTTACATACCCGAAACCATATTCATTTCCTCACGCTCATTCCAGTAATGGTTGAAGCTTCGTGTAGTGACTTGCTCTTATATATGCAGCATAGTCCACAAGTACTATGTAGTAAATCCAATTACTGGGCAAAGTGTAACTCATATGAGGGTGAGGGTTGGGTTGGCGGGTTTATTTACCGTTTTGACAATCATGACCAGCTCAGTTATAGGGTGGTGCTAATTCGTGGATTCAATAGCAAGTTAAAGAAAGTTGAGTCTGATATATTTATATCAGAAACCGGCGAATGGAGGAAGTCAATGGTGGTGTTTTGTCCGGGTAAATTTCATTGTCGTGGTGTTTCCTATAAGAATTTGCTTTTCTGGTGGGATAGTAAGCATGGCCGCCTAATTGGGTTTGATCCATACAACAATGCTCGCTATCGTTTCTTTGAGCACCCAAAAAAGTTGGGAGTGTGTCGCGGTTGCTTGAGGGTATGTCATATTTTTAAGAATCCAGAAAGGATTTCACGTCTTTGGGAGCTCAAGGACTAAGATGATGATGAAGGAGAGAAATGGTGCTTGGAGCATGAGGTTCATTTTGACAAGATGGTTTCAGAAAGATATATATTCTCACCTCAAACAATACATAGACAGACCACATCCTCCAAAGCTATCACTAGCCTTTCATCCAAACGATGGGGATATCATCTATTTGATAATTAAATATGGGGGGTATCATGAGTTTATCTGCAAACAATATCAAATGGTCATATCAAGCAACATGAGGAGAAAAACACTAGGAAGTGATCTTTCATGAAGAATTCACAAGAAGCATTTCTCAGCCTGCTGATGATGTTTTCACTTTGGTTCTCCCATGTTGGCCTACTCGTATACCTTCTCTCTTAGAGGATAGTGTTCTGATACCATCTAATTATCATTCTACTTGCCTGCATCTTCCTCTTTTGATTTGTGATATGTCTATATTCATTTTATTGGTATTGACAATTGATAAAAGTATTATCAAATTTTATGGTTAATTTGTTTACCACTTGTTCCTTTTTTACCTTCAATGATAGACATCGGTAATCACAAAACATAACAACTTTCTCTTACAAAAAAGAAACACGACAACAACTAACCATAAGCAGCTTTGATATAACCCTAAACATTGGACATGGAATTAATGTATCCTGCCCCATATAGCATACTTCTCTCTTTCATTTGAAATTGAGAAAACAAAGGTGAAGCCCAAACAAGTATTAGCCCATTTATTTTTTGTAAGCTATTGAGCTCTTTGCCAACAATTATGTCACTACATAGGTTGAGCCTTTAGCCCATGTTCTCATTGCAACATGTGTTGGACTTCAAGGCCCACAAATATAAGTGAGCTCACCACTAAAAAAGTGTTCTTGGAAGCACCCAATCAACTCTTAGAAAATTGATTGACAACTCAACAACTTCTCATTCTAATGTACATATATCTTCTTGAATAGTTTTTATTACACACACTTAAAGTCATGAGTTCTCTTGTAAAATGCTTTCTCAAAAAAAAAAGCCATGAGTTCTCTTGTAAAATGCAGTTGTGTGTACTGTGTATACTTAACTGTGTGCACTATAGTAATTATCCTATTTTCCTTTCTAGTCTATTTGAAAAAAGAAAAAAAAAAAAAAAAAATCTTTCCAGACGAGGAAAATCACTCTGTAAATCATGCAAATCCCCATATTCTTCATTTTAAGTTATTTTAAGTCTATTTAGCACCAAAAAAAAAAGTTATTTTAAGTCTAGAACTTTCCAGTACAAAGTATAAGATTTCATCACTTCCTGAAACAACTCAGCTCCTTTCCTCACCAAAGCTTCTGGAGAACAGAACAGAGCTCAAATTACATCACTGTAAAGCAGCAGCACATCATCCTCTCCACTAAAGTTGCTGAAGAGATTGGAATGCATTTCATGAGGTTTTCACCTTTGTACTCCCATGGTGGCCAACTCCATACCTTCTCTCTTATAGAATGTCAACTAATGTGCTCCCATGGTGGCCAACTCCTGTACATTCTCCCTTAATGAACGTCAACTAATTTATCATCCTGCTCGCTTGCATTTCCCTTTTCTGACTTGTGTTTTACTATCTGCCCACATCTATTTTATTCGTATTGTTAATGATAAACCATAATCAAATTTAATGATCACTTATAAACTTTTTATCTATACATTATTAAGTTTGTATCTTAAGTATTACCATCAGCATTGATTATTACCTTCTATTTTTACATTCCTCGATAAACATCAGTAATCAGACTACAACTATCTTTCAAGTTTCAAACTTGTGTATAAGCTTTTCCCTCGATAAATTTTAACAATGCACATAAAAAGTATCCTACCCCCAACAGATACTATTTCTGCTTTCTTGTTATTTATATAATGTTTAGGATATAAGATAAATAGACCTGCCTCAAATTGATACTTCACTTCTTTACTTGAAACTCTGAAAACAATGTAACGGTGACAAATAAGCACTAAAGTTTAAAGGTAATAGGAAAGGCAATCGAAGAAAGAAATAAGTGCTAATCAATAAACACTTATGATTTATCAACCTTACATAAATTAGTCTCCAACTGGTTTTCAAACCAGTAAAATATCAAATAAGAATGCTCATTAACAAATCTAAGTATATTACAATCACACAGCGTTACAACTCACAAGACAAAATTGAATAAGAACAAGCATAATGAACCATCATCATCCAATAAACAAAATGGAAACACCTAATTTAAATATGGAAACTATTGATGGGGCCTCCTGAGCAACAGCCCCCGTATGTGGCACTCGAACAAAAATCAATGCCTTAAAAACCTATTCCTCTCGCACGCTCACAAGAGTTAAGCTTCATGGGCCATAAACGCGCAACATCCGGCCAAAGAGCAAGCAAGACACCAGCACTTTAAAATGAAGAATTTCTATTTAATCGGATGGATTAGTTCCTTTAGTCTTCTTTTGCAGGACTGGAGTATTCAGACGAAATTACTTCAGATGAAGCACTAGATGACATACTACTGCTGGCACTTACTCCATTCCTAAAGCTTCTTGATTCCAGTGCAGGGTTTCTTTGTTGATCGTTAGTTGCAGGGTTTCTATTGGGATCATTAGTCATAGGGTTTTGCCCCTCCTCTGCTAATCTTTTAAGAAGATTCATGACAGTGGGAAGGAACTTGGAGGACAAGGAAATAAGCCCAGGAAGCTGCAAATTACACAGTTATAAATCAGCTTCATTAGAATTTTTTCAAACAAAAAAAAAAAAAAACAGAAGATAAATAATAAAAAACACTAAAGGATTTTTTTTTTTTTTTTTTTTTGCCACACAATTATTATTCAAATGGGATTCGTTGTCATAATGGGAGGAGCAGAATTTTAAAGCTACTTAATTGGTATTTTTTGGTTCTCACTTATTGGCGTTTCTTGTATACAACCCATGAATTAGGTTGGGCCCCCTTTTGGGAAAAATTATCATAAAGCGGCCCCCTCACAGCAAGTGGATCCAACACACCCACGAAACCCACATGCTAAGAGAAAACCACAGCATAAAATGGGTCCATGAGAAACTACCAATTTTTTGGGGCTTTTCTTAATGAATTGTCTTTCTGAAGAATAGTTTAAAATATTAAAGGGATTTATCTCTCCAATATCAACTGCACGAGCCTATAGTTTTGATGAATAAGATATTGCTTGGCCTAAACAGCATGCATTCTTAATCTCTCAATAATCCCTATTAAAGATAAAATATACAAGCAGGAATCAATTTAAAAGATAACTTCCAAGAAACAGTTTTTCTAAACCATAATCTACAAATTTAAGAAAATAAAAAATAAAATGACAATAATACGTCCGCTATTTACGGAACTCATTGTGAAGAATTTCAATTATATGGATTGGAGTCTTTGAGATTTGAACTTTAATTCAAGAGCCTAATGTTATATAGTGATTAAGTAGTTGAAAAAGGACAAAGTCTCAAAGTTCAGTTTTCAGATGCACTTTCAAACAATCAACCAGTTGTAGAATTTCTTAAAATCAATCTTCCAAATTAACCATCAATTGACAATAAACTAATGGAGTTTAAACAATCACAATTGAATTTAATACTCACAGCACCATTGCGAAATTCACCCGAAATGTCCAGCTGCACCCACAAGGCTTTGAATAGTAAAAAACCAACAAAGATGACACCCAAATACAAAGGATTTCTGCAATGAAGACATACCAAATTAAGTTAAACCATTATACATCAGGGGTATATACATGAACCTAAACAAAATCAAATTTCACAATACATGAAAAACATGTACCTTAGAAGTGTCATAAATTCATTGAATCCCAAGATTACCATGACAGCAATGGCCCATGGTGGTGGCAACCAGTTGTTATTACGCTTGTTTGCTTCCTGAAAAATCATATAAGAGTGAAAGAAGTTAGTAAATTATTTCCTAGTAAAATGACAATGATAAAGATAGTCTTCTGATATGCATTTGTGTACATCTTCAACTATAATAAACACACATCTGAATAAAAGAAATTGCAAATCAAGATACTGAATAATGCACCCTGAGAGAAATGCTGCAGGTAGTCATATTGTGAAGAGATTTTATTAGGCATACAATAATTCTAATTGCTTATAGAATAATATAAAATTAAAAAAATTTATATAAAAAATGAGAGATTAACAACCTATAAGGATTTTTTTTTTTTAACAGGACTATTTTTATAATATTTATCACTTCCTTTTTTCTAATATAAATATAATTTACATTACACAGGCTTCCCACCAGCAAATCTTAAAACCAATCAAACTAAAAAATTATGGCAGAATGAAATCCAGTATTCAGCAATTTTGGTTTTCATCCTTTTAAGAGAATCAATATTTAAAATGAAATGAATCATCTAAATCATTAATATGCAATATATCATGCCTGTGCAGCGATGGCCTGAGAGACAGTATATTCCGTCTCTGACTTGAATTGTCTCCACAAAGATTTGCACTGGACAGGTGTAATCAATGTTTTCTTCGGTGAAACCTGCATGGAAGAAACCAACCACATTAACTAATTGGAGCTTAAGAGCAAAACAATGATACAAAACACTAAAACCATGCAAGAGAGAGACACACAGAATTGAATCAAAATCGAGCATCGAGTCCACTATGGAAGCTTGCTCACCTAAATAAATCAATTTCTGAAATCAAGACTACATTTGTATATATAGTGGCAAATTTCTTGTTTTTTTTTTTACTTTTTCCTTTTTGTTTCTGATAAGCAAACATGTACATGTCATATACTCAAATTGAACTAAAAGGCTAAATCTTAAATTTGAGTGGGCTCTTTGGATTATTGTCAACCAATCAGAATAAGCATGATGTACTTTTTGCCACCATAATATCCTATTCAAAATTAACGTGTCATATCATATACATATCCAAATTTTTCCTTAAGACTAACCCACTTGCCAAATTGGACCTGTTGACAGATTTGGTCAGAGCTAAAAGGACCAGATCTTGAACAGTAAATAAGGGTCCAAACATTATGCCAGAAAAACTTTTCTAGAGAGAACCCTGTTGTTTCCTTTTACATCTGTTTTATTATGTTGAGATTTGAGAATAAAACTTTTAGCATAAAATTATGAACTCCAGAAGAAAGAACTTCAGTTAAACAAAAGTCACCTCTTCCCAAGTGCTTGAGGCCAGTGGATCAAATGATGTAACGCTCCTATCTTTAACAGCACCATTTGTGGATTCCACCAAAGCAACAGATAGTGTACCCTCAATATTATCACTATGATCATCATCCAAACGGGTCACGGCCATAACAGCCATAAGCTTTAAGGACTGGACAAATTAATAGGAACAATTAACAGACATGCAATACACAGTTAATAATTAACAGAAAATATTTATATAAACTGTGGCATACTGCAGAGCGAGCAGTTTTGGTGATTGCTCGAATGTCTTCCTTCCCAGTCCAAACCCGCGGCATTGAATCAGAATCATGACTAAACAATGTTGTAAACCTGTTTGCAACTTAAAGTTAATCCCAACAAGAGGAATCTGGAAAAAGATGAAATAATTAGAATCAGATATTGCAAGGAGTTGCTACCTGTCCTTCATGCGGATCAGGACCCTTCCTGCTTCTTCTCTTGCTTTTGCTTCAACCACTCCTCTTGCATAGTCCTTAGTACTTGCAAGCATTTTATCCTTTGTTTGTTCGTCCAAGTCAAAACCAGAAAGCGCATCAGAAAGCCCAGAAACAGCAGCTTCAGTCTCACGCCTAAGAAGTTTCCTTATAGCGGGCCAGGTCTCATTACTAGCTCCATCTAATAGAGCTTCCACAGGTCCTGATAATGCCTCTTTAAGCTTTGCCTGCAAATTTGTTATAATCATCAGCAAGGTTATCATAAACTGCTTATTCTGCCAACTTTAAATATCTAGGCACTAAAGAAAGGAAACAATTCTCCATATATTAAGAAATCCATAACCATATGAGTAGTTATAAAGCACAAGGGCACAACAAGTTTTTGTAGAGACAACAGGCTCTAAAAAGAAAACCATGACGGTTAATCTGAAATATCAAATGTAACAAGATATCTCATGATATTAAAAAAGTTAATAGAAAAATCAGATCAATTTCCATCAATGGTTTTAAAGCCAATTTCCACAGATTTTGTTTAAATTGTCAAGGTTATAAAATTGATGGTTTAAGGATATATGTATAGCCAATTTCCATAAATTTTAATAATTATGGATATTACCAGTTAGCTGTTAATTGGCCACCAAAAAAAATTTTATTATTTTCAAATTGATAAGTATACAAATCACACAAAAATGCATAGTTCTTTTGTCAGCCATGACAGACATGATCACATCAGACTTGCATAATTCTTTCTTCAGTGGATTTTTCTTTTTTCTTTTTCTCCTTTCTTTCTATCTATTTTATGGTGAATTTTTTTTTTAATAAAGGTGATTTTTGTTTTTAATTTTATAATTCGATAATTGAGAGAGAGGGGATTTGAACCCTGGATGTGTCCTTTGGAAACACTAGGAGGTGCCAACCAAACTATATAAGTATAGTTCCCATCAGATGTTGAAGTTACCAAACCATTTGAATCTTAACATTGTCACTATGCTTGAATAAAATCAGTTGAGAATCAAAATGGCTACAGGTTATTATACCTCATACAAAGAAGTAAGTTCAGAAAGCTTGGCAGCGCGGACAGAATCAATATGTGCATCTATATCACGTCGAAGTTTATCCCTCACTTTAGATGTGTCCCAGTTTGCTTGTTCAATAACAGCATCTGCAAGGCTACTGCGTCAATATAATCATTGCACTCAAGTGCCGCAAACTGAAACCTATCCCCAAAATCAAATGCATACAAGACTAAAACCCTATACCTCTCAAACCTATTCAGACTATTCCAATTTTTATTACTTTCATAAAATTTATTCATATAAATGATCCAAAACCCCTTTTAAAGACAATTATAATTAATCCGTTATCAACCTGTTTTGTCATCAATAGTTTCATGTTTAAAAACTCTTTTTCTCCATTGATTTCAATTCACTTGGCTAACAAAATGGCAGTTTCAAGTTTAACACACCTGCACATCCTTCATCAAATAGAGCCATACAAAACTGTGCGCAGTTACAAGAGGCCAGAGAAAATGCTTCCCCTCCATTCAGAGCTTTATCAAATACTTGCTTGAATTTTTCTAAAGTTTCAGAACGAATGTGTCCCAGCAGGGATTGGAATGCCGGTTGGATACGCTAACAAATCAGAAAAAACAACATAATTGAATCATTAAATGAGTAGACACTGAATCACAGTTTTTATTGTCCAACAGATAATAAATAAGAAAAGTTTGAAAACCTTCTGAGCTTAATCAAAAGAAATCATTATAACAGCAACTTCAATGCTTTAAGAAGACCTAGAAGCTCCTTTTAAAGCTTTCCCCTATAAAGATATGTGCAACAGAGTTTTTTTATTTCAAACATTTATTCTCTATTTCATAAACATGCAATTATTGGTGACCAGCTTGTGAACATAGAATAGAGAAATTATCAGATCTTATAAAACCTATCAAAAGAATTACAGAGCTCATTTTCAGATACTGCTAACAAACCAACATCCTAAATTCTCAGTTTCACATTGTACTCCAGTCATGTAATTTACATGAATGTACTTAGCCTTGATCCCAACTAATGGGTTCAGCAACATGAATGACAAAAACAGGGGGAGAAACTACCAAATCGCATGCAGAGATGAATTACCTGCAACAATTTCTCCTCAAACTGCCTCCGCTTTGCAGATCGGACACCTTCGTCAAAATAGGTAGCTTCTGCATCATACCTAAAAAGACAGAAAAACAGGAAGTTTTCAGTACTGAGGAAATTCATCATGAACAGTATTTCTACAGACATGAGAAGAGGGAGGAGGGAGATGATTATAAATGATATCATCCACACTAAAGCTTATTGCTAAAGTTGACATGAAAAGGTTTAGAAGCCATACATGGTGACATTAGGCACTAATAACCAACAAGGCAAACAAAGCCATCAGGCCAAATAGAAACAATTCATAATCCCAAAAGGCCAATGGGAAACAATAACTACAATACTACCCACCCTTCAAAAGATCCTACTGACAAGCTTCTAATCCTTATCACAAGAGGCGTACAATTGAGTATTAATATACATCAACTATGCATACATCTAGTTCATTGGTTGTTATCTAGGTCCTAGATCTACTCAAATCTGCCAATTGTTTACAAGCAGTGACCAGGAAGCATATCCATCTTAAGGTTCATATTTCCTTGGCTATGTAGCATATGCTGCTAAACCAATTAAAAATTACATGAAACATACTTACTCTGATAAAAACGAATCAAGAATTGAACTGAGCTTTTTCCCAAATCCAGAAACAGGACCGGACTGCACAGTTTCTTCCAAATGACACCAATCCTGTGATCATTTGTTGCAAATTGGATGTTGGTAGTTATTATCTTGGCAAAAATTATGGAATTTAAAAATAAAATATATATAAATAAAAGGAAACAATAATCCTAGATTATATGAACTGCAGGTACCTCATTTGAAGCAAAAGAGGCATACTTTTCATTGGCGATTTCTTCACAGCGTACAGTAGCCACCATGACCTACAAATGGATGGATCTTGCATGACATAAACAACAACATAATATGCATATGCTACATATGGCATCTGGTTAACAATATTACCTTGTGAGCGGGAAGGTCAAGGTCCTTATTCTCCTTAATAACTTTCCAAATTTGCTGTGCACTAAAGGAAAAACCAGAAGCAGGAACTACTCCCCGTCGATCTCCCGCAAGCCCCCCAGGGGTAATAGAATGAAAGAATCGTTGCCTCAAGCTAGCAACCTACTTTTTTAAAAATAAGTCAATAACTAATACAAAAACACACACAAATATATGTCAGATAAGTTCACCAAGCCAAAAGGCCCAACTCTATGCTTCAAACTGAAACCCAGATTCTAAGTAATGTAATGGGCAAAGAAATGTATACAATTAAAATTATTAATTAAAATAACAACATGCTGGGAGAACTTATAACTAAAATCATTTAAATTCAACATCTAACCTAGCCCATTACTTTAAGTAATGCCATTCTAAGGTGCCTAATAAATTCAATAAGGTAAATTTTGAATGAATAATGATAAAATAAGGCAAAAATGGGCAAGATAAGAAAAATTCATCAACATGGCGTTACTTATAACTTTTTAATCAAATCATTACAAGAAATCTGCAATTCCTTCTTTATTTCTTTACAAACAATTCAAGAAAATAACCAAAAAAATGGGCTCATTTCAACAGTTATGAATAAACACAACAGAATAATATCATTCCAGGGCAGTCCCAATAAGAGAGATAAGAAGCATTTATGTGTACCTGCTCTTTAAATTGCTCTTCTTTTTCTTCATAACTAGAGAGAGCAACAACTTCAACCTGACCATTTAATCATTAACAATAAAACCATAAATGTATGATAATTACTCCCAACATACGGGATAAGGACATGTCTAAGCTAATCTTGCAAAAAGCATAGCATCTTACATTAAAAAATTCGCTTAATGGAGTTTCCTTGTGTGCATGGGGCTTAGGAACAGAGTCCCAAATCTGAAATTAAATAGAATTAAAGAAAATATCAATAATCAACAAAGACCAACCAAATAAGAAAAGCAAAAAAAAATATCCCTTACCTTCTGAATATCTTCTCTTAGAACAGGTTCTAAATTTTCTAGTGGAGTCTACAAAACAAGGTTTAACACAATCAGAAATTTTTCTCAACTCAACAAGGAATAATAGATCAATAAAGAAAGGAACACACCCTTGTTTTATCACGTATGACAAACATCAAAGTCGTTTTGCGTGGACTAAATAGTCGCATCATGACCTGCAAGCATATGCCAGCATAAAATTGACTTAACAAAACCTTCCAGAATCGAATAATCACTAATATATCGCAGGAAGATGGACATACCTGGAACACAGTCTTTAGAAGAGGCTTATTTGCAGCTTGCTCACGGCCAATGTCATGACACCACCTAGATAAAGGACTCAAGAAGATTAACTTTACAATCTAGAAGAAGTAACAACGAAAGACTATAAACAACAATAATTAAATAAATGTATAAATTTTAAGATAGTAGAACTTACTAGACAAGGATACTTGTAAATTTCTCTAGTTTTACAGACAACTTACATGTTTATTAGCACTATATCTGAAACAGCGAGAGCAAAAAGGGCACTCTGCTTCTCAAATGCAGTATCATCCTGAAACGAAGATAAAACCGATTAAAACAGACAGCAAGATACCGATATCCATATCACCATGTATAACTACATCCATAAAGAGTCATGACATATGAAATTAACATGCAACTAGAATTTCACCATTCTAACTTTGGGGGGAAAAAAATCATTTGTCACAATGATGTCAATAATTAAATGGCTTGTTCTCATTTCTCTAGTCCCAAATAAAGATTGTACATAACAGCTTAATGAACCTGGATTGAATCTTACAATTGACTTATAATTAACAAAACAAAGGATTTATTTTTTGATCGGTAACAAAACAAAGGATTTATTACATTTTAATAAACTTTAAACAATCAAAAAAAAAAATCCTAATATAATCTTGAAAAATTAAGGACATAATTGCCAACCTGTAATGCAAAAGTTTTTCTCTTTATACTACATGGCATGGGCACTCAAGCAGAATGCAAAAATTACCATCATGGAACTTATGACACTAGTGGATATATGTGCATTACAGGAGCAGTGATTTAGTAGATTGAGCCAGACAATAATAAGACAGAACTGCTTATGAGGATAACAATAAGATTCATTTCGTGATTGGAGCAATTTGAAATTATTAAATTTATTTAAAAGATATCAGAGGAAAGGCACCTCTCCACGTTCTCTTCCATCTGTACCCTCCAAATCCATTACAAGAGTACAAGGCTCAATACCAGCACATCTTGCCAACCAAATACCTTTAGTTGTTTGGGACCTAAAGACAGCAAATTGAGTCAGTTCATAGATATCTGCTGAGAAACATGAATACTGCAGTATTAAGAGAATTAAGATAACATGCCTTCCTTTAAAAGCATCCATCTCCCTGAAGTTGGTACCAAACAAGTGATTTAGTAGAGTACTCTTCCCTGTTCAGACCATAGAAATTAATGTAAAACTCTTAATTTTTCCATGAGTTAACAACTGACATAAGCAGCAATTGGCAGTTGCAGGGTTCCAATAGAAAATAAATTACATTAAATTGCCATTATGGAGAAAAAGGTGAAATCCCAGTATGTAAAAGCAAATGACAAAAGGAGGGTAAACAAAATTAACAGCTTAGCGAAATCAGATAAACAAAAATTAATATTTGACATCAGAATGATAGCCATGTCTCAGATTGCACAAGATTAAAGTGAACCCACTTCCACTTAATGTCTCAATCCATATAGCACAAAGTCTCAACTCAAAACCTTGTTCCATGTTGTTCACAAGAACAACATTGTAACAGCTTTAGAAGATTATTAGAACGAAATCTATTGCATGTAAATCCTTCTCAAAAAAAAAGCATAACTGTCGAATAAAAATACTTAAGATCAAAGAGTTTATGAGGAAAAAATGCATACCACTACTTTGGGGGCCCATGATCGAGACAATAGCATATGACAGTCCACATTCAAATAATCTTATCTCCTTGATTAATTTATCAAGTCCAGTAGCATTGAACACACCATCTCCATCAATGAGTTGAGTGGAACAGGACTCCTCACTATTTGCTGCATAAGAACATAGTTCATATATTGGTGAGAACAAGAAAACAAGTCAAGGCTTCTAAGTATTCAAATTTCTCATATACTTGACTAAGCAAGAAGTCGCATAGAAACCTCAAAATGAATATTTCGCCGTGCATTCTAACAACAAGCACTGCTATGAGAAAATTTCTTTGGAGATTGAAGACTATAAGCTGTCAAAACACTTCTCCCTTATTTTTATCAAATTAACAACCATCTTTTTCCAATTTCAATATTGCAGCCACACTAATCTAACCAACCTTATCGTACAAGTCCCTCAATAAGTACAGCATTTCCTTAAAGGCTTAAACCATAGCCATCTATCTATCTTCTTGCACCAACTAAATAAGCAAGCCAATAAGAATCACAAAATTTTGCACCTAAACCTGTATTTGGCTGCTGATAAAACTGAGAGGAAAAAAAAAAAACCAACACCCAAATCAAAAACCAAAATCTTTTGCATGTTATGTGCTTCCTCAAGTAAGCCAAATAGATCGCATTACCCCCAAGCCTTAAACACCATAAATTTCTACTTCCACGCCCTAAAAAGCTCCAAAAAACTAAAATTCACACCCCAATTTCTCATCTTTCCTTTCCCTGCACTTTCTCAGCGACCAAACAAAAAGCAACCCAATAATCTATTGACGATCCAAAGGCAAAAAAAAAGTTAATAAAGCTTAAACCCATAAACCTAAAATTCAATTTGACACAAAATCAATCAAAAACTAATTACACCCATTAAATGAAACAAAAACCCCATTAAAAAATTTGACAGACCCAGTTGTAACTTCCACTTTTTCGGTTACATTGGTCAATACAATAAAAATAAAATTAAAAAAACCCAAATTGAAATTCAATTCAATACGATACTAACAAAAAAAGGGAAAACGTAAAAAGGCAATAATTGTGTGATAAATTAAGTGAATTAGTATAAATCAGATGGATCAGAGAAATACCCATCAAAAAAGATTGAGTTTTGCTTCGGATTCCGAGCGTCTGTGGAATGTGTGATATAGATTGGAGATCGATGATGATTATGCTCAGACAGAAACAAAGAGAGAGAGACAAAGAGAGAGAGAGACTAGGAGAGAGAAAAAGAGAGAGATAGAGAGATCTGAAATGGAGAGGGATTGATAGTTTGGGATTGACTGTGTTGGAATGGTTCCTAATTCCCTATGATGAATGAAAGTAGTACGCGAAAGATGAAAAAAGTTTCGTAAAGTTTATTTAAATTAAAATTAAAATTAAAATTACAAAAATATTAAATATAAAATATAATATAATGTAAATTTTATTAAAATAGACAGAGGCTTCGGTTAATGCTAATTTGGTCCAAAATATTTCAAAGTTGTCCAATTTTATTTCTAAACCCAACTTGATTCTTAAGACAAAGAAGAGAAAAATAACTAATTTGTCTAACCGTGTTTAGAAATCAAATTGGTTCGTTTGAAATGTTTTAAATTTGGTTGGTATTAACTTAAATCTCATTGTAAGTTACTAAGATTTATTCAAATAAAAAAAAAATGGCTAGTGATATAAAAATTTTCAAAATAAAATGATAAACTTGTATTGAAGATGAACTCATAACTATAGCTAATTCAATCCTTGTGAATAAACTTATGATAAATTTTTTGACACTAGATATATTATTAAAAGAAACAATTATAATATGGTATGGGGAGTTTTAAATTATTAATAATTATTTAATTAAATTTTAAAAGAAAAATAATTGTGTGGGAGGGAGATGTTGAATAAGATAATAGTCTATTGTTTGATAACCAATCAAATTTTTATTGCAAAATTATGTAAAAATATTCAAGATTATAAAAAATAAATTTGAATGCTAGATGAGTGAAATATTTTTAAAAACTTCATATTTTTGGTGCGATCTATTTTTGAAGTAAAATAAGTCAATCAAAATAAACTCATCTAAACGTATATCTCTTGACAAAAATTACTCTTTCAAACACCCATTATAGTCTCTTGTGCTATTCTCGTGTGATAGAAGGTTCAAATTCTATTTTTAATTTCAAAATAATAAATCAAAACTAATACCTTTTATGTAAGAATATAAAAAAAATTATTATTTATTAGAAAAAAAATGTAAGTGCATTGAATATGATCTATCTAATTAATTAATGAAATACATGCACACATTAATTTAAATAAAAATAAATAATTTTTTTTTTGAGAATCAGAAAATTATTCAATGTAATAATGAAAAATAATTAAGCAAATTACATGAAAAGATAAATTGAATGCATTCATGAAAAAAAAAAAGATACAATTTATTAGGTACAACAATTTTAATTGTCATTGGAAAATTCAACATTATTTGCAATCCATTGGTCAATGTTGTTGTGTGGTAAACTTCAGTTAACATCATGAGGTACAACACTTTTTAAAAACTGTAACTAAATAATTTTTAAAAAATGATAATACTTAAGGGCTTAAGGCAAGTGAAAAACAAACAAACACTTAAAAGAAGTTAATCAAAATGTTGTTGTTTTATAATATATCAATGAATTTTATAATATATATAAAAAAAAAAAGGCACAAATATATGACTTTACAATTATACAGTTGATTTTTTATTTGTATTTTACCAATACCTCCTTAAATAATAGTATTTCACTCTTCTCTCACTTTTGAAATATATAGAAAGAAATTTGATGGGATGAGTATTCATTATTATTATTATTATTATTATTATTATTATTATTTAGAAACAAACGTACACACAAGTGAAAACAAATAGGATTCTAAACAAATAGGATTCTAATACAAGCCACGGTAATATTTAAGACAACATGAAACAAGTTATACTACACACATATGTTCTATATTACCATTGCTCTCAAACAATATTATAGATGAAATATTCCATAAAAATTCCTTCCAATCAATTATATTCTATTATTTGTTACCTCCCAGACAAGCTTTTTCTAATTATAGTCTTAAATTCATATTAGAAATTAGTAGTAGTTGCTAATAAATTTGTACTAACTATTTGTATAATTACAATAATTCTAATTATAGTCTTAAATTCATATTAGAAATTAGTACTAGTTTCTAATAAATTTGTACTAACTACTTGTATAATTACAATAATTGAGGACAATGTGGGGGACATGTAAAAATGAAACAACGCAAACCCCAAGTTCCAACCTTCCCCCACCACAATCGGAGATGCCCCATAAATAATATGAAAATTTGTCCATCGCAAAATTTATGGTTGATGACGTGGCAGGATTTCATTGGTTAAGACGATGGAGATTGTCTACAGTTGACATAAATGTTTACAATTCCCATGGTTTGGAAAGATTTTAGGCTCTATTGGAAATTGGGACCCATTCACACCGACCCTAGTGGGACCCACTTGCCGCCCATGTATGATTTCTAGGAGTAAAAGTGGACGGTTTGATCGAACGGTGAGCGCGTGGGGATACGAACCAATCAGTATCGTTCATAGTGCTGCTTTCGGCCTTTTAAGTTGTAACTTGGGTACTAGTGGATCCTCACATGCAAATTCAAAGCATCACACGGACCAACATTCCTTTGTAGATCTGCCCATAGAATACATATTGTTAGATATAATTATTTTTTAAAGCTCCATACAATCCATTTTTCTATACTATAAAAAGGTCTTTAGCAAACCCAAGGGGTTGGCCAAGTTAGTTGGGCTCTTGGTCTCAAAGTACTTGTACTGGGCTTGACTAGGTGTGCTCTCTAGTTCAAGTCCTGCTACCTGCACTTTGAAAAGAATTTCCTGGGCCAGTGCTTTACCCCTTCGTGGGCCCACCCGGCACAAACAGTGATTAGTCTCTAGTTGAAAGTCTTGAGGAAACACTGTGGAAAACCAAAAAAAAAAAAAAAAAAAAAAGGTCTTTAGCAAGCTGTATTTGATCGGATTAAATGTAATTGTATTGATTGGAATCATTTGGTGTAGATTTTTTTTTTTTTTTTTGGTTGGTTTATTTAGTTTAGAAAATAAAAAATGAAAAATTATACAGTATAATTAAGTGCAAAATAAACCTAACCAAACAATGTACTAATAAGCATCATTACATGTTCTTAAGTATTAAGACAGTCAACAAAAAACCTTATAACTCAACTAATTAGCATATTCAAGGTTTGATTTCGTTCTCCCCTGTTATAACTATTGAATTATTAGAAAGTATTAAGACAACTAGGTTCACATTAACAAAGGCAATGGAATTTGGGTATAAGCACCAAGAGCTTTGTTAGTCATCTAACACCTCCTGGTGTTTAAAACAAAGATGTCAGGTGTTCAAATATCATCTCCCCTATTATAATTATCAACTCATCAAATAAGAATTTGGGTATAAGTAAGAACTTTCGAAGCCGGTATTCTAAATGTTGTTCAACATCTACCGAATTCCACATCTTTCCCCCCATTGAGTGATCAAACATATTGTTGATGAGATCAAACTGATTTTGAACGCCATTTTTGAATGGTTTGTATATCGTACCCATACAAAGGCTAATTTTATTGTTGATAGTTGAATGGACCAATTTGAGATATACTGAGTTACCCCAATCCCTTCCATTCCTAATGGCTTTGTGGAATTAATAAAATGACAAAATTTGGCTACAAACTTAGTTGTAGCCAAGGACTACAACTCCCATTTAAAAAAAAAAATTAAAATGGCTACATATTTTGAGAACCTAATCATTGAATTGCATGTTCTTTTATGTTCTTAATACTCATGTCAAATTTTATGCATATCAAATACTCCCTCTGTTCCAATTTGTTTGTCCTGTTTGAAAAGTCAAACTTTTTAAGGAAACATCATTTATTATCTTGTCTGCCTTATAAAAATGTATAAGTTTACAAAACTATTCTTAAATAAATTTATCAGCTTTTTTTTAAAAGAGTTATTCTTAATGAGACAACTAAAAAGGTGCCCCAATTAAATTAATTTTTTAAATATTTGTTAGTTTTATTTTCAAATAGTTTTAAAAATAAACTAGGGATATAATAGGAACATTAGTAAATTAATGACTTTTATTTTTTGAAATAGGATAATATTTTAGAACATCCTAAAATGGAATAGAGGACAAACAAACTGGGACGGAGGGAGTATTATTTACTATTCGATCTATAAACTTATATTTTATGCATAATTTTATACTGCAGAAATTTGAACATTTGATTTATGACATAATTATTAATCTTTGATTATTTGTAAATTTTTCAAGCATAGAAGATATTAAAAGAAAATGTTATCCAATAATGAATTTGTCAAAATTCACATCAAGTAAAAAGATTAAGTAGAGTTGTATCCATTGGTTACAACCAAATTTGTAACCAAACTTTGTCTGTCCTTAATAAAATGAGTATGGGATCCTCCTTTTTGTAACTTGCTTATATTTCTTTTTCTTTTTTTTTCCCTAATAAATAGTTATTACTTAGACAAAAAAAATTTAATAATTAATGAGTGTCCTAAGGACATACATTAATTAAGAAATAATAAACATTCAACTATGAGATTGTATTTAAGATAGTTATAATATATTCCTAATCCCGTAGCTCGAACATTTATCCCCCTAGACCCCCAAGCACTTTATGTATAGGGAAGTATCAATTAAACTACATGGCTCTTGGCTCAACTATGAGCAGGGCTGTCCACGAGTCGGGCCGGGTCAGTTTTGGACCCAACCCGGACTCGACCCGCCGACGTCGGGTGGAGGGCAGAGGAACCCGAAATCGACCGCCGAAAAAATCGGTCGAGTCGGTTTCGGGTGAGGGTGTGCGTCAGTCGGGCCGGGTGGGTCGGCGAAATTAAGAAAGCATCAAAATCTGAAAAAAAAAAAAAAAAAAAAAAAAAAAAAAAAAAAAAGCGTCGCCAGAATCTGGGAAAACTCACCGGAATCTGGAAAAGTTTGTCGAATTTTGGAAATATTCGCCAGATTTTGCATTTTCTTGCCGGATTCTATATTTTTTTCATTGAAAATTACTGGGATTTGGCCGGATCTCCTTGAATCTAAGCTTGATCTCATCGGATCTCCTAGAATCTAAGCTTGATATCGCCGAAACTCCTCGAATCTAAGCTCGATCTTACCAAATACTGTCGAGTTCTCGCCAGATCTCCTCAAATCTAAGCTTGATCTCGCCGGAGTTGGCCGAGTCAAGTGGCTCGGGTTTTGGAGAAGTAAACCCGCCACTCGACCCGCCAGCGTCGGGTCTTGGGCGCAGAAACCCGTAATCGACCCACAAGAGCGTTGGTTCGGGCTAAAATCGGGTGAAGATCGGGCGGTTTGGTCGGTCCGGCGAGTGTGGGTCGGGTCTAGACACCCTTAACTATGAGATGTAATGCATTTAAAAAAAAAAAAAATCAAACATACTTGTCAATAATTCTAATTCATTGTACACATAAATTTATTGTAGCTGTTTGTATTTTTCTTGATATGTATGTACACTGTAACTATATTTTTTGAACATTTATAAAAACATTTTTAATGGAGCATTTAATATAACTTGACTTGTGCCCTTATGGCACTCATCAACAAAAGTCAAAATAACATCATGGCATGTTTCATTCAACATGTTTTGAATTTTTTTATTTTATAATTTGACTCATGTATGTCAATATTCTTACACCATGTTTTATATTATATGCTCTAAAGTTAAAATACCACACAATTTTGTATCAAAAAAATATATATATATATATCTCACACAATTTCGCCTTTTTTGTGGGGGGGGGGGGGGGGAGAGAGAGAGAGAGGATGGGTATACAAAAAAGAAAAAAACACAATGATTGGCTTGCGGGCAATGTTGCTCAATAAATTGAGTTTACTTTGAAACTTGAATTTGTTTTCTATAATACTCAACGATGTCTTTTGACTCTCACAATGCATTTGTGAAATCATTTTGGTAATTCTATATATAAATTATATGGCATGATGATTTTTGTTCAACTATCTATAAGGACGAGATTAAATTCTATAAGAACATGGTGTAAAACTCATATTTTACCCTCCCAATCCCAATATGTCACATCATCTTATCACATATTTAAGAATAAACACAATCACACTTAATCAATTCTAATACCCATATATAAATCCAACCAAATTGGGAATCTATCGAGATGTTATTAGGTGTGGTAAGATGTATTAAATTTTATGTAAAATGTTGATATGGCAATCACTTATTGGATGGGGTAAAACATGAGTTTTACACCCCATCCTTATAGAATTTAATCTCCTATAAGGACTAGCTTGTAACTCCATGTATATACATGGATACATTTAGGGTACGTTTGGTACACTGAATGTAGATTACATTAGGAATAATAATCTTTATTATTGGGAATAGAAGACATTGTAATGGAATAACTATTACTATTCATAAGTTTGGTTGTTACATATGGAAAACTTATAAAAGATGATGTATAAGGAAACTTTATATTTTTGGAAATATATTAATTTTAAAACCTATTATATATATTAAGGAATAGCTATTACATCCATTTTAAAGAGGAATAGCTATTCTTCAATTTAAAGAATAGTCATTCCAATATAATAACTAATCTATGTAATAAAAATGCAACCAAATAACCGAATTGTTATTACACATGAATAACTATTCCATTACAGGAGCTATTACAGCATACCAAACGTACCCTTAAAGATATACAATAGGATATATAATATAATTCCTATATATAATTTAAATACTATTAATAGTCATTTTTATATTTTTTTAACTCTTTAAAATTTTTTGTAAGGATATTATTAGGTATAAAATGTAAATTGTCCATTATTTTTTTAATTATTGTGAAGCATTTTTTTTACGATTCATTTATTCTAGACTTTTCGGTTTTTATACTTAATAACTCACTTTGATGAATATTTATGATGTGGTCTCACATTTAATTCTAAAATTAATAAATAAAACTCTTTAAGAATAAATAATTTAGGAGACATGACAAAAAATTGGAAATCTAATTTGAAATTCTAATTTGAGTTTCTCTCAATTTCACCTATTTTTATTATTATTATAGATGACTTATAGACTTGAATTGTTTTTAGTTTTACAAAAAGAAAGGCTCATAAATATAAAATCATTCAAAAATTATGTTTTTTATGGTTTACTTATATTGGCCTCCTTGTTTTTTTATACTAAATTAACTCATTTGATACAAAAATTAAAAAACTTAGATTAAATGAGACATGTGGGGCCTGAAATTCGAAATCCCAGCCCACTTCACATTAAAGGCCCAAGGCCTGAGCCGAGGAGCCCTACTGCCGAGGACGTATGATGAAAGCCCCTTAATAGCCCAAGAATGTGGCCGAGGACGATCTCACGCTCAATATCTCACAAAGCGCCTGAAGAAAAGGACAAACTCAGTACAAGAACAGTACAAACGAGAAAGCTGCCAACACCATAATGTGGAGCCCAGTGCCTGACAAGCCCATACTCCATACCATGCTATCCAGATTTTCCCAACCACTCTGACGTATGGATTGATAGGACAAGTAATTACCCCAAATAAGGAGAAATTGACACGTAGATGAAGAAGGGGAAGTGAATATTAGTATAAAAGGGAAAAGAGAGCTGAAAGAGGGAGGCCCCCGGAAGAAGGAGGAGAAAAAGGAGAGAATGGTGAGAATGTAATGCTCCTCGGACTAATTCCGAGGAGCCAAATCTCTCAAACCATATCGATGTAAGGCTCAGTCATACTGTCCAAACTTGCCTTTGTATGAGCTCTCATTAAATCAAGACCAGACCGTTGCCCAGTGACCAAGGGCAAGCCTTTCAAGCCCACTCTCTACAAATTATATTGTTTGGGCCTATTACACACGAACTCAATATCACTCTTGGGTCGTTAAATAAATCGTGTCCCTACAAGACACATGTTGCAAAATTAAACTCTAATTGAAATCCAATTTGTACATTGAATTAACTCATTTGGTACAAAAATTTAAAAACTTAGTTTAGATGGGACATGTGGCACAAAATTAGACTTTAATTGAATTCTAATTTGAAATCTAATTGGATTTTCTCTCAACTCTACCTATTATTATATATAGATTAGTAAAGACCAAATTAACATTAAATTTAAAAGGATTAAATGGTAATTTTATTAAAAACCTAATTCTACTTTGCTTTCAAAAATTGAATTATCACTCAAATTTTTTTTTTTTTGAAATTATCATGTTGAAAGACCAAACCATAACAAATTTCAATTGACAAAATATATAATTGGAATTAGGGTTAAACGTATGTTATTATGAATAATTAATTATGATTGGTTCTTAAATGAATTAACCATAATTAATAATGTGTCAAAAATGGACAAGAGTGCATAGGATGAATGTAATAAATAATGGCTATTTTAAATTATTTAGATATTATCTTCTTATAAAATGGATGACTAATTTTTATCCAAAAAAAAAGGATGACTAATTAAATTTTAAAATATCCTTTTGGGGTGTTTAATTCATTGTAATGTGATAGACATTACGATAATATAGATATCAAAACGTTTAGTTTTTTTTTTTTTTTTTTAGAAGAAATAGCGTTTAGTTCGTTTATTTGTAAACAATACAAAAATTTCACATTACCATAAATCATTATAATATGATGATTACCTTATTAGATGGTGGTAACTTTATATCTTACTTATAAGGATATCAAACACACCTTTGAAATAACCAAAACATTCCATTAAATGTGTCAAAAATTTGGTTTAAAACTCATAATTATCTCCAGGAAAAATTAGAAAAGCGAATAATAAGGCTAGAAGTATGTACCATAAGTCTGGAGTGTCAATCGACACCATGACCATTTATCATCTTATGGAAAAATTACGAGCTCGGTAATTATGAAACGAAAAATCCTCTATAAAATTGTTTGGATGATAGAAAAGCCCATTATGGCTGAAATAGTAAATCTTGATCACATTCCTCTATTTGCTGCATGACATTGGAAGCAAGCATGATGGCAAGTCTGTAATGATGATGGGGTGACCAAATAAAGGCATTCCATAAAGGCAAAGCCAAGTGGTCATTGAAAACCTTTCGCAGTTTGACTGCAATTACTTATAGAAATTTGTTTGGAATGTATTAAGACAAAGCCTGAAGATATCTAGACCTTGATCAAATTCGACCTAAGCCTGGGTGTCTAGTTATTTAATTTCCTTGTTATTTGATCAAGTCTCTCTCTCTCTCTCTCTCTCTCTCTCTCTCTCTCATATCCCCCTCCCCCCCCCCCCTCCCGAAAAAAATGTAAAAAATTTTAATCATATCTTTTTAATATGATTGGGACAGGTTTGGGTTGAAGGTAACGATCATTGTCTCGCTCGAACCAATTATGTGTGAAAGATCTACCCATTGCCTTGCCTTACCACATCTACTTAACGACTTAAATAGAAGAGTAAATTTCACAAACCTACTATGAGGTTTGTGATAATATCAACTAGGTCTAAAACATTTTAAAACACACAATTTGGTTCTCAAAAGACAACTTTGTCCCTAACTTTTATTATCTCTCTCTCTCTCTCTCTCTTTCTCTCTCTCTAAATCATAAAATACCCATTTCAAAACCCATCTTCTTCATCTTCTTCTTGCTTGTCTTAGGAGAATTCACAACCTCTTTGAGAGCTGAAGCCAACGTTGAAATCTTAGCTTAAGCCTTAAATAGCTCCTTTGGCAACAAAACCTTGTCGATCATGTAGATCACAATCGGTTGCTCATTGATTAAAGCGTGGTGGTGTTGCTGAATCTCTATTTTTCTCTCAGCTCTCTCCCTCTCACCCTTTGACTTTCTCTTCTCTTTTCTTTCTCTTAGCTTTCTCCCTCTCACACCCTGACTCTCTTAACTCTCTTTGTCTCGTAATTTTGGGTGAAGGAGGAGCAGTAGATCGGTGGGTTATGTTTTGGGTGGAAGTGGATTATGATTTTGGGTAGGTGTGTTGAAGTTTTGTTGGTTGGTTTCGGTTTTGCGTTGGTTTTTAGGTGGCATCGTGATAGTGGTAGTGGTTCAATTCTAATGGCTGTGGGTGCGGGATCTATGAGTGATATGGGTTTGTTGGGTGGTGGGTTTTGTAGGCGGTAATGGGTGTAGGTGATATGAGTTTGCTAGGCGGTGGGTTTTCTAGGTGACTACGGGTGTGGGTGATATGGGTTTGTTGGGTGATGGGTTTCACTGGTTAGAGAGAGAGAGAGAGAGAGAGAGAGAGAGAGAGAGAGAGAGAGAGAGAGAGAGAGAGAGAGAGAGAGAGAGAGATAGAGAAGAGAGTAAAATTTAGGAACAAAGTTATCTTTTAAAGACTAAATTGGTGGGTTTTAAAATGTTTTGGACCTAGTTAGTATTATCACAAACCTCATGGTAGGTTTGTCAAATTTACCCATCTAGATTGGGTACTTGCTAACCAAGGTGGCATTATGTGTAAATTTTATATGTAATATCCCTATCACATAAGGATGAGTCTCACACTTGTTGGGTCCATTCTTACGCGAGGGAATGTTGCATACTAACATATAACACAAAAAGTTAATGGCCATAAATTCATAAACTTAGTATATGTTGCAAACTAACAAATAACACAAAAAGTTAATGGCCATAAATTCATAAACTTAGTATGTATAGAGTTTCAATTCTTCATTCTAAAACCTTAAGGATTTTTTTTTTAAATTTTTTTATAATTATTATTTTTAATATATTGTCTTTTGGGACTAACTTTTGTTAGTTTTTATGAACGAAAAATCATGTGACCATCATGTGAGTAATGATGTAAATCAATTGGTGAGTGTTTTTAGGGTGCATTTGTATAAGTGGTTGCAAAACGGTGTTTTGGATTTAAAACGAGTGTTTGTAAAAAAGTTATGAAGAGTTGTTATTTGCAAAATAGAGTTTTGGGTTTTAAAAACGCACTTTTAAGCTCCCAAAACGCCTAACCAAATGGACCCTTAATATGATCGCATGATGGTCAAGTGATTTTTCCGTCCATAAGAGTTAATAAAAATTAGTTTCAATGTTCAATTTGGCAGATATATAAATTCCAGAAAGCCATAAGAAATAATTGAAATCTTTCGATGTGTTTTTAAAAAAAAAAATGTTAATAATCTTTAGGTTAGAAGTTTCTAATGGAGTAAATTGTAATCGAGAAATGATGTTTATTTATGAAAACGGAAAGAAAATAACAAATTCCTTCTTATTATTATTTAAATATAGGTAACTTCATTTCTTTTTTATAATACAATATAAAATTTATACATCAACCTAATTTAAGTGTACATTAACGTGAATTTATGTGAGGCAGAGATAGTAGTATAATCCTAATCACTACTCTTTTTTCTGTGTTAGGAGACTATCGTTTTGTTAAAGCCCTGAGGCCCTGACAGGTGACAGACACACGCATTGGTCCATTTTTCACTTCTTACATAAAGAGAGTGAGTGAGAGAGTCTGACAAACAGACAGACCCTACATTTTCATAGGCGGGAAATTGAAACCCACCTCACCAGCTTTGATATATAAAACAAAAGCAGAGCAAGAAGAAGTAGAAGAAGAAAGAGTCTTACAAAGAGAGAATCAGAGAGAGAGAAATGAAAGAGAGAGGGAAAGGAACAGAGCCATCAGTGGATGAGAGGTACACTCAATGGAAATCGCTGGTGCCAGTGCTCTACGACTGGCTCGCCAATCACAACCTCGTTTGGCCTTCTCTCTCTTGCCGGTCTGTACTTGCTTCTCTCTAAATCAAAACCCCCATTGCTCTCTCTTTCTCACTCTTTAGGGTTTCCATTTTTGTTTGATTTTGTTGGGTTAGTGTCTGTTTGGATGCTGGGAAAAGTTTAGGGAAAGCAAAGGAAAAAAAGTACGAGAGTAAAGTAAAGTAAAGTAGATTAAAATGATGGGTTTTTGGTTTTATGCTGTTTTGGGTTCTGGGGTTTGATGAAAATTAAAAACAAATTGCAATGTGGGTTGTCCGTACTATTCTGTCTTGAGGGTTTTGTTTGCATTTCAAGGTACTTGCTTTTTATTGTGTAATATTGCCTATAACTGTCTTTGTGGATTCTGGGAAAACTGTAGGGAAAATAAAGGAAAGAAAAAGTTGAATTAGATTAAAATGATGGGTTTTTGGTTTTATGCTGTTTTCGGTTCTGGGATTTGATGAAAATTAAGAACAAATAGCAATGTGGGTTGTCCGTACTATGCTCTCTAGAGGGTTTTTTTATTTTTTATTTTTGGTAGTTAAAGATAATTGCTTTTTATTGTGTAATATTGGCTTTTTTTACTGTCTTTTTGGATGCTGAGAAAATGTGGGAAAAGGAGATGGAAAGTGGAGAAAGGAAAAGTCGGTTTAGAATAAAGTTGTGGGCTTTAGGTTTTATGCTGTTTTGTTCGCTAGAATGTGAAGGAAGATGGGTACTAAACATGCATTTCAATGTTCTTAAGATGTTGAGAATACTGTCTTTTTTAAAGAATGTTTGTGAATTTGTAGTACTAAGTTAATTTTTAGATCTGTTTTGGCAGGTTGGAAAATGTGGATAAAGGAAAAGAGAAATGAATTGTTTGGGATAATGACTTATGTCTGATTTAATTTCTAAACCATGAATGCAATGGAATGAAAAATTTGATTATGGTGGTGCTCAACTATACATCTCGTATCACACCTATGTAAAAATTCCACTTTAAGGGTAGTGATTATATGTGCTACTGTAAATTATTTGGTGGGCATGTGTTTGCCCATAAAAATCTTGTAGTTAGGGTTTCTCATATGGAAATGAAATGAAGCTGCTAGGTAACATAGCTACACTTTATTTATGGTTAAAGGTTCAGAAAAAGTAAGCTGATCCTTTATTTGTTTTGTTTGATAGATGGGGTCCGCAACTAGAGCAAGCCACTTACAAGAATCGCCAACGTCTTTACCTTTCGGAACAGGCAAGATATTTTCTGTCTCTTGCAGTGTTTGAATCTGTTTTTTCATTGTTGATTGTCAAGGCATTGTGTTGATTTTGGAATGTTAATTGTAAATCAAAGAAAGAAATTACCAATGAATTTATTCTGTAATTGTGGGAATTGGTTCAATATGTTTGTTCAGGGAAATGAGTAATTCTGAAGTTAAAGTTCAGTAATGAGTATTTCCAAGAGCTTAACACTACAAATTTAAAACATTCTCATGAGTGCTTGGTTGGAAATTTGTTATGCATTCTAGATAACTTATTCCAACTGGCAGATCTTTGCTGCTGTATTTTATTATGTATGATTTGAAAAATAAATTATTAATATTGTTGAACTTGTCATTAATATTGTGCATTTGTGATTTACTTTCCTGCTCATATGGAGTTGATATTAAGTCACTGTGTGATGTCATTGTCTGTTGTTTGTGTATCATCTTGTTTACTCTGGGATTGTATATGTTGATTTATACTAGTGGTTTTATCTTTTGTTGTCTTTATAATCAGACTGATGGCAGTGTTCCAAATACCCTTGTCATAGCAAACTGTGAGGTAGTTAAACCTAGGGTTGCAGCAGCAGAGCACATATCACAGGTGATTTCCTGATGGAACATGCATTATTCATAATCCCCCACACCCAATCTTCCGTTTGTTTTTGGTGGTGGTTCTGTGATGATGTTTGCTCATCAGTTGCATTCTCTTGGCATGCTCTGGTTGCTTGATCTTACAGTTCAATGAGGAAGCACGTTCTCCATTTGTAAAGAAGTTCAAAACTATTATACATCCTGGCGAGGTACATGTGGCTTTTAAAGAAAATTACATTTCTACTTAAAATGGCTGCAAATGAGGATCTTTTAGTCTTATTAGCTATCAAATATCAATGATTACAGTTGTTTTTGTTCTTATTCTTATTATTATTTTGCAGGTGAACAGAATCAGGGAACTCCCACAGAATAGTAAGATTGTGGCCACACACACTGATAGTCCTGATGTAAGCATTTATCTTCATGTTACCCTTTTCTTTTAAATGCGGATTATCAAGATTTCAAGGTTTTTAAATCTTGTATTTTGTCTTTGAATATGAAGTTTATAAACTGGGGAAGCTCAATATGCATTAAAGTTTTGAGTTTATGATCAGGTCCTTATTTGGGACGTTGAGGCTCAACCAAATCGTCATGCTGTTTTGGGAGCTACAAATTCTCGTCCAGACCTGGTGTGCCCTGTGCAAATGAAACTCTTTTTGCTATCCTTTTCATGGATTTTTTTAATACATTGAAAATTCTTTGTTATTTGTCCTATTTCATTTCCCCCCTTCGTATCTTTAGTGTGTATATATATATATATATCAAGGCAGGCAATTGTTAACTCTAAATGCATTGTCTTACAGATATTGACCGGGCATCAAGATAATGCTGAATTTGCTCTTGCTATGTGTCCTACTGAACCCTTTGTGCTTTCTGGAGGTTGGATTTCTTTTATTATCATTTTATCTAATGTGAGATAGTGTTAGTGTGATGGATATATTTATCTTGTGCCTCTGTCAATGTCAGCTAACTAGCCATGTGTGTGTATATATATATATATATGTATGTATGTATGTATCCTCGTTTATTGAGTCATGTGATATTGGGTTTGTAATTGAATAACTTTGCTGCATGTCTATCCCCCAAATAATGTCAATATTAAAACTTCTTTGTGATGTTGAACTTGAGTTGATCATCTTCTTCCTCTACTTAAGTTATGAACTATATCTCCTTTCAAATCATATCATTTGTTGGGGAACTTTCTGTGCCAGGCAAGGACAAGTCTGTAGTTTTGTGGAGTATTCATGATCATATCTCGACTTTAGCAGCAGACACAGGGGCTACGAAGTCTCCAGGGTCTGGTGGCAGCAGCGCTAAGCATGCCTCTAAGGCTGGTGGGACTAATGATAAACCTGCAGACAGCCCTTCTATTGGTCCACGGGGTGTCTACCAAGGGCACGGGGATACCGTAGAAGATGTGCAGTTCTGCCCATCAAGGTAGCTTTCATCAATCATAGTCAAATGCCTTGATTATGTATGGTTTTGTGGTTCTATATTCGTGATTTTTCCTCATGGTCTATAACTTATTATCTGTCACATATTTGCAATCATGCATTTAATTTAGTGATTCACATGTTCTTTATTTCTGTCATTTGACATCAAGTAGTGCCTGGGAATTACTTGGGAATTACCCCCTTGTAGATATTTCAAGAGAAAACAAAGTGCTCTTCCCTATTTCCTGAATCTCATGCCTTTTTTATACTTATATTGCACAGGAACTGTAGGTGCTGTTTTTCCCTTATTTCCTGATATGCATTTATTACTTGTTATTTGTGTTAAAAGTGCACAGGAGTTCTGTAGCGTAGGCGATGATTCTTGCCTTATATTATGGGATGCAAGAGTGGGATCTTCTCCAGTTGTCAAGGTTGCAATTCTTCCTCTTTTGTCTATCAGTTTACTGTGCCATGGCAAGCTGTGGTACAATACCAAAGATTTTCTAAGTATGAATTACTGACATTTAAAATCTAAATATTCATTTGATTATTCTGATAGGAATTTTATTTATTTTCCCATCTTAATTGTTTTAGGGATCCTTTCTCCTTGTCTACAGTGCTCTTTATTATGCAAGTTTTGTGTTGTAGAATTGAAAATGCTGCTACCTTCTCTTCTCATGGCTTTGCATTAAATGTTTGATGCGACTCAGTTATTTGGTTGTCATTTGGGCAGGTTGAGAAAGCTCATGATGCTGATCTTCATTGTGTTGATTGGAATCCTCATGACGTAAATTTCATTCTGACAGGGTATTTATTTCTCTCAGGCTTTGCATAATGAAATTGATCTCTTGGACGCTTCACAATGCAGAATGTGTCATGATCTGTGTGCTTTTGTTTCAATGTTTTCTATTTCTGGACCTATTTGAATTGTCATTTTTTTTAAAAAAAATAGTTCATACCGTTATTTGGTTTACTTAAATTTGCTTTGCTTTTTCTTTAGGTCTGCTGATGCTACTGTTCGCATGTTTGATCGCCGTAATCTCACCTCTGGGGGTGTTGGATCACCTGTTCATAAATTTGAGGGTCACAATGCAGCTGTCCTTTGTGTACAGGTGATAGAAAAGTTTTGGGATTATTTTCTTGTTATATATTCAGGAATAGGACTTATTTAGTTATTTTTAACAAAAAATATGCATTTGTTTTCAGTGGTCTCCTGACAAGTCATCCGTCTTTGGAAGTTCTGCTGAGGATGGCATTTTGAACATTTGGGATCATGAGAAGGTATGAAGCTATAATTTTTCTCTATACAGCCTTGCTCTCTCTCTCTCTTTCTCTCACTCACTCACACACACACACACACAAGATCATAAGACAAAATATAGATCATATCAAAAAAAGAACCAACAATGCTGTGATGGTAAGAGATGGAAACTGACAGGTATATGGTGAACTGACAGTAAATGAGGAAAGTTATTATTCCTATAATGATCAAATGCAGTGTATAAGGTGGTTCTACATATGTATGGGTTGATTTGTTGGGGGGTGGAATATATGCAAAGCCTTCAAGCAGATTTCCAGCATCACAATTTGCCTGTTATAAATGTGGCTTGCATTCACTATTTGATTAGCGAGCAAACTGATTTCCAGAGGTAGTTTTGATTATTGATAAGTATTGAGGGTATTTTATTTATTTTTTATTGTTCCAAGTGCTGTTTTTTGCTAATCTCAAGCTTCTCAGGAAGTTTTAGAAGTAATCTGGTTTCGTTCACTGGTATTATTCTTTAGCAGTGAAGGTATCAAATTATCAATCCAATGGTCCCTACTACTATGACTGATTATAAGTATTATTCTTTATCACTTTATTATTTTTTACTTGTTGAGTGGATGATTTTAGTCATACATGGGTTTGGACTTTGAAGTATTTCTAATTCAGTTTTACACCAAAGCAATTCAGAGTGGTTAAGTGAGATTTAATTACTCCAACTAGATCTTCCCTGCTTTCACATCACTCTTGTACCCATTTTTCCCCTAAGGTTTTTTTTTTTTTTTTTTTTTTGTTGGGTGGGGTGGGATGGGATGGACGATGGTTGTGTTCCCTTTTCTTTTTATAATTTTCAGTTGTATTTCTGTTGAATCTGGCTACAGGAAATTATCAATTCTGTTTTTTAGGGTTCGTCCCAATCTGAAACTCATTGCTCAATTCTTGCTTAGTCATTGTTGCATTTATGTTTCTTGTGTTATGCATGTAACTGATCCTATTGCCTTTCAGGTTGGTAATGTTGGATCTAAAATGCAAAATGTTCCTCCAGGCTTATTCTTCCGACATGCTGGGCATAGGTATGAATTTGTGTATCTTATGTGTGTGTGATTTGCTATACAAAAGAGAAGAAATCTATACAGGTTTTTTTTTGGGGGCTGAATCTGGTATTTGTTACTACTTGTTTATTGGATGTTAATACACTTATATGCTTTCCGGATGCTTTTTTCTGAAGATTTTGTACACAATACTTGATTTCTATTTTATGCACGTAGGGACAAGGTTGTGGACTTCCATTGGAATGCATCTGATCCGTGGACAATTGTCAGTGTGTCTGATGATTGTGAAAGTACTGGAGGAGGTGGTACACTGCAGGTAATCAATATATATATATTAACCCTGGTATCTTATCATTTAGAATGTTCATTTTTTTTTCCTTCAGTAGTTTAATAGTGAAAAATATCAGAGGGATAGCGTTTTGCTTGAATAACAATCAACTTGCATGTAAAAATAAAATGTACTTCAAGATATGATATTATTTTGGGTTTATGCTGCTGTACATTTTCTTGATGAAAAAGTGATGGTTCTGGTGCAGATATGGCGGATGATTGATTTGATATACAGGCCCGAGGAAGAAGTTCTAGCTGAATTGGATTCATTCAAGTCCCACATTTTAACATGTTCCTCTTGATGCCTATTTAAAAAGTTGTTAAACTTTCGTTTTCTAGTTTGCTCAAGCTAATGACTTCCACCTAAAGTTTCCAAACCATGGTAGTACAATATTTTGTTGGTTCCGAATTTGACTATTAAAATATCCTCTCTCTTTGTCTCTCTCTGTTCATTAAGGGCAAAACTGAGCTCCTTTTGTGTCATTTGGTAACTGGTACAGTTTAGTCATTTAGCTGGACCTTCATTTCAAATACTAGTACTACCCTTGTCTGGGAGTTTTAAACAAATGACATAGCAATTACTCTGAACAGTTTTAACTCCGTTCATCAACAATATGTCTATGGATACAATGCTTTTTTTTAAAAAAATTCACAACAAATTAAAAGTGGTGATTGGTGCATGATAATAGTATCAATAGTGGACATGGATGAAAGTGATCTTCAATTACAATAGGCTATGTCAATAATTGTGAAAATTTTGTGTCCTTATTTCTTAATACTTTTTGGGAAAAAAATGGAAAATAACACTAAGCTCTAAACAATTTCGTAAGTTAACAACGTTTCCAAATTATTTAAGAAACTAACATCTTGAGTCTTGGAGACTCGAATTCACCATAGCAATTTGAGTCTCAGACTAGAATTCTAGTGGAACTCGAGTATGAACCACTCGAGTTCTTGCTCTGCACATTTAAAGAAAAAAGAGATGGAAAAACAAACGCTTGAGGAAGAAGAAAAGCTCTACAACAAATCCTTTGCTTGGAGCCTTGTTGCCGTCGCTTAGAGCCTTTGCCACCTGAGTTCAGCGTTGATTGCCGTTGCTTGGATTTAGTTCGAGCTGAAGGGTGGTTAGGGAGATCTAGGTTTGTGGGCGGAGTTGAGGGCGTGGTTCTTTGTTTTTGATCTCTTTGGGTTTGTTGTTACTGTTACAGGTGTGAGTTTGTTGTTTTTGATTTGCCTTCTTCTTCTTTGTTTTCTTTGTTCTTTGGTTTTTTTCGCTACGTTGTTCTTTGAATTCTTTGTTCATTATGGAACTCGAGTCTTTAAGACTCGAGTTCCACGTGGAAAAATCATAAAACTTGAGGCTTTGTAACTCGAGTTCAAAGAGCAAAATCGAGTCACTCAAACTTAAGATGTTAGTTTCCTAAATAGTTTGAAAATGTTGCTAACTAATGAAATTGTTTGAGACCTGATATTGGTTTCCAATTTTTTCCTTACTTTTTGGTCAATGCGATATGAGTACCAGTAACAAACATTAGGCCTTGGAGGGGGGAAAAAGCATAGGAAGTAAGACGTCAACCCTCTTTGGCCTAGTTATATGTATTCCATCTTTTGTTACTGACATGAACATTTGATCTTCGTTATTTGCTTTCTAGACAACAATGGAATTTAATTTATGAGGTCATCTCCTGTGCCCTTTGAATAGAACACAAAATACAAAGGCCCAGTACATAAGAAAGAGTTCTATGAAAGGTGAAAATGGGAATTTAACCATAATTTTCCAATTATATAGTTAGTAGTCCCGGTTCCCAAACTATATTATTTACCAGCATCTCGAGTCTATAAGACTCGATTTTGGCCTATAAATCGAGTTTCAGGGACTCGATTTCCATGGTCTAATCACGTCCAATGTGGCATATTTTTTCACGTGGCGACCACATGGAAATCAAGTCTCTAAGACTCGATTTATAACCCTTATAAACATTAGAGAAGAACCCAGAGAAAAAAAAAAAAAAAAAAAAATCAAAAACAGAAAGAGAGAAGAACCCAGAACATCAGAGAAGAACCCAGGCCGCGCACCATGCGCGACCCAGGCAGCGCGTGACCTGAGCGCAACCCAGGCCGAGCTCTCTCTCTCCTATCTGATCTGAGTCTCTAGATTCTTTCTCCCTCTGATCTGATTGTACTAGGATTGGGGATTCTTTCTCCCTCTGATCTGATTGTACTGGGATTGGGATTGTTGTGTTTCTGGATTTCTTAAATTTTTTTTGGGTATTTAGGCTTGTACGAGAGACTTAAGACTTAGAATTTTTTAAAATTTTTTTGGTTTATAAATCGAGCCTTAGAGACTCGATTTCCAAGTAGGAAAAAAATGCCATATCAGACCATAAAAATCAAGTCTTTGAGACTCGATTTATAGGCCAAAATCAAGTCTTTTAGACTCGAGATGCTAGTAAATAATATAGTTTGGGAACCGGAACTACTAACTATATAGTTGGAAAATTATGGTTAAATTCCCATTTTCGCCTCTATGAAACTTGGGCAACTTAAACCATGATGTGTACTTAAAATCTTAAAGTTTTGTTTAATCTTTCACCTTTTTGCATTTTTCGAGGTTAAGATTACAACTTTCATCGAGGTGGAAGTGGAAAGTATATTAAGAAATAAAATCCCCTCTTCATTTTAGTTTAAGGGTCCGTTTGGATACAATTTATTTTTGCTGAAACTGAAAACTGAAAACTGAAAATACTGTAGCAAAATAATTTTTCAATGTGTGAATAGTGTCGTAGGACCCATTTTTAATATTTTTCTGAATAAAGTGGTTGTGGATCCCATGAACAGTGCGTGAATAGTGAATTTTGTCCCCTTTGAAACGTGTGCAGCAAAAAAAAAAAAGGCAAACGCAAACATAAACGCAAAACTCAAATGTGGATCCAAATCCACACTAAATGTAAGACATCTCACGACCGGTTAAAAATAGGAGGAAGTTTTTTTTTTTTTCTTTTTTTAATTATTATTATTATCGCCAGATGTGAGGCTCATGACATTTATTTGATTTTTAAATGTCACATGTCTAAAATTTAAATAAAATATTTGAGTAATTTAAAGGATTCAATGAGAGGGGGTCTTATTCCAATCCAATCTCAACTTTTGCTAATGGCTGAAAGTAGATTAACTTAATCTTATCCATGTGTGATCAATAACAACTAATAACAACCTACCACTTAGGATTTGTTGTGAAAATATTATAAAAAGAGAAATGATATGTCCACAATATTTTTACAACAAATTCTAATTGGTAGGTTGTTATTGGTTGTTATTGTTGGGGCAAAAAACTCATCTTAGTGTTAGGTTCAAATTTGAACCAATAACAACTAACTACCTATAATTTGTTGTGAAAATGTTGTAAAAATGTTATGGACGTAGTATCGCTCATATAAAAATATTGTGTACATAGCATTTCTCTTAGAGATCCCTGTATAGGGATAACTTGGGTTTGAAATCTTATCTTCTGAATTTTTGTGGGGGGCAAAAAAAAAAAAAATCCCTCCCCATACTCTCTTATTGTTAAAAAAACATATCTAAAAATTATAGACCAAAAAAAAAAAAAAAAAAAAGATAAAAGAGGGTAAGGAGAAATGAGGATAATTCCTTAATCCTTTACCATCTTGCAATAGAAGTATGAAATTAACGGTTGTTTAGCACGTGAAAATATTTATGTAAATCTCACATAAATTTTATAGGAAAAATAATATTAATTTTATTCAATACTTGAAATATAATTATAGAGGATGTTCTTTTATTAAATGGTTATCACATAATTGATATTATTTTAGTTAAAAAGAGGCTGATAAAAAGACACTCTTTGTATTATCTCATATATATATATATATATATATATATATATGCAACCGTAATGGCTCATC